>JASWHV010000012.1:63415419-64015419 GCA_030760725.1 Neostapfia colusana | reverse complement strand
GGAGCTCGCGAGGTGAGGGCGCGCTCAGGAACACGGGTGATGGAAATTATGGTTAAGAGTTGATAATTATATTTAATTTATAAAAATCATAACCACACAATTTAGTTTGCTTTTGCGGTTTCAAAATTTGTAATAGAACTTATTTGAAAAAATAATATTAATCACATAAAAATATCAATAAATATGCAAAAATGATATGTACGTGCCAATAATAGATAGAAATTAGCAAAATTGGATCGTGCTATAAAATTTTTTAATACAAATAAAGGTTAATACTATTGAGCTTTCTTTTTATTAAGCTTTATTTTTATAGGTAATGTGTAGTGTGGGTTAAAATTTCAATTAATACAACATGAAAACTAAACAAATTTAGTTAACCAAAATAAAAAAAACCTATTTAATCAAAATTTTCAATTAACCGCGTATTTCAATTTAGTTTGATTTTACTGTTAACAATACCCACCCCTACTCGTAAAGAAGCACGGTGACGGAAGGGTAACAGTGGAAAATAGCTCCTCACGAGTCGTGGGCCGCCATGGAGGAAATCAATGTTATTGGTTCTTGTGGCTTTTCTAATAATTGACTTAGCAAATTAGCAAGATTTATGTGTCCTATTTGGGTATGATTTTCAATTATTTTCATCAAGAATCTAATTATAATTAGAATCAAACAGGCCATAGCATCATGCATCTTAAAGACGTGCATTTCAAATGAGTTTTACATCGTATAAAAGCTTAACATTTCTGTTCAGTCTTGTTACAACATGATCAGCTGATGTTCTGGGCAAAAATAGGACCTGTCTGCACTGCAGGAACTTTTAGATACCTGGAAAGGAATCAAGGATGTAGTTTAGAGGAGCATAATGTTTGCATAGCACCCCAAAACTAGGAAGCATTTTGGGAAAATACCACCAAAGTGGCAAAAGAATATTAAATTACAGATACATGTTCCATTCAAAGCTAAATTGTCCCTAGGAGCATATGCTCCACCCATCGATAACATTAAACATGCATTAGCATGTGGTACACCATTTGGAATTTGAATAAATCATGGATATAGGTGCTTCCTCAATGGTTTTTGAGGATACGGAGTGCACATGTACCTAGGTGAACACTGAAATATTTGACGTTAAAAACACTACATTCCAAATACATTAAACTGACACCAAAAGCAACCAGACACATGTCAAACTACAAGAATCCTAGAGCAGGTTAAGTCTACCTGTACTTTCTATTTATTTTCCATAGTGAAACACTTAACAAAATTATTAAAAACGAGGAGTGCATCCTCTAAGTATGCAATAACAATCCACGTTTCAATAATGCACTATCATGAAGCATTTTATTACAAGTAGACTCACAAGAAAACAAACATATATTGATATGTTCCATGCCACTAGCTATATTCATTCTTTAGGCTTTTCACTCTTAGAATTCCCTACATATGGTGACACCAAAACCATACCAGCAGTTTAAGCATCCAAGTATAGAATGTTATTTCTATCAATTTGTTTTCTCTTCTACTACACGGTAACAAATTATAGAGGCTTCAATTATTAACAAGTTGTCAGAAGAGCTTTTCAATGTCCACCAGTAATACATTCTTTGATATTGACGTGCACTGAGCATTCAGAGCCCACTGAACCTTATACACTTATTTCACATTCTTACTCATATTAGGGTCTAAGAATGAATAATCGATTAACAAGTCTTTCAGTGAGCTTAAGGTAGAATATGTTCTTAAATTTTTAAGTCTTTTTTCAACATTTAAACTTTCAAGGTCTCACCAACAAAAACGTTGATATTTTCCTCCTGAATGTCCACCATAAAGTACTTACAACATGGTCTCTAAACTGACAAGCAAAGGCTTGGCCTATTTTGCATTATTACAAGTTTACAACCTGGTATTAACTACACAAAATAAAGCAACCACATGCAGTCAGCAAATTACATTGTGTAAGGATTCAATGGACGTAGACTTGTCTACATTTTTGACTAAAAATAATCATCAAAAGCAGATAAAATGTCATAAACAAGACTTCCAGAAACTGAAAAGCAGGGTGGTTAAAGCACAAAGTGAAATTAGAAGTCAAGAGAATGCACAAAAGGGGAACAAGGTTAAACTCACCATAAGAATCACCATGAGAAAGCATTCCCTAATCTCCTAACATTAGGTAAATGAGCATACCTTGATTTGCAGCAGGATACAATCATGTCGAACTAAGAAAAATGCCCCCAGACGAACAAAACAACTCCAGCATAAATTTCTGAGCAATCCATTTAGTTGTACAGATTGAAAAGGGCTGAATCATATGTCACCAAATAAGTCATCGCTCTCATCAGCAGAATTCATGTTCGAATTCATGCCAGGGGTCTTCTCCTCGATAGCTTTGACTCTATCTGCCTGGTCATCTGATTTGTACGCCCAAGATGAGCCCACTTGTGCTGGACCAGAATCCCCATAGAGGTCATCATAAATTCCACCTCTTGCTGTGCTTTTAACTTTTCTAAGCACCTCTTGTAGCTTATCCGTCAACCCACTCGGGGCAGTACATTCTTTTGGTGAAATTTGCTCCTTTCCTTTTGGTATGATAGTAACCTGTACAAGAGACTCATACTTCCCAACGAGACTGCCTTCCTTTACACCTACAGGGCCTGGTTCAGTTTCAACATCTGCACCATCCGAAATCCCAACCACTTGAATAAGTTCTCCTCCAACCTGATCTCTAAATGATACTCTCAATTTTTTCCTTTTCTTCAAGGGCCTTCCACTCAGCTGGTTACCATGATTACCATCAGAGGCACCTCTTAAGGAACCTTTAGAACCAGATGATAAGTCAGATTGGCTAATACCATAACGGTTAAGTATTGTATTGTATGCCACAACAGCGTCTTCATCATTGGGGTCTGGAGGAGATGGTAAACTGACATCTGATGGAAGACTAGGAGATGGGAACAAAGCAGCTGCGTTCTTTCTCAGGATATAAATTCTGGTTGATGCAGCAAAACGAAGTGACTGTCCAACTTCAAGTTCAACAGGGTTGTCTTTTGTTAGTCTTTCATTTGCAACAAATGTGCCATGAACTGATCCTAAATCAATAACATAGACGCTGGCACACAAACGAAAGGAATGAGCTGTCATTTCATGAATGTAACAAAATTATGGTAAAAAAATACAATAAGATTTTCAGCATTAAACTGGCTATTTTTGTGATGGAAAGTTCTGAAAGGCATCCTGAATGACCTACTAATGAAGGAAAGCAAGAAAACCAACTATTGGGACTTTATTGGAAGCTTCAACTTATACATGCAAACAAGCAAACGACTTTTAAAATGACAACAAGTTGGCCTCAAATTTTATTGTATATAGGAAATCAAAGGTCACGACCATACATGGGCACCGTAGTGAATTCATCTCTGTTTAAGAGCGCAGTACATAAACTATCGATGTTAGTTCAAATTTGTAGAAAGAATATTGGCTATATATTCATGGAACAAATAATGGCTAAAGAAAAACTGATAACATGGTACTACAAAACAATTATAGATAGAACTGATGCTGAATCATACATGGAAGTGTAGATTGGTCATTCCCCTGCTGGGCTCAGGCCCAGCCCAACAGACCAGGCCCAAGCCCAGCTCGCCCAGGCCTGGCCCAGTAGCGCAGGCCCAGGTCCAGCTCACCCAGAAGGGAGCACAGGATAGAGATAAGTCAGTTCTGATCTGAACAGATCAGAACCAATTTAGATAGTCTGTTTGAGATAAGATTTGGTTATATCTCTAGTTTTAAATCTGTTAGGAGTCTGTCTGCAAAAGGCCATAAATAGCTGGGTACTCTAAAGGAATAAATCATCCCTCCCTCATTATTCCAGCACTGAAAAAAAAACATCTGTTCTTTCTCTACCTCCTGTGAGCCAGACCTTCTTGCTTTCCTGTACCTACCACCAAATAGCAGAAACATATGCTATCTCCTGACCTGTTCCCGTGAGATCAGATGTTAGGCGTGACTTACTAGAGCAGATTACTGTTCTGGACACCTAGTCAACTGCCTGTGTCGTTTCTGTTCTTGACATAGGAAGGCTCCAGCACCCAGGAGAAGGCTCCAGTAGCTGCTCACCAGCACCAGCAACAGGAGCAGTTTTTTGGTGTACAGACAACCGGAATTGCAACAATCATAACATCAGAGCCGAGTTTGATCCTGAGTTGAACTCAGCAAGATGTCGTCTACACCTCCAAGCAGCGACAGCGCCATCAGCTATTCAACACCCTCTCCGGCAGCTTGTGAGGTGAACACCAGGATGGGGTTTCCCGTGCTCATCAAGACCAACTACGCGGAGTGGGCTGTCATGATGAGATCAAGCTAAAGAAGCGGCTGCTTTGGAAGGCCGTGGAGGAGGGCAACGTGAGCGAGCAAGAAGACATGATAGCGCTTGACATCCTAGTCAGCGTTGTCCCGCTGGAGATGATCACGACGATCGGAGAGGAGAAGATGGCGAAGGAGGCATGAGACATGATCGCCGTCATGCGGGTCGGGGCCGACCGCGTGAAGAAAACCAACCCCGTCGGGAGTTCAACGCCGCTGCCTTCAAGGATGGCGGGAGCGTGGAGGACTTCTCCCTCCGCCTGAGCAACGTGCTATCACGGCTTGCGTCGCTAGGGGAGGTGGTACAAAGGGAGGTGGCCGTGGAGAAGCTCCTGCGAAGCGCTCCAGAACGCTTCCAACAGATCGTGGTGACGATCACAACACTGTTTGACGTGTCGACCCTCACCTTGTCGGAGGTGACAGGGCGTCTCAGGGCGGCGGAGAACGCCTTCGACACAACGCAGCGGAAGGGAGGAGTTCACGACGGCCAGCTGTACCTCACTCGGGAGGAATGGGAGGCGCAACAGAAGGAGGAGTGGGCTACCCAGTCTGCAAGTTCTTCGAAGAGGGGCGGCCGCAAGGGCCTGCCAAAGAAGAACGGAGGCAAGAAGGGAGGTTCCGGAAAGGATATTCCACAGACTAGTGCAGGAAGCGTGGGAAGAAGGGCCATTGGGCCAAGAGGTGTCGGTCGAAGCCCAAGCAGCAAGAGCCTTTCGTGGCGAAGGCGGAGGAGGAGGGCGTCTTGTTCATGACAAGGATGACCTCGGCATAGGAGCCTGTACAGGAGTGTCCTACGCGCCCACTAGAGATAGTGGAGGGACGTGTCTTCGCTCACCGCGGCAACAACGACGACTTCGACGACACCCGTTGGTACCCCGACACGGGCACGACCAACCACATGACAGGATCGCGTGTCGTCTTCTCCGAGCTCGACGAAAACGTCGTCTAAACTATCAAGTTCGACTACAACTCCGTCGTGCGGATCCAGGGAAAGGGCATGGTCCTGTTCACTGCCAAGACGGGTGAGCACAGGAGGCCCATCGGCATCTACCTCATCCCGCGCCTCACCACCAATCTCATCAGCGTCGGCCAACTGGATGAGGACGGCTACAGCATCACAGTACATGGAGAAGTGATGCACATACGAGACGAGCAGCATCGTCTTCTCACACAAGTTCAGCGTGACGACAGCAAGTTGTACTCCATCAAGCTCAACATTACACGCCCGATTCGCCTAACCGCGCAGCGCGGTGATGTTGCGTGGCGTTGACACGAGCGCTACGGACACGTCGGCTTCCAGGCGTTTCGGAAGCTGACCAAAGAGGAGATGGTGCTCGGGCTTCCGCAAATTGATCACCTCGATCAATTATGCGAGGCTTGCTTAACCGGGAAGCAGAGGTGCTCCATCTTCCCCACGCAAGCTCGACGACGCGCGGAGGGCGGGCTCGACCTCATCCAGGCGACATCTGCGGGCCTATCACGCCGACAACTCCAGGCGGCAAGATGTTCTTGTTGCTAGTGGACAACATGAGCCGTTACATGTGGCTCTATCTCCTAGCAACCAAGGATCAGGCGCCCGACTTAATTCAGCAGTTCCAAGCGACGGCTGAATTGGAGTCAAGGAGCAGGCTGAACCTACTCCGTACTAATCGCGGAGGGGAGTTCACCTCACAGGAGTTCCACGAGTACTGCGCTCAGCACGATATACAGCGTCAGCTCACAACCCCTATACGCTGCAGCAAAAAGGGTTGTGGAGCGGTTCAACCAGACGGTAGTCGGCATGGCAAGAAGCATGTTGAAGGCGAAGGTTATGCCCGTGACTTTTTGGGGTAAGGCAGTTATCACAGCTGTCTACATCTTAAATCGATCTTCCACCCGCGGCCTCGACGAGAAGACGCCATATAAAGCTTGGCACGAGGAGCGACATGCCGTCAACTACTTTTGAACTTTTGGATGTATGGGGCATGTCAAAAACACATGTCCCCACCTGAAAAAGTTGGAAGACCGGAGTACGCCGATAATTTTTCTTGGCTATGCTACAGGGATGAGGGGCTATCAGATGTACAATCCGGTCGACAGGCGCACACGCATATCACGCGACGTGATATTTAACGAGGCGCCAAGTGGAACTAGGGGGAGATGGAGAAGACGACTACACCATGTTCTACGTCGCCTCTTTGGGTTCAGCACCTGCTAGACATGTTGTTCCAACACCCGGTGAGGGTCCGAAGGGGTCGAACAACACCCCTGCAGCGCCCTGGAGGGGCGCAGGAGTCTGTCCAGACCCTAGGAGCCCCTGTGCCAGCTTCCAGGCCTGCTGGGAGGCGCCCAGCACCCCCGGCGACGCCTCAGAAGCTCTTGTAAAGGCCGTCCAGCACAGATCAGAGCTAGGACAGCCCTGCATGTTGGACTGCAATTGTATTAGGATACTATAGGGGCAGTTTAGTCTTTTGTATTAGGGTTACTTGGCCCTTAAGCTTTGTACCCCTATATATGTATCCTCGTTGACAGCCTACTGAGTTAATGAAATCATTTTCTCTAATCTAATTTGGTATCAGATTATCCCCCCTCTCTCTCTCCTCTCCCGATGTCGGGTCCTCCCACATCCACGGGCGTCGCCGCCGCCGGCGCGCCGGCTCCCATTCCCCTTCCCCCCTTCATTGCCGGCCTGGAGCCCCTCCCTAACGCCAGCCCGACCGCGGCCGCCGCCGGCCCCGTCGCCGCCTCCCCTGTGCGCGCCGCCACCGGATCTGGCGCCGCCGGCCACGCCGCCGTCTCCCCTGTGAGCGCCGCCGCCGGATCCGGAGCCGCCAGCCCCGCCGCCGGCCTCACCGCTGCCTCCCCTGGGCGCGCCGCCGCCGGGCTGCTCGGCCCCGGCTCGGGTGCCGCCGGCCACACCGCCGCCGGGCTCCTCGGCCCCCGTTCAGGTGTCGCCAGCCACGCCGCCGCCTCCCTCGGCCTCCCCACCGCCGCCTGGCCGTCAGGCCTCGCCGCCGGCCAGCTCCGCCCCACTGCCGCCTGGCTGCCATGCCCTGCCGCCGGTGCCACTGGACTCGGCGGCCCTGCTGGGCTCACCGCCGGCCTTGTCGGCCATGCCATCGTTGCTGGATCCGGGGGACACCCCTCGTCGCACGTCTCTGACGTCGCGGCTGCCCTGGCCATCTCCCATAAGCGGGAACGAGCGCTCGTCCTCGCCTTGGAGCAGGAACGTGCGTCTGCGGCTTCTCTCACCCGTCAGCTCGAGGAGTCTCCGCCAGTACAGTGGAGTGACACCCAGGATTCCCTAGGAGATGGTGCAGCCTATACTACCTACGCGGCCTCTCTTGTCGCTGCCCTACATGCCCAGGCGGCCGGCATACAGAACATCCGAACTCTTGTCTCGGTTGTTCTCAGCTCCGACTCCACTTCCTTCGCTCGTTGGCGCAGCCTGATTCTCCTGATGTTGCGACGTTTTCGGCTGGACGACCACGTCCTGCGGGATGACCCCCCGCTGGATGACTCGTGGATCTGCATGGACAATCTTGTCCTTGCATGGATCCTTGGCTCGCTTTCTGAGGAGCTTCAGGATATCGTCGCCCAGCAGGGTGGCGGTACAGCTCGTCAGGCCTGGCTGGTCCTCGAGCTTCGTTTCCAGGGGAACCAAGCGACCCGAGCTCTCCACATCCGGGCTCGCTTCAGTACTACTGTCCACCGTGATCTCTCTATTACTGCATACTGTCGGCAGATGAAGGGTATGGTGGATGCCCTTCGTAACCTTGGAGAGCCCATCTCGGACAGTACCCTCGTCCTTCAAGGACTGAACGAGCACTACACCCACGTTCGCTCGTGGATTCTCTGCGAGAAGCCCTTCCCGACCTTCGATAAGGTTTGGTCGGACCTCGAGCTCGAGGAGATCACCCAGGGCGGCTCCACTGCCTCCTCCCCTGACTCGGCCTTCTACGACTCTGGGTCGTCTTCACGCCTTCCTCCACCTGCTGGTTTTGGGGGCCAGCTTTCGCGTCCACCTACCACACCAGGAGTCCCTGCTACCTCCGGTGGTGGTGGGAACCGCCGTCGTGGCAAGCGCGGTGGCCGTGGTGGAGGGACTGGTGGAGGTGATACAGCTAGTGCTGGCGGTGGCTCTGGCGATGCCGGTGCTACTAGTGGCAGTAGTGGTGGTCGGGGTCAGGGTGGTGTGACCTGGCCCACACCCTACAACCCGTGGACTGGCCAGATCTCGATGTGGCCTGGGCAGTCCCCGTGTCTCCCTGCACTTCGCCCACTGCGCCCTCAGCCGGCCTACGTGACCACTCCGGTTTACGGCGGGTCTGTCTACGTAGCTGGTGGACAGTGGACCCTGCCCCCTGGTGGACCGGGCTACTCTGCGGCCGAGCCTTCCTCTCTGGCTAACTGGGCTTCGGGGGACCCAGTTGGTCGGCCCGAGTCGTCGACGCCACACCCTGACTCTGCTCAGGCCTGGGTTCGCCAGTCACTCGCGTCCTCCTTCAGCACAGTGAGTCTCACACCACCTGGCCCTAAGTGGGTTGTGGACTCCGGAGTTTCGTACCACACCACCCCTGACGCTGGTATACTTTCTTCTACCCACCCTTCCCACCCTTCTTTTCCTTCCTCTATCGTTGTTGGGAATGGGTCTGTTCTTCCGGTCACCTCAGTAGGTGACTCGAGTTCGTCGGGTTCTCTTCGTCTTCATGATGTTCTTGTTGCTTCGGACATCATCCAGCATCTTCTTTCTATTCGTCGGTTTACCACTGACAACCATGTTAATATTGAGTTTGATCCTTTTGGTTTGTCTGTGAAGGATCTTACTACCCGACGTCTTCTTCTCTGTTGTGAGAGCTCAGGGCCCCTGTACACGATGCGACTTCCTGCTTCCGCTTCGTCCTCGCCTTTTTGCCTGGCTACGACAGCTCCTTGGTCTACTTGGCATCGTCGGCTCGGCCACTCCGGTGTTGATGTTATGTCGAAGCTGTCTAGTAGTTCAATGATTTCGTGTACTAGGGGTTCCCATGAGTCTTTATGTCATGCTTGTCAGTTGGGTCGCCATGTTCCGCTTCCTTTTCCACATTCTGTCATCCATGTGGAGCGCCTTTTTGATCTGATTCACTGTGATCTGTGGACCTCACCTGTTCTCAGTGTTTCTGGCTATAAATATTATTTGGTGATTGTTGATGATTTTTCCCACTACTCGTGGACTTTTCGGTTGCGACAGAAGTCCGATACGTTCACTACTCTTTCTCACTTCTTCGCTTGGGTTTCCACCCAGTTTGGGTGCACGATCAGGGCTGTCTAGTGCGATAACAGGCGCGAGTTTGATAACTCCGCTTCGTCACTTTTTGCTTTCCCATGGGGTTCAGTTGCGCATGTCTTGCCCTTACACTTCCCCCAGAATGGCAAGGCTGAGCGCATGATTCGTACCACCAACGATGTCATGCGCTCCCTGATGTTTCAGGCTTCCACTCCTGCTTGCTACTGGGCAGAGGCGCTTCACACCGCTACCTTCCTCATTAATCGCCTTCCTACTAAGGCGATTAGTGCTCCCACCCCTCACTTCGCTCTCTTTGGCACCACCCCTCTTTACGACCACCTTCGAGTTTTCGGGTGCGCGTGCTACCCTAATCTTTCTGCCACCGCCCCTCATAAGCTCACGCCTCGTTCGACTCGGTGTGTCTTCCTTGGGTACTCCCCCGATCATAAGGGGTACCGGTGTCTCGACCTCACCACTCGTCGTATCTTGGTCTCCCAACACGTCGTGTTCGACGAGTCCTCCTTCCCTTTCGCTGGGTCCTCTGACTCGGTCTCCGAGTTGGATTCTCTTTTTTCCACTGATCCTGAGGCCGCTCCTGTCCAGCGACCTTGTTTTTTACTTTCTGCAGGTCTTCCTTTAGCTGCGCCGGACACGACCACGGTGTCTCAGACACCACTTGTCGTGCCTCCCGCGGCTCGTGCCTATACGGTATACAGCGTCAGCTCACAACCCCTATACGCCGCAGCAAAAAGGGTTGTGGAGCGGTTCAACCAGACGGTAGTCGGCATGGCAAGAAGCATGTTGAAGGCGAAGGTTATGCCCGGGACTTTTTGGGGTGAGGCAGTTATCACAGCTGTCTACATCTTAAATCGATCTCCCACCCGCGGCCTCGACGAGAAGACGCCATATAAAGCTTGGCACGAGGAGCGATAAGCCATCAACTACTTCTGAACTTTTGGGTGTATGGGGCATGTCAAAAACACATGTCCCCACCTGAAAAAGTTGGAAGACCGGGGTACGCCAATAATTTTTCTTGGCTATGCTACAGGGATGAGGGGCTATCAGATGTACAATCCGGTCGACAGGCGCATACGCATATCACGCGACATGATATTTAACGAGGCGGCCAAGTGGAACTAGGGGGAGATGGAGAAGAGGACTACACCATGTTCTACGTCGACTCTTTGGGTTCAGCACCTGCTAGACATGTTGTTCCAACACCCGGTGAGGGTCCGAAGGGGTCGAACAACACCCCTGCAGCGCCCCGGAGGGGCGCAGGAGTCTATCCAGACCCTAGGAGCCCCTGTGCCAGCTTCCAGGCCTGCTGGGAGGCGCCCAGCACCCCCGGCGACGCCTCAGAAGCTCTTGTAAAGGCCGTCCAGCACAGATCAGAGCTGGGACAGCCCTACATGTTGGACTGCAATTGTATTAGGATACTATAGGGGCAGTTTAGACTTTTGTATTAGGGTTACTTGGCCCTTAAGCTTTGTACCCCTATATATGTATCCTTGTTGACAGCCTATTGAGTTAATGAAATCATTTTCTCTAATCTAATTTGGTACTAGATTATCCCATCTCTCTCTCCTCTCCCGATGTCGGGTCATCCCGCATCCACGGGCGCAGCCGCCTCCGGCGCGCCAGCTCCGCCGCCGCCGCAGCTGCCGCTGGGTTCCCTCCCCCTTCCCCCCTTCATTGCCGGTCTGGAGTCCCTCCCCGACGCCAGCCCGACCGCGGCCGCCGCCTCCCCTGCGCGCGTCGCCACCGGATCTGGCGCCGCCGGCCACGCCGCCGCCTCCCCTGTGAGCGCCACCGCCGGATCAGGAGCCGCCAGCCTCGTCACCGGCCTCACCGCTGCCTCCCCTGGGCGCGTCGCCGCCGGGCTGCTCGGCCCCGGCTCGGGTGCCGTCGGCCACACCGCCACCGGGCTTCTCGACCCCCGTTCAGGTGCCGCCAGCCACGCCGCCGCCTCCCTCGGCCTCCCCACCGCCGCCTGGCCGTCGGGCCTCGCCGCCGGCCCGGCTGGACCCGCCGCCGGCCAGCTCCGCCCCACTGCCGCCTGGCTGCCATGCCATGCCGCCGGCGCCACTAGACTCGGCGGCCCTACTGGGCTCACCGCCGGCCTTATCGGCCACGCCGTCGCTGCTGGATCCGAGGGACACCCCTCGTCGCACGTCTCTGACGTCACGGCTGCCCTGGCCATCTCCCATAAGCGGGAACGAGCGCTCGTCCTCGCCTTGGAGCAGGAACGTGCGTCTGCGGCTTCTCTCACCCGTCAGCTCGAGGAGTCTCCGCCAGTACAGTGGAGTGACACCCAGGATTCCCTAGGAGATGGTGCAGCCTATACTACCTACGCGGCCTCTCTTGTCGCTGCCCTACATGCCCAGGCGGCCGGCATACAGAACATCCGGACTCTTGTCTCGGTTGTTCTCAGCTCCGACTCCACTTCCTTCGCTCGTTGGCGCAGCCTGATTCTCCTGATGTTGCGACGTTTTCGGCTGGACAACCACGTCCTGCGGGATGACCCCCCACTGGATGACTCGTGGATCTGCATGGATAGTCTTGTCCTTGCATGGATCCTTGGCTCGCTTTCTGAGGAGCTTCAGGATATCGTCGCCCAGCAGGGTGGCGGTACAGCTCGTCAGGCCTGGCTGGTCCTCGAGCTTCGTTTCCAGGGGAACCAAGCGACCCGAGCTCTCCACATCCGGGCTCGCTTCGGTACTACTGTCCAGGGTGATCTCTCTATTACTACATACTGTCGACAGATGAAGGGTATGGTGGATGCCCTTCGTAACCTTGGAGAGCCCATCTCGGACAGTACCCTCGTCCTTCAGGGCCTGAACGAGCACTACACCCACGTTCGCTCGTGGATTCTCTGCGAGAAGCCCTTCCCGACCTTCGATAAGGTTTGGTCAGACCTCGAGCTCGAGGAGATCACCCAGGGCGGCTCCACTGCCTCCTCCCCTGACTCGGCCTTCTACGGCTCTGGGTCGTCTTCACGCCTTCCTCCACCTGCTGGTTTTGGGGGCCAGCTTTCGCGTCCACCTACCACACCAGGAGTCCCTGCTACCTCCGGTGGTGGTGGGAACCGCCGTCGTGGCAAGCACGGTGGCCGTGGTGGAGGGACTGGTGGAGGTGGTACAGCTAGTGCTGGCGGTGGCTCTGGCGATGCCGGTGCTACTAGTGGCAGTAGTGGTGGTCGGGGTCAGGGTGGTGTGACCTGGCCCACACCCTACAACCCGTGGACTGGCCAGATCTCGATGTGGCCTGGGCAGTCCCCGTGTCTCCCTGCACTTCACCCACGGCGCCCTCAGCCGGCCTACGTGACCACTCCGGTTTACGGCGGGTCTGTCTACGTAGCTGGTGGACAGTGGACCCTGCCCCCTGGTGGACCGGGCTACTCTGCGGCCGGGCCTTCCTCTCTGGCTAACTGGGCTTCGGGGAACCCAGTTGGTCGGCCCGAGTCGTCGACGCCACACCCTGACTCTGCTCAGGCCTGGGTTCGCCAGTCACTCGCGTCCTCCTTCAGCACAGTGAGTCTCACACCACCTGGCCCTAAGTGGGTTGTGGACTCCGGAGTTTCGTACCACACCACCCCTGACGCTGGTATACTTTCTTCTACCCACCCTTCCCACCCTTCTTTTCCTTCCTCTATCGTTGTTGGGAATGGGTCTGTTCTTCCGGTCACCTCAGTAGGTGACTCGAGTTCGTCGGGTTCTCTTCGTCTTCGTGATGTTCTTGTTGCTTCGGACATCATCCAGCATCTTCTTTCTATTCGTCGGTTTACCACTGAGAACCATGTTAATATTGAGTTTGATCCTTTTGGTTTGTCTGTGAAGGATCTTACTACCCGACGTCTTCTTCTCTGCTGTGAGAGCTCAGGGCCCCTGTACACGATGCGACTTCCTGCTTCCGCTTCGTCCTCGCCTTTTTGCCTGGCTACGACAGCTCCTTGGTCTACTTGGCATCGTCGGCTCGGCCACTCCGGTGTTGATGTTATGTCGAAGTTGTCTAGTAGTTCAATGATTTCGTGTACTAGGGGTTCCCATGAGTCTTTATGTCATGCTTGTCAGTTGGGTCGCCATGTTCCGCTTCCTTTTCCACATTCTGTCATCCATGTGGAGCGCCTTTTTTATCTGATTCACTGTGATTTGTGGACCTCACCTGTTCTCAGTGTTTCTGGCTATAAATATTATTTGGTGATTGTTGATGATTTTTCCCACTACTCGTGGACTTTTCGGTTGCGACAGAAGTCCGATACGTTCACTACTCTTTCTCACTTCTTCGCTTGGGTTTCCACCCAGTTTGGGTGCACGATCAAGGATGTCTAGTGTGATAACGGGCGCGAGTTTGATAACTCCGCGTTTCGTCACTTTTTGCTTTCCCATGGGGTTCAGTTGTGCATGTCTTTCCCTTACACTTCCCCCTAGAATGGCAAGGTTGAGCGCATTATTCGTACCACCAACGATGTCATGCGCTCCCTGATGTTTCAGGCTTCCACTCCTGCTTGCTACTGGGCAGAGGCGCTTCACACCGCTACCTTCCTCATTAATCGCCTTCCTACTAAGGCGATTAGTGCTCCCACCCCTCACTTCGCTCTCTTTGGCACCACCCCTCTTTACGACCACCTTCGAGTTTTCGGGTGCGTGTGCTACCCAAATCTTTCTGCCACCGCCCCTCATAAGCTCGCGCCTTGTTCGACTCGGTGTGTCTTCCTTGGGTACTCCCCCGATCATAAGGGGTACCGATGTCTCGACCTCACCACTCGCCGTATCTTGGTCTCCCGACACGTCGTGTTCGACGAGTCCTCCTTCCCTTTCGCTGGGTCCTCTGACTCGGTCTCCGAGTTGGATTCTCTTTTTTCCACTGATCCTGAGGCCGCTCCTATCCAGCGACTTTTTTTTACCTTCTGCAGGTCTTCCTTTAGCTGCGCCGGACACGACCACGGTGTCTCAGACACCACCTGTCGTGCCTCCCGCGGCGCTGGCGTTGTTGCCGCCACTGACCGTTCCTCCGACGGCCCCGACGTCGTCCGTTGCGCCACTGTAAGGGCCTCAGTTTTTGACACACATTTGCAGTGTTCATCACCACACCACATACCTCATTTGAGGAAGAATGATGAACACAAATGAAGAGCAACAACAACAACAACAACAACAACCAAGCCTTTATCCCAAGCCTGTTGGGGTCGGCTAGACATGAAACCCAATATCAATGAAGTAAAACAGAGGAAGAGATATGAGAACAAGGGGAAAAAGGAAAAAAAAAGAAAAAAAGGAAAAAGAAAAAGGAAAAAGAGAAAAGAGAAAAGAAATAAGAAAAAAGGAAAAGAAAAAGAAAAAAGAAAAAAAAAACAAGACTACGATTCTGGCACATGAATTGCTACTTTCCATGCGGTCCTATCATGAGCTAAGTCTCTGGATACATTCCAATCTCTCAAATCTCGTTTTACCGCCTCCTCCCAGGTCAACCTTGGTCGTCCTCTACCCCTCCTAATATTTTCTCTACCTCTTAAAATCCCACTGTTAACCGGTGCTTCTGGAGGTCTCCGTTGGATATGTCCAAACCACCTAAGCCGATGTTGGACTAACTTCTCTTCAATCGGCGCCACCCCTACCTTATCACGAATCGCCTCATTCCTTATTCGGTCTCTTCTCGTGTGCCCACACATCCACCGTAGCATGCGCATCTCTGCGACACTCATTTGTTGGACATGTTGCCGTTTAGTTGGCCAACATTCCGCCCCATAGAGCATCGCGGGTCTGATCACCGTCCTATAGAACTTCCCTTTTAGCTTTTGTGGGACTTTCCTATCACATAGGATTCCAGAGGCTTGTCGCCATTTCATCCACCCTACCTTGATCCTGTGGCAAACATCCTCATCAATATCGCCATTGCTTTGTAACATTGATCCTAAGTATCGGAAAGAGTCCCTTCTAGGTACTATTTGTCCTTGTAGACTAACATTTCCCTCTTCACGACCAACACCACTAAAGTCGCACCTCATATACTCGGTTTTGGTCCTACTAAGTCTAAACCCCTTGGACTCTAAGGTTTGTCTCCATAACTCTAATTTCTTATCAACACCATCTCTAGTTTCATCTACCAGCACTACATCATCAGCAAAGAGCATGCACCAAGGGATATCCCCTTGTATATCCTTCGACACCTCATCCATGACCAAGGAAAAGATGTATGGGCTCAAAGCTGATCCTTGATGTAATCCTACCGTGATAGGAAATGCATCAGTCTCACTATCACTTACGCGCACACTTGTCCTAACATTATTGTACATATCCTTGATAAGGGTAATGTACTTTGTTGGCACTTTATGTTTCTCTAGTGCCCACCACATGACTGACCTTGGTATCTTGTCGTACGCCTTCTCCAAGTCGATGAACACCATATGCAAGTCCTTCTTCTGCTCCCTATATCTCTCCATAAGCTGACGAAGCAAGAAAATCGCCTCCATTGTAGACCTCCCAGGCATAAAACCAAACTGGTTTTTAGTGACATTGGTCACTTTCCTCAGGCGGTGTTCAATCACTCTCTCCCAAAGCTTCATAGTATGACTCATAAGCTTAATACCTCGATAATTAGTACAACTTTGAATATCTCCTTTATTTTTGAAGATAGGTACTAATATACTTTTCCTCCATTCTTCAGGCATCTTGTTTGACCGAAAAATGTGGTTGAATAGCTTTGTGAGCCATACTATTGCGACGTCCCCAAGACATCTCCACACCGCAATAGGGACATCGTCAGGGCCGAGGGCCTTTCCTCCTTTCATCCTTTTTAAGGCCTCCTTAACCTCAAACTCTTGTATCCTCCGTACGAACCGCCTGTTGGAGTCATCAAAGGAGTCATCCAACTCAACCATAGTGCTCTCATTCCCATCATTGAATAGTCCATTAAAGTAATCACGCCATCTATTCTTAATCTCTTCATCCTTCACTAGAATGCGGTCAGACTCATCTTTGATGCATTTAACTAGATTGAGATCCCTCATCTTTCTCTCGCGGATTTTTGCTACCTTGTATATGTCTTTTTCACCTTCTTTTGTCCCTAGTCTCTCATATAACTTATCATAGGTTTGTCCTCTTGCCTTACTCACAACCCGCCTTGCATTCTTCTTAGCCTCTTTGTACTTAAGCATGTTGCTTGCGTTTCTATCATTATGCCAACTCTTGTAACACTCCTTCTTCTCCTTAATGGCCTTTTGTACATCCTCATTCCACCACCAAGTGTCTTTATCTATAAGTTTCTTTCCCTTTGTCACACCGAGCACCTCACTAGCTACCTTCCTAATGCAAGTTGCCATCTTCATCCACATACTATCTGCATCTCCATTTTCTGCCCAGGGTCCTTCTGTGATCACCCTATTTTTAAAGGATTCTTGTGATTCTCCCTTCAACTTCCACCACTTTGTTCTTGTGATTTTGACACCTTTGTCCCGCAAAGAACATGTATGGAAGCGAAAGTCAGCTACCACAAGCTTATGTTGTGTCACAACACACTCCCCCGGGATCACCTTACAATCTAGACACTCCCGTCTATCCTTTCTCCTAGTGAGGACAAAGTCAATCTGGCTAGAGTGTTGGGCACTACTAAAGGTCACTAGGTGAGATTGCCTCTTCCTAAAGAGGGTGTTAGCTATCAACAGATCATAGGCTACGGCAAAGTCTAGGATGTCCTTACCCTCTTGATTTCTATCGCCGCATCCAAAACCTCCATGTACTCCTTCAAATCCTAGGTTAGTTGCACCCACATGACCATTGAGATCTCCCCCTATGAGGAGTTTCTCGGTTATCGGTACACTACTAACCATATCCTCCAAGTTCTCCCAAAATTGCCTCTTAGCACTCATGTTGAGCCCAACTTGTGGGGCATAAGCACTAATGACGTTCAAGACAATGTCCCCAATTACTATCTTGATTAAGATGATCCTATCCCCTCGTCTTCGAACATCCACTACTCCATCCTTAAGACTCTTATCTATTAGAACACCTACGCCATTCCTAGTCCCAGCCGAACCAGAATACCAAAGCTTGA
The DNA here is from genome assembly GCA_030760725.1 of Neostapfia colusana. NCBI lineage: Eukaryota > Viridiplantae > Streptophyta > Magnoliopsida > Poales > Poaceae > Neostapfia > Neostapfia colusana. Next base: position 63,997,763 of record JASWHV010000012.1, on the reverse strand, counting down.
AACCGGTATTCTCGACTTCTCTCGCCTTTTGACCCGCCCATCTAGTCTCTTGTACACAAAGGATATTTACTCGTCTCCTAATGGCAACATCTACTAACTCACGTAGCTTCCCCGTCAAGGATCCTACATTCCAACTACCCACCCGAAATCTATGTTCCTCGGCTAGCTTCCTTACGCTTTGCACCCGTCGAGTAAGATGCAAAGACCCTTGCTCACTTATCACTACATCCGGGCGATGATGTAGCGCGCCACTAAGGTGATGGCGATCCGGCCCTTGCTCATTTAACACCATATCCGGGTTCCGATATGGCGCGCCACTAAGGCGGTGGCGACCCGGCCCTTGCCCACTTAACACCATACCCGGGTTCCGATATGGCGCGTCGCTAAGAGGGTTACGCCCCAACGAATTTCTATTGGGTTTCATTTCTATTGGGTTACGCCCCAACAAATGAAGAGCAAGTAACAATTATCAACATGCTCATTAGAGAACAAACTTACACATTGCAAAAGTGGTATTTCCCATATGTGATATAGATGGGATGGACATATAAAAACTCCTACACTTTACTAAGGATGTCCATGCCAAGTTTCACCCAAATTCAAAACCTTTTTGAGGTCAGTTTGGGTATAGTTAGGAAGAGGGCAGTTTGAAACCATATTCAAATTCAAACTGTTTTTATCCAATGAATTTAAAAGTGGAGGGCATATTCTTACTCAGCACATTTTTGTGAGCTCACACACCAATTTTCACTCCATTTGGAGTTGATCTTGACATGAGCTAAGTGGGAGAAATTCAAACTTTATTTGAATTTCAAACTGAACTTGTGCTGAAATTCATTCAAACCAAACCTCATTTGAACTTTGATCAATTCAAATGGCTCATGGGTGAATAATTTGAATTGCCAAGGGTAGTATGGGGTTCACTGTTTACAACAGTGATTAGGAGTAAATTTCAGAGGTTAAAACTGGAGGTGGGACCCACATGTCAGCCACTGCTCAGATCAAACCGACTCAGATCAAACCGACTGAGACTTTTTCACTCGGGTCGCCGAGCCGCAGCGGTGATCGCCACCGAGGCCAGCCGCCGCGCCACCAGCTGCTTGCCCACGCGCGGGCGTGAGGCGGTGCAGAGCCTTCTTAAGGCGCCTGCCCCCTCCTCGGCCGAGGCACCACCGTTCTTCCCCGCAAGAACTCAGCGCCGGCCGAAAACTTCCGCAGCTCGGACTTGATCGCGGAACGCCGATCGCAGCTCCCTCCTTCCACTTCAGAGCCCTAGCAAGGTACTAGAGACCTTCCTCCATCCTCCCCGTTGCTAGAATTCGATTGAAACCGAGTGATATCGGCTGTGCCGAAAGATCAAAATCGGAACTTGGAACCGCCGCACCTCGGGCTCTCGTGGACAGCCCAACCAGGGCGTTGTCACGCCCGAGCCAAGGCACCCTTGGACACGCAGGTGACCGGTGCTGCTCATCCCCGAGCCACAGCTCGAGTGGTTGCTCACCGGCGGTGAATTTCCACTTCTCCCCTTTCTGTGTGCAGAACAACCTTCGGGTACGGTTCTGTTTAATTCGTGCTCTAGAAAGGATTAGAGGACCTCAGGCCGCTCTCACACGAGCTAGACACGGTAACGCACAAGTTGTCTTCACAACTCTGGGCCGGAGAACCTCTGTGCCCGGCGTAATTTAAGGTCTACTAATGGCGGAACGAACGGGCGGTATCGGGCGCACGGTGAGGACCTATTTCGGGCTTTCCCCGAACTGCCTCGAGCTCATGTCGACCTTCTCTAAGGTCCACTGATGCTCCCCGACCGATTTCCCAAGTAGCTGAGGTGCTAGGATGGTCAGCCGACATGGCCGAAGTCGTTCCGAGGTGGCGGCTCGTCGCCGACCATGCTCCGGCCATTGTCATGAGCAGCTGACCCTAGAATCCTGTTCCCCGAGTAAAAGTAGGCAGGGGCGGCCAGAATCGAGAAGTTTGGAGCTGTACAGCAGCCGGCGGCGAGCTCTCCGGCGAGATTCCTCGGCGGCGGAGCGCGGGTGTCGCGAGGTTAAAGAAGGGGGTGGACCCCAGCTGTCAGCGGGAGATATTTTGAATCGGGATCCGGTTGCGGCCAGGATCGGGTGTGATGGCGCGCAAAATCCTTGTGGGCCGCGATGTGCCATCGCCTAGGCGTGCGACGCGTGTCCCCTAGGCCCACGCGCGAGTTTAAACTTTTCCCCGATTTTCAGATTTCCTTCAAACTTCAAATCCTTATAACTTTGGCTAGAAAGCTCCAAATTGAGTGAACCAAATTTTGCTGGATTCAGCTCTCTGAGTACTTTCCAAAAAATCAAGTTTCACTTCATGAAATTCCTTATTTCTGCAGAATTAATTCCTCAAAGTTTAAACTGTTAGGAATTTTAACTGGAGAATCCTTTGGAGGAAAATCCTGAAATTTTGCTGAGATGTTCACCAAAATATCCTTGAACTACCATAAAAATTTCAGATCCATTTGAGCTCATTTAATCCACCTAATGGTGTGATTAGTGAAACTGTTCCAGAGAAAATAGAAAATGTTCAGAAACATTTTCAGAATTTTCTCTGAAATTGTTTAGCTCATATCTTTAGTTAGAGACTTCCAAATTAAGTGAGACCAACTCCATTAGAACCCTCTGAAAATCTAGTTTTCAGAAAATCATAGTTTGTCTCATGAAAATTCCTAGAACACCCTAAGAGTTCCAATTAAGGTCAAGGACATAATTATTTGTGAAGGGCTCAAATGAGCTTTGCTGCAACAAAAACTTGATCAGGTCTCTGTTTAGGTTGTAACCAAGCCACAGTAAAAGTTTCACAGTCATTAGGTCTATCTAGCAAAGGTTATAGACTTCACAACTTCAAGCTTAATACAAATACATTAAATTAATACATGTATTGTTTCTATCATGTAGTCGCTAAGGTCGAGGAGGAACCCGAAGTCCTAGACTTCGTTACTCCAGAGGAACAGCTAGCCTACGACCAAGAGCAGCAAGGCAAGCTCCGGTTTGCATTAACCTTTTTACAAAGTTTTATTGTTTTGAGCACATACCTGTTTCCTTTATTCTATGCATTAGAGTCTTGTTTGGAAGCCCCACTGCATAGCCAAGAGAACCATGGGTTGAGTTTAGGATTGCAAACCCCGTTAGCCACTGCATTGCTAGGATAGAGTAGGATTCGGTACAAGTCGAGTAGTTGGAACTACTCGCGAGAATAGGCTAGAGGCACATTGCTCGGGTAGAGATAGCACATGATACACATGGCAAGAAAATGAGACCGAGCGGAGAGTAAGGGCAGCAGGACTTTGGGGCCTGTGTGTTGTAGCTCCACTTGTGTCGATTGAGGACCGAGCCGTGTGCGGGCCTGTTGAACAAGCTAGAACAGTACCGAAGACCTACCGGCTATATGGGAACCGGGAAACTGATGTAACTCGGGTAGCTGGGTATTGAGGCATTGCCCGTCGTTCAGAGGGTAGGTTGAGAGCTCGAGGTGCAAATCGGTTGGCGGCACGGAGATGCGCGTGCAGAGACCTCTTGCTCGGGACGATGGGACCGGTTCAATATTTGGCTGACGGGTGAAAGGTAGTCGCGTACGGCGTCCGTGATGGTTGTTGTAGGCAACATCGAGTACGGGCGTACGTGACGGGTTGTTCGGGTAACCCTGCAGATGTAAATCGATTATAATCGTCGTCCCTCGCGGTCAGTGAGTACCACTTGTTCACTGTACCGTGACGTAGAAAGAACAGGCTAGTTACATGTTAAAATGTTGCTGATTGAAAGCTGGACATTGATTGTTAATGATATGCTGTAGCTTAGAGCTAATTAAAGTTCTTTTCAACTTTGGGCAAAGTACATGAGAGAAATGCGTTTCTTGTTTGATTGCGGCTCTCTCATGTGCCTTAGCGTAAGGTTCTCCACAACCTGCAGCTAAAACTTGAAAGTAAGGTTCTACTAATTAGGCGAGTCCTTGCAAATGATTTTTACCTCATGCAACCCATTACCCTCATGTAGAAGTTCCCTGTTTAGGTGAGACGGGTCAGACTTGCTGAGCCTTCGTGCTCACTGCTTGTGTTTGAAGCTTTTGCAGGGTTCTATGAGGAAGGGACTCCCGAAGAGGAGACGGAACCCCAGGAGGGGAACCCCGTCGAGTGGGAGTCGTGCACGCCGCAGAGTTAGTGTGCGTGTGTGCTAGCAAGGACACGTTCGAGGGCTGAACGTGCACTTGATGCTTAGTCTACGCCCGCGAGTGTAGACTGAACTTATTTTGGTGTAAACATGTTCATAAACTTGTTTATGTAATAAAACTTCCGCTTCCGCTTTGCACCTTTGACGTGTGTTATACGGTGTTGTGCAACGCAGCACCCCTCAGCGTGATCCTGGCTCGACAGGACCAATGGGGTCGTGTCAGCCACGCGCGGCCCCGGTGGCCCCAACGGCGTCTGCTGTGCCACGCGCGGCCCCGGCGTCCTCGACGTCGCCCGCCGTGCCACGCGCGGCCCCGGCTTCCCCGATGTCGTCAGCCGCACCACGCGACGGCCCAGGCGTCCGCGACGTCGCCGCCGTGCCACGTGCAGCCCCGGTGTCCCCGACGGCGTCCGTCACGCCTCACGCGGCCTCGACGCCCACGACGGCGTCCCGTACGTCGTCTGTCGCGCCTCGCGCGTCCCCGACGTCGTCAGCCGCACCACCCGCGGCCCCTGGACCGCGGTATGCCGATCCCGTTCTCGTCTATCAGCGACGAGCGTGGGTTGGTGATCCGTCCTCTTCCCGTCCTGAGGACCTGGTGTACCACCCTCCGCTGCTCCACCGGGACCCTCGCCATGTTCACCCGATGGTGACTAGACGGGTTGCCGGCGTCCTTCGACCTATGGAAGAAGAGTATGCGGCCCTGCTAGCCAACCGGACCTGGGACCTGGTTCCCCGTCCTGGTCGTGGCAATGTTGTCAAGGGCAAGTGGGTGTTCACGCATAAGAGGAAGGCGGATGGGTCTCTTGAAAGGTACAAGGCACGGTGGGTGCTTCGCGGTTTCACGCAGCGTCCCAGCGTCGACTACGACGAGACTTTCAGCCCGATGGTGAAGTCGGCGACGGTTCACACCGTTCTGTTGCTGGCTCTGTCGCGTTCTTGGCCTGTCCACCAGCTGGACGTCAAGAACGCCTTCCTCCACGGGACGTTGACGGAGACGGTGTACTGCAGTCAACCGACAGGGTTCGTTGATTCAGCCCGTCCAGACATGGTCTGCCGGCTGAACAAGTCCCTGTACGAGCTGAAGCAGGCGCCTCGAGCTTGGTACAGCCGGTTCGCCTCCTTCCTGGCCTCCCTCGGCTTCGTCGAGGCCAAGTCGGACACTTCGCTCTTCGTCTACAGGCGTGAGGATGACACTGTCTACCTCCTCCTGTACGTGGACGATATTGTCCTCACGACGTCCAGCCCGGCTCTTCTTCAGCGCACGATCTCCACCCTGCAGCGCGAGTTCGCGATGAAGGATCTCGGCCAGCTCCACCACTTCCTGGGCGTTGCGGTCGAGCACCGCCCGGGTGCTCTGTTCCTCCACCAGCGCCAGTACTGCCTGGATATCCTCGAGCGAGCGGGCATGGCTGATTACAAGTCGTGCTCCACTCCCGTGGACACCTAGGCGAAGGTGTCTTCGGCCGACGGCGCCCCGGTCGTCGACCCCACCACTTACAGGAGTCTTGCAGGTGCCCTACAGTACCTCACCTTCACCAGGCCGGACATCTCGTACACGATTCAACAGGTGTGTCTCCACATGCATGATCCGCGGGAGCCGCATCTCACGGCGGTGAAGTGGATCCTTCGGTACCTGCGTGGCACCCACGACTACGGCCTTCTTCTGCGACGCGACTCTGCCTCCGAGCTGGTTGTCTACACCGACGCTGACTGGGCGGGTTGCCCGGACACCCGCCGGTCCACCTCCGGCTACGCCGTCTTCCTAGGCAGCAACCTCGTCTCCTGGTCCTCGAAGCGGTAGCACGTGGTGTCCCGCTCGAGTACCGAGGCGGAATACCGCGCGTGGCCAACGGCGTGGCCGAGTCCTCCTGGCTTCAGCAGCTGCTTCAGGAGCTCCACTCCCCCCTCGCCCGGAGTACGTTGGTCTACTGCGACAACGTCAGCGTCGTCTACCTCTCCACCAACCCAGTGCAGCATCAGCGCACGAAGCACGTGGAGATCGATCTTCATTTCGTTCGTGAGCGGGTGGCTCTCGGGGAGGTGTGAGTCCTGCACGTTCCGACGTCATCGCAGTTCGCCGACATCTTCACGAAGGGGCTCCCTTCGACGGTGTTCACCGAGTTTCGGTCCAGTCTCAACATCTACCGTGGCTAGATGTTGGGACTGCGGGGGGGTGTTAGACTGCAATTGTATTAGGATACTATAGGGGCAGTTTAGTCTTTTGTATTAGGGTTACTTGGCCCTTAAGCTTTGTACCCCTATATATATATCCTCCTTGACAGCCTATTGAGTTAATGAAATCATTTTCTCTAATCTAATTCTGCACAAAGGTCAGCAACAGCGAGGGGTTCCGAAATTGAAGATTCCAGCACCTTCGTCACTCCCGAGAATCCTCCACAGCCCATCCACTTCGCCACGCCGCTATCGGATCCCAGCAGCAACGTCGTCAACGCCTACGACGACGGCGCGAATCTACGTTTTCGCACGATGCACAACGTGCTGGGAACCCTCACCCCTCCTGGTCAGGCTAAGCGCCCACCAAGCCTGGAGGAGGGGAGCTCATGTTCACCACCGTGGAGGAGCCCACGTCCTTCGCCGATGCCGAGGAACACCCGTGTTGGAGATGGGCCATGCTTGAAGAGATAGTCCATAGAAGAGAACAAGACGTGGCAACTTGTTGATCTTCCTGCAAAACAAAAGACCATTGGCCTCAAGTGGGTGCTCAACGTGAAGAGCATGGAGAGGTGGTGAAGCACAAGACTCGATTGGTGGCTAAAGGCGATGTCCAGCGGCAAAGAATAGATTTTAACGATGTATTCGCTCCCGTACCCTGTCTCGAGTCCGTTCGCTTGCTCCTTGCAATTGTCGCGCATAAGGGCTGGGAGGTACACCACATGGACGTGAAGAGCGCCTTCCTGAATGGCGATCGGATGGAGGAGGTGTACGTCTCTCAGCCCGCTAGCTTCATCAACGGAGCCAAACACAAGGTGTATAGCTCAAGAAGGCATTGTATGGACTTCCTCATACGCCCAGGGACTGGAATGCCAAGCTCAACGATAGTTTGCTATCGCTTGGTTTCCAGAAGAGTACGAGCAAGCATGGGATCTACTTCCGTGAAGCTGGAGAGAAGAAGCTCATCGTCGGCGTGTACGTCGACGATCTCGTGATCACAGGAGGGGGCGACATCAAGAAGTTCAAAGAGGAGATGATGAAGCAGTTCAAGATGAGCGACTTGGATCTTTTGTCGTATTATCTTGGCCTGGAGGTGTGGCAATTTGAAGCAGGGATAAGCGTTGGGCAGGAGGCCTACGCTTCCAAACTTGTCTCAAATGTTGGCCTGGACGAGTGCATCCCCCGTGCATTCCCCATGGAGCAAGGCCTGAAGCTTTACAAGACAAGTGAGGGTTTGTTGGTGCGTGCAACGGACTACAGGAGCTTGGTGGGAGGGTTGCGATATTTGGTGAACACACGTCGCGACCTTGCCTACTCGGTTGGGCATGTGAGTCGGTTCTTGGAGGAGCCAAGAGAAAAACACTACGTTGCAGTCAAGGGCATCGTACGTTATATAGTGGGTACGATCCACTTTAGAGTCTTCTATCCAAAGGGAGGCAACATGGAGTTGATTGGCTACACAGATAGTGACTATGCGGAAGACATGGCGGACCGCAAGAGCACAAGCAGGGTTCTGTTTTGTCTTGGAAACAGCCCCATCTCATGGCAGTCTAGCAAGCAGAAGGTGGTGGCCCTCTCGCGTGAAGCAGAATATATTGTAGCAGCTCAAGGGGCATGTCAAGGTGTATGGATGGCACGGCTGATGGAAGACTTGACTGAAAAGGTGAAGGCGCCGGTGCTTCGGGTTGATAACAAGTCAGTTATAGACTTGAGCAAGAACCTGGTACACCATGACAGAAGCAAGCACATCGACGTCAAGTACCACTACATACGGGAGTGTGTGGACAATGGTACTATTGTGCTTGAGAAAATCTTCACTCAAGACCAGAAGGCGGACATCTTGATCAAGACACTTGAAAGACAGAAGTTCGTGAAAATGAGAAGAAGTATTAGGATCCTAGACGTGTGCAAGCATCAGGATTAGGAGGAGAATGTAGATTGATCCTTCCCCTGCTGGGCCCAAGTCCAGCCCAACAGACCAGGCCGAAGCCTAGCTCGCCTAGGCCTGGCTCGGTAGCCAAGGCCCAGGCCCAGCTCGCCCAGGAGGGGGCACAGGATAGAGATAAATCAGTTCTGATCTGAACAGATCAGAACAAATTTAGATAAGGTCTGTTTGAGATAAGATTTGGTTCTATCTCTAGTTTTAAATCTGTTAGTAGCCTCTCTGTAAAAAGCTATAAATAGCCGGGTACTCTCAAGGAATAAATCATCCCTCTCTCATTACTCCAGCACTCAGAAAAGAACTCATATGTTCTTCCTCTACCTCCTGTGAGCCAGACCTTGCTTTCCTGTACGTACCACCAAATAGCAGAACACATCTGCTATCTTCTGATCTGTTCCCGTGAGATCAGATGTCAGGCGTGACTAACTAGAGCAGATTACTGTTCTGGACACCTGGTCAACTGCCTGTGTGGTTTCTGTTCTTGACATTGGAAAGAAAACAGTTTATAGGAAATTAATCCCTGGATTTCCAATAATTGGCATCAGAGCTTTAGGTTGAGAAAACAGAGGGGGGAGGAGGCCAAGAACACGCACCTCAACAGATAGGGTTGCGCTGGTTCGTCAGGCGCCACCACCACCCCCCCCCCTGGAAACCCTAGGCGCCGGTAGGAGGACACCAGAAGGGGGGGGGGACTTCGTGGATGACGACGCCGGCAGGAAGCGCGCGTGGACCATGCTAGGTGTGCGGTGGAGGCGGAGGAAAGAGAAGCCCCTAGTCCTCTACTACCTCGCCTTGCCGGCTCCCGAGCGGATCGACGAGCTTAGCATCCGGGCGGCCCCAACAGTGGTGCGTGATTGGTGAGGAGGCGCGCTCTGGCACGGCACTGTCTGACCAGGGAAAGTGCGGCGGCTGGCGCAAGGCGGGCGGCGCTCGCGGGCTGCCACCGAGGCGCGTGGGGGAGCAGAGAGAAGGTGGTGGCGGCTGCTGATTCCTGAGACCGAGGCAGCGGTGTATTAGGGTTTGCACAGGGACAAAGGCAGTGGGCTAGGCCGGCTGAGCTGGCCTGAGTTAGATCAACGTGGTGAGGTAGCCACGTGGGCAGGCTAAGGAATTGTTCTTTGCTAAAGCCACCCGTAATGTACTAGAGATTGATATTGATTTACTAAAGGTACACAAGAGGTGTACACAATATGGAGGGTAAATCAATGACATTGCATTATCCCTTATTAACGAAGACCAACTATACAGCATGAGCTATAAAGATGAAGGTTTTCTTCAAGGCGCAAGGGGTATGGGAAGCTATTGAGGAGAAGAAAAGTAACGTTGATCCAAAGCAAGATCAGCTAGCTCTTGCAGCCATCTATCATGCTATTGATGAAGACACTCTCATGCGAATTTCTGAGGAGACAGCTAGAGAAGCGTGAGAGTTGATCAAGATCAAGTTCTTGGGTGAAGAACACGTGATGGAAGCAAGAATCCAGACTCTTCAAAATGAGTTTGACCTAATGCGCATGAACGAAGGAGACTCCATCGACGACTTTGCCACAAGAGTAATGATCATTGTCACAAAAATTCGTGGACTTGGAGGAAGAGTTGAAGAAAGCTACATCGTGAAGAAATTGTTGCGAGCTCTACCTTCGAAATTCCTTCACATTGCATCCACCATTGAGCAATTTGTGGACTTAAAGGCAATGACTGTGGAGGAACTCGTCGATAGGCTCAAAGCACATGAGGAGCGTGTACTTGGCTTCAACAACCAAGATCATGAAGAAAGACTCCTTTTAACAAGAGAGGAGTGGAGAGCAAGAGAAGCAAAGGGTGGAGAGAAGCTTCTTTTGACAAGAAAAGAGTGGAAGGCTCAAGAGGGTGGTCAAAAGAAGAACAAGAAATTTGACAAATCGAAGATTCGATGCTTCAATTGTCAAAAACTTGGTCACTTTGCTAAAGAATGCTCCAAGAACGAAAAGGAAAATGAGATGGCGCTTCTTGCGTCAGAAAATACTTTGTTTTGATCTCACAAGCAATGTGTGCTCGAGATGAAGATGTGACCATCTCGAGTGTGTAGGTGTGTGATCGGATTGAAGATGCGTCCATTCCGAAATCAAGTGCGGGATGAAGATGAGTCCATCCTGGGTTGAAGATGTGACCAACCCGAATTTGTGTGCAGGATGAAGATGCGGCCATCCTGGAGATGAAGACGTGTCCATCCCAAAATTGAGTTGTGCAGTGTGTAGATGTGACCATCCTGAGGGTGCAGTTGTGTCCATCCCGAAAGTGTGTTTAGGGTGAAAGTGTGTCTCCATTCTAATTAGTGTGAGTGTGATCTAGAAAAACGAGATTAGGGGTGATTGTTAGATATAATCTCGTTTTTCTAGAGTAGTTAAGAGTTAGAGATTGTTGGAAATCCGGGGATTAATTTCCTCTAACTCTTCTCTTCATCTATTCTCAAGGGGGGCTGTATATATAGCCCCAAATTACAGAGTCCTTATCTAATACTAACTCCTACTCTTATTGGACTAGGACTCTATCTCTAACACCAATTATTCTAGAAAAACGGGATTATATCTAACAATCACCCCCTAATCTCGTTTTTCTAGATCACACTCACACTAATTAGGATGGAGACACACTTCCATCGTAAACACATTTTCGGGATGGACACAACTGCACCCTCTGGATGGTCACATCTACACCCTGCACAACTCAATTTTGGGATGGGCACGTCTTCATCCCCAGGATGGCCGCATCTTCATCCTGCACACAAATTCGGGTTGGTCACATCTTCAACCCCAGGATGGGCTCATCTTCATCCTGCACACGCATTCAGGTTGGTCACATCTTCAACCTCAGGATGGACTCATCTTCATCCTGCACATGATCTCGAAATGGACGCATCTTCATTCCGACCACATACTCGAGATGGTCACATCATCTCGAGCACACCTCGCATTGGCCTACTTTTCCTCACGCGACAGAGCACCCAATATTCTTCTTCGTCATCTTCATCGTCGTGGCGATAGCACCTCGGGTCAGTGATCTTGTACTCCTCCAAGATCCATCCTGTGCTACAACGCTTCCCGAGTTCTCCGCGCATGTAGAAGCAAAACTTGACCATACGCCATTGCACCACAACTCCCATGTTGGAAATTGACTGTGCACACTTGGTCGCGCTATGCTTCCAGATGCCGCCGCCGCCGGACCGCTGTACTCGAGTCTTGCTCCGCCTGCGTAACGTGAAGAAATATCCCAAGTCGCGCAGATCGTAGTTTGCCAAAAGGTCCCACGGCGTCACATCATAGAAGTCCGCTTCTATCACAATGCCTGCCTCACGCAGTGGAAAACCACGCAGCTGTGGTCGGAGAAAGTGAAGGACTATCTCGTCCTCCGTTGGGTTGAACTTCAAATCATGTGCCATATTCTGCGTATACCTCCTTGGTTGTGAACTGACACTTGACCAACACAAGAACACACAGTCCAACCCAGCCCAGTTACTTGACCCAGCCCGATCGGATTCTCTTGATCTCCTCTGGCCCACCTCAGCCCAGCCGGCCCAGTTGAGCAAACTTGGCCCAACAGGCCTAAACCAGCAGACAGATTCTTGCCCAAACCCTAGCAGCTCCTTCACCTCACAGTCGCCGCTTGCAGCCTCGTGCTCCCGCTCCCACGCAGCGCCCCTCCAGCCTCCGGCTTCAGTTCCACTCAGTCGTCCCTGTCCTCGGCGGCCATCTCGCCCTGTTGAGTCGCTGCGCCACCCCTCAATCGAATACCGCCGCCTCTCCTCCCAGACTGTCGACCGAGCCTCTAGCTGCTACGTGCGACGCTTCCTCCCGCAAGAGGCGTTTTGATGTGGACTACGCCTAGATCCGACAAGAATCGCCCTGGACTCAGCTGTATCCGTGCTTGTTTGCCACAATCCTCTGGATCAGGCACCACCAAGCCTGTGCGCCCCATCGCGCCACTTGCAGCGCGCGCCGCTAGCGCCCGCGCTGGCCGCGCTCGCGCCGCTGGCCGTCGCCCGCCCGGCCACCGGCTCGTCGCCGAGGGTGACTGCGTTTCCGGCACGAGGTCCTCCACCCGACGCCCAGATTCGCCTCTCAAGCCCGCGTCCACCTTTGTGCAGCAGCTGACCTCGGCCGCTCTGGCCCCAAGCTCGCTCGCCCATGAACCGCCCCGGGTTGGTTTGGCCGCCCCCGAGAGTTCGACCTCCCGGGGGCAACACAAGGTTAGATCTTAAACCCTAGCTCTGATACCAATTGTTGGAAATCCGAGGATTAATTTCCTCTAATCTCTTCTCTTCATCTATTCTCAATGGGGGGCTGTATATATAGCCCCAAATTACAGAGTCCTTATCTAATACTAACTCCTACTCTTATTGGACTAGGACTCTATCTCTAACACCAATTATTCTAGAAAAACGGGATTATATCTAACAGAGATGGAGTCCAAGTCAAATAAGAGTAGGACTCTAGGTAGTATTAGATTAGAACTCTGTAATTTATGGCTATATATATAGGCCCTCCCATTGAGAATAGATCAAGAGAACGGTTTAGAGGAAATTAATCCCCGGATTTCCATCACACAAAAACCATAATTGCAAGCAATAATAGATTGGTGTATAATGTGTTGATGTATTGCAATTAACAGTACATGTATCGCAGCTCAAAGTTGCTAGAGTAGACAAAGTAGAATCGGGTAGAGACTGCAACTCTGACTACGTGGTCTTGTTTTAAAACAACACCTAGACGCCAAGACACCGCATAGGTGCCTAGTAGACCAGCCATGGCACCCCGCAAGTCAGCGGCGACAGCCTACGAGGCGGCAGCAGCCAGGCACCGCCCAAGCGAGTCAACCAGTCATGTTGTCTAGACCGAAGCGTCTGGACACCTAGTCAGCAACAAGACGCCTTTTAAACATTGCACGTGGTCATGACGGACGAAGCTGAAGACACAATAGAACTGACGTACAAAAGTGGGCACCGCAGGTAGCCTGAAGAAGCACGACAACGATGCTCGAGGTAGGCGAAGGAGCAGTGTTTAAAAGGTGTAGCATAGGCGACGCCTAGTCACCGCGTAGGCGTCCAGACGGTCCAGTCTGGATGCCATGGCCAGTCAACTCGCCTGGTCCAGACCACCACCGCCGCCCAACCCCTCACGGGGTCGCCACCATCAGGTCGCAGTCGTTGGGTTGCCGTCGCCGTCGTTAGTGGAGAGAAGGGGAGGACCGAGGAGAAAGAATAGGGTTACGATGACGAGAGAGATGAGTTTTATATATCTGATCTAAACATCAACCGGACCGACTCCCCGGGCCAAGCCTACCCCACCTGACACCGCCCCATCGCCCCTCCTCAGCCTTGTCTCAGCCCCGACGCCACTCTGCCTCGACCCGCAACCACCGCCACCACCCCTCCTCGACTTGCCGCCGCCGCAGGGCACCTTGCTGGCTGCCTAGGCAGGCGCCTAGTCGTCCTGACACTAATTCAAACCTTGCCAAGGAGAACCATCAACTTCATGAAGACAAGGCACATGAACAATTGGAGACGTCGGTACGTAAAATGACAATGAAGATGCATCAACAGGTGTCTTTCAAGTAAAATTTATAACAGGATCACGAGGACTCATCGAGTTAAATACACATTGATGATCGTATTAGCAACAAAAGACATAGATTACCCACGTTTGAGCCCTCTACAGCGAGGTAATACCCTATTCCAGCTTGATTTTTTTCTCTTGATCAGCATTCCAAAAGGTGTTTCTAGGCGCATGTCTAGGCACGCCTCCTCGAGGGTGAGGCGTTGGGAGGGGGCGATCCGAGGGTTGGGCGGCGGCGAGGGAGCCGATCCGACCTGGGGTGGGTCGGGAAGGAATTGCGAGCCCGCATGGAGGGGTGGCGGCCGTGGGTGAACAGATCGCCGGAGTCGCCTGTTTTGTGATGAGTCTCGGCGTTAGTCATCGATACTTCGACGAACGTGAAGTTTTTGAGGTAGAAAAACAATAAATCTCACTTTCGTGGAGAGAGCCCGAATGTTTTTCTCGGCAAAGCACCAAAGAACTATGAACTACGTCTAAAAACTACGAAGAACTAAGGAACTAGTAAAGAACGAATGTTTTGGCAGTGTTATCCTAAACGGGTCTAAACGGTTGTTTAAACGGGTTTAAGCGGTGAACAGAGCGGCACTGTGTAGTTTAGGGGATAAACGGTCCTCTAAACGGTTGACGGGCGTCTAAACGGGCAAAACGGGTTAAACGGAACAGATTTTATTCGGGTTTAAACTTGTTTCGACCCGTTTACCCGAAGTGGAGACATAGGGTTACAAAACCGGTCGCCTCAAGCTGAATTGCGCTCAGTCGCTCCCGCCGCCGCCAAGTACTTCTGGATCTCAGGTATGCAGAGCCCCCTACCCCCCCAACCCCACCCCCACCGGTGGCTTGGCCGAGCGGCCGCGCACAGAAGACCCCACCCCCGATGCGTGCCTGCCGCCTGCCCCCGAGCACGCGCGTGGCCGCTGTCCGCCGCCTGCCAGAGGCCGAGCCTACGCGCCTATGTCGTCCGTCGCCTGCCCGAGCCAGAGTGCGCGCCTGCAACTTGCATCCGTTGTCTGCCCCCCTCCCTTGCTTCCAGGGTTGGCCGCTGCCTAGTTCGCCCCCCTCCCGTGGTTCCATAGTTGACCGCCGCTCGATTCCTCCCCGCCCCCTCGCTCCCTGCGGAGGTTGGCCGCCGCCTGGTTCGCCACCCGCACTCCCTACTGAGGTCCACCACCACCTGGTTCGCCACCCATGCGCTCTCTAGTGAGTTCGACCGCTGCCTGCCTGGTTCGCCCCCACGCTCCCTATTGAGGTCGGCCACCGCCTGGTTCTAGAGATCTATGTATTGTTTTGCTAACACTACTCAATAACGTGACTTGATAACATGTTCTATCTTGTTTTTATTATAGGTGATGTCTTAGTCATTTTAGATCTACGAGCTGATCAGTGGTTGATTAAAGTTGGAGTTTCCCAAGAGGTATTTGATAAATTCTTTTCTTGTGTCTGACCTTTGACACCAATTGCTTGCTTCAAGTGCTGAGACGAAATTGATTTCCTATTGCCTGGATTAAGTTATTAGACTTGACATAGAAATAAAAAATGTGCAGCAACTTATGTGACAGTACAGTTTAATTTTTTGTTGTGTTTTACAGTTTAAATGTCATCCGCATCTGCTGCATCCAATTCATCCTCTGCCACTATGAGCAAGCAACTTATGCTGTTGTTTATATGACTCAGTAGTTTAGCATCATTTCTGCCATATTGTGTAGTTAGTAGTTGTTCCCCTCCTTCATGTCAAGCTGCAGTGATGAATGTTTTCATGAAAAATTTGCCTTGGAGAGAAAGCTGTTGTGCTAACATTTGTCATTTACTTGGTGCAGAGTTGAAAAAATGTGAAGGACTGGCCGAGGACATCAAATGATTCAAAATTACTTTGAAAAAGGTTAGTAAAAAATATTTTACCTTGCTGCAATAGTGTACCTACAATACAAACCGTTTAATCCGTTTAGACACCGTTTAAACACCGTTTAGACAGGCTAAACAGTAAACAGACCTTCGCCGACTGTCTACCGTTTACCGTTTAGGATAACACTGTGTTTTGATTGGAACTCGGATGTTTATTCTCGGCAAAAGTCTGCTTTTATATAGCCCTGATACAAATCTTTAACAAACTTATATATTCTAAGTTTAAACTAAGACTTGCTAAACTTTATCTTATTTCTAAGGCACGTATACATGAAAGTATCATGCAGACACCTTCTAGAACATTGACACGACGAAAACATAAAAATTTACATTGTTTGAATCCACCTGAGAATTACTAAGTCTTGCTCCAGCCTCTACAACTTGCGGTTTAGCTCGCTTATCTTGCGGTCATGAGGTAAACTTGGTTTCCCGACTGGCTTTCCACCCGGGTGCCCGAATCTTGGGTTTTCAAGGTAAAACTACCTCCCGCAGGCCGAACCTCGGGTTTGGATAGATTCTCCCGCCGGGGCGTCTGGAACTTGATTTTCTAAGATAAATGGCCTCCCGCAACCTGTTTTTTGGCATCTCACACCTGCAAAACACAACCATTTTGCACACCTAACAGCGGAGGGGGGCCGATCCAGGGGTGAGTGGCGACGAGGGGAGCCGATCCAGGGGCATCCTCACAGCAAGGGCGCGAAGAGAGCTGATCCGGGACAAGGGGAAGGGTCGTGGTGGGGGGAGCCGATCCAAGGCGGGTGGCATCACGGTGGGGGAGCATTGACAAAGATATCTAGGACATTGTGGAGACTATGACACTGGGCTAGA
Organism: Neostapfia colusana; assembly: GCA_030760725.1. Lineage (NCBI taxonomy): Eukaryota > Viridiplantae > Streptophyta > Magnoliopsida > Poales > Poaceae > Neostapfia > Neostapfia colusana. The sequence continues at coordinate 63,981,135 of JASWHV010000012.1, read as the reverse complement.
GGTGGGCTAAGGCAAAGAGGAGGGCGTAAATGGGCCAGAAAATCATCCCAAGACAGTAGAGATACACATATACTTTTATATTTTTAAATCTTCTATAATTCTTTATTGCTATAGTGCGTAACGCCTAGGCGCCGCCTAGAAACGCCTAGGCTCTAGGCAGAGGATCACCGCTCGCCTAGAGTCTAGCACCTTTTAGAACCTTGCTCTTGATGAAGATTACAATGATGTTTGTTGAGATCTAGTTGTATGGTATTAGATGCTAGGCGGTGCTTGATGCTAGGGTTGTTGATGTATGATCTGATTGGGATGCTCTGCTCGTTGACTCTACAGCACCTTTTATAGGGGTCAGGCATCTCAAGGCACAAGCCGAATCAGTTACAGGATGGACTCATCAAATATGGACCACTAAGTTGAACCCAGCATCTCGAACATACAAACTCTATCTGAGTCGGCGAACTTTGTCATCCCCAAGTGTGAGTATGGAGACTTAGACCTTGGCTCTCTATTGGGTAGTCAAACTTTCCGTTGCAAGGATTGCTAAGTTCAACCCAACATCTTCATGTTTGACCGAGAACAGGTTCAATCAAGTACTTTTGCAGACTTTTTGATCGACTTCACGTGATCCCGGGTGTAGGAGTTGTATAGGTGTGATCGTGACTGATGTCACAGTTGCTCATCGTAGCTCACCGTATCCCACGATCTTGCTTCATTGAAGTATCAACTAAACCAAGTGCAGGGTGGTTAATATTGTGGAAGGGAATCTTTGTCGCGGTTCCTTGAAAACCGACGTATAATGATCACGTATGCTCAATTAAACGTGTTTGTTTGCGTAATTGTGCTGACTTGATTGCCTAAAACAATTCATCATCCAAGACGGACGGCTATGATCTGGCTGCGCTGAACGACATGGACAATTATTCTACCATCTTCGGTTCTTCACGAGTTCCCCGTAAAATCTGCCATTGTTGCAATTCCGGTGTTGAACACAACAAAGCTGCCTTCTGTTCCTGCTGAATAAACCGATCTGCACTAGCAGATCAATCTGTTTCTTCAGCTCAGAACTGGGAGAATAGAACAGAGAGAAGGGGGGAAAGCTTGGCGCAGAGAGAGCAGAAAAGATCAGTTCTGTTCTTGGGAGAACAGAACAGGGGAAGCCGTCGCTTGGTTCTGCTCTGGGCGAGCAGAAAACAGAGAAGAGAGGAGCCGCCAACTAGGGTTCCTGGTGGCGGCTAGGGTTTCCAGGCGGCTAGGGTTTTTAGCTGGAGGTATTTTCTGAATTGGATTGATTGAATTAATCTAAGCCTGCGGTTGGCTTTATTATATTGTCCCCTTACAAGAGAGTCCTAACTCTATTACATTATAACTATATGTAACTGGACTACAACTCTAACTCTATTAGCAGGGGAAGAACAGGACTCTCCCCTTTACTCTTCTAAACCTAGTATCCTCCCTGGCCACACCAAACCACTGCGGCAGGATCACCCAACAGCCATGAGCCCATTGCATTGCACTTCCTATGAAGCCAGCAGATCTCAACCCAAGATTACTATAAAGAGGGGAGTAGAGCTCCTCTTCCTCCTTTCTGTTCATTTGCTACTTCAATCTCCCTTGTGCACCCGCATTCTAGGTTTCCATCTCGTCCCGAGATCATTATAGCACAAGAACTTTTCTTCCCTGGGCTTCTCACTGCTTCATGAAAGGGCAGCCCGGTGCATGTAGCTCCCGCTTGCGCAGGGTCCGGGGAAGGGTCTGACCCACCTGGGCTTCTCACTGCTTCATGGCGCCAAAGAAAAATACTAAATGCACCGTTAGCCCCGCTCCTTCCTCGGATGCGTTGCAAGGGTTCCTTTAGAGAAATGTTATGGTTGGGAAAAATCCAACGTTAGAAAGTTCTCAACGTCTCCAAGCAGAGGCATTTCTTTCTATTTGATTGAAGATTTCTTCCTCAAAAACTAGAGGATCACCATCAGATTTGTCATCTTCCTCACAAATTGGAGGACCCTCGAGTCTATGGAGGTCCCGCATCCGGGTCATCAATTTCTTTCTCTATCACGATTGGTTTCACGAGCTAGCGATGTCCACATCAAATGGTGTGCATGAGGCCGAAGGGAAAGCAAATTCTTCGGTCTCTTATCGTTGTCAGGTGGAGGCTGAAGCTCCAACAGTTGATGTATCCGACGAATCGCTCAAGTTGGGGGTCTAGCCCGCAAGGTCCGACGCTTCCCAAGAGGACTCCTTGGTGTTTCTTCAGTCATTGCCAACTGGTAAATGTTTTATTGTTATTTAACTTTTCTTCTAAGTACTCTTCCAGTAACTTAGAGGATTTTTCTGTAGTATCCAGCAGTTGATGGGTCTAACTGGCGTGGCTTCGTTGGGTCCTCAAGTTAAGGCGGTCAAGAGGTAGCAGTTGGGAGACGCCAGCTTCTGCTGCTGCACTCCCACCTCCTCTTCGGCAGCCGGTCACAACTCCACCAGCGTCGCTCCTGCCAACCCTAGGTGCTCTAGAAATCGTTCCTAAACCTGTCGCTCCTGAGCTTGCCGCTGAACCTGTTGTCGAGGAGAACTTACTAGCTCAAGAAGTTGTTGTTGCTTCGGCAACGGATCTCAACAGCTCAATGACCCCCAAAGGGAGCCAGATCATCGGCCAACTGAAAGCGCTAGGACGACATCAGGCAGACATAGAGTCAGCACTGGCTAGGGTCTAGCCCTCTGCGGCCAGGATAAAAACTTCATGCCACATAAGTTTCTTCCTTTTTAAGTATACAATATCTGGTAGCTCTCTAGTCTCTAGTTGACTCATAAAGTCTGCTAGAGACTCTGTAAGTGGAAAGAGATCTAGAGAGTCGCCTAAAAAAGGAAAGGGCAGCCCGATGCATGTAGCTCCCGCTTGTGCAGTGTCCCGGGAAGGGTCTGACCCATTTGGGTCTTTTGTACACAGCCTTTCCCTGCATTTCTGCAAGAGGCTTATTGGAACAGCATCAGACAACAAATTATTACTAACAAGGTCAGAAAAAATTATTTTGCTAGATTGTCTACCATTCAGGAAACATATACTCGCTAAAGAAAGCTGTCAAACTATCAAATACATGAAATTATAAAGTTGAATGGCAAGTGGTTGGACAAGAGGATTCTAACCTTCCATTCCTGTGTGGAATAACAGCGGCATGCTGACGTGACACAGACTGATGATCCAACACGAAATCACAAGAAGGCACCTGCCTCCCAAATATATGCCTCCTCTTGTCCAGATTGATCCTGTCAATAACCTCTCCGTCCTTCAACACATCAAGATAGTAAACCCCAGGGCGCGGCTCAATTGCCCAGTCTGGAGGTTGCCACGTTGACTGCCCTCCACCAACCTGTGTCCCAACATGGCCGGGAGCAACAGCACCTTGCCCTGCCACCCTTGAGCTGGTGTCTTGTAGACTTTGGTGATTCTGCCCCAGAACCAAATTGGGATTCTTTGGCAGTGTCAATGGAGCTGGTGGCTCTTTAGCTGTTCTTGCAGCTGCAGGTGCATTTGTGGTGTCTGACCCAGATTTCACAGAGAAGGGCTCCAATATTTGCGCCTTCTGGAAGTGGTCAAGACCACCACGGTACATCTCTCCAGAACTTTCAGCTAACACCACTTCTGATTAGGGTCTCTGCCACTCCAAATCCAATTGCTGATGACTTGTATACTCAATTTTTGCAGACAAAGACACAGGACGGGTGAGCTTGCCCTAGTTGTCCTGCGGATAAGTTACATCAAATTAGTAACATCATACATAAAGAAAAATTTGCAACCAAATCAATGGCGAACGCTGTGATAGGTTACACAGAATTAATAACAGCATATATAAAGGAAAAATTGCAATCAAATCAATGTCGAATACAAGTGCCAGGATTTGACGAGGGGCATTGCGGAGGCGGACAGAGCTATAGGGCGAGCTAGGGCAGCCGCCCTACCAAACGCCAGCGGAGCGACTCCTCCCTTCCCCTCTCCTCCGAGAGATGAAAACTCCCCTCCCAATCCCCATGCCCATCCCCGATTGGAATGGAATCTCCCCGTCCCCGCCCTCGCGCAGGAATCGGCCCGTCCCCGCTACATCCAGCCTAAATGTCAACTACAAAAAAAATGGAGGGTTCTCTAGAGGATTGGGGACGAGAGCTCAGCTCTCACCTGGAGGACGAGCCGCTGGTCGCACGGGACCAACCCGCTGCTAGGTGCGTGCCTCCGCCGTCCTTGCTGCCCTCGGAGAGTTGCCGTGTGGCGGCGGGGCAGGCAACAGGCGGAAGGACGGAGGAAAATAGGCGGTGTTGCTTTTTGGACGAAAATTTAGGGTGCTTCTGGTGAAACCCAATTCTTGCGTCTGGTATGCACAGAGTCACATGCATCCCATGCGTGCCACATAACTAAATCTAATTTTAAACCGTTAGTTCCTAAATTTTCTCCATCTATTAGATCGTAAATACTAACACTAAACTCTAAAAATTATATTTTAAACACTAAACCCTAATTTTAAATACTAACCCTAACATCTAAATCCTAACACTAACTCTACCTCTAAATTTCAATATCGTGATATTGTTGATTTGGACAAGTAGGGAATATCGACACAGAAATGCACAAGACCTAAAATGCATATCGGATACCGAGAATCTATTTTCCCTTTTGTTATACTCCTCGGCCAGCTCCCGCACGTATTTAGCCGAATCCAAAGCAAACACTAAGGTAGTTGAGTTTTATGTAAAACATTTACTGTCAAGAATTTAAAATATCAACTAAAAGGGTTCCTGTCAATCATATCTTTAAATATATAGATTTTTCTAGTACAAATTAGAATCTTCTCTCATTCTAGATTTTTTTCTAATTTTCTTATTCAAATACTGGAAAAAATTACCCACTTGTCAATGGCTACATATTCAAATCATTTTCTTTATTTTTTATTTCTCCCATTTTAAAATAGTTTTTTCACAGCTTATAACTAAAACCAGATTTTTAGTAATCCATATTTGAACAAAAACATCCTGAAACGCAAAATATTCGGGCCACAGCAGCCGCAGCCCACAGCTGACCAAAAAAATGAACTGCATGCCCGGAGTCGGAGACGGTTGCTCTGTCCCGCTCCCACCCCCTCCGGTCCCACAATTCTCACAGGCGCTACACTTGTTCCTTTGTGGTCACATAAATCTCGGTCACTGCACTTGCAGCAAGTTATACCTTATCATGTATGAATGCGATCTGATTAAGGAATACCAAACAACTTAGACAAAACTATCTACAAAGTCGATCCGAGTAAGGGAATTACCACAAAAGAGATCAAAGCTCACAGTTGAAACGTGAAACCACTTAGGCCTTTCATCCAACAACAGGCGAGCGTGTAACTGACCGCACTCATGTGTTCTTGCACGCACGTGAAACCTACTTAAAAAATATTCTCAACTTATTGCATCACGATATAAAATATTTCCTATTTTCTTTTTTTTTAGAAAAGGCCATGAGGCTATATATTAAGCACGAAAAAAAGACTTACAATATTCCATCATTGATAGATGGGCAGTAGCATGTACGATATTGACAGAGATTGCTGATAGGCTTAGCTAGCTGAAACTACATCGAGTAGATGTTTTGCTTCTGCCCTTCCCTAGGATATAGCTTGCTCTTTGATGTTCTCGATCACTCTCTCTACAAATATCCTATTTTCAGCTTGTGTTTTTGCACTCGTAGTACTCTAAAATATATTGTATAACAACTATCACTAATTCTTTACTATATCTTTTCATCCTTTTTTCTTTCTATTTATAAACATTATCGTTATTTGGAAATATTAAGACTAATTATGTTAGCGGTAAAAAAGAAAAAATATGCTCACAAATCTTTATTTGTTGTATGATCTATAAAAATAAAACCATACGGCATGCTATACTGTTGCTTCTAGTCTTTTGTTAAGCAAGAGAGACTTCAACAAATTGTCCTTTTACATGAAGTGTTAATTGTCTCCACTTAGAGTTGATAAAGGGACAAAAAATAAACTAATAATGTGAAGGGCCGGCTCAGATTAGAATCGGACTTAATTTATATTCATTTTTAAAGTAATATTTAATAAGAACCAAAATAAATTGTGAAATGTCCCGTGGGCCAAGCCCATTTACCACCCCTATCTCCACTGAAGCATGTCATATTCTTCTTTCTTTCTAAAGATTTCATTGGCTTCAGGATCCGGAAACAGAATAAAGTACTCCTCTCGCGAGAGAGTCACTCCAGCAGAGCTTTGATCTCAGCAAGTGCTATAGCTTCCGCTGCTCTCGCTGCTTCTTCAATCTTATTGGCTACAATGCATTTGATCTCTGCTGTGCTAATGCTAGCCTTTGCCTACTCAATTTAAGGTGCCACCACTGTGGCTTCAGATTTTGAATCATTTGTCACGCTCATGAGATGCTGCACCTCAGACGTCATCTTCTTGATCTCAATGAAAATATCTGCAGGGTGCCTCTCTCTTGTCGATCCTCCAGAGATTCTAACTTCTGTGTTGTCTGATCCAGCTCCTCCTCCAAAGCAGAAATCAACGAAGTTATGCTATTGGGCAATAACTCAACAGCAGCCCTCAGTGCAGCGAGATCACTTGTGTTCCTGTTTAGGCATGACTTGGTTTCTTAAAGGTCAGGCTTTCTTCTTTGTATATTTTGAACTGACCTCTAAAATGTAAATGCAGACTACGTGTAACCAGTAGGTGCGGACATGGAACCCGCATCTCCGCCCCTGTCGGCGGTGGCCATCCCGGCGATAGCCTTGGACCGGAACCCTACCGCGTAGCCTCCCAAACCCCACCCCCCTGTCCACCTAAACCACCCCCCTCCCAGTAGCCAGTCAAAAGACTCTGATACTCCACGCAGCAGCCCCGGAACATTAGATTGGGGCTCCATCGTGGACGAAGACGGTGCCTATGGAATCTACATCGCAGCATCGAAAGCCTCTCTGGGTAGGCCTTCCCCCACCACAGGCTGCTCAGCTCCACCGCCTAGTTCCGACGAGAGCCAAGGCCATGATGCGGCGGCCCCAAGCGACCAGATCTGCAGCTTGAAGAGTCAAATCTGAAGAGTTTCGTTTGACCACATCAATCGTTGGAGGAGGGTCAGGAAGGAGATGGGGATGCTGCAGAAATCCAAATTACCTTGCCAAACACCACTCCAACTGGGGCGCCCCCATCAGCCCAAGATCAGAGAATTTAATCTGCCATTCAGGAAAGCAGGATCTGAAAATTAGCTCGCCACGGCAACTATCAAGGAAGATGGCAACAACTTCAGTAGTGTAAGGGACAAAGTTTTCACTTGCTAAAAGTGTTCATCACATCCACACCTCACCTCATTTATGGTAATCACATGAACACATTCAAAGAGCAAGTAACCACCGTAAATAGATTTAATAGAAGATAAACTCACATAATTTAAAAGTGGTGTTTCCCACATACATCACAGAGGGGCTTCACTATCAACTCCTAAACTTTGTTAGGAATGCTTATGCCAAATTTCATCCAAATCTAAACCTATTTGAGGTACTTTTAGGTACAATCATTAAAAGGTTAGTTTGAACTCAAATTCAAATTCAAACTCATTTCATCCCATGAATTTAAAAGTGGGATTTCATATTCACACTCAACACATTTTCATGAGCTCACACACCAATTTTCACTCCATTTGGAGTTGGTCTTGACATGAGCTATTTTGACTAAATTCAAATCAAATTTGAATTTCAAACTTCACATTTGCTGCAATTGTAATCAAATCACTAGACACTTTGAATCATTCAAATTCAGGGGGCCAACAATGTGGTTTGAACAAATTACCAAGGACAGTGTGGTCACAATATTTAGAGCAGTAGGAAAATTAAATTTTGTGGGACAAATTTGAATTTTGGGCCTACAGGTCAGTCACACAGCCGAGTGAACAGAGCTCCACCGAGGCGCTCGGTTTCTTGTGCGCGAGCCCGAGGGCGCCATGGCGCTGAGGCCTCGCCAACGGCTGCTTCCAGCTCCTGATCGACGATCAACGGTTCCCAGCGCCTTATCTCCGAGTCCCAGGCGCCACAAAGCCATTTCGCCACTGTCCCGATGTTTTATCACACACAAACCTCGGAGAACCTCGCTGCAACCCCGACCTCACACCCTCGCTATCGACTGGCCAAACCCGACGCTTTCACACCGATCTGAGGCCGCAAACGGGATCGCCGATCATCCCTCGATGTCCTTGACGCATCCTCGAGCTGATTCACGGCTTCCTACGAGCTGTATCCGACGATCATGTTCTTCGGGACAGAATAAAGTCACCGGCGGAAGTCTCCATCGCCCGGCCGAACCACGCCCGTTCGAGCTCAAACAATCGATCACAAAGGTTAGCCAGCCACCCTAGTTCCTTCTCCTAGAACTAGCTAAGCTCTCTCAATGCCGGTGAGCGGAATTTTAATCTTTGCTTCGGCCGCCATATAGAATAGCTAGTACCAAATCGAGAAATTTGTTCCAAAGGTTTGATCATCCGATTAGCCAGCCTAGCTAGAGCTAGAGTAGCACCTAACGATCACCTAGGCCGAATTCTAGCGGGGGTGATCCATCGGGTGAGCGTAGCACCGATTTTTCGCTGCCGCCGGTGAAAACGGCTCGGGTCACCGGTGAAGTCCACTTTCCCGACGATCTGCATCCAAAAGGAGGGCAGGGTTAGCTTCCCCGTGCCCCAGTGGTGCTTTTTGACCCTTTAGTTGGTTGTGTTCGCTGCCGAGATGCGTGCTCACCGTCGGACCCAAACAGATTCCGCTGCCGCCATCGCCGGTGAGGTTGCCGGCGATGCCGAGGTGCATGGAGTTGTCCAGCATGTGTACCACGGTCCCAAGAGGATGTAGCAGGAACCCATTTGGAAAATCATCCCTTGTCGGCCAAGAAACGTGCATGCCACTGTCTCTGTTCATCGTGAGCTCAGGCGCCGGCGGGAGGTTGAAGAGGACACTGTGTTGTGGGCCCCGGGTGTTAGCCGTTTAAACATTTTGGTTGTTCTTTTTTAGTTTTCCCTCCAAAACTTTAGAAACCCATAACTTTGGCTAGGAGTGTCCAAATCGAGTGAACCAAATTTTGTTGGATTCAGCTCTCTGAGTACTTTCCAGCAAAACAAGTTTCAGTCCATTAAAACTATTATTTCTCCAGAATTAATTATACAAAATTTAAACTGTTGAGAATTTTTACTCGAGATCCCTTTAGTGGAAAATTCTGAAATTTGGCCAGGATGTTCCTTGTAATATCCCTGAGCCAACATAAAAATTTCAGATCTTCTGAGCTCATTTAGTCCACCTAATGGTATGATTAATAAACTGGTCTAGAGAAAAAGAAAAATGGCCGAAAACATTTTCCAGATTTTCTCTGAACTTGTTTAGCTCATATCTTTGCCTAGGATGCTCCAAATTAGATGAAACCAATTCCATTAGAACCCTCTGAAAATCTATTTCCAGAAAGTCATGGCTTGCTTCATGAAAATCCTTAGAAGGGCTCTAATTATGGTCAAATACACATTTATTTGTGCAGGGCTCAAATGAGCTTTGCTTCAAGATGAAATTTGGCCAAGTCTCTGTTTAGGTTGTCACCAAACCACAGTAAAAATTTAAGAGTCAAAAGGGTTGTCTAGCCATACTTATAGTCTTCACATTATCACAATAAATCAAATACATTTAAATTGACAAGCATCATATTTTTATTTTTCGTGTAGTCACTAAGATCGAAGAAGATCCAGAGGTTCTAGACTTATTACTCTGGAAGAACAATTAGCTCACGATCAGCAGCAAGGCAAGGTCCGGTTTGCATTAAACCGTTTACAAAGTCTTATGTTTTGATCACTTACTTTATGCATTTCCTACAATTGTGCATTAGAGTGTTGATTGGAAACCCAAATGCATAGCCAAGAGAACCAGAGGTTTTGGGCTTAGGATTTAAATCTCGAGTAGTCACTGCAATGCTAAAATGGTATAGGTTTCGGTACAAGTCGAGTAGTTGAAACTACTCGTGAGAATAGGCTAGAGACACACTACTCGGTTAGAGATAGACAATGAATCACGTGGCAAGAAAATGAGACTGAGCGGGAGTAAGGGCAACAGGTCTTTGGGACCTGGGTGCCATAGCTCTGCTTGTGTTGATTGAGGACCGAGCCATGTGCGGGCCTGTTGAACAAGCTAGAACAATACCAAAGACCTACCTGGTATATCGGAACCGGGAAACCGATGTAATTTGGGTAGCGATCTGTTGAGGCATTGCTTGTCGTCTAGAGGGTAGGTTGAGAGCAGCGAGGTGTAAATCAGCTAGCGGGCACTGTGGATGCTCCGCGTAGATACCTCCTGCTCGGGACGATAGGACCGGTTCAACACTTGACTAACGGATGAAAGGTGGTTGCGTACGACGTCCGTGGTGGTTGCTGTAGGCAACATCAAGTACGAGCGTACTTGACGGGTTATTCGGGTAACCCTGTAGGTGTAAATCGATTATAATCGCCTTCCCTCGCGGCCAGTCAGTACCACTTGTTCATTATACCATGACGTAGAAAGAATAGGCTAGTTGTCATGATAAAAGTTGGTGTTTAAAAGCTTTACATTGGTTGTTAATAAAATGCTTAGTTTAGAGTCAATTAAAGTTATTTTCAACCTCAGGCAAAGCACATAAGAGAAATGTGTTTCTTGTTTGATTGCGGCTTTCTTATGTGTCTTAGCGCATGGTTCCCCACTAACTTGAGGCTAAAACTTGAAAGTAAGAGTCAACTAATTAGGCGTGTCTTTTGCAACATACTTTCCTATTATACACTACAAACCCAACATGTAGAGTTTCATGTGTAGGTGAGACAGGTCAGTCTTGTTGAGCCATCGTGCTTACAACTTGTGTTTGAAGCGTTTGCAGGGTGCTATGAGGAGGAGGCTTCCGAGGAGGAGACGGACCCCCACGAGGGAAATACCGTCGAGTGGGAGCCGTGTATGCCGCCATGTTAGTGTGCGTGTGTGGTAGTGAGGACACGTTCATGGGTTGAACGTGAACTCTTTTTACTTATGTGTCTTAGTGCAAGGTTCCCCACTAACTTGAGGCTAAAATTTGAAAGTAAGAGTCAACTAATTAGGCGTGTCTTTTACAACATACTTTCCTATTATACACTGCAAACCCAACGTGTAGAGTTGCATGTGTAGGTGAGACGGGTCAGTCTTGCTGAGCCATCATGCTCACAGCTTGTGTTTGAAGCGTTTGCAGGGTGCTATGAGGAGGAGGCTCTTGAGGAGGAGAGAGACCCCCACGAGGGAAATACCGTCGAGTGAGAGCCGTGCACGCCGCCGTGTTAGTGTGCGTGTGTGCTAGTGAGGACACGTTCACGAGCTGAATGTGAACTCTTTTTGCTTAGTCACGCCCGTGAGTGTAGACTTAACGGTATTTTTATGTAACTATGTTCATATACAAGTTTCTGTAATAAAATTTTGCTTCCGCTTATCGCCTTTTATATGTGTTATCCGGTGCTGTGCAACGCAGCACCCCTCAGCAAGATTCTGATTTGTCGGGACCGTCGGGTCCTCACAAGTAGACCCAGGTTCAGAGAATCAAATCTACCGCTCTAGTAGCAAAGATTTGGGAAACAACTCTGTCGGTACACTCAAGACCGAGTACCCCCGCGTAGTGGAAGAAAGATAGTCTGGGCCCCGCCTTCCTGCTGGGGCGGCTCCCAGCATAAGCCACGTGCCCTAGCCCCATGGACAGCCCTGGGGCTGCCACGTGAGCTAGAGTTCTGGAGCTGACACGTGCCCTGAGTCTCGAGCCCGACCACCTGCTAAGGAGGGCTCCGAGGCTGCCACGTGTATTCAGGCTCTAAGCCTCACTACCGGCCAGGGGTGGCTCTGGAGCCGCCACGTGTCCTACGGCTCCGGGCCCGACCCCCAGCTTGGGAGGGCTCCAGTGCTGCTACGTGGGCAACGTCTCCAGGTTGCCTTCCCGCCAAGGAGGGCTCCGAAGGTGCCCCGTGTCCTACGGCTCCGGGCCCGACCTCCAGCTTGGGAGGGCTCCGGTGCTGCCAGGTGTCTAACAACTCCGGACCCCTCGCTACCCCGCAAGATAGCTTCGGCGGAGACGCGTGTCCCGGGGGCCAGCCGCTCGGACGCTGCGCCGACAAGCAACAGGCAGATGGCCAAGGAGTAAAGAGGAAGGTACGCTGCCAGACCATGCATTCAAGGTGCGTGCCTTCCCTTGAAGCATGGCACACGACACACGCTTCCGTCCTCCGTCTGTTCACCATTATGGTGAAAGACAGGGCGGCGAGGCATGATGGCGTAACAGTGCCCCCAACGGCGCTGGGCTGCCCAGCAGAGCGAGGGGACGAGGCGACAAGACGGGTACTTCATCATCACCTGCTACCCAGTCAGAGGTGCCTGGCAGGAGAGGCGGCGCGCCTTAACTCCACCGACAGCGACAATGTGTGTAGCTGTAAATGCCTAGCATGTATAGGACACAGATAGCCGCGGGGCCACCTATCGAACCCTAGGCAGCATTGTAACTGCCCTGACCTTGGACTATAAAAGGATCGGGGCAGCCACCGTAAAAAGGGTTCACTCGAAGATCCCTCTAGCACCCAGGGTTCGCAAGTCCGCAACTCTCATCCCCAGCTTACGCTCTCTCACTCAAGCAATACAACAAACACTCCCGTGGACGTAGGGTATTACACTCCGGTGGCCCGAACCACATAAATCCAGGTGTTCACCCTCGCCGTCATGTTCCGAGCTTCCAGTTCCACTAGCCCCTTCGAAAAAAGAACCTCCGCGGGCTGCTTCTGAGCAGACCGAGGGAAGTGTCATAGCGTACACTTCGACAAACTCCCAAGGGCAAATGAGAGGGGGGAAACAGTATAGTGCAGTAGATAGCAAAGAAGAAAGCGGTGGCAGGCCGAGATAGAGCGAGCTGGAGTCAGACTGCAGGAGATACGGAAGCCACTAGACAACCATCTATAGTGAAGAAGAGTGCTTGGCCCCTGCCCCAACAGAAGCTACCCCTAACGGAAATTGATAAAGCGCCGACATATCGCAGAGCTCTGATGGGAGCCGTCCTCCTGCGAGGCCACCATCACGGGCAGCACAACACCACTGAGAGAATAGGAAATGACATTGCAAGGGTGCCACTCTCAAGAATAGCAGAGAAGGAGGAGGGCTGGCATCTAGTACGCCGTAGGCGAGCAGAGCGTCGCCCTCCGGTAAGACACCAGGGTAGCTAGTGACAGGACCTACGGATTGCAGCTGCACCAAGTTGGAGGAGGGCCTATTTAGAGAAGCTGAAGGGGGAGTGCTTCAACTGCCTCGCCTCAGATCACAAAGTTGCAACCTGCCAGGCTCCAGCGCACTGCTGGAGCTGCCATCACCGCCCAGAGAAGAGAGCTGCCCGAGAGAGAGATCACAAACCCCCCGAACCAACCCACGGAAGAAGAGACCAGAACATGGAATACCTCAACCTAAATGGTCGGCCTGAGATTGAGAGATGCAACATGCCCCTCACTGATGAGCTTCAACGGCACATCAAATTCTTCAGGTCTAGGACCCTGCTAGTCTGGATGGGGGGAAACAGCCCCTAGACTGAGTCGGGGCATGTCATTGAAGCTTTTGCTCATGAATTTGATTTCAAGCCTGCACTGATGCAGGTATCAAGGCACTCACAAGAGGATTTCCTTTGTGACCTTCTCCAGAAGAGAGGATTATGATGAAGCCGATGGCATTCACAGCTTTGATAGCTGGGGAAGAAACTTCAGGCTCAGAAGATGGGAGGCGGACAACAGAACCAACAGAGGTGAGACGAGGTACCATGTCAAGATGTGCTTGGAGAATCTCCCAATGCATCTATGGGCCAAAGAGGTTGTGGCGCAGATGATCAGTAGTTCCTGTGTTTTCCACTATGCGGCAGCCAGTAGCCATCGCCGCTCGGACACAAGGGGGTTTGAGCTTTTCATCCCTGATCCCAGAAGGATACCGAGAAGACTATTATTGACTTGTCACTGATGATGGTTTTGTCTATGGACAAGCGCAGAGGTGCAACATCCCCCCAACAGCAACAAGATCGAGCACCACATATGAAATCTTAGTCCAATTGTAGCTGGTAGATGATCTGCATCATACTGGAGCAGATGGACGACCAAGGGCCTATCCGATAGCGTGGGAATATGGAATGGAGGACAGCACTACGAAACACCAAAGCAACAATGCAGGGGTCAACCAACCCAGGACAGCGGCTAGAACCCTGGTCCAGCCGCCCAGGAGCTCCTATAGTGCTGACCTATGGCCAAAACAGAGGTACAACTACGATGAAGACGATGAAGATCAAGACAAGGAGCGTTAAAGTGAAGCACAAGAAGAAGAACCCTACTGTAGAGACTGGGATGGCTGGGAGACAGGAGCAAGGTCAGGGAGAGATCACCGAGGAGGAAACATGGGGCAGGGAGGCCGCTAATTTGGGTTAAACCCTTTTGGATATTTGATCCATAAGCAATTAGGCTACTAATGGGCCTATGACCTAAAAGCCCATTAGTACGCCTTTAAATACGAGGAGTTGGGTTAGGGGGTGAACTCTCCACTAGAGGACAGATCCTTGTCGCTCGCGCGGTGCTGGCACACCGGCGCACGACGTTCCTCCCCGTACATGTGGACTCCGTGGAGGCGCTGCTGCTACTGCTGCGCTGATCGGCTATGATGAACGTGATCGTCTACCCGCTACCGTGATGAGAAAGAGACGAACGTGTCCATCTACTTCCCCTACACCGACACACGTCTATGTTCCGTTGCACTGCTCGTCTAGGTGTAACGATCTATGACCTCTGTACTCACATGTTTCCTAGGTGACGCGGTAGAATTGTTAGAGTAGCGTACCGTCGATTTTCTAACAGCGGCATCAGAGCCGACTTGCGTCGTTTTTAGTTTGGATCTTGTTAGTAGATGCGATCTACTGTAGACATGTTCATACGATGAATTTTTATTACAACGTTTTTGGGGTTTGGAATTGGTTAGAGTAGATTGCGATCGTATATGACTAAAGGGTCAGGTCGTGCTCTTTCTATGTTGTGTGCGCAACCTGTCCATACCGGTTGGAATCACCATCGGGACTAATCGTGTACATAGCTAACAGATTGATCCAACATACTACGGTCATGAGTCGCGATCTTCTCATCAATAACCAGTCACATTGAAATTGAAGCATTCTCAATGGCTCAGATTCAGGTTGATTTGATCAATCCGATGAGATTTTCATAGTGATTTCATAGATGCGATCTATGTAATCCGTTGTTGTCTGCTATAGCGATTACATAATATCGTTTTGTGCTAGAAATCGTTCTACGCTTAACCCTTTTTTGCAGGGAATGATGTGAATGGTATGGGCTTATTGTGATGTGATGATCTGTGTGTAATATTCATGCAGCCTGCGTGTTATAAATTTAACACAACCGGGTTGAGGTTGTCATATAATTGTATAACGACCTGCGTATCGACCTGTGATGCTTGATATCTCATGTAATTTATTTGGTAGCTATTAGTTGTATTAGCTTCTTTTATATTCATAGAGATGCCTTTAAGCATGGTGGAGATGGTGATCACCACAACAAGGGAGGCACGACAGCTTAGATCATGATGGAACCATGACGATGGAGACCGCTGTGATTCTAATGGCCATACTATTCACAATGTGATATGATCATATGTCTGTGATGTTTATTTATTACTATTCTTTTCAGTCCTCTCATATGGTGGATGTTTTGTCATGATAGAATAGCTTCACTCGCAAAAGTTGAGTATTTGATGCCATTTACTAATATATACACCTATGTTGTTTTGATCGTTGTGTGGTAGGTTTC
The DNA here is from genome assembly GCA_030760725.1 of Neostapfia colusana. Taxonomy (NCBI): domain Eukaryota; kingdom Viridiplantae; phylum Streptophyta; class Magnoliopsida; order Poales; family Poaceae; genus Neostapfia; species Neostapfia colusana. Next base: position 63,965,274 of record JASWHV010000012.1, on the reverse strand, counting down.
CCAAAGCAAAATACCATCATCTATCATATGATGCATAGGGTGAATGTTGGACATTACAATGCATAGTGTTGGTTTACTCAACAAAGCTATCAAAACGGTTTTGAGCTTTATGACATAGAGTTGGGAGCCGGGGCATTGGACGTCACCCAACAAACAAGAGTCATATAAAAATATGATTAACAATTGTTCTTTACCTATGTCACTAATTTTCTAGCAGTGAAGCCAAATCTCACTAGGAATTTGTGAATATGGATCTTGGACCACTATATGTCGTTAGAGGGAGCACGATACTCATATAGTGGTGGTGTCTTTTATTAAACTGTTAATAGAAGATTGATACATAACATAGTGATAAAAACTTACGTATTTATTTTCTATTGTAGATCTTATCTGCTAGTAACAATTTCGGTTTCAATTTACGATATGTGCTTGAAAAGGAAAAGCTCAATGGAGCTAATTTTATCGATTGGTACCGACCCCTGAGAATCATTCTTAGGCAAGGGAAAACCGAGTACATTCTTCTGCAACCATACCCTGATGACCTCCTAGGTGATTCAACTGCTGCAACACGTAGAGCTTATCAGAAGCACTGCGATGATGCGCTTAATGTAAGCTACCTCATGCTCGCCACTATGTCCCCTTATCTGCAGAAACAGTATGAGCATACAGATGGTTATTCTATGATTGAGAGACTACGTGGAATGTTTGAGAACCAAGCTAGGGCTGAGAGATACAACATCTAAAAGTACTTGTTCTCATGCAAGCTGGCGGAGGGTAGCTCGGTCATCCCTCATGTAATCAAAATAATTGGTTATATTGAGACTTCGAGCAAACTTAGTTCTGACTCAAGGATGACCTGACTATTGACGTTATTCTCCGGTCGCTCCCACCGAGCTACGAGCCATTTATATTGAATTTTCAAATGAATGGCATGGAGAAAACGTTGGCTGAATTGCATTGGATGCTTAAAACAGCCGAAGAAAGCATTAAGAAAGACGCCACTCATGTGATGATGGTTCAAAAGGAGAATAAAAAGAGGAAGCATGTGACGCATCCTAAAGGCAAAGGCAAGGGAAGGTATAAATGTTATAGAAATTAATATTGCATTATCTTCTAGTGAATCATGGGTATTTGATACTTGATCGATGATTCACACTTACAAATCGTTGCAGGTCTAAGTGAGACTAGAAGATTTGTAAAAGGAGAGTTGGATGTTCATGTCGGCAGTGGGGCAAAGGTTGCGGTCATAGCTGTCAGGACCTACCACTCATCATTACCCTCAGGATTAGTTTTGGAATTGAATAATTGTTATTGCATTCCTACTTGAGCAAGAACGTTATCTTTTCTTCACGTTTAGAAGAAGTTGATGGTTATAAGATTGTAATAAAGAACAATGTTGTTCTATTTATTATAATAATATTTTCTATGCCCAATGTCCATTGGTGAATAGATTACATGTTCTTGATCTTGAGGATAAAACTGTCTGTAACATTAATACCAAAAGGGCTCATGAAATGATTTAAATCCTACTTTTATTTGGCATTGTCGCTTAGGTTATATAAATGAGAAACACATTGAAAAAGTCCATAAAGATGGTTTACTACGATCATTTGATTTTGAATCACTTGACACATGCAAGTCTTGTTTACTTGGGAAGATGCCAAAACACCCTTTACTAGTCAGAGTGAGAGGGCGAGTGACTTGTTGGGACTTATACATATCGATGAGTTCAATAGCGAGAGGTGGTTTTCAATACTTCATCACGTTTATCGAAGACTTTAGTAGATATGGATATGTCTATCTAATGAGGCACAAGTCTGAATCTTTTGAAAAGTTCAAAGAATTTCAGAATGAAGTACATAATCAATTGGTCAAGACAATTAAACTTCTACGATCTGATCGTGGGGGTGAATATTTAAGCGATGAATTTTATGATCATTCAAAACATGTGAAATTGTTCCACAGTTGACTCCACCTGGAACGCCTCAATGGAATGGGGTGTCCGAGCGGAGGAACCGAACCTTGTTAGACATGGTTAGGTCGATGATGAGCCAAGCAAATCTTCCACTATCCTTTTGAGGCTATGCTCTTAAAACTGCTGCGTTTACACTAAACAAAGTCCCAACTAAGTCTGTTCGGAAGACACCATATGAGATGTGTACCGGGAAACGTTCCGGATTGTCTTTCCTCAAAGTTCGGGGGTGTGATGCTTATGTCGTACGTTTGACGTCAGACAAAGTCACTCCCAAATCAGACAAATGATTCTTTGTGGGGTATCCTAGGGAAACCAAAGAATATTATTTTATAATAAAATAGTGGGTAAAGTGTTTACCGCTTGCAATGGTGTCTTCTTGGTAAAAGAGTTTCTCTCAAAAGGAGTTAGTGGGAGCAAGGTGCATCTTGAAGAAATTCAAGAAATATCTGAAAATGTTTTAGCACCCTCTGATCCTATACAGGATGTACAAGATGTTGTGCAACCAGTTGATGAAACACTAGCCACACGAAGGTCTACAAGGGCACGTCGTGCGACTGAAAAGTTAACGCTTCTAACCACGGAGCAGCATGACATGGTATTGTTGGACAATAATGAGCCTAAGACCTATAACAAAGCAATGAAGAGACCTGACTCTGAGAAATGGCTTGGAGCCATGGAATCCGAAATTAAATCCATGCATGAAAATCAAGTTTGGAACTTGGTTGATCCAATCGAAGGTGTGAGACCTATCTATTGTAAATGGATTTTCAAGAAAAAGACTGATATGGATGGAAATGTTCACATCTATAAAGCGTGATTGGTGGCGAAAGGATTTAAATAAATTCAAGGTGTTGATTATGATGAAACTTTCTCACCCGTTGCAATGCTAAAGTCTGTTCAAATTCTCCTAGCAATTGCTGCATATTTTGATTACGAAATATGGCAAATGGATGTAAAAAAACCTTTGTTAATAGAAGTCTGACTCCTGAGGATTGTTTCGATCCTAAAAATGCTAGTAAAATATGCAAACTTCAAAAGTCATCTATGGATTGAAACAAGCATCTCGGAGTTGGAATCTATGTTTTGATGAAGTTGTCAAAGGGTTTGGTTTCATCAAGAATGTAGAAGAACTTTGTATTTACAAGAAGTTTAGTGGGAGCGCACTTGTATTTCTGGTCCTATATATAGATGACATATTATTAATCAGAATGACATTCCAATGCTTGATGATGTTAAATCCTCATTAAGAAAAAGTTTCTCAATGAAGGATTTAGGAGAGGCGACATACATTTTGGGCATAAAGACCTATAGAGATAGATCTAAAAGGCTAATTGGATTAAACTAAGATACATATATTGAAAAGATATTGAGTCGGTTCAATATGCAAGATTCTAAGAAAGGTTTCTTATAAATGTCACATGGCATTACTCTAAGCAAGAGTCAGTGTCCTTCGACACTTGATGAGCAAAAAAGGATGAGAGCGATTCCTTATGCTTCGGCTATTGGATCCATAATGTATGCCATGCTATGTACACGCCCAGATGTATCCTATGCTTTAAGCATCACGAGCAGATATTAATCAGATTATGGTGAGAATCATTGGATCGTTGTCAAAAATATCCTTAAGTACTTGAGAATAACTAAGTATGAGTTCTTAGTGTTTGGAGGTGAAGAAGAGCTCGTTGTAAAAGGTTACACCGATGCTATCTTCCAAACTGATAAGGATGATTCTGGATCGCAATCTGGTTTTGTATTCTGCCTCAATGGAGGGGCAGTGAGTTGGAAAAGTTCCAAGCAAGATACAGTAGCAGATTCAACGACGGAGGCGGAGTATATTGCAGCTTCTGAAACTGTAAAGGAAGTTGTTTGAATCAGAAAATTTGTTTCTGAGTTGGGTGTTGTTCCTAGTGCGTCCGGTCCTGTGGATCTCTATTGTGATAATAGTGGAGCCATCACACAAGAAAGGAGCCTAGATCACACAAAATATACAAACACATAATACGATGCTATCACCTCATTCGAGAGATCATCAACCGAGGTGATGTGAAGATATGCATGGTGCACACGGATTTGAATGTTGCAGACCCGTTGACAAAGCCTCTTCCACAATCAAAGCATGAGGCACACACGAGATCTATGGGTATTATATACATACATCAGTGATCATAGTGTGTAGTGGGAGACTCGTTTCATAACTATGTTTATGTACTATTAAATAAATTGTTATATATGAGTAATCATTATTTACTTTTATCATCAAGTATGTGACTTGTTCGTGAAACTCTTTATTAATAATAATGTTACTCTAAATGATCCCTAATATATATCATTATATGAGATAATGATATCATACATACTAGCAAATGTATTAATTGATGATCACGTTTCACGTGTCATAGATACGAAGATATCAACTTAATAACGTGAACACATGTTAGTGAACATGGTGTTGCATTGACCCACTCTGAGACACTCTCGGGATTGTTATTTTCATATGTGCAATCAGTTTGTCTTGAGTGATACACATGCTATATCCTTAAACCTAAGATCACCATTGTTTCTCACTGTGTGTAGTTGTGCACTTTGATACTACCAAACACTACTTCGTAACTAGGTAGTCATAAAAGTAGTCTTGGGGTACATAATAATGGGATGTGCATGGATCAAGATGGGATTTGCCCCTTCTTAATAGCAGGAGAGATATCTCTGGGCCCCTCGATATAGTTGGATTTGAAATTGCATGGCCATGCCAAGGTGATTAAAGGTTAACCACAATGACTAAAAGTTAGTCATAGAATGAATACACTATTCGATCGAGTGAATGGTCGAGCTGTCACAAGGATGGCATACATCTCGCCTTGAACTTGACTGGTATCGTGAGACAAAGGGATTAGCATGTGAATGTATCTAGGTTCAGCCGATATAATCTTTATGTACATTTGGGAGTTAGTATGTCCTGCTAGGTACCTCTACTGACTTGTAGTTGGAAACGGTTTCCATTCACAACCGAGTTCACATGAACCTAATGGGTCACACACTTAAGGGGTTGAAATATCGAAAAACTTGTCTAGATGATTGTCTCTATTGCAAGTGGAAGATTGTTGATGATATGCCCAAGAGGCAATTATAACAATTCGGGTTAAGGCCTGTTGGATATTTTATCCATAAGCAATTAGGCTACTAATGGGACTGGGACCTAAAAGCCTATTAGTACGCCTTTAAATACGAGGGGTAGGATTAGGGGGTGAGCTCTCCACCAGGGGACAGCCCTAGCCGCCACCCCTTGCAGGCCTCACGCCGAGACTCTTGCCGCGCGCGCGGTGCTGGCACACCGGAGCACGGCGTTCCTCTCCGTACGTGTGGACTCCGTGGAGGCGTTGCTGCTACTGCTGCACTGATCGGCTATGATGAACGTGATCGTCTACCTACTGCCGTGACGAGGACGAGAAAGAGACAAACATGGCCGTCTACTTCCCCTACACCGACGTGCGTCTATGTTCCGCTGCGCTGCGCGTCTAGTGGTAATGATCTATGATCTCTGTACTCGCATGTTTCCTGGGTGACGCGGTAGAATTGCTAGAGTAGCATACCGCCGATTTCCCAACATCAAGGTACTGTGGGATCAGGCCTTGATCTTGATGGTTCATCGTCAAGACATCTTATTATGGGAGATAGAATGCCTCAAGGTAATATGACAAACATGTTTGTTTCTAATATACCTTATGCAGCAATGTATTCTAGTGAGACTAATAATGACCCTCATCTCTGTTCCTTGTCAGGGAAATCTGATAATATATATGTGAAAAAATATTACTTTAGTAATACAGAAAATGTTAGTTTGGAGTCTGATTCTGAAGTTCATAATGTTGAGGCAGGAACCAGTGATGGATGAAATATGAGAGTGCTTGGTGATAAGGGCATGACTCTGGGCAGAGGAAATGAGGAGCTGGCCTGACAAGATAATGCGGATCAGACCATTTCACAGGAAGGGGCTGATCCTATGATGGGGATACAGGAGAAGACAAAAGATGCAGTGGCTGAGAATGCAATAAGAACAGAGGACGTGAAAAGGAAATTATCAGGTATGCCTGAAAAAAATGATGGTAATAGTCTGAAAAACAGGGCATATCTTAGACGCAGTGTACGTCTAAATAGTACACTAACCGATGAGGGTATTGTCTTAGCAGATCAAGATATACTATAGAAATCAATGAATAGAGCGGCATGAAAAAATTTGGATGGTCCAGCGAGATGGGATGCTAATCTAACTTCGTCTCACTCATCGCAAGGTAAGTCAAAAGAACGGATATCCTTATGTTCATTGCCCACAGATAAATGTATTGATAATCTATAGAAGCTGGGGTTTACTATGGGATTGTCTTTAAATGAAAAGATTTCCACAATTTAAAATCTCAAGAGCATAGACTTAGAAATGGTAAAAGCCGATCTCCATGAATTAAAAGGTGTTAAAGAAAATCAAGCTGAACTAAGTGAGGAGGAAGACAATGAACCTGATAGTGACCTTCTTGCGAATATAGTTATATTACTGATGTGTACTTTGATGATGATGACCTGGACACAAAAATTTGTGACTATGGCATCGTCGGCAAGCGAAGTACAATAGGTTAAGGTTGGGTAATAAAAAACATTAATTATAATGAAAGGATTATTTTTGAACAACAGAGGTCTATTTGATCTGGCTAAACATAGATATATAGCTGATGTTATAAAAGAACAATCACTGCACTTTGTAGCAGTAATGGAAACAGGAATACAAGATATATCTCGAATTAATCTTAACCGACTTTCGAGTGGAGCTGATTTTGCATGGCATTGTCTTCCTCCTCGAGGTCGATAGGGAGGTATCCTTGTAGGAATTAACAAAACTTTCATTCAAGAATCCTCGATTACATATGGGGAGTTTTTGATAAAATTCCATCTCTGTAATAAGGCTGATGGGTTTAAGTGGGGACTAATTGTGGTTTGGTCCAGCACAGGACAACCTCAAAGCATCCTTTTTAACAGATTAGTAAGCATATGCAATCATAGTCAGCTACCTATGTTGATAGGGGGTGATTTTAATATAATGAGATTCAGAAAGGATAGGAACAATGATAGGTTCAACGACCAGTGACCTTTCTTGTTTAATGCTGTAATAGACAGTCTTGATCTTCGAGAAATCAGGTTAACTGGGCGACAATTCACTTGGACAAATTCTTTACCTAATCTGACATATGAAAAGTTAGACAGAGTTCTGATGTCAATAGAATGGCAGTTAAAATATCCAATGGTAACAGTTCATTCCCTAGACCGGGGTGTGTCAGGTCATACTCCACTGTTACTAGATAGTGGATCGGCAGACTTCATGGTGACATGCAAGCCATTTAAAATGGAATTATGCTGGTTCTCACATGAAGATTTCCATAATCATGTTGTAGAGATTTGGATAAACCAGTCCGGGTTAAGAATTCAGCTCAAAGATGGAATAAAAAGTTGAGTAATTTATGTTGGTTTTTGAGAGGATGGGAAGCGCATAATCAGGGTATATAAGCAACAAAAAGCTATCTGTCAAGAGCTAATACATAATCTGTACACTATAGCTGAAACACTTGAGTTCTCCAGAACAGAGAGGAATTAGTTTCATCAGGCTCAGGATAACCTGGCAAAGTGGCTTAGAGAAGAGGAGTTAAGGTTTTATCAAAGAGAAAAAGTAAAAAATGTTATAAAGGGGATAATAATACTAGATATTTTCATCTGATTGCAAATGGGAAACATAGGAAAAAGAGAATCTTCTCCTTGGACCATAATAATGGTAAAATCGAGGGGCAAGAAACTTTGAAACAATTCATTACTAGGTATTATAAAGAATTGTTCGGAGAATTCGAAGATACATCTTTTGCAATAGATCATAGTAATGTTGAAGACATTTCACAGGTAACTCAGGAAGAAAATAACTTTTTAACTGCTCCATTTACTGAAGAAGATATTAAAAATGCTATCTTCAAAATGGAGCACAATAAAGCGCGGGGACCTGATGGTTTTTCAGTTGAATTTTATCAACGATTCTAGGATATTATCAAAGGTGATCTGATTAATATGTTTATGGAATTTAAATGTGGGACCTGCCGCTCTATAGTTTAAATTTTGGGGTCAGTCATAGATACTGAAATCATATGAAGCAAATTGAATTCAACAATACAGACCTCTTTGCTTCCTGAATGTTAGCTACAAATTTTTTACTAAAGTAGCTACAAACAGAATCAATACCTATAGCAGATCATATCATAAGTCCGACCCAAACTGCCTTTATGCGGGGATGTAAGATTCTTGAGGGGGTCATCATTTTACATGAGACCATCCATGAACTCCATCGCAACAAGCAGAATGGAGTTATGTTGAAGATAGATTTTGAGAAGGCATATGATAAGTGTTATCCTAAACGGTAAACAGTAAACAGTTGGTGAATGTCTGTTTACTATTTAGCCTGTCTAAATGGTGTTTAAATGGGTTTAAACAGATTAAATGGTTTGTACTGTAGAGCAAGTAAAATATGGTGACTTTATCTATAAATTCCTGTCTTCACAATTAAAGTACATAACATGCATTGAATCACATGTAGATTATTTAGATAAATTAGAACCTCATACTCTTATTAAATTTCAGCTGTCTTGCAACCCACAAACATGAAAATCTAGCAAGTTATAAAATAAAAGGCTAATAAAAGATGCAACTCACATGTACCATATGTATACTCTATATTTCCGAGTTGAAAGTGCGCACGAGGGGACGGACCTGCGTGCGCCGCTCAGGGACTCGGGTGCACGGGGTGGGTGTGTGTGGCAGGAGGATGGGGGGAGACGGCGACCAAGCTGCGCGTGGGTGGTGTCCGATGGTGGGCTACTTGTTGCGAGCCAAGGAGCTGGGGGCGTACCTGGTGGCAGCGGATCGGTGGAAGCAATAGGAGTCTTTGACCGCGTGCAACTTAATAGGTTGAAAGGATCTGGTTCTAACATTTTCACTTAACCTAAACGCGTCAAAACACGTTTAAACACAAATAGAAACTGTTTTTTAATCCGTTTACACCGTTTAAACGGCCGTTGACCCATTTAAACTGATCAACCGTTAAAATGTCCGTTTAGGGCCTAAACACGTTTTACCATTTAAACACATTTTAACGTCTGTTTAATACCGTTTAGGATAACACTGTGTATGATACAGTGAAAAGGCCATTCCTTTTCCAAAGTGTTCTAAAAATGAAGGGTTTCTCCGATAAATGGATTCTTGGATTAGGGACTTTGTCAACGGGGAAGTGTAGCCATTAATGTAAATGATGATATCGGACACTATTTTCAAACGAGAAAAGGTCTTTGACAGGGTAACATACTCGGGTACCCAATAAGCAGTCGACCGAGCAACCGCACGAAGACACGTGGTTCCACAGGCCATCGAAGACCGACCCCTGAGGACGGGAGCGGCGACCGACCTCCAAACCCGGACGACAAGACTCGGAGAGGGAAGCGATCAGGGCTAGAGCCCGAACTGGGAGCAGGCGGAGGACTTAAATGCCGACATGACGGAACGATGGACGGGATTTAAGACGGAGTGGGAGGCCACGTGCGACAAGACAAGCATGACGTCAGGCCATCATCACCACCCGTCCCGTCCCGCTCGACGCGGGTGTATAGGGACGGAAAGTAGACATAGGTCGTAGACTAGACGGGAGCAGGTATACTCATCACCCCTGTACCACTTTGGGCCGCCTTAGGAGCTGACCCACCATGTAAACCCCGCCCCATTTATAAGGAGCCGATGGGTAGCTATAGGCATCCAGGCTATAAAAGGGGAGGCCCGAAACCTCTCCTCCAACGGCAAAACAGCTCACGCATACGCTCGATACTTTGGTTTTCTCCTTGCTCTCGCATGCGAAGGGAGCCTCACTTCTAACTACGATTCCTTGAACTGCCTGAGCTAATACAAGGGCGATGAACACCCCAGACTGGACGTAGGACAGGTTCAGTATAAATCTTTGTCTTTGTTAGCTAGCCATCAAGCCAAAAAATGCAAACCATTTGATTACTAGACGGTGGTAAAAATACCGACAGCTGGCGTGCCAAATAGGGGGCCGCTTCGCGATTTTGCTTTTTCTTCTGTGATGGCTTTCGTGAGCTGAGCTTCTACACCGGCGAGAAGCTCCGTTTTGGCAGCCTCGAGTTTGTCACCACCCCGACAACAGGCTCGAGGACGACTTCGTTTTCACGCCCCGCCATGCCTTCCGTTTCGGAATCCTAGAGTTCGTCGCCGACAGTGGTGGCATTCTGCGGTTGATGGATGGCACGACCGTCGACATCGCCAATCGCGCCCCTGAAGGAAACTTCGTCGGCATGATTGACGAGGTGTCAATGTCCCTTCTCCCCCTCCTAGTGGACACGACCGGTTACGACTACAACACTGACACCGGGTCCGAAGAGGACCATCGTTTCCTCTGTGAACGCCGCGTCACGAAAACGGCTACAACTCTCTGGTCTCTCCCCACACTCACACCACACCTTCGCCTGCCCCGATGCAATGAGAGGTTTTACGCCCAAGCCACAGCAGGAAACCGGCAATCGTGTTGGAACGAACTGAACAATTTGAGGCATCCCGCGACATACGCAGAATGGAAGGGGCGTGACCAGACATAGACTAGGTGGCGTATAGGACTCCACGGAACCGCCACGTTCACGGAGGAAACACATGAGCGCGTGGCCTCCAAGGCGGGATAGACGTCACCACCGACGCGTGCAACCCCTCCCGTTTTGAGAGACTAAGGGTGTGTTTGGTTCAGCTGTGAATTCTTGAAAAATCTCATTCTAGCTGTGAGCTGTGAGAAAGCTGATGTGAGATGAGAGCTGCGGTGATCTGTTTTGCTGGAAACAACTATCAACTATGGATTCTGTCATAAATGTGTGTTATAAAGAAAATAAAGTTTGGTTGTGTAATCAGTGGCATGGTGGGTAATTTCTGTGAAAAGTTGGAACATGAATCTAGAAAATCTGGGGTTCTTGCAGATTTCCATTTGCACTAGGGAAATCTATAGATACTGGAGAATCTGATTCTCATGTAAACCCCTTTGGTTCAGATTTCTGATTTTTTTGTAGAGAATATGGTTGGTGCAGCTGAACCAAACAGACCCTAAGATGGAGCATGCGGCCGCGACCGCCATGGCACACAACCTTCTAGAACCTAACAAGTCGGGGGCACGATAGACGTACTGGAGCCTTTTCTCCCTGCTGGGGAAGGCTACGACGCAAGCTGCCGGAGGACCACCCGCTCGAGGACAGGGGGTATCCGCCCGTGATGGCACTTGCGAGTATGACAGAAAACCACGTAGGTGCCACAAGTCTGCTCCCCGGGGCAAATAGAAAGACCCGCCTTCCTCACCCCTTCACGTGGCCTGGTACTCAAATGCGCACAGGCGCCAGACCTATGCAGGGCCCTCAGAGCCCGCAGAACCATGTTCCGAGCGCCGACATTCGCCATGCCAAGGAGGATGCTACGATGACGATGAGGATCGGAGCCCGGGCCCTGATGTTCCGCGGCCCCGAGCGCCCGGAAAAAGGCTATGTAGGTCCATGATGCACGAGTTCGAATGCATAAAACTGAAAACCTCCTAGGACCTACCCGACGTCGCCCTTGTTCACACCGCGAGAGAGGAGGCTGCTGGGCCATCGGACGACCGGGCGACCGGGGCATTAGAAACCGCAACGCTCCACCAAGGGAACAAAGGACGGAGGAGGGTCAGCATCGACAAACGGCGACGTCGGGCCGAGGAGAACTCGGACTCGATCGCGGCGGTCGAACTGCACGAGGGTTGAAGGTCGGCACGCGCGCAGACTGATCACTTTGGGAAACTACTGGAGAGGCCATGCATTAATCACACTCTTGCAGCCAAGCATGCCCTCAAAGATTGCGTCCTCCTAAAGCAATTTCTGGTAAAGGAGGCGGTTACCCCAAGCGGCAAAGAAAGAAGGTCTACACAGACGACCCAGAGCAATGGGAGGGGGTCACCTACCCCGGGCTGACCGGCTGCCTCATGATTTTAAGCGAGACCCACACCTAGGAAATCCTCTGAAAACAGAAGCTGACAGCTCAGGAGGTCAACACTGCCGAACCCTCCGTCCCGGCCTACCTGCGATGGTTCGAGATCGCTGTCATATTCGATAGATCGGATCACCCCATCCATGTACCACAATAGGGGCCCTGTCCCCTAGTCGTAGATTCCATCGTTGGGCCAAAGCATCTGATGAAAGTACTCATTGACAAGGGGAGCGTCCTCAACATCTTATATGCCAGGACGCTCAACGCCATGGGGATTGCCCGGTCCGACCTGCGGCCGACCCGGGCACCTTTCCATGGGATCGTTCTGGGAAAAGAAGTGACTCCTCTAGGGCAGGTCGACGTCCCCATCACGTTCGGGGACGCGACCAACTTCCGCACCGAGATGCTCACGTTTGAGGTAGCGTACCTTAACGGCGCCTACCATGCCATCCACTATAGGAAACACGTAACCTTATGACGGCTACATTACTTACGACGGCTAGCCGTCATAAGTTATGTAACTTACGATGGCCAAGGTCGGTCGTTGTAAGTTATGTTACTTACGACGGCCGTGGGCCGTGGGCCGTCGTAAGTAGAAGGCCCATCATAATTAGGGCTTAACTTACGACGGACAGAACCCTAAGCCATTGTAAGTAACGTGGTCGTTGTAATTAAGGCTTAACTTACGACGGCCAGGCACAAGGGCCGTTGTAAGTACCTAGGCCGTCGTAAGTGCCGGTTTATATCCGCCGCCGCCCCGGGCTCGGGCTATTCCGCCCGAGCCCCGCCGCCTCCGCCCTGCCGCCGCGCCCGACTCCCGCTGCCCCCGCCCAACCGCTAGCCGCCGTGCTCCGCCGCCGCCGGCCCGGCCGCCGCCCAGCCCCGCCACGCCGCCCGGCCCCCGAGCCACCCAGCCTCACGCCGCCCGAGCCCTACCGCCTCCGCCCAGCCGCCAGCCACCACGTCCCTCCGCCGCCCAGCCCCGCCGCGCCGCCCGGCCCCTGCGCCGCCCCGCCGCGCCGTCCGACCTTGCGCGGCGCGTCGCCTCCGCCCACCTTTGCCCGGCCCGCACCGCCACCACCACTCTGCCCCAAGCCTGCCCCGCTTCGCCGTCACATCGAGGTAAGTTTTATTAATCGTATAAATTATTTATTTAGTTCATTTATTAATTAATTTAGTTACTTTATTAATTAGTTTAGTTAATGAGTTAATTTGTTACTTAATTAGGTTACATTATTTTGGTTTGGTTGATTATTAAGTTAATTATTAGTTTAGTTGATTAGTCAATTTGTTAGTTTACTATTTATTTTATAATTTGGTTACTCAATTAATAGTGGATATTATTTAGTTATTTAATTTGTTAACTATATTACGTAGTTAAATTCAGGTGTAAATTTTAGTTTAGTTTTCTTATTTGAATATTAATATTTAATTTAGTTTTCTTATTTGAGTATTTAGGTGTAGATTTTCTTTGTTTATTATTTAGTGTGTTTATTTGTTAATTATTTGTTTTATTTTATTACGTACTTCAAAATTATTGGAAATTTGAGTTTAATTTGATTGCTTGAGTGTATAATATCGATATGTAAATAAACGGGCTTCGGGCCGGCTCAGCCCGGTACAACCCATTTATGGCCCGACAGTTGGGCCGCTTAAAAGTCAATTTTCTCCATTGCCGTGCTTTAACAAAGTATAGCACCGTCGAGAACCCTGAGAACCATTTTCTTCGCGGTTTCGTCCAGAAGCCCATAGCAGCAAACCTTGCCTCGTACGTCATCACTGGCAGGACCCAATGGAGCATAACTTAGGACGGCTGGCTCACTTCACTGTCTCTCCCTCGTTCTTTCCTCCCGTCTCTCGTTCTTACCTCTCTCTCGTAAATCACTCTAAAAAGTAAGATTCACGTAACCTATACAATATGAGTCACCCGTATCGGGCCGACCCGTCTCACATGCGTTACACTTGTGAGGCGTGTAGATTCGGAATTGTCCCTTTTTGGATAGCCTGGGAGTGACCGAGGGGGCATTCTTATGACGAGATGCGGGGTCTAGATTCAGACAAAATTTCAATGGCGTAACCCTAATGTTCTCCACTGCACCATTATTGGGCGTGCAGTTGGAGAACAGCGGGGTTATGCTGCCGAAATTTCGTCTAGATCCTGACTCCGTGTCTCGTTATAAACACGCTCCTTTCGGTCATGCTTGGGTGGGTTTAGGACCTATCCCTTCCAATATATGTAAAGCGAACGTAATTTCTCTAGCTTTATATTGTAGAGTAAAACATGAGTGAGGACTGCAGTTGGATGTATACTAGTTGGAAGAGAAGATCTGGTGGTCACTCATATGAGTGGTTCACCACGACAGATGCTTTTGTAGATCGAGCAATTTCGTTGTCAAATATCGATAAGGTGCGGTGCCCATGTATGAAATATCGTAATACCAAGTTTTTGGACAAAGTGGACCTTCTGATACATTTGTGCCGAAACGGTTACACCCCATGTTATGAGGTCTGGACCTTTCATGGTGCTATTGCTTCTAAAGATGTAAAAGAAGTGGAAGAGAACATTGATGATATTACGGGGGATGATAGGATGGATGAGATGCTAGAAGCTATACAACCAGACCTTACGGAGGATCCACCTACAACGGAGGTTGAAGCATTCTTCGAGCTTCTCAAAGCTTCAGAACAACCGCTGCATGAACACACGGAAGTGACCCTCCTCACTTTCATGACTGGACTTATGGCAATTATTTTTTAGTATTTCTTTTCTAATAACTGTTACAAAAGATCTCATCAAATTGATCAGCGATATTCTTCCATGGCCCCATAAAGTTCCTAAAGATATGTATCACACGAAGAAATTGCTTTCGGGTCTCGGTATGAAATATGAGAAGATTGATGTGTGTCCAAAGAACTGCATGCTTTTCTGGAAAGAACACGTGAAAGAGAAGAAATGTTTACAATGTGGTGAATCGAGGTATGTCGAAGTCGTTAATGAAGATGGTGAAAATGTTACGACAGAAGTGACACGTAAGCAGCTTTGATATTTACCCGTGACACCTCGCTTGAAGCGTTTGTTTCTTTCGAAAAAAACTGCCAGACACATGAGATGGTACAAAAAAGGTCTATGTCAGAACAAAGAAGTCATGACACACCCATCCGACGGTGAGGCATGGAGGGCACTGGACCGGTTTGATCCAGAGTTCGCCGTGATGCGACAAATGTTCGGATTGAGTTGGCGACAGATGGATTCTCGCCGTCCAGTACAAACGCTTCACCATACTCCTGTTGTCCTGTCTTTGTTATTCCATACAATCTACGACCGACCCTCTATATGAAGTATGAGTTCATGTTCCTTAGCCTCATTTTACCTGGGCCGGATCATCCTGGGTCACGTCTGAACGTGATGTTGAAACCGCTAATCGAAGAATTGAAAATGTTGTGGATAGAAGTCAAAGCGTTCGCCAATTACAAGTAGCATCGATTCAACCTTTGAGCTGCTTATTTGTGGTCCGTCCATGATTTTCTGGTGTATGGCATATTTTTTGGATGGAGCACTCACTCTCATTTGACGTGTCCAATATGTGCTTCTGACACTGACTGTTTTCGACTTACTCATGGAGGAAAGATATGTTACTTTGATTGTCACAGACGTTGGATTCCTTCGAATCACATGTCTATACAACAGAGGAATGTATTTAGAAAGGACACCCTTGTCACTAAAGGACCACCGAGACGTCTTAACGAGTCAGAAATATCTGATATGTTGGATAAACCGTTGCCAGATAAAGATCGTACTGGATATTTTATCGGTTTTGGAGATGATCACAATTGGACTCATATATGTCAACTATGGGAGCTACCATATGTGAAGTCATTGATACTAATGCACAACATTGATGTCATGGGAAATGTATCATAAGCACATGCATGAACATGACGGGCAAAACAAAAGACAATATAAAGGCTTGAAAGGATCAGGCTGAGCTTTGTAACCGTCCAACTCTGGAGCTTTCTTAAAGTGGTGGTAAACCACGTGATTCCTTTTGCCTTCGACCCAAAGAAAATAAAGAAGTACTCAAATGGTTGAAAAGTTTGAAATTCCCAGATGGTTACGCAACTAGTCTTATACGATTCATTTAATCTTGTTCACCAAGTGGAGCAAGTGTATTATCTATCTTATCCATGTAAAAAACTCGAAGCTTGGTGGGTGGTACATAAGGTGAATCCTCGTGAGCGGTTATACACTCCAGGAGATGATGGATACCATGATACTAATGAAGTTGATAAGGTTTACCAAGAAGAAGAGTTGCCAGAGTCGTTCATTGTCGAGCCTGGTGTAGGACTCGATGACTTGGTTGGAGACGCACAAGATGTCAAGACTTATGATATGCGGAAACGAAAACGAAAATAAAATCTAGTCTAGACTCTCAGAAAATAAGATCGATGGTCTGGTTTACAAAGTAGGGTACATGATCGTGACGTTGATGAATTTTGAAATTGATTAAGTAATGTTTTCTTCACTAACTTATCATGAATTTTGTATATTATCTTAGTATATTTATTAATTACTCATTGCATCAGGATGTCGTCGTCAAATGGAAAGGGGAAGGGGAGGAAAGGGGTGAGAGGGTTCCTCACCCAGCCCCAGGACTTGGTCTTCTCTGGTACCTCATCAGGTGCGAGCAGACGCTCTCAGCTGATGAGGCACCTTCCAGACTTTTTGGACCGAGTTTGGCCTTGCAACGCATGGAGATAAATTTAAGTTGTCAATCACGTTATTTGAAGTTGCATTTATCAATTATTTTTTCTTATAAATCATTTATTTTTGCAGTCCGACTCAGAGTCTTTTGAGTCAGAGTCGGAGGTTGGGGCTACCTAGCCCTCGGAGCCGGCTACGCAGCCTTCGGAGCTAGTTACGCAGCCCTCGGAGCTAGTTACGCAGCCCTCGGAGCTGGCGAGCGTGGATCCTTCGGGCTTCAGTGGTGACCAGCCGTCCGGGTCACCGAACGTGGTTCTGCCGACGAGGCGACGCACGAGGAGGACCCACTTTGCTGCTCCTCCTCCTGTTCCTCGTGAGTGGATCACCATTCGTCCACTCGGAGACAGGTAAACAAATTGTATACTATTAAATATGATGTTGTCTGCCGATACATAATAAGTTAACAAATTTTGCATATCTTGGCACGACTGTTCGTTCGCGGGCCAGGGACACCACAGGCAGGTTAACAGTGTCATAGGGGCTTTAGTGCGGTTGCACTATCTCGATGTCATCGACAGTGTCCCTGCTTTGTCGTGGGACGACTTCGCTCGTGTCCCTCATGAGGTCCACGGCAACCTTTAGGGGGCCGTGAGGAATGATTTTATTGTAAGTTTAAATGTATGCATTTTTTACACTCAATTAAATTGTTAATACAGATTAATCAAAATTTTATTTTCTTAAAGCTGCGGTACCAACTAGAGGACTCGAGCGAGAGCATGATGGAGCACGCGACTGCCGTGTTCCACAACAATGCTCGGAAGCTCATGGTGTAGGCGTTATCGTACGCCCGCATCCAGGCAATCAACAAGTACAACAAGCGACATCAGCAACAGCAGGGAGGGGGTCTTTTTAGGAAGGACTCTGACACGTACTTGACCAAGGATCAGTACACGAAGGTAAGTTATTATTGTTAACTATTTCCAATAATTACTTATGTTAATAGTAGTTGATGAAATACTAAATATTTACAGGTTAGTATTAGCTGGTTAGAGAGCCAGTCCGACGCGTACCGAGCTCTTTGTCGGTACTGGGCTAGCCAGGACTTCATCAATAAGTCCACCAGGGCTCGAGCCTGCAGAGGAACAGATGGCCAACACAACTATGGCGGTGATGGCTATGTGCGTATGGCTAAACGCATGGTAAGTATATTTTAATGTTCGTTCATGTGTTGTTAATATATTTCTTCAACTAACACGTATCTACATGAGCGAGAAACCGATCAGGAGCCGACACCGACCGAGGTTTGGAAGAGAGGTCACAGGGGAAGTGACCCTTCCCAGCCTGGGCAGTGTAGTCAGGTCGCGGCCGACCGACTGGTAAGTTTTCAAAATTCATCAATTTAATTATAAGTAATACTAGTACTTACACACTTACATCATTTCTTTGTAACGCGCAGGAGGTGAATAAGATACACGGCGAAGGCTACGATTGGGAAAACGCGCCAATCGAGCCTAGCAGGGATGGCAACGGGTCGGGTCCGGGTAGTGCGAAAACCCGACCCGACAGGAAATATGCACGGGTAAAATTTCACACCCGAACCCGAACCCGTGGGTAAAAACTGGTACCCGGACCCGAACCCGGTGGGTTTCGGGTACCCGCCGGGTATGAGAGTTAAATCAATAGATATCTAATTTTTGAATAGCTGAATGGAGAGATATTTGATGAACAGGTTCTATATATTACACACAACAGTTTAAAAGACAGAATAACTCAATAGATAGGTATTAGAAGTATATTACATAAGACCACAAGTCCACAACAACATTACAGTTTTCAATAATTGCTCTCGCACAAATACCAGTTTTTTTTCTTCTTGAATCCTTCAATTATTCATCAATCAACAATTGTATATGAAGGATCATCCTAGAAACAGAATTAAAAAAGAAATTACATTAGATTGACAACACATAGAACTATGAAAAAAGAAACATAAATTAGAACCAAAGCACACAAGTGTTACCATTTCTTCTTCTTCATCATCCTCCATATAAGACATTACAACATTTTTGAAAGAGGATTCTTGGCCAATAACATCAGCACGGGACCAAGCTTGCATACACATTAATCCTTCAATTGTTTTTGGAGCTAGTCTACTTTGATGTGGGCTAATTGTCCTACCCCCGGTGCTAAAAACAGACTCAGAAGCCACAGTTGTAACTGGAATTGCCATAATATCCCTTGCAATCTTTCTTAAAATGGGATACTTTATCCCTGCATACTGCCACCAATTGATGATGCCCAATTCTTGAGTTCTTGGCAGTGTTGGCTCCTCCAAATACAAGTCCAACTCAGTTCGCACATAAGTTGAACTCTATTCTACTTCCTCCGATAAGAACTTGGCCAAGCTTCATTTGCAGCAAAGCTCATTTGAGCCCTCCACAAATAATTGTGTATTTAGCCTTAATTGGAGCTCTTAGGGTGTTCTAGGGATTTTTATGGAGTAAGCCATGACTTACTTAAAACTAGATTTTCAGAGGGTTCTAATAGAGTCGGTTTCACTTAATTTGGCGATTCCTAGCCAAAGATATGAGCTAAACAATTTCGGAGAAATTCTGAAAATGTTTCTGGATATTTTCCATTTTCTCTGGAACAGTTTGGTTAATGTCACTGTTAGGTGGATCATATGAGCTCAAATGAATATGAAATTTTTATGGTAGCTCAGAGATATTGTGGTGAACATCCTGGCCAAATTTCAGAATTTTCCTCCAAAGGATTCTCCAGTTAAAGTTCTAAATAGTTTAAATTTTGAAGAATTAATTCTGGATAAATAGGGATTTTCATAAAGTGAAACCTGATTTGTTGGAAAGTACTCAGAGAGCTGAATCAAACAAAATTTGATTCACTTGATTTGGAGTTTTCTAGCCAAAGTTTTGAGGGTTTGAAGTTTGAACTAAATCTGAAAATCGGGGAAAAGTTTAAAATGCTGCGCGTGGGACCGGGGCTATGTGTCGGCTCCTCAGCGGCTGACACACGGGGCTACGGAGTTTTTTACACGCAGCTACCGACGATCCGATGCCACAGCAGATCCCTGGTTTAAATATCTGCTCACTGACACGTGGGACCGGGACCTTCTTCAACCTCCCGACATCCCGTGCTCGACCGCTGCCTCCCTCGCCGGAGTGCTCGCCGGAGGGGCACTGCCATGCGCCAAACTCCGAGATTTTCACTGCCTCTGCCTAATCCCACACGGGGAACATGGTGCTGGCCTTAGCTTGACATGACAACCACCGGAACATAGCCAGCGATGAGCGGCGGCTTCGGAAGAACTTTGGCCGTGTTGGTCAGACTTCCTAGCACTCCAAATGACCGAGGAAACGATCGTAGAGCATCAGTGCACCCTAGGGAAGGTCATCTGAACTCAAAGGAGCACAGAAACAGCCGCAACTAGTTTGTCACCGTGCGACCTAGGTCGGAAATTGGAAATCCTAGCAAAACTCAAAGAACAGTGGCTACACCTGACGGTTCTCCGAAGTTTCGGATCCTATAAACTCGAATGGACGTCTAGAAGTAGTTCTCTAAGTAAGGTGATGAGTGGTGCGGTGTGTAGCACGAATTTTGTGAAGTGGTCCGGCGGCCTCTTTTGTACACCGGCGCAAAATTGTGAAATTCTGGCAATGACAGCTCATGTCACGCCGCCGGAGCTTGCGGTAATGGAAGAGGGAACTATGACGAACCTCTTTGCTGTTCACAGCTCGGGGAAAGGTGGACTGTGGTGGCCAGAAGAGTTGTTCCTGTGGCGATGGCTCGAGTTGAACCGAGGAAGCAGAGATGGCGCGGTGGAGCTCGAGGAGGGTCGATCACAGTCTAGAACCGGTGCGAGAACGACGAGTAAGGATTGATGCACTCGGTTGCGGTCTCAGCTTGCCGTGACAACCACTGGTTCGGCCGAGCGAAGGTGGAACTGAGAGCTCGAGTGAGCGGTGATGTGTAACGGGGTTTCTGTGCGGGAGGACATCGGGACACCGGTGAGATGAGACTATGACGGCTCGGGCGCGAGGATAAGAGAGCAGAGAGGCGGCTCGTTGGCCAGAGGTGGCAAGCAGCTTCTGTCCCGCCGTCTCCTCGCCGTGGCGCCCGCTGCTGCAACCCAAGAACCGACGCCTCTGTTTGATTCAATCGGTTGATCGCATGGGAGGCTAATATGAGGGCCCCACTCCCATTTTAACCTCTGAAATCCAATTTTTCCTACTGCTCTAAACAGTAGTACCCCTAATACCCTTTGCAATTTGAATTATTCACCCAATGCCCATTTGAAATTGGTAGAATTAATATAGTGAAATGTTTGACTATATTCATAGCACATATACAGTTTCAAATTTAAATTGGATTTGAATTTGCTTAAATTGGCTCATGTCAAGATCAACTCCAAATGGAGTGAAAATTGGTGTGTGAGCTCACAAAAATGTGCTGAGTATGAATATGAATCGTACTTTTGAATTCAGGGGGTGAAAGGAGTTTGAATTTGAATTTAAGTTCAAACTAGCCTCTTTCAAATTATGCCTAAAAATATCTCAAAAAGGTTTTGTATTTGGGTGAAATTTGGCATGAGCATTCCTAGCAAAGTGTATGAGTTTTTCAATGTTCAGCCCCTATAAGATGCATGTGGGAAATGCCACTTTTGCATTTTTGTGAGTTTATCCTCTAATGACCATGTTGATGGTGTTTATTTGCTCTTCAAAGGTGTTCATAATTTTTCCTCAAATGAGGTGAGTGTGGTGTGATGAACACTTTGATTGTGTGTAAAAACTTAGGCTCTTACAGGCACCCAACAGCATACACAAAAATAAACCATAAACATATAAATTCTTTTATTTCTCAACATAATATCATTTACAACATAATGTGCCTCAGATGTACACACAGCGGAATATACATAAACACACACTCTCGATCCTATCTACGCAAAAGAGAAGACGTCCAGCTGGCGGACACTTCTTACTAGCTTCAACAAGAGTGTAGACAGCAGCAAGGTTTCCGGTGAGTTATACGACCCCTGGGTCTGATGTCTCACCGAACAACCATCTTCATAGCAACACTAATACAACCTGCAAAGCACTAATACTGCAACCATGAGCTCGAAAGCTCAGCGAGGCTTAACTGTCTACTCTAGATAAGAACTCTATATGCAGGAATTTATAAAGGAGGACAGCAGCTATTGCATTAGTGTCTCGCCTAAAAGTACATACTTATTAGCAGTTTTACAGCAGCAATTTCATATGCCCTGAGCCTCCCAACATCGGAAATCCACAATCAAACAAGAAACGCTTCATGCTGATGTTGTTTTGCACAAAGTGGAAATAAATTTAGTGAGCTCTACAACTATAGCAAACATGGTTGCAATACAATGAACTTATGAATTTCAGAACTGCAATGATTCATCTCAATTCATATGGAAATACTTATTACGTCACAACTCAGTGAACAAGTGGTACTCAATAACCGCGAGGGACGGTGATTCGAATCAGGACACACCCGGAACACACGGCACATACGCCCGATCGGAAGCATCGCACCGACTACTTCACACACGTCGTATGTAGCAACCTTTCACCCGTCACCCCAATGCAGAACCATTTCTACTGACCCATCAGAAGGGTCACTGCACGGAACACGTCGAAGTTGCTCCGCTAGTGGGTTTACACCTCTGACACCAACCCCCAAAGGACGACGGTATAAGTTTCGACACGAGGGTACCTGAGTTACATTGGTTTCCTAGACCCCATAATATCCAGTATGCATCCGGTACTGTTCAAACTTGCTCAACTGGGCGGCATACGCATCGGTCCTTAACCGACACAAGCAGAGCTACGGTAACACAGGCCCAACGTCCTGCTGCTCCTACTCTCTGCTCGGTCTCATTTTCTATTCTAGTAATTCCATTCTCTAGAATCATACCCCTTTGAACCAAATTCCTAGCCTCGCGAGTAGCTTCCAACTACCTGACTTGAACCGATTTCTATACAACTTAAGCCTAACAGAAACTACACTTGGTAACCTGTTCTACCCTTCCACTCCAGGGATTTTTGGGTAATGCAACTGGAGTGTCAATCACCCTTGACCTAATGCACAATACACCCTAGACCGATAAAAGTGATACAAAGTAAAATATATCTAAAAGTTTTTAAATGCAAACCGGGGCTTGCCTTATATTGCTGAAAGTTTTATCTTAATGAAAATTCAGTAGCTTGTCAGTGAGTAAAGCCTCAACTTGCTGCCCCGAGTCAATTGCCTCGTCGAACTCCTTCACCGTGTTTCCTACCGATATGCATATGCACAAGTTTATAATGCAAGTAAGAGAATTATAAAACAAAAGGTTTTATGACTTAAAAAATGGTTCATACCAACTTAGAGGTGAGTGGTGATCTCTGCTGTGCACAGAAACAGAGAAAATTCAGTTTGAGCAGTGAAGGTTTTTGGAGTAAAGTTCAAAGGCTCTATAGTGGACATAAGGAGGAACTTGGAAGGAAACATCATAAAACTGGAGAAGATGACTTCAAATTGCTCTGAAAATTTTAAAGTAGTCCATAGATACTACAGAGGTATGTATTGCAAAATTTCAGATAAAATGGATGGATGATATGGTCTAAAGAATTCTCTAAGCTATTTGGCTTTCCTGAATTCCTAAGGACATTCTAGGGTCTTGGCATGCTCCAGTTTTGGCTTTTCAGAATCTTGGGAGTATTATGAGTCTATAGGACTTGGTTTAACCATTTTTGGAGTTTCCTATAGAGCTATATTCAATTTACAGTTTTGGGAAAAATGCTGAAAATAGTTTCGGTTGTTTTCCAATTTTTCAGGGACATAGGCAATTGGAACAATATTATACCCACTAAATCAAGTCCAATGATTCTGAAATTTTAACTGGAGACCAGGGAATTTATGACTGACATTCTAGCCAAATTTGAGAATTTTCTATTTAACAAAACTCCTAGAATTATTTTTCTAAAATTTTACTTAAAGGAACTAAAGAGGCAAACAAGGGATTTTCATACAAATTATGATACACTTCTGGGTAGTGCTCATCAAGAGGACTCTAACGAAATTTATTTGAGGATTTTTGAACTTTCCTACAGAAAGTTTTGGGCTCTCAAAGTATGAACATTTTCTGGAACCTAATACTGGCTGACAGCGGGCCGCACTTGCAGGGTCATCTTCAACCTCAGAACAGAAGCTCGGCAGCAGCTTGATGGAGGCGCCATCGCCGGTATTGTTATTTCCCCCTCAAACTTCGCCGATTCAGGCCACCTGGGGGTTTTGGGGAATGGGAAACATGATGGTGGGGTCGAATCAGGCCGGTGGTGATTGGAATTGCGTCCCCCACGGCAGCAGCGGCGGTCATGACTCCGGCGACCTCAAGCTCACGCAAAAATGGCTCAAACAACTTGGTTTTTCTTTCTACAGCACCGTGGTAGAACACTGATCACCGATATGAATCCAAATCGCCTCCAAACGAGCTGCAAATACGAGCTCATTGGCGACCTAGGGCAAAAACCGGCGGCGACCCAAAAAACTCGAAGAACAGCACCTATACTCGATGGTTTTCGATGCTTGTTGATTCTAGATGCTCGTTGGGAGATCTAGGACGTGTTGTTCAATAGCCATGCGCTGGAATGGACTAAGCATCATGAATTTTGGAAACTCGATCAGCTCGTTCTATGAACACACTTGCAGTAAACAGAGAAATTCTTCCTCTGTAGTGAACGAAAAGAGGAGGGGTTTTCACCAAGTATAGGGCAGCCTGAGGCGCCTCTTTTTTCTGTTGACTGTTGCCCATGGTACGGCTTGTGGCGTCGGCGCACTGAGGATCAGAGAAGGCAACCGAGGTGGTCAGGTGTGGTTGCTGAGTAGGGATAGTGAAAGGCGACTTAAACGGGTCTGCAAGTTGTAAAAGTCCCAAAAACGTGAATGCAAAGAAACGGATGTTTGAGCATCATTGTGTCTCGGGTTCATAAAAATTGGGACTTGTTTAAATTTTTCCACATGTGATGACACACATGAGTGTCCCACCACTCTAGCCTAGGAGCAATTGAGCGTTTGGGGGACAAAGTTAATTTAAAACCCATGTGTAAGCTCTCATGTGCAAGGGGGAAATGAAATTCAGAGGTTGAACTCAAATTGTTCAACTCACATGTCAAATTAGGGCAACCACTAGGAATGCAAACGGCTGTGCTCAAAATCTCATTAGCAGCAACAAAACTAGAAGTCAAGTTTCATATTTGAATTCCTTGGGTCCAAATTAGTGGGGAGGCAAAGTCTCATGAAGTTTGGAGATTGTTTTGCTACCCATTTTTCAAATGGGCTTTAAATGGCATAGGAAATCAATTACAAATGTAAATACGGATTAAACTGGCTCTAGTATCCACATTGAGTTCAGATTGTAGCCCCCACAACTAAAATTAGTAATTTTCCAAATTGGAGAAAATTTGAGGGGATAAGGGGGACAGTGGGGCCACATGTCATAGAGCCAACTAGACTTGCCCCCTAAGTCTCCATTCCCTGCTTTCCACTGAAGCAAATAAGTCAGTTCTCGGATACCGGGTCAACCAGCGTGCGCCACCGAGGGGAGTGTCACCACCACCTCACGAGCAACCCCAGCTTGTTTTCCTTGCCCTTATCGGCTCACGCCGGGAGCACCTTACAAACCGCCTCACCCTAGCCGCTCGTTCATTATCACGTGTCCATTGATGAAAACTCGTGCGCACGCGAGGCAAACTTTACTAAGTGATTCGGACCACCTGCCAAATTTGCGAGCAACCAAGAGGGATAAGAATTAGAGGCTAAAGGTGGGACCCACTCGTCATTGAGACAACTAAACTTGCACCCTAAGTCACCTCTCTCTGTGCACTCGAAGCAGCCGAGGCTCATCTGAGCGCCACCTCCCCTGAACCGAGCCACCTCCTCCCACGGCGTCATCGCGCTGGAGACCTGCTGGCTCCCGTATCAGCGGGCGAGGCAACCCCTTCGTGCACAAACCGTACCGAGGATCTGCCCCCCCCCTCGCACAAGAGCGGAACAGAGCCGCTAACGGCCGCCGCTGGCAATCGATCGGGAGATGGGTAACCCTTGCGCACGGAACCCTTTCGAGCTGCAAAAAAACATGGAGTGATCTTCTCCAATGCCCTCAGCGCGAAAACAAAATAAGATACGACTTCTCCAACCTTACGCAACAGTTTCACGGCGACTGAACTTCATGTCCGAACGGGGCTCACATGGGTTGTTCATGCTCGAGCAAGTACTCCCACGGACGTGCTGTCTACCTGTGCTACTCATCCCCAAACCTTAGAGCACGCCGTGGAACATCGAGCTCCAATTCGGCGATTTTCTCTCGACGCGTGCAAATCGACCTCGGGTAAGAATTTAGCAAAATTTGACCGCAATTCATGTTTTTAGCCCCCCAAATCATGCACACGTGCACTAGACTGTCTAGCGGTCAAGTTCCCTTCAAAACCCTAGCTAGAAATCGATTGTGAGTGAGCTATTGCATGTATTCCCCAGCGCGGATGCGGCAGACCAGAATCCGCTCATCCAGGATCACAGAGGGTGGTGCCGTACGATGCGACACCCGACAGCACACATCATAAGAACGATATTGTATTACATAGAAAACCAACTGAAATGTACAAAGTAGTACAAGACTTCAGTTACAAACTAGTGTTTAGATTACAACAACGGAAACTAAGTTTATACAACTCACGCCCATCTACCGAGCAAAAGTCGGTTTCCCAGCCCTAGGGCAACCCACACTAGCTGCACTCCTCAGCTCAGCGCGGCGTGTACGGCTCCCACTCAGCCGTGGTCCCCGACGGAGGGTAGCCCTCGCTGGTGGACTCGTAACCCGAGTCCGTGGGATACTCTTCACCTGAAAAACATTTAAGCACCAACCATGAGCACGATGGCTCAACAAGAGTTAACCGACTCACCTAGGCAGGAAATTCTACATGTAGTGTACAACGAACATGGGATGGTAAATTACAGCAAACGGACACGCCTACAAGTTCACCCTTGTTTCATTTTTAGCCACAAGTTAACAGTTCATGAATTTGAAATTTAGTAAGCAATATTTGGTGGCACACATGTAGCAATACAGTTATACGTATCAGAAGAATTGAATCACAACATTCCACAATTTATCTACGTCATGATGCAGTGAACAAGCAGTACTCATCACCGCGAGGGACGGCGAATCGACTCGATATACACCTGCAGGGATACCCGAATAGCACGTCATGTACGCCCACACTCGGAGCTGCACAGCGCGCTCCACTGATGTCTTACGGGGCAACCTTTCACCAAACAGCCCCAACGGCGAACCAGTCGCACCGAAACGAGCAGGAGGTTCCCTGCACGGAGCATCTCTCTATGCCCGTTAGCAGATTTCCATCTTGCTGCCCTCAGCCTACACCTATAAATCGGTGCGTTATGCCTTGACTCCTGGAGGTATAGGTTACATTGGTTTATTGGGGCCCATATATCCGATATGCCTTCGGTACGTTCAATACTTGTTCAGCAGGGACGCACAAGGATCGGTCCTCAATCTACACGGACAGGGCTGCACCCACAAGACTTCCTCTTGCTGCGCCCTAGCCTCTGCCTAGTCTCATTTTCTTACTAAAGTGATCTCACATCACTCAAACCAATCCCGTGTGTCCCGAAGCCTAACTCGCGAGTAGATTCCAACTACTCGACTTGTACCGAAGTTCTATGAGTCATTAAGCATAGCCTGTCTACTCAAGGACTTAGACACTACCCTCACTCTTGTAGGAAAAATCTAGTTATGCACTTGGGTTTCATCCATCCCACCCCTAATGCACATCCATACCACATGCTAAGTATACATAAAGCAAAACTTTGTAAAATTAGTTAATGCAAACCGAGGCTTGCCTTTTTGCTGCTGGTCAGTGGTTAGAGCTTATTCCGGAAGAAGAAAGTCGAGCACTTCCGGAGTTTCCTCGCCTTCAGCGACTACACGTAAGCAATGTGCTATATGTCAATTTACATGCAATGTGTTAAATTGAATATGTAAAGACTATAACTCTAGCTAGCCCTCCACTTTGACTCTGAAATTTTTATGGTGGCTTGGTAGGGTCTTAACCAGAGACTTGACCAAGTTTCATTTGATCTCTGTACAAATAAAAACCTATTTGGTCATTAGTAGAGCCTCTAAGGAATTCCAGGGACTTTCATGGCTCCAACCATTACTTTCTGGAAACTAGAATTTGAGATGGTTCTAATGGAATTGGTTTCATGTCATTTGAAGCATTCAAGATGAAGTTATGCCCTAAACAAGATTTGAAAAAATCTGAAAAATGTTTCTGTACATTTTTCTATTTTCTCAGGGCAGTTCACTTAATCACACTATTAGGGGGACTAAATAAACTTGGATGGGTCTGAAATTTTTCTTGTAACTCAAGAATTTTCCAATCAACCTCTCACCCAAATTTCAGAATTTTGCATAAAATAATTCTCCAGATAAAATTCCCAACAGTTTAAACTTTAGGGAATTAATTCTGGAAAACTATTAAGTTTCATGAGCTGAAATTTGTTTTTATGGAAAGTATTCAAAAAGATGAATTCAAAAAAATTTAGTTCACTAAATTTGGAGCTTCCTAGCAAAAGTTATAGCTAGCTGAAGTTTGAACCAAAACTGGAAAAATCCCAGAAATGTTTAAACTCGGGTTGTGGGCCCCACCCTTTTCCACCGGCCCACTAAGATCACGGCCACACCACAGCCCACGGGGTTTTACCCGCGCTGCCGCACCAGATCCCGGCCGTAAAGCGGATCCCCGCTGGAAATAGGGACTGACCGGTGGACCCGCCCCCCCTTCGTCTACCTCGCGACAGCCCGCGACCCCCACGGCGGTGCTTCGCCGGAGAACTCGCCGCCGACCATTTCACTGCACGAACTTCAATGGATTTCGCCGCCTGTGCCCAACTTTGCTCAGGGAACATGTTGGTGCACTCACCGAATCTCAGCGATGACCGGAACCACACTCGCGACGGTGACAGCGGCGATCCCCACTCCGGCGATGTCGCCCAAGCTGCTCAGGGCCTTATTTTGGGAACGGTTTGCTCCTACAGCTCCGCCGTGGCATGCTGAGCACGAAAATGAACTCAGTTTGCCATGGAAACGGCCGGAGCTGGGATATCACCGTCGACCTAGGGTTAAAACGGCGGATACTCGAAAAACTCGAATAGCAGCTTCAAAACACGACGGTTTCTAGTGGTCTTTGATCCTAGATGGCCGTGGGGACATGTAGAACATGTGTTTAGCTTGGTTCATGCGGTGGTGGACCGATCACCATGAATTTTGGATTCTTAGCTAGCTCGGTTCTTTGAACACCGAGGAATAAACATGGAAATTCTCTCCCCACAGGGCATGAAAAGAGGTAGGGTTTTCACCGTGAGTTCGAGCAGCCTCCGGCGCGTTTAGTTGCTGTTGATCATCGGTATCGAGAGCGCTTAGATCAGCAGAGCACCGAGGACCCGAGGAGAGTGGCCGGCAAGGTGTTTCATTCGGTTGTGTGCGGGGCAGAATGGAGAGGATGAGGGAGGATTCACGTGGACTGGCGTGTTAACCGAGTGTTGCACCCGGCGTCCTCAGCCCCCGAGCAGGAGGTGGCACAGAGGCGAGGCGGTTGGTGCCAGTGCTGGAGAGCTGGCGCGCACACGCTCTTCGGTCGAGTGAAAGATCAAGCCGAGAATACTTCTGTGTGAAGGCTTCTGACAAGTGGGTCCCTCCCCTCTAATTCTTTTTTTTGTTTTTCATTTCTGTTTTCACTGAAAAGATCCCAGCTACTCACAATTGAATGAAATACTTAGCCATGAAGTTATAGTTTGATTTTGAATTCTTCAACTGAAATTGGTTTGGCTAAATTTGCTGCCCATTTGAATTTGAAATTCAAATTCAGTTTGAATTATTGCAAATTTGGCTCCCGACAAGATGAAGTCCAATGGGGATGAAAATTGGTGGACTAACTCAGAAAAATGTGCTGAGTTTGAATATGAAGTCAACTTTTGAATTCAAGTGATGAAAGTGGCTGCAATTTGAATTTGCATTCAAATTGGCCCCTTTTTGAAATGTCTTCAAAAATGTCTCGATAAGTCTTGGATTTGAATGAAACTTGGCCTGAGCCTTCCCAAGAATATTTAAGGTGTAGGGGTGAGCTCAACCTTTTCATGTTTATGCGTATGACTCCTACTTTTTGAAGTTAGGGCTTTCCCCTCTAATCACCCTTTTGATGGTATTTACTTTCTCTTCACAAGTGTTCATGAGATATCCACCACATGAGTTGTGGTGTTGTGAGGTGCTGAACATTTTTTCGCAAGTCACGTTCTTGGGATTTTACAGCGGACGTCGCAACACCATTAGGGCGCACGGTGAAAGCAGGGTAGCTGCCATTTCCGGGCTTGTTTGCATCCTTGCCAAGCTTCCCTAGCATCCAAGGATGCTCTAGATCCAATCACCCAATCTTTTGGAGCGCTAGGACCACAGGCCGACGGCGCTGGACTTCTCCCGAGGCCGCCGCACATCGCCGACACCTTTCCGGTTGTCTAGCATCCACGCAGACCCCACCAAATGGTTCCCCATAGCTGCCAACCCACAGGCGGCGAGCCTCAGGCCGAGGGGCGACCGGAAACGCCGGTACGGTGAGCTCCAGCGGAGGTCTGGCGAGGGAGCAGCGCGGGGCGGGAAAAGCCCGAGGAGGAAGATGAACCAGGTGGGTCCCGCGTGTCAGCGACCGGAGTTTAAATTTCAGATCTTCTGTGGCGTGTGATCATCTGTGGCTGTGTGCGTGGCAACCCTGTAGCCCGGTGTGGCTGAATTTCATTGGCTGTAGTGTAAAACATGGGGTCAAATCAATTTTCAATAGCAAAACAATTCCAGTTTTAGCTCCAACTTAGGAAATTCATAACTTGGTGTAGGAAACTCCAAATTGAGTGATTCAAATTAGGTTGGATTCATTTTGCAAAGATCTATACAAATATTAACCCCAATTTGTATGAAAGTCAATAATAGATTCTGGAAAATTCTTTGAGTGTTTTCTGAAAAAGAATTTTTGAGGGAGTTTGGTTCATCCAAAAATCCTCAAATTTTGCCATAATATTATTTAGGATATAATTGAACTTTCAGCAAAATTTCATTTCATTTGGAGTTGATTTGAGTAGGAATTTCCAGAGTACAATCTTCTGTGCTCAAAATTGTCCAGAAACTTTTTCAGAAAATAGTTTTCCTTTGTAAAATCAGTTCTGGAAAATCTTAGCTTCAAAAATCATAGGAAAATTCATACATGCTCTATGAGCCATACTTGAAAGGGTAGTTCATTTGATTGGACATGAAAATCTACATTACTCAAGAATTAATTCCTTGTAGCATAACTGCTTATAGAATTATTCTGGAGGAACCACTCAAGTAAAAGGTCTGAATTCTGTATAAAAGTACTTTCTTGTGCCAGGAACTCACAACTTCTATTCACATTAGCTGCAATTGGAGTAGCTAAGACACTGGGTAGTGTATGACTTGCTATAAAAGTTTTGGAGTCAATGGAGTTCCAAATCTTCAGTTTCATCCAAAGCTTTTCAGACATCTCATATAGTTATTATGCAACATAGATCAATAGTACTTAAGTTCCTATAGGCAGGAGGGTTTTTCTCATTAATTTTTTTCTGCACAACATAGGCAAAACATCACTTCTTAGCACTCCCACACCATCCTCTGTTCTTAATAAATTTAAGTTTCATATTATCTAGTTTGCATTATGAAAACTATACATATACATGTCGATAGTGCTTACAACGAAGGCGGTCGACGACGGAGTGAATTCATGAAAGTGAATCAGTTGATCAAGCACCAAGGAAGAGAATACTCTAACTGAATTATATACTCTGACCAGCAGCAACAAGGCAAGCCCCGGTTTGCATTAACAAATTTTATAAAGTTTTGCTTTATGTATACTTAGTATGAGGTATGTATGTGCATTAGGTGTAGAATGGATGAAACCCCAAGTGCATAACCAGAATTTTTCCTACAAGAGTGAGGGTAGTATCTAAGTCCTCGAGTAGTCAGGCTATGCTTAATGTTCATAGAACATCGGAACAAGTTGAGTAGTTGAAATCTACTCGCGAGTATAGGAGTTGGGACACACGGGATTGGTTTGAGTGATGTGAGATAACTTTAGCAAGAAAATGAGACTAGGCAGGGGCTAGGGCGCAGCCCTGTCCGTGTCGATTGAGGACCGATCCGTGTGCGGCCCCACTGAACAAGTATTGAACATACCAATGGCATATCGGATATATGGGCCCCGATAAACCGATGTAACCTATACCTCCGGGCGTCGAGGCATAACGCACCGATTTATAGGTGTAGGTTGAGGGCAGCAAGGTGGAAATCCGCTAACGGGCATAGAGAGATGCTCCGTGTAGGGAACCTCCTGTCATTTGGGTGCGACCGGTTCGATGTTTGGGCTGTTTGGTGAAAGGTTGTCCCGTACGACATCGAGTGAGCGTGCTATGCAGCTCCACGGGTGGGCGTACATGACGTGCTATTCGGGTATCCCTGCAGGTGTATATCGAGTCGATTCGCCATCCCTCACGGTGATGAGTACCGCTTGTTCACTGAGTCGTGACATAGGTTAATATATGAAATGTATGATTCATTATTTCTGGTGATGATTAACTTGTATTGTTACATGTGTGGCACCAAATATTGCTCACTAAATTTCAGATTTCATGAACTGTTAATTTGTGGCTAAAAGAGGAATGAAGGATGAACTTGTAGGCGTGTCTTTTGCTGCAACGTGCCATCCTATATTTGTTATGACCTGCATATAGAGTTTCATGTGTAGGTGAGTCGGTTAAGTCTTGTTGAGCCATCGTGCTCATGGTTGCTTCTATAAGTGTTTTTCAGGTGAGGATTACCCCATGGACTCAGGGTACGAGTCCACCGGCGAGGGCTACCCTTCGTTGGGGACCACGGCTGAGTGGGAGCCATACACGCCGCGCTGAGCTGAGGAGTGCAGCTAGTGTGGGTTGTCCATAGGGCTGGGCAACCGACTTTTGCTAGATAGATGGGCGTGAGTTGTATAAACTTAGCTTCCGCTGTTGTAATTTTAATACTTATTTTGTAACTGAAGACTTGTACTATGTTGTACATATTCAGTGGTTTTCTATGTAATACAATATTTTCCTTATGATTTGTGCTGTCGGGTGTCGCATCGTGCAACACCACCCTCTGAGATCCTGGACGAGCGGATTCCGGTCCGCCACAGGCTGGTATCAAAGCTGCATTGGGGATAGCACACTAATTAAGGACTGTATTATGGGAAAACTTAGGTTTACGGTGAGGATTCACTAGTTTTCCCAAGTAAGGACTATATTAGCATAGTTACTTAAAGTGGTAAGACTAACATATGTGTTATAATTCTGAATTTTGATTATGTAACGACGCACCTACGCTCAGGTAAAAATGGTAAGGAACGCCACCGAAGGCGGTTCAATTTCTGTTAGCTTCCCTGACGAGGAATGTGGTTCAGGGATAGGTCTCACAGCTTGGTGTGAGACGTTAATACGAAACTCTTGGACTCTTCATATTCCTGAGTTTATATGAAGCACTGATCACTAGCATGCATTAGGCAAGCAAGTGGAGACCCCATCGTGTGGTTAGTAACGCGATAGTGTGTTCTTCTGGGAATAGCCTAGGAGGACATACGCAGCACTTGCCATCGGCGTGCCCTGTAGGGCAGTAGGTGGTATCTTATGGGTTGATAAAATTCCCAGCCGTGACAACCCGTTCGCGCTCTACTCGGGTTCCCCGTCGTGTGGTGTGAAAACACGATCACGTACCTTGAGACGTGGCTTAACTCAAGGATGGCCGTATGGCAATGATACGGGCGTATGTATTTACTTTTAAATATGGACGTGCCTGAAATGAAAACAACCTTTGAGTGCATCATTATTGGGTGCTCTTCTGCAGGTACTAACCACGTATGTAAACCATGTAGTACACGTGTGTGAGCGACCATTTAGTGCCACAATTGAGACGTATATGCCGGTGTAATCCGGTTAGGATTTTCCTTTTTGTGAGGAACGTAGTACCGACATGTAATAGGCACTTGCAATAAAGATAATGGTAACAAGGAACTAAAATAACCGAGTTTCAATAATTAGGACCCTGGTTGGGTAGAAAAATCCAATAGCTGTTTAGTTAGTTCAAAAGGATTGAAAAACAGAGTGCTCTGTTTTGGCAGTAATTTTGCTGAACTTTAACAGAGCATAACTCACTGGTTATTTAGCCAATGGAAGTGTGGGATATAGATATGGAAATAGGTTCAAGTACTCTACAACTTTGTTGTAGACTTCCAGAGCAGAATTGTCACACCCGGTTTCTCATACATGTGATGACAAATAGTGAAGCATCATTTATTAAAAGGCAGGTGTCGAATATAAATACGTCTTACAAAGCATACGTCTCGATGGACGATTAATAAGTTCATAACATGTAAATAAACTAGCAGCGGAAATATTATTCTTGTGGGCTCCGTCACAGGCGTTGCCCGGGGGATTCCATGAACCTAGAAACCTTCTTCGGGTCCAAAGTCTTGATCATTAAACACCACTTCATTATCTTGACCTGAGCAGCAATATAAACCAACAAATATGCAAGGTTGAGTAACGATGGTACTCAGCAAGTGTGGAAAAGTTATGTCATGCATGGCTAGAGCAAGGAGAGGTTGAACTCATGGTTAAAGCACTACACAATTAATACCTATCACCTTAGCTTATTAGGCACCTACATTACTACACAGGTGAAATGGTCCCAATCTCCCAACCCATCATAAAAATCAAGTAACCATAATCATCATATCCAATGTCAAGCTCCCCACTTAACATCCTCAACTTCCAAATCCATCATCCTCTAATCATGAATAAGTCCAAGCCGCTCTTGACCGTGAGCACGGCTGTCATGACAGTTTTGACTCTGCAAAGTTTGGACCACTGTACCAACATGTAGTGATTTCATCCCCCGTTGCCGGGTGGACTAAAAGAACCTCCATGATGCCAGTGGCCATGAACCACATACACACTTCCCAGGTGTGTAGCCAGGAGATCACTACGAAGCCTTTACAAAGGGATTCCCGACGAGCGTGGGCCCACTGAGGTTTCACCCCTAACAGCATACAAGAGGCTCCAACCCCGCTGTAGTGGCCCCCTCTTGAGCCTTGCGGTTCATATGGTAGTCCAGCTGACACTTATTCCCCGCACCATCCAACACACCCATACTACGCCAGGGATACACCTAATTAATTGGCCAAGCTGCCCCATCTCAGCATGTGGTTGGCACGGTAAATCCAGGTTACATGCTCCATGAACCGGTCCTTAGGATCCAGGCAAGTACTAAACACAAACCCGAGTCTCGTGCACCCAGCACCAACCAAAACATCCAACTTGCCTTGATCCCTACCTCTACATAACTCACAATATCTCATTCAAGAGTATGGTAAAATAAATTGATGATCTCATATCCCAAATATCCCATTCTAAGCATGGCTAAGCATATGCATAATAATAAATGATAAAATGAATCCCAACCCAAGCTACAAGGAAACAAGGTAATGCAATTCTAGGGAAACATCCTAGCATGGGTTTCATATTTTCAATTGACAATGCAAATAATTCTATCTACACATCCTAGTATAGGAACAAAGTGGTCAAGGACACATGCCTTCTTCCTGCTGCTCTGGGAATGGATAGTCCTGATCTTGGAAAGGAAGAACTTGCTCTGGGGCAGGTTCTACTCATACCATCACACATAGCAAAAGAAAACAACAATCCATAAGACATAGTTCACACTTTCACTTCATACAAACCACACATTCACATTGATGAAAGTCATTCACATTTCTATGTGTTGTGGTTAATCTATGTGTGTTGATTTTGGGCTTACATGCACTTTTAAACATGTGCATATGATTTCTACTTTTGTATTCATATTTAAGTTGCATACTATATATGAGTTTCCAACTTAAATAAATTCCTTATATTCAATTGATACACCTTTTAGCTACCAAGTGCGCATGGAGGGTATTTTCCTACTCCAAATGTGTCTTCAGATCTTTTTCCAACCCTAAACTGAATTCTTTGGATTTTGGAAACTTCATTTATCATTTTCTAGTTATTCATAACTAGCTTGCTATATTTTCAGATTTATTTCCTATGCCTAAATGTGAACTTTATTATGAAAATAGTAAGACACCTCATCTAAACAGAATAGGTTTTGGGTCTAAAATATTAAATAATATATTTTTGAAGTTCTCCTCTGATGTGAACTATTTTGCATTTATTTTACTAATTTTCAGAATTATTCTCTACTTAAAAATGTGTCCCTATAACTAATAAATGTGAATAATCAATTAGACAGATTCATTTCAGCCCAAAATCTATTTTTATCTCACTCCAAAGTTTTCCAAGTACTAGGAAAGTTTTTAATTTGAATTACAATGTGTTTGTCCCATCTTTTAAATTTTAAATACTAAACACATATTCAAATTCCTAAATTTAATATCACATTTGGTTAAAAAGGTAAACTCACCCCACTACAAGGTCTATTATATTATTTTAAGAATTTCCAGGGGTCTAACTACACAAAACAGAGGGGTTTTCCTAATTTTTATTAAATCCAGGGGCTAAACTGATTTTTAAATGAATTTACATGATTTTCTGAAGTTCCAGGAGCTAGATCAGAAGTTTCCGGGGCTAGCTCATATTTTCCGAGAACCCAGGGGGTAGCGCGTAAGAATTCCGGCCTTTATAAGCGGGGCTGACGTGGACCGTCTGATTTAAAACAGACGGCTGAGATTATAACGTCGAACGGGTACGCGGGGATTTAAATTCTACCGTGCGATTTAAAATAGACGGCGCACAAGCGGCCACGTCGCTCTGATCGAGCGCAGGCGGCGCTGCTTGGCGGCGCACGGCGGCGGGAGGCGGCGATCTCGCCGGAGAGTTTCGGATCTTCATCAATTCTTCCTAGAACTGTGATTTTATGGCATAGATCGGTAGAGGGGAGGTCGGGGATCTCACCTCGGGGGTTTTCTTGAGCTCGGAGGTCCTGGAAAGCGGTCGGCGACGAGGTCCGAGGTGAATTCACGGCGAGACTCGTCGGCGCTGTGTTTGAGGCGCAAACCACCGAGTTTTCTGCACCTGCGTGATTCCCCGGAGGCGGTGGATCATGATCAGCACGTTAGATCAGAAATCCCGAGCGAAGATCGAGAGAAATTGGCCGGAGAAACTCGGGTTCTCACCAGAAGGAAAAACGGCGGATCATGGGGGAAAACGGGGAGATGCCGGGGTTTATATAGCCGGGAAAGGGCGGCGGGTTTGTTTAGATCGAGTTGTAGCCTTCTGGGACCGGGAGTCGGGCTGAGGGATGCGGAAATCCGGTCGGTTACGATCGCGCGCGCGCGGGGAACATTCCGGGGTCGACGCGAGCGGGAGGTCGGGGATGACAGGTGGGTCCCGCCTGTCTGCGAGAGATACGCGGGCGCGCGGCTGCGGGCTGGCGCGGGGGTGAGGTGGGCCGGACAGGTGGGCCAGTGGGCCGAAACCCACCAGCCGGCCCACCTCACCACCGCGCCAGACCGCAGCCGCGCGCCCGCGTATCTCTCGCAGACAGGCGGGACCCACCTGTCATCCCCGACCTCCCGCTCGCGTCGACCCCGGAATGTTCCCCGCGTGCGCGCGATCGTAACCGACCGGATTTCCGCATCCCTCAGCCCGACTCCCGGTCCCAGAAGGCTCCAACTCGATCTAAACAAACCCGCCG
Organism: Neostapfia colusana; assembly: GCA_030760725.1. Classification (NCBI taxonomy): domain Eukaryota; kingdom Viridiplantae; phylum Streptophyta; class Magnoliopsida; order Poales; family Poaceae; genus Neostapfia; species Neostapfia colusana. The sequence goes on along the minus strand of JASWHV010000012.1, from coordinate 63,927,642 downwards.
CCCTTCCCCGGCTATATAAACCCCGACATCTCCCCGTTTTTCCCCCACGATCCGCCGTTTTTCCTTCCGGTGAGAACCCGAGTTTCTCCGGCCAATTTCGCTCGATCTTCGCTAAGGATTTCTCATCTAACGCGCTGATCTTGATCCACCGCCTCCGGGGAACCGCGCAGGTGCAGAAAACTCGGTGGTTTGCGCTTCAAACACAGCGCCGACGAGCCTCGCCGTGAATTCACCTCGGACCTCGTCGCCGACCGCTTTCCAGGACCTCCGAGCTCAAGAAAACCCCCGAGGTGAGATCCCTGACCTCCCCTCTACCGATCTATGCCATAAAATCACAGTTCTAGGAAGAATTGACGAAGATCCGAAACTCTCCGGCGAGATCGCCGCCTCCCGCCGCCGTGCGCCGCCAGGCAGCGCCGCCCGCGCTCGATCAGAGCGACGTGGCCGCTTGTGCGCCGTCTATTTTAAATCGCACGGTAGAATTTAAATCCCCGCGTACCAGTTCGACGTTATAATCTCAGCCGTCTGTTTTAAATCGGACGGTCCACGTCAGCCCCGCATTATAAAGGCCGGAATTCTTACGCGCTACCCCCTGGGGTTCTCGGAAAATACGAGCTAGCCCCGGAAACTTCTGATCTAGCCCCTAGAACTTCAGAAAATCATGTAAATTTATTTAAAAATCAGTTTTAGCCCCTGGATTTAATAAAAATTAGGAAAACCCCTCTGTAGTTAGACCCCTGCAAATTCTTAAAATAATATAATAGACCTTGTAGTGGGGTGAGTTTACCTTTTTAACCTTATGTGATATTAAATTTAGGAATTTGAATATGTGTTTAGTATTTAAAATTTAAAAGACGGGACAAACACATTGTAAATTCAAATTAAAAACTTTCCTAGTACTTGGAAAACTTTGGAGTGAGATAAAAATAGATTTTTGGCTTAATGAATCTGTCTAATTGATTATTCACATTTATTAGTTATAGGACACATTTTTAAGTAGAGAATAATTCTGAAAATTAGTAAAATAAATATAAAATAGTTCACATCAGAGGAGAAGTTCAAAAATATATTATTTAATATTTTAGACCCAAAACCTATTCTGTTTAGATGAGGTGTCTTACTATTTTCATAATAAAGTTCACATTTAGGCATAGGAAATAAATCTGAAAATATAGCAAGCTAGGTATGAATAACTAGAAAATGATAAATGAAGTTTCCAAAATCCAAAGAATTCAGTTTAGGGTTGGAAAAAGGTCTGAAGACACATTTGGAGTAGGAAAATACCCTCCATGCACACTTGGTAGCTAAAAGGTGTATCAATTGAATATAAGGAATTTATTTAAGTTGGAAACTCATATATAGTATGCAACTTAAATATGAATACAAAAGTAGAAATCATATGCACATGTTTAAAAGTGCATGTAAGCCCAAAAATCAACACACATAGAGTAACCACAACACATATGAATGGGAATGGCTTTCATAAATGGGAATGTGTGGTTTGTATGAAGTGGAAGTGTGAACTATGTCTTATGGATTGTTGTTTTCTTTTGCTATGCGTGATGGTATGATGTAGAACCTGCTCCAGAGCAAGTTCCTCCTTTCCAAGATCAGGACTACCCATTCCTAGAGCAGCAGGAAGAAGGCAAGTGTCCTTGACCACTTTGTTCCTATACTAGGATGTGTAGATAGAATTATTTGCATTGTCAATTGAAAATATGAAACCCATGCTAGGATGTTTCCCTAGAATTGCATTACCTTGTTTCCTTGTAGCTTGGGTTGGGATTCATTTTATCATTTATTATTATGCATATGCTTAGCCATGCTTAGAATGGGATATTTGGGGTATGAGATCATCAATTTATTTTACCATATTCTTGAATGAGATATTGTGAGTTATGTAGAGGTAGGGATCAAGGCAAGTTGGATGTTTTGGTTGGTGCTGGGTGCACGAGACTCGGGTTTGTGTTTAGTACTTGCTTGGATCCTAAGGACCGGGTCATGGAGCATGTAACCTGGCTTTACCGTGCCAACCACATGCTGAGATGAGGCAGCTTGGCCAATTAATTAGGTGTATCCCCGGCGTAGTATGGGTGTGTTGGATGATGCGGGGAATAGGTGTCAGGTGGACTACTATATGAACTGCAAGCTCAAGAGGGGGCCACTGCAGCGGGGTTGGAGCCTCTTGTATGCTGTTAGGGGTGAAACCTCAGTGGGCCCACGCTCATCGGGAATCCCTTTGTAAAGGCTTCGTAGTGATCTCCTGGCTACACACCTGGGAAGTGTGTATGTGGTTCGTGGCCACTGGCATAATGGAGATTCTTTTGGTCCACCCGGCAACGGGGGATGAAATCACTACATGTGGGTACAGTGGTGCAAACTCTGCAGATTCAAAACTGTCATGACAGCCGTGCTCACGGTCAAGAGCGGCTTGGACTTATTCATGATTAGAGGATGATGGATTTGGAAGTTGAGGATGTTAAGCGGGGAGCTTGACATTGGATATGATGATTATGGTTACTTGATTTTGATGATGGGTTGGGAGATTGGGACCATTTCACCTGTGTAGTAATGTAGGTGCTTAATAAGCTAAGGTGATAGGTATTAATTGCGTAGTGCTTTAACCATGAGTTCAACCTCTCCTTGCTCTAGCCATGCATGACATAACTTTTCCACACTTGCTGAGTACCATCGGTACTCAACCTTGCATATTTGTTGGTTTATATTGCTGCTCAGGTCAAGATAATGAAGTGGTGTTTAATGATCAAGACTTTGGACCCGAAGAAGGTTTCTAGGTTCATGGAGTCCCCCGGGCAACGCCTGTGACGGAGCCCACAAGAATAATATTTCCGCTGCTAGTTTATTTACATGTTATGAACTTATTAATCGTCCATCGAGATGTATGCTTTGTAAGACGTATTTATATTCGACACCTGGCTTGTAATAAATGATGCTTCACTATTTGTCATCACATGTATGAGAAAATGATCCTGGCATACATGTGATATTCACTCGGTTGTTCTTCGGAGAAACCGGGTGTGACAGAAGTGGTATCAGAGCCAAGGTTGCCCGTAGGAACGTGGACCTAGGTAGAAATGGACGTATTTAAGGGCCCTATTTTCTTAAAAACTATTTTACAAGGTGTGTGTTGAAAAGTGTTATTTAATGGAGAAACCGGGTGTGACAAGAATCACACATTAAACTGGTTGAAATTTCAGAGGATTGTAAACTGTCCAGAACCAGGACAGATTAAAAATACTCTCTGGACTGTTCTGTTTTTCAAGCATAACTTCCTGTAGAAAAATTTAAAATTATCATATGATACATTTTTGGAAAGGATAGGAGATGTGTTACATCTTTGTAATTCAAAGTTCCTGCAATTGCAGCACGGAATTCAGTGGAAATTGGAGTTGAAAACAGCAACTTCCAAAGGAGGTGCTGTTGAAATTCTTCCAGAAATTCTGTTGATTTTGAATTATCATAACTTATGAACCAGAGCTGATACGGGGGCAAATAAATACTCGTTGGAAATATACTGAAGTTAAATTTAACTTTGGTATTCAACTTTAGTTATGAAAATGCCATGTACCAGGTCAAAATCTAGGATATGTAGAAACTGGTCATTCTGGGTAGAGGGATGGACAGTTGAACTCATTTGAGAGATTGTTGTACCCTAGGGGGTTTAGTTACTTCCAATGGGGTAGAACATACCCATGAGTTGTTATCTTCAACTAGTGAAAGATGTGAGTAGGTTTCTTACTCAAGTTTCTTTTGCTAGAGGCCATGTTTGTGTCGTATTGAAGATAAAAGGGTAGTATACGTGGCGACAGGGCGATATTAACGTCTCGTAGTGACCAAATCTAGTTGAGATGAACTTCCAAAGAGGAGGTCCATTAAGTTGGATTTAACTAGTTACATTTGGTCTGGTAATGGTGTAGCTTGTGCAAAGTTATTACATTATCTATATACGAGATGTATCGCATGTTTTACTGTCATTATGTTTTTACTCCTATTTTATAGATTGCATGGAGTATGCGGTGGTACGTGAATAACCGATGTATTTCCGATGAGTTACCGGGCCTGCCGGTTAACGGGACGTCGAGTTCAAGATTGAACTGGCGCCGGAAACGACACCGATTTCACGGAGGCCGTACAAGATGGCATCCAATGAACTAGCGGAGTTAAGGGAGCACCTAAGGGAACTCATGAGCAAAGGTTTATACGACCAAGCTCACCACTGTAAGGTTGCTCTGCACTGTTAGTTAAGAAGAACGACCGAGACACTAGGATTAAGTGTTGATTGTTGTTCATTCAAACACTGTCACTATAAAGGACAAGGAGGGTATTCTATGGTTTAAAGACCGTATAGTATACCTCGTAATATGAAGCTCTACGACCGGAAATGTCGCACACCTCTGAGTGGTGTGAGTACGGCGGAAGAGTACTGTTCGGGGTTGATGTAGCCAACAAAGCCGGCGACCGAGTTCGGTTAATACAAGCGAACCTGAAGGACAAAAAATCCCGACAGAAAAACCTATGCTGGTCAAAGGCATAGACCATTGCATTTCGACGTCAGAGAACACGTTTATCTTCGTGTGTCTCCAATGAAAGGAATTCACCGGTTCAATGTAAAGGGGAGATTTTGCTTCCCGGGCTTGAGATCCATTGGCTATCACGGAGAAGTGCGGACCCATAGACTAACGGCTGGAACTACCGGCCAACCTTGCTTGTGCTCCCGACATGTTTCATGTGTCACAGCTGCGGAATTGCCTCAAGTTTTCCGTTGCTGTCCGCACCGAAGAAATCAACGAGTTGAGGTCGGATCGTGCCTACACCAAGTGACCGGTTGAGGCTATCTGTAAAAGCCCAAGAAAAGGGACTTGCAAAAACTTTTCTTCACCTCACAACACCACAGTTTTTGTTGTGGATATCTTAGGAAAAATTGTGAAGAGCAAGTAACCTTCATCAAAAGGGTATTAGTTCAAACTTTCTACACATATGATAACACCTGAGAGGTTGTTCTAAAACCAACTTAGAGTCATTTACATGTTTGGACCCTAGTTGGATTAAGACCACTGAGTGGAAGTATTTAAGTGCAATGGTAGGGTTTGAAAATCAGAATTTGAACTAATGTCCAACTCAAAATTCAAATGGGGGGAGGACATAATGGGATTCAAAACTGTTGTATTCAAACTCTTGGTTGCAGCAGCTAACACAAGAATCAAATTGCATATTTGGATTCCTTAGGTCCAAATTAGTGGGTAGGCAAAGTTTCAGTAATTTTTGAAAAGGTTTGCTAATCATTTTTCCAAAAAGGATTCAAATGTGCAAAGAATTCAAATATACATTTGAATTTGGGGGAAATTTGCCCAACTATACAAATGTAGCTCAGTTTTAGCTCCAAACATTTGAATTGGTCACTTGCCAAGTTTTTGGAGATCTTTTGAGGGAGAGGGGAGCACTGACTGGTGGGACCCACATGTCATTGGGGAGGTTAAAAATGCATAAAGATCAGCAGCCTTCGGGGTTAAGTCTTGCACTCGAAACAAAGCCGAGGTTTCCACCGTGAGCCACCGAGAAGCGCAGGGCGACAGCTCCTGCTCCTCCCCCTTGCGCTGGCGAGCTCCTCGTGGTAAGTAATAACTCTCAGCCGTGCACCCGCTCGCCACAGCACCGAGACGACCCCAGCCCCCGCCCTCTCGCACGCTAGGACACCGAAGAGCTGCCACCGTGGTCCATTCGCTCGGGAGCGATTTCCTCTCGCGTGCAAGCATCGGCAACCCAGCAAAACAGCATCACCAGACATCCCACGACCTCCTCGCACCATCCCCAGTCAAGCTAAGCCACCACAACCCGAGAAAACTGTGTTCTTCGCGGCGGCCAGGAAGAACCGAGCAAAGGTGCTCCCGTGGACAGCTCGGCAGAGGGATTGTCACGGCCGAGCAAGAGCGGTTTTGGACGCACCAAGACTCCACGCTGCTCGACCCCAAAGCCTGGACCAAGTGACTGATCATCGCCGGCGTATTTCGCAAAATACTTTCAGCCGGTGCAGAACCACCTTCTGGTACGAAACCTGCAAATTCCCGACTTCTAGTTGCTTAGAGCCCATCAAACTGCACTCACAGGAGCTAGACTTGACGGCGCCCAAGTTTACTTCGCAACCCTAGCTTGATTATGGCTGTATCCGGCGTAATTTCTGTTTTTCCAAACGTGGGTATGGCGGGAAGGATCGGGCTCACGGTGACAGCTAGGTTAGAGCTTTCCCCGAGCCGTTGCATGGCCCTGTAGACCTTCCCTGGGATCCCCCGGTGCTGTAGAGCCCTTTTACCAAGGTTTGGACGGGCTAGAAGCATCGGGTGACATAGCCGAAGTGACCCCGAGCCGCTGCACCGTCGCCGGCTAGGTTAGGGTCACCGCCGGCCGGGGAAGATGGTGCCATCGTGTTCAGCGCACGAATTTAGGCCCAGGCGGCGAGTTTCCGGCCGAGAGGCGGCCGGGAAGCCGGGTCCGGCGAGCTCCAGTGAGGTGCCGGCGAGGGGGCGGCGCGGGAAAAGGAACTGGCCCGAGGAGGAAGACGACCGGCGGGCCCCGCGTGTCAGCGACGGGAGGTTTAAAATGCGGATTGATTGCGGCCCCGGGATCCAGTGTGGTTGCACGGGAATGGGTCTGTGGCCCCGTGTGGCTCAGCTCCAGCAGTGACACGTGTGTGATGGGCCCACGGTCAGAATTTAAACTTTTCCCCGGTTTATTTAGATTTTCAGATTTAGTTCAAACTTTAGAACCTCATAACATTTGCTAGGCATTCCAAATTTAGTGATTCAAATTGGGTTGGATTCATCTTGCATAGCTCTATCCAAATATGCAACCCAATTTGTATGAAACCCATTATTTAATTCTGCAAAATTCTTTAAAGCTTTTCAGCAAAAGAACTTTAGAGGGACTTTGGTTCATCCAAAAATCCTCAAATTTGGCCATAATATTCTTTAGGAAGTTAGAACCACTGTAAAAGTTTCAGACCAATTGGAGTTGATTTGATCAGGGCAATTCAGATTTGAAGTTGCTGTGTTCAATTGAATACAGAAACATTTTCAGAGAATTTCCAAAACTTGGAAATTCAGTTCTGGACAAACCTTAGCTCCAAAGAAACTAGGAAAATTCATGCAAACTCTATGAGCTATAATTGAAATTGTAGTTCACTAAGGTTGGCATGAACAGGGGTGTTATCTTAGAATTAATTCTTCTTTGCTTATTTGCTTAGAAAATTATTCTGAACAAACCACTCAATGATGTGTACTAATCTTTGGTCCAGAGGGTTTTCTTGTGACAAGGAACTCACACAAAAATTCTCAGCTCCATTGGAGCTCTGGATCACCCCTGTTCTGTTTAACCACTTGAGGTGGTCAATATAGAAGAGGGGGAAGACCACTTAGCACCTAATCATGTGCTTAGTTCCAAACCCAAACCACTAGCCCCAGTTTAATTTTAAATTCTTAAACAGAGTTCCAGTTTTTGAAAACTTATTGTTAGAACTTGTAGCAAAAATCTTTACAATTAAAACTTATGCGCATATTCATTAACGTGTAGTCGCTGAAGGCGAGGAGACTCCGGAAGTGCTCGACTTCCTCCTTCCGGACGAAGACCTAACTACTGACCAGCAGCAACAAGGCAAGCCCCGGTTTGCATTAAGCCTTTTATAAAGTTTTACTTTGTTTACATATGTAGTGTGAAGTGTGTATGTGCATTAGGTGTAGGATGGATGAATACCCAACTGCATAACCAGAATTCTTCCCCAAGAGTGAGGGTAGTGTCTAAGGCCTCGAATAGACAGGCTATGCTTAACGATTCATAAGAATTCGGTACAAGTCGAGTAGTTGGAATCTACTCGCGAGTTAGGCTTGGGACACACGGGATTGGTTCGAGTGATGTGAGATCACCTTAGTAATAAAAATGAGACTTTGCAGGGGCTAGGGCGCAGCAAGAGGGAGTCTTGTGTGCGCAGCCCTGTCCGTGTCGATTGAGGACCGATCTGTGTGGGGCCCACGCTGATCAAGTTTGAACGTACCGAAGGCATATCGTATATATGGGCCCCGATAAACCGATGTAACCTAAACCTCTGGGCGTCGAGGCATAGCACACCGATTTATAGGTGTAGGTTGAGGGCAGCAAGGTGGAAATCCGCTAACGGGCATAGAGAGATGCTCCGTGTAGGGAACCTCCTGTCCATTTCGGTGCGACCGGTTCGACGTTTGGGCTGTTGGGTGAAAGGTTGTCCCGTACGACATCGAGTGAGCGTGCTGTGCAGCTCCACGGGTGGGCGTACGTGACGTGCTCTTTGTGTGTCCCTGCAGGTGTATATCGAGTCGATTCGCCGTCCCTCGTGGTGAAGAGTTCCACTTGGTCACTGGGTCGTGACGTAGGCTAATGTATGAAATGTGATGATTCAATATTGCTGTTATGATATAATTGTATTGCTACATGTGTGCCACCAAATATTGCTTATTAAATTTCAGATTTATAAACTGTTAACTTGTGGCTAAAAGATGAACTAAGGATCAACTATAGGCGCGTCCGTTTGCTGTAATTATACCATCCCATGTTCATTGTACACCTCATGTAGAGTTTCATGCCTAGGTGAGTCGGTTAAGTCTTGTTGAGCCCTCGTGCTCACGGTTGCTGCTTAAGTGTTTTTCAGGTGAGGAGCCACCCACGGACTCGGAGTATGAGTCCACCGGCGAGGGTTACCCTCCGTCGGGGACCACGGCTGAGTGGGAGCTGTACACGCCGTGCTGAGCTAAGACGTACAGCTAGTGTGGGTTGCCCTAGGGCTGGGCAACCGACTTTTGCTAGATAGGCGGGCATGAGTTGAGTAGTTGGAATCTACTCGTGAGTATAGGAGTCAGGACACACGGGATTGGTTTGAGTGATGTGGGATCACTTTAATAAGAAAATGAGACTAGGCAGGGGCTAGGGCACAGCAAGAGGAAGTCTTGTGGGCGCATCCCTGTCCGTGTCGATTGAGGACCGATCTGTGTCCGGCCCCGCTGAACAAGTATTGAACGTACCGAAGACATATCAGATATATGGGCCCCGATAAACCTATGTAACTTATACCTTCGTGCGTCGAGGCATAACGCACCAATTTATAGGTGTAGGTTGAGGGCAGCAAGGTGGAAATCCGCTAACGGGCATAGAGAGATGCTCCATGTAGGGAACCTCCTGTACGTTTGGGTGCGACCAGTTCGACGTTTGGGCTGTTTGGTGAAAGGTTGTCCCGTACGACATCGAGTGAGCATGCTGTGCAGCTCCACGGGTGGGCGTACTGACGTGCTATTCGGGTATCCCTGCAGGTGTATATCGAGTCGATTCACTGTCCCTCGCGGTGATGGGTACCGCTTGTTCACTGAGTCGTGACGTAGGTTAATATATGAAATGTATGATTCATTATTGCTGTGATGATTAACTTGTATTGTTACATGTGTGCCACCAAATATTGCTCACTAAATTTCAGATTTCATGAACTGTTAATTTGTGGCTAAAAGAGGAATGAAGGATGAACTTGTAGGCGTGTCTTTTGCTGCAACGTGCCATCCTATATCTGTTATGACCTGCATATAGAGTTTCATGTGTAGGTGATTCGGTTAAGTCTTGTTGAGCCATCGCGCTCATGGTTGCTGCTATAAGTGTTTTTCAGGTGAGGATTACCCCACGGACTCGGGGTACGAGTCCGCCGGCGAGGGCTACCCTCCGTCGGGGACCACAGCTGAGTGGGAGCCGTATACACCATGCTGAGCTGAGGAGTGCAGCTAGTGTGGGTTGTCCATAGGGCTGGGCAACCGAATTTTGCTAGATAGATGGGCGTGAGTTGTATTAACCTAGCTTCCGCTGTTGTAATTTCAATACTTAGTTTGTAACAGAAGACTTGTACTATGTTGTACATATTCAGTGGTTTTCTATGTAATACAATGTTGTCCTCATGATGTGTGCTGTCGGGTGTCGCATCGTTCGGCACCACCCTCTGAGATCCTGGGCGTGCGGATTCCGGTCCGCCACACAAGTGGCCAGGGCACACGGTGATCAATTCACACGGCATCCTCATCTCCTGTGGCGTGAGCTGGAGTGGTGAGAATGATCGGAGCGGCTGCGAGCAGGGAGTCACGCGCTCCCGGCATAAAATAGAGGCGTTTTGTTTCTGCTGTCGATGACATGTGGGCTCCACTCCCCCTCTTGATTTTTCCAAATTCCATTTAAATTTGCAAACAAGCTCCAAAATTTGCTCAAACTTGGCAGCGTGGTTAGGTTCGATATGAGGAGCTCAAATATGGGTTCAGATTTCAATCTTGACAAGGTTGACATGGAAATTTAAATTTGATTTCTAAATGTGAAGCTCTCATGTACCCAATTCCATTTTCTTAGCAAATGGTTTGCCAATTTAATCCACTTTACGGAGAGGATATTTGCTACAAGTGGAACTTATTGGTGAACTCAACTTCATATTTTCTGAGGTGGGATGCGGAGTTTAGACTTTGATTTGACTTGCCCATTTTTAGATACACTTTGCTTTATTACATGAGAGAGTTTGAATTTAGAATAATCCTTTTGAACTGACCTCAGCTAGAAAGATTCTTATAAAAAGTGGGTTTCACACGTATCACATTCCGAGACGTACTTGGCTGTTTCTCGTTTCATACGTGTCTACCAAAATTTCTACCGGAGATCCGGGTAAATTTTATTGCTGCCCGGATGAATGGAAAATTTGGACGAATGGGCTTCATCCAAAATTTTCTTCTGTAGTCCCATATCTCGGGGTACTACTATACGGTCTTTGAACCATAACATACAATATTCGTCTTTCTGGAAGCACTTCATTCTCTGTTGTCTATCCTCCGCCGTATGTGAGACATACCATTGTCTTTTCTTTGAGCTTCAATAATCTCCTCTCGAATTGTAGGAATTAGAGCAAGATTATAAAGTGCTCCATATGGAATAACACGGAGACTTGGTTCTTCATCATCCATTTTAGCAATGGTTAAGTTGTGGACATGTGCCTTCCGACTAAGCGCATCAGCGACCACACTCGCTTTCCCTGGATGATAATGAATCTTAAGTTCATAATCTTTAATGAGCTCTAACCATCTTCGTTGCCTCATGTTCAGTTCTTTCTTAGTGAAGATGTATTTCAAGCTCTTGTGGTCGGTGTAGAGGTGTACAAGATTGTAGAGCAAGTAATGCCTCCACATCTTCAAAGCAAGGACCATGACAGCTAGCTCAAGATTATGAGTTGGATAATGCTGCTCATGGTTTCACAGTTGACAATATCCATATGCGACCACTCGTCCTTCTTGCATCAGCACGCAGCCAAGACCGATGGCAAATGCATCACAATAAAGGTCGAATGGCTTTGTTGTATCCGGCTGAGCAAGAACTGGTGCTGTTGTGAGATGCTTCACTAAAGTCTTGAAACCTTGTTCACACGCAGCACCCCAAACATATTTTGTATTCTCCTTTAACATCTCCATTATTGGTTTAGTTATTTTTGACAAGCTCAGGATGAACCTCTGGTAATATCCCGCTAAACCGAGGAAGCTTCAAATTTCATGAACAGACTTTGGTGGCTCCCATTTCTGCACTTGTATAATCTTACTCAGATCTACAGCGATGCCTTCCTCTGAAATAATGTGTCTGAGAAAATGTACTTGATTTATCCAAAATCTGCACTTGCTGAATTTCGCATAGAGCTTGTGATCACGCAATCTTTGCAGCACAATATGCAAATGCTGAACATGTTCTTCCTCTGACTTGGAGTACACCAAGATGTCGTCGATAAACACCACGACGAATTTGTCCAGCTCCAGTATGAACACTGAATTCATCAGGTACATAAAGTGGGCCGGAGCGTTGGTCAACCCAAAATACATGACGAGATACTCATATAACCCGTATCTCGTCAAGAATGCCGTCTTCAGAATATCTTCTGCTCGAATTTTTATCTGATGATATCCAGACCGAATCTCCACCTTCGAGAATACCTTAGCACCCACTAATTGATCGAATAACATATCAATGCGAGGTAGTGGATACTTGTTCTTGATGGTAACGACATTAAGAGGACGATAATAAACAGATAGCCTCAGTGTTTCGTCCTTCTTCTTTACAAACAGCGCAGAACAACCCCAAGGTGATGAAGTCGGTCATATAAAACCTATGCTCATGAGGTCATTCAGTTGTTCCTTCAACTCTGCTAGTTCATTGGGTGCCATCTTGTACGGTCTTTGTGAAATCAGTGTCGTTCCAGGCGCAAGTCCAATCTTGAACTCTATGTCCCGTTTGGGTGGCATGCCCGGCAAATTATCGGGGAACACATACGGATATTCACAGACCACCGGAATGTCTTCTGGCTTCAGTGTTTCTGAGTAGTGCAATGCTGCAAATTTCTGCGTACTGGCGCCCAGAAATAACGTATGAAGACCGTGCTATGGGGAGTTGAGCTCAACTGTTCAGGAAATGATGTTGAGAACCGCATTGTGGTTATTCAACCACGACATACCCAAGATTATGTCGATCTTCAGACCCCCGAGAATGATGAGGGTGGTGTGGTATATTTTACCCCCCAAACAAAGAGGTGCTTCGGAGACAACATCGCTTGCGGTAATGCTGCCCCCGGGTGAAGATATGAGGTATTGACTTTTTATGTATGTGGTTTGGAGCTGATGTTGAGCCATAAAGGATTGGCTAATGAAGTTATGTGTGGCACAGGAATCGAAAAGAATTAACACTGGTAGCTGAATAAGAGAAAACATTCCTGCTAACGTGTGTAGTGAATGCTGCCCCTTTTCTGCCCTCTTTTCTGTAGATTTAGGTACGGGTTGGAATATTTAAGATATGATGACCCGCAGTCTTGATTTCCCTCCAGACAATACCTAACATAATGGCCATACGACCACAAGCAAAGCACGGATGTCTCTCCAGTTCTTCGCTGACTTGTGGTTGGACGCTAGGTACACATGGCTACTGTAGGGAAATAGGCGATGCGCTACTCTAGCAATTCGACCGTATCACCCAGGAAACATGCGAGTAAGAAGGTCATGGATCGTTACCACTAGACGCGCAGCGCAGCGGATCGTAGATGCGCTTCGTAGCCGATCAGCGCAGCAGTAACAGCAGCGCCTCCACGGAGTCCACACGTACAGGGAGGAACGCCGTGCGTCGGTGTGCTAGCACCGCGCGCGCGACAGGGGTTTCGGCGGTTGGCCTGTGAGGGGCGGCGGCTGGGGCTGTTATGTGGTGGAGTGATCTGCCCCTAACCCTACCCCTCATATTTATAGGCGCGCTAATGGGCTTTTAGGTCACAGGCCCATTAGTACCCTAATTTCTTATGGATCAAATATCCATCAGGCCTTCATCCGAATTATTATGATTGCCTCTTGGGCATATCACCAACAATCTCCCACTTGCACTAGAGACAATCATATAGCCAAGTTTTTCAATATTCCATCCCCTTAAGTGTGTGACCCGTTAGGTTCATGTACAGTCGGTTATGAATGAAAACCGTTTTCAAACACAAGTCAGTAGAGGTACCTAGCAGGACATACTGACTCCTGAATGTACATAAAGATCATATCGGCTGAACCTAGATACATTCACATGCTAATTCCTTTGCCACACGATACCAGTCAAGCTCAAGGCGAGATACGTGCCATCCTTGTGATAGCTTGACCATTCACTCGATCAAATAGTGGATTCAATCTATGACTAACTTTTAGTCATAATGATTAACTCTTTAATCACTTTGGCATGACCATGCACTTTCAATCCAACTATCTTGAGGGGCCCAGAGATATCTCTCCTGTTATTTAAGAGGGGCAAATCCCATCTTGATCCGCACACATCTGATTCCATGCTTCATCATGTACCTGAAGACTATTTTTATGACCACCCAGTTACGGAGTAGCGTTTGATAGTTTCAAAGTGCACAACTACACATAGTGAGAAACAATGGTGATCTCACGTCTAAGAATCTAGCAGGTGTATCACTCAAGACCAACTGATGGCACATATGTAAATAACTTTCCCAACAGTGTCTCAGAATGGGTCTATCCAACACCATGTTCACTAACATGTGTTCACATTATTAATTTGATATCTCCATATCTATGATCCGTGAAACATGATCATCAATTAATACATGTGCTAGTCTGCGTACTATCATTATCTCATATAACGATGTAGACTAGGGATCATTTTGAGTAACATTATAATTAACAAAGAGTCTCACGAACAAGTCACAAACTTGATGATCAATGTGAATAATAGTTACTCAAATAGTACATAAACATAGCTATGACACAAGTCTCCCATTACACACTAGGATCACTGATGTAAGTATCTAATACCCATAGATCTCGTGTGCGTCTCATGCTTTAATTGTGAAAGAGGCTTTGTCAACGGATCTGCCATATTCAAATCCGTATGCACCTTGCATATATTCACATCACCTCGGTCGATAATCTCTCGAATCAGATGATAGCGTCGTAGTATATGTTTGGATCTTTTGTGTCATCTAGGCTCCTTTGCCTGTGCAATGGCTCCATTATTGTCACAATAGAGATCCACAGGTTCGGACGCACTAGAAACAACACCCAACTCAGAAACAAATTTTCTGATCCAAACAGCTTCCTTTGCAGCTTCAGAAGCTGCAATATACTCCGTCTCCGTCGTTGAATCTGCTACTGTGTCTTGCTTGGAACTTTTCCAGCTTACTGCCCCTCCATTGAGGCAGACCACAAAACCAGATTGCGATCTAGAGTCATCCTTGTATGTTTGGAAGCTAGCATCGGTGTAACCTCTTACAACGAGCTCTTCTTCACCTCCAAACACTAGGAACACATCCTTAGTTCTTCTCAAGTACTTAAGAATGTTTTTGACAACTGTCCAATGAGCCTCACCATAATCTGATTGATACCTGCTCGTAACACTTAGAGCATAGGATACATCTGGGCGTGTACACAACATGGCCTACATGATAGATCCAATAGCCGAAGCATAAGGAATTGCTCTCATCCTCTTTTGCTCATCAGGCGTCGAAGGACACTGACTTTTGCTTAGAGTGATGCCATGTGACATTGGCAAGAAACCTTTCTTAGAATCTTGCATATTGAACCGATTCAATATCTTGTCAATATATATGTCTTGGCTTAATCCAATTAACCTTTTAGATCTATCTCTATAGATCTTTATGCCCAAAATGTACGCTGCCTCTCCTAAATCCTTCATTGAGAAACTTTTCCTTAATGAAGATTTAACAGCATCTAGTACTGGAATGTTATTTCCGATCAACAATATGTCATCTACATATAGGACCAGAAATATAAGTGCACTCCCACTAACCTTCTTATAAATATAAGGTTCTTCTACGTTCTTGATGAAACCAAACCCTTTGACCACTTCATCAAAACGTGGATTCCAACTCCGAGATGCTTGCTTCAATCCATAGATGGACTTTTGAAGTTTGCATATTTTTCTAGCATTTTTAGGATCGACAAAACCCTCAGGTTGTGTCATGTACACATCCTCAGTCAGACTCCCATTAAGAAAGGCTGTTTTGACATCCATCTGCCATATTTCATAATCAAAATATGCAGCAATTGCTAGGAGAATCCGAACAGACTTTAGCATAGCGACGAGCGAAAATGTTTCATCATAATCAACACCTTGAATTTGTTTGAAGCCTTTCGCCACCAATCGTGCTTTATAGATGTGAACTTTTCCATCCATATCGGTCTTTTTCTTGAAAATCCATTTGCAATCGATCGGTCTCACACCATCGATTGGATCAACCAAGTTCCAAACTTGATTCTCATGCATGGATTCTATTTTGGATTCCATGGCTCCAAGCCATTTCTGAGAGTCGGGTCCCATTATTGCTTTAGTGTAGGTCACAGGCTCATTATTGTCCAACAATACCATGTCCTGTGGTTTCGTGGTTAGGAGTGTCAACTTTTCAGTTGCACGACGTACCCTTGTAGACCTTCGTGGGGCTGGTGTTTCATCAAGTGGTTGTACAACATCTTGTACATCCTGTATAGGATTAGAGGGTGCCGAAACATTTTCAGTTATTTCTTGAATTTTTCAAGATGCACCTTGCTCCCACTAACTCCTTTTGAGAGAAACTCTTTCTCCAAGAAGACACCATTGCGAGCAGTAAACACTTTACCCTCCGTTTTATTATAAAAATAATATCCTTTGGTTTCCCTTGGATATCCCACAAAGAAGCATTTGTCTCATTTGGGAGTAAGTTTGTCTGACATCAAACGTTTGACATAAGCATCACATCCCCAAACTTTGAGGAAAGACAATCCGGGACGTTTCCCGGTCCACATCTCATATGGTGTCTTCTCAATAGACTTAGTTGGGACTCTGTTTAGTGTAAACGCAGCAGTTTCAAGAGCATAACCCCAAAAGGATAGTGGAAGATCAGTCAGGCTCATCATCGACCTAACCATGTCTAACAAGGTTCGGTTCCTCCGCTCGGACACCCCATCCCATTGAGGCGTTCCAGGTGGAGTCAACTGTGGAACAATTTCACATTGTTTTAAATGATCATAAAATTCAAGCCTCAAATATTCACCCCCACGATCAGATCGTAGAAGTTTAATTGTCTTGCCCAACTGATTTTGTACTTCATTCTGAAATTCTTTGAACTTTTCAAAAGATTCAGACTTGTGCCTCATTAGATAGTCATATCCATATCTACTAAAGTCATCGGTAAAAGTAATGAAATACTGAAAACCACCTCTAGCTACCGAACTCATTGGTCCACATACATCAGTATGTATAAGTCCCAACAAGTCACTTGCCCTCTCACTTTGACCAGTGAAGGGTGCTTTGGTCATCTTCCCAAGCAAACAAGACTCGCATGTGTCAAGTGATTCAAAATCAAATGAACTTAACAAACCATCTTTATGGAGTTTCTCAATGCGTTTCTCATTTATATGACCTAAGCGACAATGCCAAATAAAAGTGGGATTTAGATCATTTCGTCGAGCCCTTTTTGTATTAATGTTATAAACTGTTTTATCCTCAAGATCAAGAACATATAATCCATTCACTAATGGACATTGAGCATAGAAAATATTATTATAATAAATAGAACAACATTTGTTTTTTATTATAATCTCATAACCATTAACTTCTTCCAAACATGAAGAAGATATAATGTTTTTGCTGAAAGAAGGAATGCAATAACAATTATTTAATTCCAAAACTAATCCTGAGGGTAATGACAAGTGATAAGTTCCGACAGCTATGACAACAACCTTTGCTCCATTGCTGACCCGAACATCCAACTCGCCTTTTGCAAATCTTCTAGTCTCACTTAGACCCTGCAATGATTTGCAAGTGTGAATCATTGATCCGGTATCAAATACCCATGATTCACTATAAGATGTAGCAATATTGATTTCTATAACATTTATACCTGAAGTGGAAGTCTCACTCCCTTTCTTCTTCTTATCCTCCAAGTACTTCTTGCAGTTCCTAGACCAATGCCCCTTAGCATGACAGTGGAAGCATTCATCATTAGGAGAAGAGCCTGATTTACCCTTTGGCTTTGAGCTTGAAGGCTCATTGGGAACCTTTCCCTTGCCTTTAGGATGCATCACATGCTTCCTCTTTTTATTCTCCTTTTGAACCATCATCACATGAGTGGTGTTTTTCTTAATGCTTTCCTCGGCTGTTTTAAGCATCCCATGCAATTCATCCAACGTTTTCTCCATGCCATTCATTTGATAATTCAATATAAATGGCTCATAGCTCGGTGGGAGTGACTGGAGAATAACGTCAATAGCCAGGTCATCCTTGAGTTCAGAACCAAGTTTGTCCAAAGTCTCAATGTAACCAATCATCTTGATTACATGGGGACTGACCGGGCTACCTTCTACCAGCTTGAATGAGAACAAGGACTTTGAGATGTTGTATCTCTCAACCCTTGCTTGGTTCTCAAACATTCCACGTAGTCCCTGAATCATAGAATAAACATCTGCATGCGCATATTGTTTTTGTAGATCAGGGGACATTGTGGCAAGCATGAGGCAACTTGCATTAAGCGCATCATCGCAGTGCTTCTCATAAGTCCTGCGAGTTGCGGCATTTGCATCATCGGGGAGGTCATTGGGGTATGGTTGCTCAAGAACATACTCAATTTTCTCTTGCCTGAGAACAATTCTCAGGTTGCGATACCAATCAATAAAGTTAGCTCCATTGAGCTTTTCTTTCTCAAGCACAGATCGCAAATTGAAACCGGAATTGTTACTAGCAAACATGATCTACAATAGAAAATAAATATGCAAGGCTTTAGCACTATGTTATGTACCAATCTTTTATTAACAGTTTAATAAAATACACCACCACTATATGAGCATCGTCCTCCCTCTAACGACATATAGTGGTCCAAGATCCATATTCACTAATTTCTAGTGAGCTTTGGCTTCACTGTTAGAAAATTAGTGACATAGGTAAACAACCATTGTTAATCATATCCATATATGATTCTTGTTTGTTGGGTGACATCCAATGCCCCGGCTCCCAACACTATGCCATAAAGCCCAAAACCGTTTTGATAGCTTTGTTGAGTAAACCAATACTATGCATGTGAATGTCCAACATTCACCCTATTCATTATGATAGATGACGGTATTTTGCTTTGGCAAACCTACCATACAACAATCAAAACAACATAGGTGCAGCTATAGGTAAATGGCATCAAATACTCAACTTTTCCGAGGGAAGCTATTCTATCATGACAAAACATCCACCATATGAAAAGCATGAAAAGAATAGTAAAACATCACAGGCATACGATCATATCATATCTGTGAATAGTATGGCCTTTAGGATCATAGTGGTCTCCATCACAATGGTTCCATCATGATCTACACCGCCATGTCTCCCTTCTTATGGTGATCACCATCGCCATCATGCTTGAGGTTTCTCAATGAATATAAAAGAAGCTAAGAAATCTAATAGCTATCAAATAAATTACATGAGAGATCAGACATCACAAGGCGACAAGCAGGTTGTTATACAATTATGTGACAACCTCAACCCGGTTGTGTTAAATTTGCAACACGCAGGCTGCACGAATTTTACACATAGATCATCACATCACATTTAGGCCATACCATTCACATCATTCCCTGCAAAAACAAGTTAAGCGTAGAACGATGTCTATCACGAAACAACTTAATGATGTCACTATAGCAGACAGCAACGGCGGTCCTGCTATGAAAATCTCATCGAATTTATCAAATCAACCCGAATCTGAGCCATTCAGAATGCCTCAATTTTCATTGTGACTGGTTATCCACGAGAAAATCATGACACATGACCGTGATCTATTGGCTCAATCTGTTAGCTATGTACACTATTAGTCCCGATGGTGATTCCAGCCGGTAGGGACAGGTTGCGCACATAGCAGAGAAGGAGCACGAACTAATCCTTTAGTCATATGATGGCAATCTACTCTAACCAATTCCAAACCCCAAAAGCCGAACTATGAAAATTCATCATATGAACTTGTCTGCAGTAGATCGTATCTAAGATCTAGACCAAAAACTACGCAAGTCGGCTCTGGTACCACTGTAGGGAAATAGGCGATGCGCTACTCTAGCACATCGACCGTATCACCCAGGAAACATGCGAGTAAGAAGGTCATGGATCGTTACCACTAGACGCGCAGCGCAGCGGATCGTAGATGCGCGTCGTAGCCGATCAGCGCAGCAGTAACAGCAGCGTCTCCACGGAGTCCACACGTACAGGAAGGAACGCCGTGCATCGGTGTGCTAGCACCGCGCGCGCGACAGGGGTTTCGGCGGCTGGCCTGTGAGGGGCGGCGGCTGGGGCTGTTATGTGGTGGAGTGATCTGCCCATAACCCT
The DNA here is from genome assembly GCA_030760725.1 of Neostapfia colusana. Lineage (NCBI taxonomy): Eukaryota > Viridiplantae > Streptophyta > Magnoliopsida > Poales > Poaceae > Neostapfia > Neostapfia colusana. Next base: position 63,907,713 of record JASWHV010000012.1, on the reverse strand, counting down.
ACCCCTCATATTTATAGGCGCGCTAATGGGCTTTTAGGTCACAGGCCCATTAGTACCCTAATTTCTTATGGATCAAATATCCATCAGGCCTTTATCCGAATTGTTATGATTGTCTCTTGGACATATCACCAACAGCTACAGCAATGGAGCACATACCACCGTCTGATGCTGCTGCTGTGTAGGTGGTACAAGTTGTAATACTTGACCAGCAAAAAATCTTTGAGGAGTTGCTCGTACAGGTGGCTGCCATATTTCACCAAATGGCATTCGGTACACCAGACTGTATTTCTGGGGCAGATAACTTGTGTTTTCTTGTACCTCACTCCTATTCCGCTTCTCATATTGACACTCAAGTGCCATCTTTTCTTGCAGGATGGCTGCACTGATCATCTCAGTGTAATTGCCTTTGTTGAACAAGACCAATTTCTCCTGTAATATGGCACTCAGGTCATAGAAGAAATAATCTCACTGTGCTTCTTCTATCGCCACATATTCGGGAGCGTATTGTGCCAAATGGTCGAACCTTTTGACATACTCAAGGACATTCATGTCCCCTTGCTTCAATTTCAAAATTTCCTCCCCCTTGGTCTTGATAATTCCTATTGGTATGTGACGAGCACGAAAAGCAACACGGAATTCCATCCATGGCACTTGATGACCTTCCGGGATGGTGGCGAGATGTTCAACCCACCAATTTCCGGCGCCTCCATGAAGTTGTTGAGCGGAAAACAACGTCTTATGATATTGATCACACTCAAATACTTCAAATTTGGAGTCGATTACATGAAGACACTGATTTGCTTCCACAGGTTCGATAGCTTCCATGAAGATTTGCGGTTGAGTCACCAAGAAATCCAAATAAGCGTTCCGAGGTGGAATGACTTGTTGCGTGCTTTGAAGTATGCCTTGTTGTACCAAGGCTTGGAGTAACCTAGTGTTCTCCTGAGTAGATTATTGAAGTGGCCTAGTGTTCTCATGATTAGACTCGACAACTTGAGTCATAAGATCCATCCATCCCGTGGATGGCTGTGCCGGTGGTGGAGTTGAATCATCACTGTCTCGGCAAGAACTTCCGGCCTTACTCGAAGAACGAGTACGCACCATAATGCAAAAATACATTTCGAGATGAGTCAACAATGAACTCAGCAGTCTGTGAAGATAAGTAAAACATGAATGTGTCAAAACTTTTTGAATGCAGTAACAACATTCATGTTTACACAAATCCTTAAAGTATGCATAACTAGTCAGCTTTTCTGGACAGAACAGACCAGTTTGCACTTAACCCAGATTTTGATCCAGTTAACAGCATTTTAATAACTCAAGTTGAATAAAAAAGTTAAAATTAACTTCAATATATTTCCAACGAGTATTTATATGTCTCCAGATCATTTCTTGATCAAAAGTTATGATCATTCAAAGTTGACAGAAATCCTGGATAAAATTTGACAGCATTTCCCCTAAATGTAGCTGTTTTATCACAGTTGTATCTGAAAATATATAATATGAATCTGAACAAACTTTGAACTACAATATTGTTGCATATCTAATATCCTTTCCAACGGTGTATCATATGATCCTTAGGGATTTTTCTGCAGAAAATTATGGAGGATATACAGAAATATCCAGAGAGGTTTTGCTTCTGTCCTGGTTCTGGACAATTTGCATTCAACTGGACTTTCCACCAATTAGGCATGTGCTTTTGCCCTGGAGGTCTACAGAGAAGTTGTATAGAACTTAAAATCCTTTCCATAACTGTATCATACACCTTCATTGTGTAAAGATACTCAGAGTTATGCTCTGTCAAAGTCCAGCAAGAATTCCTGCTAGAACAGAGCACTCTGTTTTTGGACTTTTGAAGCCTAGCAAATTGTCTTACTTGATTCTTAGTTCAAAATAAGAGCTCAGTAACTAATTTTGTTTCAAAACTTCCATTTTTAGTTGAAAGTTAGTTCATGAGTCATTTCTCAAAGGAAAGAAGTTATTAAATTTAGTACGGTGTCGATGCACTGTAACAGACAACCCCTTATCGGGGTTGCACGCTGTCTCGGGAATCGCATTGGGTGGTGCCGTGCGATGCGGTACCCAACAGCACACATATAAGGACATCATATTACATAAATCAAATGCGGAAGCTTACAAGTTCAATTTATAAACAATTTACATCAAATAAACTACAACAGAAGACTAGATTCATCTCACGTTTCATAGCTAAACTAAGCACCCGAGAAGATGTCCAGCCCACGGACTCTTCTCACTAGCAACATGAAGACATACGGCAGCGGTATGAGGGCACGACCAAATCATGGGTCATGTTTCTCGCCCAGGAATCGCATTGGGTGGTGCCATGAAATGCGGCACCCAACAACACACACATAAGGAAAACCGTATCACATAAAAAAATGCGGAAGCGTACAAGTGTTCTTTGTAAATAATTTACATCAAATAAATACAGCGGAAGACAAGTTCATCTCACATTTATTATCTACTAAGCACTCGAGAAGATATCCAGCCCGCGACTCTTCTCGCTAGCAATACGAAGTCATCAGCAGCGGCTGGGTTCTCCATGTGTTAAATGACTCGGAAGTCTCTGAGTCTCACCGGACGACCTCCTCATAAGCGTCGATGTTAACCTGCAAAACCACTCATATAGCAAGCGTGAGCACATAGGCTCAGCAAGACTGATCCGTCTCTTCTAAACATGAAATATACATGCACGAAGGCTTAAACATGGTAGATGAACTTGCATAAAAGACTCACAGACAGTTGATCCTTAACCTTCAGATTTTAATCCCCATTTTAAAGACCTTGAGCCAAACAACATCGCAACTCCACAATCAAACAAGAAATGCTTCGTTGCGATGCTTCTTGCACAAGGTGAAATAAACATAATTTGCACTATCTCTAACCCAAGCATGTTTGCAATACAATTTAGATCACAATCATTATCAATTCAAAGTAATTCACTTCAGTTATTACTACGTCAAGATGCAGTGGCCAAGTATGCTCATATAACCGCTAGCGACGGTGATTCGAACCAAGACACGCCTGGATTGCATGACACGCACACCCATCTCCGAGTTGCTGGCAGCGAACTCGACCAATGTCATACGCAGCCACCTTTCCCAAGTTCACCCACAACGGACGCGGTCCCATCGACCCGAACAGCAAGCTCCCTCAAGGTACATACCCGCAGTGATATGTTCTTGAGCGACTTACCTCCTGCTGTACTGACGCCAAAAGCCTAAGCCGATCGGAAAAGTTCCCATGTGGATCTCACAAGGTACATCAGTTTTCTTGGTCCCATATAGCCAGTATGCGCCTGGTACACAACTCAAACTTGTCCAACAGGGCCAAGTACGTATGGGCCTTAACCGACACAGGCAGGGCTATGCACACACGGTCCGCAGCCTGCTGCATCTCTATCTCCCTGCCCGGTCTCAAATTCAAACTTGTGAATTTTGCCCACTTATTATATTCATAACCCGTTCCGATGAAACCAAGCCCTAAACTCGCGAGTAGATTCCAACTACTCGACTTCTACCGGTCCTTCCAAAGTACATTTAGCGTAGCCTAAATCCACTCGAGGAGGTACTACTCTACCCATTCTCTCTTGGGTTAATCTGGTCATGCAATTGGGTTTTCAATATCATCTAGACCTAATGCAATCAATATCTCATATCATAGATATGATCTCTACAAATGAAAAGCTTTATAAAAACTGCTTGAATGCAAACCAGGGCTTGCCTGTTTTGCAAGTAACTAAGTATATAATCAGTTAGTGTAGTCAATCACTTGCAGCTTGATCACGTGCCCTCCTTGCTCCTTGATCCACCCTCACTTGGCTTCACAATTCTCCACGTTGATGACTATACGATATGAAATGCATATGTATTTTATTGTAAAGCTTTTGCTAACATGGACTAATGATAAATTTCAAACCAGAACTCTTTTTAAAAATTTAAAATGGAACTGAATTCAGTGGGTGGAGTTGGGTTCTGTCATTGGGATCTTGTCCTAAGTGTTCTTCCTAATTGGAGTATTCCCACCTAAGCAAAGTGTATTGAAAAGTACTGATCCAGATCTCAACTTTAGCTGAAATTTTTCATGTGAGTTCTTGTCACAAGAAAGTGTTCTGGACCAAAAATTAGCACTTTTAATTGAGTGGTTTATTCAGAACAATTCCCTAAGAAATTAAGCAAAAAGAAATTAATTCAGAAGTAACTCACATGTTCATTCCAAACTTAGTGAACTAAAATTTCAATTATAGTTCATAGAGCATGCATGAATTTTCCTAGGATTTTTTGGAGCTAAGGGTTGCCCAGAACTGAATTTTCAAATTTGGGGCTTTTCTGAAAAAGTTTCTGTATTAATTTGAATACAGGAAATTGAAATCTAAATTATCCTAATCAAATCAACTCTAAATGAGTTGAAAATTGTACATGAGTAAATAACATCCTAAGGAATATTATGGCTAAATTTGGGGATTTTTGGATGAACCAAACTCCCTCTAAAATTCTTTTACTGAAAAGCTTCAAAGAATTTTCCTGAATTTATTAATGAGTTTAATACAAATTGGGTTGCACATTTGTATAGAGTTTTGCAATATGAATCTAATACAATTTGAATCACCTAATTTGGAGTTTTCTAGCAAAAGTTATGCTCTTCTAAAGTTTGATTGAAATCTGAACTTCAAATAAATCCGGGAAATTTTCAAACTCTGACAGTGGGGTCACGAGGTGACGTGGCGAGTTCTTAGGGCAGCCACACCGCGGCCTACAGCCTTCCCCCACATCGACGAACCAGATCCTGACTCCACGGAGGATCCTGCCTATGAAAATACCCTCACTGACAGCGGGACCGGCTCCTTCTTCTTCAACCTCTCGCTCTTCCTGCGCGCCTGTGCTGAAGCTCGCCGGACATTGGTCTCCCGGCCATCTCCTGTGTCAAGGGCGTCGAACCCCTGACTGGCCGGACCTCAGCTACGTAGCTCATAGCCACCGCACGTCTTCTCCGGTGAGGTTAGACCCCTCTACCGCAGGCTTGTGAGAGAAGAAGAGCTAAGGAAATAGTTTATTGCTTGCCTTACTCCATGTGCGGTTACAATAATATATGGCCAGCAGCCCACTGATAATAGGAAGGAAATCCTAATAATAGGAAGGGACTTATTAATAGAAAGCTATCTCTACTTTCCATCTTAGGAACTTTATTTATGGAAAGCTATCTTTATTTTCCATCTTAGGAACTTACTTATGGAAAACTATCTATATTTTCCATCTTAGCCACTTGCCGTGACATCCTCTCCACACCCACCTGCTGTGCGCCTCACGCGTTCCGCTGCGCGTCGCACATCCCGTGCGCAACGACGCCTAGTGTATGTGCGGCCGAAACGCCCAGACATGACATCTCTCCCCTCGTAGAGAGGCAGCTCGTCCTCGAGCTTAAATGCTGGATACCTGGCGCGGAACGGCTCGACATCTTCCCAGGTGGATGATGCAGAGGATTGACCCTTCCATTGGACCAGGATCTGTTGGATGCCACGAGCGACGCACCGACGAATAGCGTGTTCCGGCTCTGGAGCAATGGTGCCATGGTGGATCGGCGGAAGTGGCGGGGGAACCTCTAGCGGAGCGCCATGGAACTTCTTCAGTAGACCTACATGAAACACGTGTGCAGGCGAGCCTGAGGCGGGAGAGCGAGGCGGACAGCAACCTCGTTGATCATCTCAGTGATGCAGTAGGGCCCGAAGTAGGCGGCTTGAGCTAGCCGGAGGTTGGCTGGGGCAGCGACACAACCTGGCGCTGAGGAAGTCGAAGCAGCACCCAATCATCGACCTTGTATGAAACATCACGATGGGCCATGTCGTAGTGATGCTTCTGAACCGCCTGAGCTTGCTCGAGACGAGCGCGGATGTCTGTGAGGAATTCCTGGCGTTCTTTCATGTTCTTGGCAATGGCAACCACCCGTGTGTCCCCCGGCTCATAGGACTGGATGGTTGGTGGATCGCGCCCGTAGACGACCCAGAACGGGGTGTCCCGAAGCTAGCTTTGGTATGCCGTATTGAAGACGAACTCTGCCCATGGGAGCCACTGCAGCCAGTGACGCGGTCGATCGCCCGTGAGGCAGCGAAGGTACATGATGATGACTCTGTTAGCTGCCTCGGACAGCCCATCCGGCTGCGGGTGGAAGGCCGTCGTCATGTGTAACTTGGTGCCCACCAAGCGCATAAGCTCGCGCCAGAATGTCGACGTGAATATCGGGTCGCGGTCTGACACAATGGATTGTGGCACCCCATGAAGACGGACAATGTCGGTGAAGAAAGCTTGGGCGACGGACTCGGCGGTGTACGGCTGAGCAAGCGGTATGAAGTGGGAATATTTGCTGAACCGGTCGATCACGGTGAGGATGACCGACTTGCCCCGCACGCGAGGGAGCGCCTCAACAAAGTCGATGGCGATATCTGACCAAACACCCTGTGGTACTGGCAGAGGGAGAAGGAGGCCGGCAGGATGCAAGTGCCCCGACTTATAGCGCTGGCACGTGGCGCACTCGCGAACAAAATCTTGTACGACCTGCTTCATGTTAGGAAAATGAAAATCGCGCCAGATCCTGTGGAGAGTTCGCTGCACCCCTTCATGGCCCTCTTCATGCACGACCCTCAGGATCTCTTGCAGGAGGGGGGACACAGGTGTGATGTAGAGGCGGCCTGCGTGCTGCACCATTCCGTCGACCACCGCCCATGGGGCACCACAGGATCCCGTGCGGACTTCATCATGGATGGTAGCGAGGGACGGGTCGGTGAGCTGTGCTTGCTGAAGACGCGTGATGAAGTTGAAGTGCGGGTCTGACAGGACCAAGACAGTCCCTTCTTCCGGTGTGTTGTTGTGGGAGAGCGCATCGGCCACCACGTTCGCCGCCCCGGCCTTATACTCAACGTTGAAGACGAAGCCCAGAAGCTTGCCCACCCAACGATGTTGAGGGATCGTTGCGAGGCTCTGATTGAGCAGGTACTTCAAGCTGTAGTGGTCGGTCTTGATGAGGAAGCGCCGCCCCCAAAGGTACGGCAGCCAATTGCGGACGGCTTGGACCAGGCCGATGAGCTTGCGCTCATAAGCTGCGAGGGCACGGTGGCATGGCGCTACTGGCCTGATGAAGAACGCCACCGGGTGGCCTTCCTGGACGAGGACCGCACAGAAGCCATGCGACAAATCATCACATTCGATGATGAACGGCTTGGTGAAGTCCGGCATGGCGAGGATCGGGGCTGAGGAGACAGCTGCCTTGAGGGCGTCAAAGGCCGTTGCTGCCGCTTTGGACCACTCAAAACCATCCTTCTTAAGAAGGGCAGTCAGGGGGGGGGGGCGGCGATGGTCCTGTAATTGTGGACGAACATGCGATAGTACCCCACCAAGCCGAGGAAGCCGCGGACCACCTGAGCTGAATGTGGAGCCGGCCACTCATGGATGGCCTGCACCTTGGCCGGGTCCAAGGCGATGCCCGCTTCGGAGATGACGTGGCCGAGGTATGCGACTGAGATGGCACCGAAAGCACACTTGGTGTGCTTGACGAAGAGTTGCTGGTGCCGAAGCTCAGAGAAGATGGCACGGAGGTGGCGTAGGTGGTCGGCCCATGTCTTGCTGTAAATTAAAATGTCATCAAAGAGACGAGGACAAACCGGCGGAGGAATGGCAGGAGAACATCGTTCATGAGCGCCTGGAATGTGGCCGGAGCGTTGCAGAGGCCGAACGCCATCACCAGGAACTCGTACAGGCCATCATGGGTACGGAACACGGTCTTGTGTACATCCTCAGGCTGCATCCGTACTTGATGATAACCCAACCGTAAGTCGAGCTTGGTGAAGAAGCGCGCGCCGTGGAGCTTGTCGACCACCGGAATGGGAAAAGCGTCCTTGACACGAGTGCGTTCAAGGCACGGTAATCCATGCAGAATCAACACGACCCATCAGGTTCCTTGGCGAGGAGGACCGGTAAAGAGACCAGTGAGTTGCTGCGGCGGACGATGCCCTGCTCTATCATGGCGGCACACTGCCGCTCGAATTCATTCTTGTGGGCGACCAGGTACCTGTACGGGCGTACCGCCACCGGGGAAGCGTCGGGCTTGAGGATGATGCGGTGGTCGTGACCCCGGGCTGGTGGTAGACCGGTCGGCTCAGAGAAGTGTCGGTGAAGGCGCCCAACAGCCCGTCAAGGAGGGCGTCCGCGGCCACGGCCACAGTGTCCTGTAGGCGCGGCGCAGTCGGCGACAGCAAATCTTGAGCAGTATTGGAAAGTTACAGTTTGAATCCAAGTAGGAGTAGGAGTCCTAGATTGAATTGGGTTGGCCTTAGGGCTGGTTATATAAGCAAGGATGTAAAATCCCCAAAAAGTGGTAGCAAGAAAATTCAGCTCATGTACACCTAGGAAAAATGAGGGGAATTAAAACTTTGAATATTAACGGTGTGAGTTCAAAGTAGTGATTCAAACTTCCCAAAACTTCCAAACATGGAGATATAAATGCATAACTTGGATCTTCATATTCCAAATATTCAACCTTCCAAATTTCAGCTCGTTTGGAGGGGTTTTAATATTTGTTTGGAATTAAAAGAGGAAGCCCTCTAATCTGAATTTCAAATCCAGTTTCAAATTCCAAATTCCTCCATTTGCAAATTTGGTTCCACAATGTGTTCTCCACATTTCAATTAGTAGCCATGCCAAAAATCAGAAACTTTGGAGTTGGTTTGCTATGTTTTGGAACAATGAAAAAGGGATAATTCAAAATTCATTTCAAATTCAAATGGCCATACCCAATTCAAACTTCACACCAGAATTCAAATTATTTGAATTCGACATTCGAACCTTAGCTTTGAGGTGAAGTAAAGCAATTAAGTCTGAGTAGCTGTGGGGGAAAAATATCAGTGGAAAATTGAATAAAAATGAGAGGGAGTGAGACCCATTTGTCAGCCACCCATTCCTCTGAACTGACTCAATTTTCTCCTCTACGGGCGACACCACGATCACAGCGAGCGCCAGCGCCGGCTGCGACGTGCGCCCGACGATTTTCACCACGCCACCTCCTGCTGGCTCCCCCGATGCTTGTCCTGATCACCACGCTAAGAGAGCCACAAAGCCGTTTTGTTTCTCCAGTCCGCTCTCGCCTCGGTTGTTTTCCTCGCACCGAACACCGCCGCCGGGTTCTCCCCCGATCGACCACAGCACCCCGGGCTCGGTTGCTCGAGATCCCCACAGCAAAAACCATCATCCACATGTGCTCTAGCCGTCCACCATCCCAAATCCTTCGGTCTCTGCCCGTGGAGCTTAAAATACCCGGAGTTGCAACTGTGCCTCTGTGAACACCGAAAGTTCCAACCTTCGGTCACCGTGGACAGCCCAACCCGGAGAAGCTCACGTCCAAGCGATCCAACCCATTGGTGCACCTACAACCGGAGCTGCTCACCTCCAAAATTCAGCCCAAGCCGTGATTCCTCGGAGGAGAATTCGTAGATTTTCCCCCGGGCAGCGCAACTCGACCCCGAGGTAAAGAGTTGCTAAATTCGACTTCAATTCGTGTTGTGAGTAGCTCAAATTTCGCATACCGGTTCTTGACTTGCTAGTGCCTTTCCTACCTCGATTCTAGGCCGTAAAATTAGGTGCAGAGTGAGGATTTCATGTTCTTGTCGTGGGAACATCTTCGGACCACTTCGGGCGCACGGTGCCGATAGGTTTGGAGGGTCTCCGACGGATTTGGCTACCATGCCTAGCTCCTACACCTCCCACTAGGGCTCTAGGGCCCAAGAACTGATTGTTTGGTGGAGAGTTCACCGTGCACGACCTCGCCAGAGCCCTAGTTCTCACTGTTACCGGTGCGCTGTGGTTTCCGGTGAGATCCGGCCGCCAGCGACCCCCCAATGTGTTCAGCGTGCCTGAAAACATGGGGGCGGCCAGTATGGGGCCGGGAGATGGCCAGGAAGTGCTTTCCCGCCACCCTCGCTGGAGAACTCTGCGGGTTTCTCTGTTTGGCACGAGGTAGAAGAGGGTGCTGACATGTGGGGCCCGCTGCACCGTTTAAACTTTTCCAGATTTTCCTAATTCGGTTCAAACTTTGGAGAGCCATAACTTTGTGTAGGAACCTCCAAAAATTGTGAAATAAATTTTTTTGGAATTCTCACAAGGAGTAATTTACAGAGAAACAAATTTCTTGCTATGAAAGTGCCCAGAAATTTTTGTAGAATTGTTTTTATTAAATCCTTTAGAGATTTATTCCAGGAGCAATTCTTTATGAAATATTACAAAATTTGGGAAGCTAATCCTTTTCATAGTTACTGACCTCCAATAAAAATTTGAGCTTCAATGAAATTCATTTGCTAGGCTAAATTGCCTTCCAAAGCTCAGCCTTTATTTGAAAATTCAAATTTAAACAGAAACTTTTCAGAACTCCTGTCCAACTTCAAAAATTCATATCTCTCTGTTGGTAGATCCAAAAATGGTGAAACAAATCTTTTTAGAACCATGGAGACTTACCCTAATTAGATCTTCCACTTTTAGCCATGTTAAAACTCCTGATCTGGTCTCGAAATTCAGAGAAGCCTTGTGCTTGTGGGAATTTTGGAGACCACAAGGTGCAATGAAGTTTCTCCAATTTTTGCTCAGATCATCCTTAGAGAGCCTAGTATCCACTGGAAAAATCCCAAAACTAATTAAGGGTCCTAAACAGTAGTAGCTATGAATAGGAGTTCAATTCTTATAAGTCCTTAACACTTATACATATATTTTGCTACATTTCATTTTGTGACCGAAGTTGAGGATACGCCGGAGCCCTTGGACGTCCTGCCACCTGAAGCTAACTTTCCGTTTGACTCGTAACCAGGCAGGCCCCGGTTTGCATTTAAGTACCTTTTATAAAGTATTCATTTGTATCACGTATGTCTAGGTTGAAATGTTTGCATTAGAGTTAAGGTGTTTGAAACCCCACTTGCATGACTTTAAATCCTATGAAGGGTTGGGTAGTTTACATACTCGACGAGTAGAGGATGCCGTGCTTATATACTTAGGATCTCGGTAGAAGTCGAGTAGTTGGAATCTACTCGCGAGGTAAGGTTTTATCACACGGTATGGAATAGAGTAGAAAATGGCTTAAGAGATTGTGAAACTGAGACCCAGCAGGGGGGATAGGAAGCAGTGAGCAGAGGTCTCACGTGCGTAGCCCTGTTGGTGTCAATTGAGGAGGAAAGCGTTTCTTGTTTGATTGTGGACTTCCGATGTGAGGGCTGCCTAAGGCACATGAATCTGTTGCTATAAAACTGAAAGTAAGGATCAACTTATCGGCGTGTCTTTGTAGCGAAGTCCTTTTTCCTATCTTACACATCCCTGCATGTAGAGTTCCATGACTAGGGTTTTGGTTAAGCCTTGCTGAGCCATCGTGCTCACGGTTGCAATATTTGAGCTGTGTGCAGGTGAGAGCTATGAGGGGGGGGGTCCAAGGACGAGGCGGTGCCCCCGTCGGGGTACACGGCCGAGCTGGAGCCCTGCACACCGCCGTGATCTCCGGTTACATGTTGCTAGTGTGTAGTGTCCCCGGGCTGGACGGCTGCACTTTTGCTTAGTTAGGATTAGAGAGTAACTATGTATATTACTTCCGCTGTATAATTATGTTTTGTAAAAGACTTCCGCTGTTTTATATCAAATAAAAGTTTGTATGTTGCTCTTATTCTTTTCTGGTGTGCTGTTGGGTGCCGCATCGCACGACACCACCCTCTGCAATCCCAGAGTGGGTGAACCACGAGGTGGTCCCCACAGGCGTGGTATCAGAGCCGCATTGGGAATAGCACGCTCGAAAAGAGCCTATTTTGAAAATTTAGAAGTAGTCGAGTGAGGATTAGTCATTAAGCCCACATAAGGTCTCTGATAGTAGTAGATATTATGGTGGAAAAGACTAACATACTTGTTATACATTCTATAACGACGCTCCGACGTCAGGTAAGAGGTAAGGTACGTCACCGCAGGCGGATCAATTGCGGTAACTCGCCATACGAGTAATAGTATGGAATGGTTTACCGTGGCTTGGCACGGTAGTTAGTATGAGTCTCTGAACCTCTCCATGGTTCTGAGAGCATATGAAAACGCTATTCTCCAGCGTGCTTTAGGCAAAAGTGAGAATACCCTATCGTGTGGTAAGCAACACAATAGTATGCAACTCTTGAACGTTTAATGTTCAAAGGGCCATACGCAGCGCTCGCCAACGGCGTGCCTCAACAGTTATGAGGCAGTAGGTGGTATCCGTTGGGTTGATAAAATTCCCAACTGTGACGACCCGTTCGCGCTCTACTCGGGTTCCCTATCGTGTGGTGTGAAAACACGACCATGTACCTTGAGACGTGGCTTGACTCAAGGACGATCCGTATGGCAATGATACAGACCGTATGTTTTTATTATGATATGGAACTGCCTGAAATGCCAAAAATCATTGTGTGCACCAATATTGTGTGGTCTTCTGCAGGTACATTAACCACGTTAGTGCATGACGTTTAGCAACCGTTTGTGAGTGACGTCCTTAGTTCCACCATTTGACACGTATATGCCGGAATACCGGCTTAGGATTTTTCTTTGGTGAGGAAACGTAGTACTGAGACTGCATAAAAGGATATTTTTAAATAAAAGAGTTAAAATGAGGTTTAGGATTCCATTTAGGGGTTAGTAAACTCCTATATTGAACTAAGAGTCAATTGGGAGTGTAGAATCATTTCTAAAGACTTAGGAACCACATTCCCTGTTTTTGGCAGAAACTTTCCTAAATTTAAACAGGGCATAACTTAAGATTGGTTGAACCAATGGAAATGTGGTATACCATTATGGAAAGATTTTGAAGTCCTCTACAACTTTTATGTAGAGCTCCAGAATAAAATCTCCCTCCAAATGGATGCAAATTTCAGATGAGTAGGCACTGTCCAGAAACAGGGCAGACCAAAATGCTCTCTGGAATTTTCTGTATTTTGACCACGACTTTCTGTAGAAAAATTTCTAAGAGTCAAGTAAGACATCGTTGGAAAGTATAGGAAATGTGCTACAACTTTGTAGTTCAGTGTTTTCCTAGATTGAGGGCAGAAATAGATGGAATTTTGTGGACAAGACAGCAACTTGCAAAGGAGGTGCTGTCAAAATTCCTGAGAAAATTCTGTCAACTTGTAGGGATCATAACTGATAAACTAGGAAGGCTATGGAGGCAAATAAATATAATCTGGATTCCTTTTTGAGTCTACTACAACTTTTTGTTGCACTCTAGTCCAGATCTTTCCTCCAAGGTGGCCAAAACAGTTGGATTATCCAGACTGGTCAGCTGGACCAGAAGCTGGACAGTGAACACCATGTTGAAGTATTTCAACCAAAACAATTGGTTTCACCTTTCAATATCCAGCGGCTGTTGTAAAACAGTGAGTTGGAATCGAAAATTTGACACATTAACAATATCATTTCGAGCGAGGACATGTTAGGGTCTAGTACAATAGCGAGGATTTACGCAGACTAACACACTTAACATCCCGTGACGACCCAAGATGGTCGAAATGAACTTTTAACCCATAAAGTTCAATACTTTGGAATTTGATCATGTGACATGTAACACCCCAAAATCCTGTTAAGAGGGGAATTTAAAAATTTTTGGACGTATTGCATGTGTTGCAAAAATTCAAATTCAAACTGGAATTCAAATTAAACTCAAAACAGAAATGAAAAAGAAAAAGAAAAGGAAAAAATAAACCTCCCCGGCCAGTGGGCCGAAACCCACCAGCCAGCCCACCTCACCCCCGCGCCAGCCCGCAGCCGCGCGCCCGCGTATCTCTCGTAGACAGGCGGGACCCACCTGTCATCCCCGGCCTCGCGCTCGCGCCGACCCCAGACTGTTCCCCGCGCGCGCGATCATAACTGACCGGATTTCCGCGTCCCTCAGCCCGACTCCCGGTCCCAGAAGGCTCCAACTCGATCTAAACAAACCTGCCGCCCTTCCCCGGCTATATAAACCCCGGCATCTCCCCGTTTTTCCCCCACGATCCACCGTTTTTCCTTCCGGTGAGAACCCGAGTTTCTCCGGCCAATTTCGCTCGATCTTCGCTCGGGATTTCTCATCTAACGCGCTGATCTTGATCCACCGCCTCCGGGGAACCGCACAGGTGCAGAAAACTCGGTGGTTTGCGCTTCAAACACAGCGCCGACGAGCCTCGCCGTGAATTCACCTCGGACCTCGTCGCCGACCGCTTTCCAGGACCTCCGAGCTCAAGAAAACCCCCGAGGTGAGATTCCCGACCTCCCCTCTACCGATCTATGCCATAAAATCACAGTTCTAGGAAGAATTGACGAAGATCCGAAACTCTCCGACGAGATCGCCGCCTCCCGCCGCCGAGCGCCGCCGGGAAGCGCCGCCCGCGCTCGATCAGAGTGACGTGGCCGCTTGTGTGCCGTCTATTTTAAATCGCACGGTAGAATTTAAATCCCCGCGTACCGGTTCGACGTTATAATCTCAGCCGTCTGTTTTAAATCGGACGGTCCACGTCAGCCCCACGTTATAAAGGCCGGAATTCTTACGTGCTACCCCCTGGGGTTCTCGGAAAATATGAGCTAGTCCCGGAAACTTCTGATCTAGCCCCTGGAACTTCAGAAAATCATGTAAATTCATTTAAAAATCAGTTTTAGCCCCTGTATTTAATAAAAATTAGGAAAACCCCTCTGTTATGTGTAGTTAGACCCCTGGAAATTCTTAAAATAATATAATAGACCTTGTAGTGGGGTGAGTTTACCTTTTTAACCTTATGTGATATTAAATTTAGGAATTTGAATATGTGTTTAGTATTTAAAATTTAAAAGATGGGACAAACACATTGTAAATTCAAATTAAAAATTTTCCTAGTACTTGGAAAACTTTGGAGTGAGATAAAAATAGATTTTTGGCTGAAATAAATCTGTCTAATTGATTATTCACATTTATGAGTTATAGGGACACATTTTTAAGTAGAGAATAATTCTGAAAATTAGTAAAATAAATGTAAAATAGTTCACATCAGAGGAGAAGTTCAAAAATATATTATTTAATATTTTAGACCCAAAACCTATTCTGTTTAGATGAGGTGTCTTACTATTTTCATAATAAAGTTCACATTTAGGCATAGGAAATAAATCTGAAAATATAGCAAGCTAGGTATGAATAACTAGAAAATGATAAATGAAGTTTCCAAAATCCAAAGAATTCAATTTGGGGTTGGAAAAAGGTCTGAAGACACATTTGGAGTAGGAAAATACCCTCCATGCACACTTGGTAGCTAAAAGGTGTATCAATTGAATATAAGGAATTTATTTAAGTTGGAAACTCATATATAGTATGCAACTTAAATATGAATACAAAAGTAGAAATCATATGCACATGTTTAAAAGTGCATGTAAGCCCAAAAATCAACACACATAGAGTAACCACAACACATAGGAATGGGAATGGCTTTCATAAATGGGAATGTGTGGTTTGTATGAAGTGGAAGTGTGAACTATGTCTTATGGATTGTTGTTTTCTTTTGCTATGTGTGATGGTATGATGTAGAACCTGCTCCAGAGCAAGTTCTTCCTTTCCAAGATCAGGACTACCCATTCCTAGAGCAGCAGGAAGAAGGCAAGTGTCCTTGACCACTTTGTTCCTATACTAGGATGTGTAGATAGAATTATTTGCATTGTCAATTGAAAATATGAAACCCATGCTAGGATGTTTCCCTAGAATTGCATTACCTTGTTTCCTTGTAGCTTGGGTTGGGATTCATTTTATCATGTCATTAATTATTATGCATATGCTTAGCCATGCTTAGAATGGGATATTTGGGATATGAGATCATCAGTTTATTTTACCATACTCTTGAATGAGATATTGTGAGTTATGTAGAGGTAGGGATCAAGGCAAGTTGGATGTTTTGGTTGGTGCTGGATGCACGAGACTCGGGTTTGTGTTTAGTACTTGCCTGGATCCTAAGGACCGGTTCATAGAGCATGTAACCTGGCTTTACCGTGCCAACCACATGCTGAGATGGGGCAGCTTGGCCAATTAATTAGGTGTATCCCCGGCGTAGTATGGGTGTGTTGGATGGTGCGGGGAGTAGGTGTCAGCTGGACTACCATATGAACCGCAAGGCTCAAGAGGGGGCCACTGCAGCGGGGTTGGAGCCTCTTGTATGCTGTTAGGGGTGAAACCTCAGTGGGCCCACGCTCGTCGGGAATCCCTTTGTAAAGGCTTCATAGTGATCTCCTGGCTACACACCTGGGAAGTGTGTATGTGGTTCGTGGCCACTGGCATAATGGAGGTTCTTTTAGTCCACCCGGCAACGGGGGATGAAATGATTACATGTGGGTACAGTGGTGCAAACTCTATAGAGTCAAAACTGTCATGACAGCTGTGCTCACGGTCAAGAGCGGCTTGGACTTATTCATGATTAGAGGATGATGGATTTGGAAGTTGAGGATGTTAAGCGGGGAGCTTGACATTGGATATGATGATTATGGTTACTTGATTTTGATGATGGGTTGGGAGATTGGGACCATTTCACCTGTGTAGTAAAGTAGGTGCTTAATAAGCTAAGGTGATAGGTATTAATTGCGTAGTGCTTTAACCATGAGTTCAACCTCTCCTTGCTCTAGCCATGCATGACATAACTTTCCCACACTTGCTGAGTACCATCGGTACTCAACCTTGCATATTTGTTGGTTTACATTGCTGCTCAGGTCAAGATAATGAAGTGGTGTTTAATGATCAAGACTTTGGACCCGAAGAAGGTTTCTAGGTTCATGGAGTCCCCCCGGCAACGCCTGTGACGGAGCCCACAAGAATAATATTTCCGCTGCTAGTTTATTTACATGTTATGAACTTATTAATCGTCCATCGAGACGTATGCTTTGTAAGACGTATTTATATTCGACACCTGGCTTGTAATAAATGATGCTTCACTATTTGTCATCACATGTATGAGAAAATGATCCTGGCATACATGTGATATTCACTCGGTTGTTCTTCGGAGAAACCGGGTGTGACAGAAGTGGTATCAGAGCCAAGGTTGCCCGTAGGAACGTGGAACTAGGTAGAAATGGACGTATTTAAGGGCCCTATTTTCTTAAAAACTATTTTACAAGGTGTGTGTTGAAAAGTGTTATTTAATGGAGTCACTTTCTTCATCTTACCCCAACTTTCATTCAAAATAGGATTTTTGTTTAAAAGTTTATCTAACCTAAGTTTAAATGCTTTCTGTTTTAGATGGTTCGCATGATTCGCACCGCTTGCAAGTCCACAGGAGGGAGAGTTCCCGTAGTTGCCCTTGCCCAAAGAGAGTAGAGCCGTCCGGTGACGTACCTTTCCTATGGATTGGCAGTAGGAGGCCTGTTGCGCCGTCTTCGACGTATGCTCCAAGCCGCCGGCAATACGGGCAAGCTAATCATACACTATAGCTCCACCAGGACCATCCGTGAGAAGAGGGAAGAATGGAGTTCAGAGATGAGGATTATCCACGAAAATCAGCTGCTCAAGATCCACCGCTCTCCAGCTTGTCGAGCGACACAGGTCGATGCGGAGAAGGATGTTACCTGGGAGGCCATCACCTGCCAGAGTCACATCTATCGTCGACACCTGGACAGAACTGAGTACATGTACGTCCTCCAGCGCGAGAGTGGTATAACGGAGTATAAGTACCCGCCAGTGCAGCAAGGGACTTCCCATGAGCACATGGACTTGTGCTTGGAGGATGCTGCTATGCTCAGCACTCGACTGCAGGAGTGTCAACAGGAGCTTCAGGATGTTCGGGACACCCTGAAGGAAACCGAGGCGTTGCTTCGAGCCTGCTTGAGGGCGAGAGAAAGAGGAGATGGGAATGAACTGTGTGTCACCGTGAATGATACATGGACTCCTGACTCCCCAGTTCGCCGAGCGATCAGGCGTCACCGCACTTCTCCACCAGCAGCCTCCCCATCAAAAGCAGAGTCAGAAGGCAGCCGCAATAATGAGGAGGATCCCGAGGAGCCAGCTCAGGGATACGAGTAGTGTAGAGTCTTTCCCTTCGTTAGCAAGATGCCGAATAGTCGAGTCGTTACCTTAGTTAATGGTGTGTTAATGCTTGGTGTGTGACGTGAGTTGTGGAAGCCATGAGCAACTGTCCACAACCTCGTCTTCAGATTGTTTTGCTTTGGTGTGTGAACCCACATGAAATAATAGTGCATTTATTTTTGTGTGAGACATGAACCCTCAGAAAGTATAACAAAGCCTCAACACTTCAAAGTAAAAACAAGTGAAAGTAGTAAGATAATACGTAATGCTTTAAATTAACATTTGGTTGATCATGCTAGATGGCCGGAAGAGGAAAGGGTCGTGCTGCCAACCCCGCCAACAACATCGATGAGGCCTGCAACCCTCATCTTTCTGGGAGCCAAGACAGGGGTGGGCGCCGTGAGGGAGTTGATCCCATCCACCAAATGCTTGAAAATCAAAATCAGCTCATCTAGAACCTGACTCAAGTGGTGGCCAACTTGCATCAAGTTCCACCTCCACAAGCTGCACCACGCCAACCAAGGTTGAGTGAGTTTCTAGTAACTCAACCTCCGAAGTTTGCAAGTGCTGCTGAACCTCTAGAGGCAGATGACTGGCTAAAGACCATTGAGAGCAAGATGAGGATCATACAGTGCCAAGGGTATGAGAGGGTGCTGTTTGCCTCTCATCAATTGCATGGACCCGCTGCTGATTGGTGGACCGTCTACGTGGCCGCCCATCATGACCATGAGAACATCACTTGGGAAGAGTTCAAGCGTAGCTTCCGCAACCATTACATACCTAGGGGTGAACTCAAAAACAAGAGGAAGGAGTTCTTGGGGTTGCAGCAAGGAAACATGACTGTGAGGGAATACCTCACTAAATTTACTCAACTCTCTGGTTATGCCCCACGGGACATAGAGACTGATGAGCAGAAACATGATTGTTTCGTGGAAGGACTTACCGCAGAAATGCAGTGTGCAATGTCCTCCAACGAGTATGAAAGCTTCCAAAAGATGGTGGACAGAGCATTTGTGGTAGAAAGGAAGCTAAAGGCCTTGGAAAATGAAAACAAGAGGAAGGCCGGGTGGTCACACCAAGCCTCCGGGAGCAACACCCGCCCACGTCTGATGCAGCTGGGAGAACTCAAGGATCATTTGAGATAATTGACGGAGAAGGGGTATATTCGTCCTAGTTCCTCACATTGGGGAGCTCCAGTGATATTTGTGCCCAAGAAGGACGGAACCCAAAGGTTATGCGTGGACTACCGTGCCTTGAATGAGGTAACCATCAAGAACAAGTACCCATTACCCCGCATTGAAGACTTGTTTGATCAGTTGAGGGGAGCTTGTGTGTTCTCGAAAATTGATCTCAGCCTCGGGATACCACCAACTTAAGATAAGGCAAGCCGATATTCCAAAGACAGCTTTCGTATCTCGGTACGGATTGTATGAATACACCGTCATGCCTTTCGGGCTAATGAATGCCCCGGCATACATCATGTATCTCATGAACAAGGTATTCATGGAATATCTGGACAAATTTGTGGTGGTTTTCATAGATGACATTCTCGTTTTCTCCAAAGATGAAGAGAAACATGAGAAACATCTAAGGTTGGTGTTGTAGAGGCTGAGAGAACACCAACTATATGCCAAGTTGAGAAAGTGTGAGTTTTGTCTGAAGAGAGTTCCCTTCTTAGGACATATCATCTCGGAGGGAGGAATCTCCGTGGATCCCGCCAAAATCGAGGATATACAGAAGGGGAAGACCCCTGAAAATGTCGGGGAAGTTCGAAGCTTCTTGGGATTGGCAGAATACTATCGACGGTTTATTGAGGGATTCTCTAAGATCTCGAGACCCCTCACCAAACTGTTGGAGAAGGGAATCACATTCACATGGACGCCGCAGTGCGAGACGAGTTTTCAGGAGTTAAAGAAAAGATTGACAACAGCCCCAGTGCTAGTTATGCTAGATATGCAGAAGAACTTTACGGTGTACTGCGATGCCTCTGGAAACGGGTTGGGATGTGTTCTCATGCAAGAAGGGCATGTCGTGGCTTATGCATCCCGGCAGCTCCGGAAGCACGAGAAGAACTATCCTACACATGACCTAGAACTAGCCGCAGTGGTACACGCATTGAAAATTTGGCGGCACTACTTGATGGGGAAGAGGACAGAGATATATACGGATCATAAGAGTTTAAAGTACATTTTCACACAGCCAGATCTCAACCTCAGACAAAGGAGATGGTTAGAGCTAATCAATGACTTTGATGTGGGCATCAACTATCATCCTGGGAAAGCAAACGTCGTGGCAGATGCTTTAAGTCGGAAAGTGCAAGTCAATAAGTTGAGCTTGAAGGACATGCCTGCAGAATTGAAGGACGATGTTATAAGACTAAATCTATGCCTGGTGAATAGTGGTGAAGCCATCGCCATGGAAGTTGACTCCACACTAGAGCAAGACATACGCGATGGTCAAAAGAATGACGAGAAGATACAAGAAATCTGACAACTAATCAAGGAAAATAAAGCCCCTGGTTTCAGAGAGGATGAACAAGGTACGGTGTGGCACGGGAAAAGAATCTGTGTGCCTGAAGTAAAGGAGATCCGTGAATTGATTTTGAAGGAGGCTCACGATTCCGACTATTCCATTCATCCTGGGAGTACGAAGATGTACCAGGACCTCAAGAGCAGGTATTGGTGGTATGGCATGAAGCGAGATGTCACGGAACATGTTGCCCTATGTGACACATGCCAGTTGGTGAAAGCAGAACATCAACGACCCGTGGGATTATTGCAACCACTCAAAGTGCCTGAATGGAAATGGGAAGAAATCGGTATGGATTTCATAGTGGGATTGCCTAGGACCCAATCAGGATATGATTCAATATGGGTCATCATCGACAGGCTAACCAAGGTAGCTCATTTCATCTCCATGAAAGAAAGCTACAGCGGATCCAAATTAGCGGAGTTGTACATGTCAAGGATCGTGTGTTACCATGTAGTGCCCAAGAAGATAGTGTCGGATCGAGGGACACAGTTCACCTCAAGGTTCTGGCAAAAGTTGCATGAAACCATGGGAACCCATCTGAATTTTAGCTCTGCCTATCATCCCCAAACTGACGGGCAGAGGAAAGAACCAATCGGATTCTTGAGGATATGCTGAGAGTGTGTGCACTCAAAAACAATCGGAGTTGGGACAAGAACTTACCGTATGCGGAGTTCTCTTATAACAACAGCTATCAGGCTAGTATGAAGATGTCGCCGTTTGAAGCTTTGTATGGGAGGAAGTGCAGAACTCCCCTATTTTGGAACCAAACGGGGGAAAGTAAAGTGTTTGGTCCCGAAGTACTACAAGAAGCCGAGGCAAAAGTGAGGGAAATTCGCAACAACTTGAGGATAGCACAGACACGACAAAAGAGCTATGCCGATGTACGAAGAAGAGAGCTCGTCTTCAACGTGGGGGACTATGTCTATCTCAAGGTGTCCCCTATCCGAGGACTTCATCGGTTCAAGGTGAAAGGGAAGTTGTCACCTTGATACATCGGACCCTTTCAAGTTCTGGAGGGGAAAGGCGAAGTGGCGTATCAACTAGAATTACCGGCTCGCCTATCGGATGTGCACGATGTATTCCATGTGTCACAGCTCAAGAAATTTCTGAGAACGCCTGAAGAGGTGTTACCCATGAATGAGGTTGACGTAGCTGAGGATTTGTCTTATGCCGAGCAACCATCCAAGATTTTGGAAACAATGGAACGCCTCACAAGAAATAAAAGAATCCGGATGTGCAAGGTGAAGTGGAAGCATCACTCGGAAGAGGAAGCCACCTGGGAGCGAGAAGATGAGCTTAAGGCACAATTTCCGGAATTGTTTTCTTAGAACCACCAATCTCGAGGA
Source organism: Neostapfia colusana (assembly GCA_030760725.1). Classification (NCBI taxonomy): domain Eukaryota; kingdom Viridiplantae; phylum Streptophyta; class Magnoliopsida; order Poales; family Poaceae; genus Neostapfia; species Neostapfia colusana. Next base: position 63,885,790 of record JASWHV010000012.1, on the reverse strand, counting down.
CGAGATTTCTTTTAAGGGGGGTAGAGCTGTAACACCCCAAAATCCTGTTAAGAGGGGAATTTAAAATTTTTTGGACGTATTGCATGTGTTGCAAAAATTCAAATTCAAAATGGAATTCAAATTAAACTCAAAACAGAAATGAAAAAGAAAACGAAAAGGAAAAAAATAAACCTCCCCGGCCAGTGGGCCGAAACCCACCAGCCGGCCCACCTCACCCACGCGCCAGCCCGCAGCCGCGCGCCCGCGTATCTCTCGTAGACAGGCGGGACCCACCTGTCATCCCCGACCTCCCGCTCGCGCCGACCCCGGACTGTTCCCCCCATGCGCGCGATCGTAACCGACCGGATTTCCGCGTCCCTCAGCCCGACTCCCGGTCCCAGAAGGCTCCAACTCGATCTAAACAAACCCGCCGCCCTTCCCCGGCTATATAAACCCTGGCATCTCCCCGTTTTTCCCCCACGATCCGCCGTTTTTCCTTCCGGTGAGAACCCGAGTTTCTCCGGCCAATTTCGCTCGATCTTCGCTCGGGATTTCTCATCTAAAGCGCTGATCTTGATCCACCGCCTCCGGGGAACCGCGCAGGTGCAGAAAACTCGGTGGTTTGCGCTTCAAACACAACGCCGACGAGCCTCGCCGTGAATTCACCTCGGACCTCGTCGCCGACCGCTTTCCAGGACCTCCGAGCTCAAGAAAACCCCCGAGGTGAGATCCCCGACCTCCCCTCTACCGATCTATGCCATAAAATCACAGTTCTAGGAAGAATTGACGAAGATCCGAAACTCTCCGGCGAGATCGCCGCCTCCCGCTGCGTGCGCTGCCGGGCAGCGCCGCCCGTGCTCGATCAGAGCGACGTGGCCGCTTGTGCGCCGTCTATTTTAAATCGCACGGTAGAATTTAAATCCCCGCGTACCGGTTCGACGTTATAATCTCAGCCGTCTGTTTTAAATCGGACGGTCCACGTCAGCCCCGTGCTATAAAGGCCGGAATTCTTACGCGCTCCCCCTAGGGTTCTCGGAAAATACGAGCTAGCCCCGGAAACTTCTGATCTAGCCCCTGGAACTTCAGAAAATCATGTAAATTCATTTAAAAATCAGTTTTAGCCCCTGTATTTAATAAAAATTAGGAAAACCCCTCTGTTATGTGTAGTTAGACCCCTGGAAATTCTTAAAATAATATAATAGACCTTGTAGTGGGGTGAGTTTACTTTTTAACCTTATGTGATATTAAATTTAGGAATTTGAATATGTGTTTAGTATTTAAAATTTAAAAGATGGGACAAACACATTGTAAATTCAAATTAAAAATTTTCCTAGTACTTGGAAAACTTTGGAGTGAGATAAAAATAGATTTTTGGCTGAAATAAATCTGTCTAATTGATTATTCACATTTATGAGTTATAGGGACACATTTTTAAGTAGAGAATAATTCTGAAAATTAGTAAAATAAATGTAAAATAGTTCACATCAGAGGAGAAGTTCAAAAATATATTATTTAATATTTTAGACCAAAAACCTATTCTGTTTAGATGAGGTGTCTTACTATTTTCATAATAAAGTTCACATTTAGGCATAGGAAATAAATCTGAAAATATAGCAAGCTAGGTATGAATAACTAGAAAATGATAAATGAAGTTTCCAAAATCCAAAGAATTCAGTTTAGGGTTGGAAAAAAGTCTGAAGACACATTTGGAGTAGGAAAATACCCTCCATGCACACTTGGTAGCTAAAAGGTGTATCAATTGAATATAAGGAATCTATTTAACTTGGAAACTCATATATAGTATGCAACTTAAATATGAATACAAAAGTAGAAATCATATGCACATGTTTAAAAGTGCATGTAAGCCCAAAAATCAACACACGTAGAGTAACCACAACACATAGGAATGGGAATTGCTTTCATAAATGGGAATGTGTGGTTTGTATGAAGTGGAAGTGTGAACTATGTCTTATGGATTGTTGTTTTCTTTTGCTATGTGTGATGGTATGATGTAGAACCCGCTCCAGAGCAAGTTCTTCCTTTCCAAGATCAGGACTACCCATTCCCAGAGCAGCAGGAAGAAGGCAAGTGTCCTTGACCACTTTGTTCCTATACTAGGATGTGTAGATAGAATTATTTGCATTGTCAATTGAAAATATGAAACCCATGATAGGATGTTTCCCTAGAATTGCATTACCTTGTTTCCTTGTAGCTTGGGTTGGGATTCATTTTATCATGTCATTTATTATTATGCATATGCTTAGCCATGCTTAGAATGGAATATTTGGGATATGAGATCATCAGTTTATTTTAACATACTCTTGAATGAGATATTGTGAGTTATGTAGAGGTAGGGATCAAGGCAAGTTGGATGTTTTGGTTGGTGCTGGATGCACGAGACTCGGGTTTGTGTTTAGTACTTGCCTGGATCCTAAGGACCGGTTCATGGAGCATGTAACCTGGCTTTACCGTGCCAACCACATGCTGAGATGGGGCAGCTTGGCCAATTAATGAGGTGTATCCCCGGCGTAGTATGGGTGTGTTGGATGGTGCGGGGAGTAGGTGTCAGCTGGACTACCATATGAATCGCAAGGCTCAAGAGGGGGCCACTGCAGCGGGGTTGGAGCCTCTTGTATGCTGTTAGGGGTGAAACCTTAGTGGGCCCATGCTCGTCGGGAATCCCTTTGTAAAGGCTTCGTAGTGATCTCCTGGCTACACACCTGGGAAGTGTGTATGTGGTTCGTGGCCACTGGCATAATGGAGGTTCTTTTAGTCCACCCGGCAACGGGGGATGAAATCACTACATGTGGGTACAGTGGTGCAAACTCTGCAGAGTCAAAACTGTCATGACAGCCGTGCTCACGGTCAAGAGCGGCTTGGACTTATTCATGATTAGAGGATGATGGATTTGGAAGTTGAGGATGTTAAGCGGGGAGTTTGACATTGGATATGATGATTATGGTTACTTGATTTTGATGATGGGTTGGGAGATTGGGACCATTTCACCCGTGTAGTAAAGTAGGTGCTTAATAAGCTAAGGTGATAGGTATTAATTGCGTAGTGCTTTAACCATGAGTTCAACCTCTCCTTGCTCTTGCCATGCATGCCATAACTTTCCCACACTTGCTGAGTACCATCGGTACTCAACCTTGCATATTTGTTGGTTTACATTGCTGCTCAGGTCAAGATAATGAAGTGGTGTTTAATGATCAAGACTTTGGACCCGAAGAAGGTTTCTAGATTCATGGAGTGCCCCGGGCAACGCCTGTGACGGAGCCCACAAGAATAATATTTCCGCTGCTAGTTTATTTACATGTTATGAACTTATTAATCGTCCATCGAGACGTATGCTTTGTAAGACGTATTTATATTCGACACCTGGATTCTAATAAATGATGCTTCACTATTTGTCATCACATGTATGAGAAAATGATCCTGGCATACATGTGATATTCACTCGGTTGTTCTTCGGAGAAACCGGGTGTGACATGACATGGTCCAGGGATGTATATGTTGTATAAAGTTTATACTTTATCCATATGTGTGATTGTTATGCATATTATTTATTCCATTCTTGCACTACTATTGTATAGACTGGATGAAATAAACCAACATGTGCTGATCGTTTGAATGGTATGAATGCAGAATGGTGCTCCACGTAAGAGGAGGGAGGTCCGAGTCAGGTTCGTGGTGATGAGTCTCCACCTCCAGAGCAAACCACGATGCAGCAGCAACCACCTCCTCCACCGCCAGAACTTCCAAGAAACCTTGCGGAGGTTCTCGCTGCAGTGTTCGGCTCGCGCGACGAGCAAACCGAGTAGCTGCGGATGCTGGTGCAGCAGAATGCATCCCGTCCAGAAGGATGCCAAGACAATGGGCAACGCCAGCCCCAATAAAGTTCATATTTAGACTTCCTGGCGACCCATCCACCGGTCTTTATGGAGGACGAAGAGCCGTTGGAGGCGGACAGCTTTATCCGCAATCTTGAAGCAAAGTTTGGTTTACTTCAGTGCACCGAACACCAAAAGGCGCTGTATGCAGCGCAACAGCTTCAAGGGGAAGACGGTACATGGTGGGCGAACTACACCGCCTCCTTACGGACTGGCCATACCATCACATGGACGGAGTTCCGGGAGGCATTCCGCGCCTATCATATACCTCCCGGTGTCATGGAGAGGAAGCTCCAGGAGTTCCTGGCGCTGAAACAAGGCAAGAGGAGTGCTCATGAGTACTCCAGGTCATTCAACCGGCTGGTGCAGTATGCGCCAGGTTTTGTAAAGACGGAGGGAGACAAGCGAAACACATTCTTCCGGGGCCTGAATTCAAAAATGAAGGTCCATCTCGCCCAAAGCAATCGTGGCACATTCAACGACCTAGTTAATTCCGCGATTTTACAAGAAAATGCTCACCGCGAGCGCAGTTCTGATAAGAGGAAACGAAGCGCGTTGACGAGCAGCAGTGGTGGGGTGCCACAAAAATACCGCGTGGTGTATCGCTCACCTTCCGGTCAGAGATGGCAGCCACCGGCGTGACCGCCTCAGTTTCACGGTCGACAATATAATGCGCCAGGCTTCCGACCAACGTATCCACCACAGCCACAGCAGCAGCAAAGGATGGTCCCGTGTGCGCCTAAGTTTCAACTGCGTGCACCGGGATTCCGTCCTCAAGTCGGAGGGACCCCAACACCTTACACGTGTGGCCGTGTCGGGCATATTTTGAGGGACTGCCCCGAGCCGCGACAGGGCAGGGGTGCAGCACCGTATCAAAGTGCTAATCAGCCCCGCAATCAGCCCGAGAAACCAGTACAAAAACCCGGCAACGTCCACCAATTAGCCATCGAAGACGTGCTGGAAAGCGAACCCGTCCTTGTGGGTACGTTTTCTTACTCAGGTCACCCCGTAGTCATACTTTTTGACTCTGGTGCCACCCATAATTTCATAAGTCAATCTTATTTTATTAAATATCAATTGCCTATCATTCCCACAAATAGTTCATACTTGATATGCTCTCCGGGTGGGAAAATAACAGCTGATAGGATGGTCTATAGAGCACCATTACAATTGGGTGGGAATCTATACCCGACTTCTCTAATCATATTAGAGAGTCAAAAACTTGATGTCATTTTAGGAATGTCATGGCTACATCGCCATGGTGCTGTTCTTGACATCATTCCACGTGGTTCGTTTAAACTCTCCACTTCATAAACCACATGTTCTTATTCTTGACCGTTCGGTTCAAGAAGCTCCATGCACATATAGCACGGAAGCCACAAAACTTGAGGATATTCGTGTGGTCCGTGAATACCCGGATGTCTTTCCAGATGATCTTACGGGCATGCCTCCCGAAAGAGATGTCGAGTTCAAGATTGAACTTGTACCTGGGACGACACTGATATCACGGAGACCGTACAAGATGGCTCCGAATGAGCTAGCTGAATTAAAAGAGCAGCTCAATGATTTAATGAAGAAGGGTTTCATTTGACCGAGTTCCTCGCCATGAGGATCCTCGGCGCTGTTTGTGAATAAGAAGGATGAAACCTTGAGGTTGTGTGTGAACTACCGACCTCTCAACACCGTCACCATCAAGAATAAATATCCACTGCCCCGCATTGATATTCTGTTCGATCAACTTGTGGGTGCGAGTGTATTTTCAAAGATGGATCTTCACTACGGATATCACCAAATCAAGATCTGAGCAGAGGATATTCTGAAGACGGCCTTCTCGACGAGATATGGGTTGTATGAATATCTCGTCATGTCATTTGGTCTCACCAACGCCCGACACATTTCATGTACCTCATGAACTCAGTGTTCATGCCGGGGTTGGACATTCGTGGTGGTGTTCATAGATGACATTTTGGTTTACTCCATGTCTGAAGAACAACATGCCGAACACCTGCATATCGTGCTTCAACGATTGCGAGACCATAAGCTTTATGCCAAGTTCAGCAAGTGTGAGTTTTGGATCAGCCAAGTGCCATTTCTTGGTCATATTATTTCTGCAGAAGGCATTGCAGTTGATCCAAGCAAAATAGAACAAGTACTGAAATGGAAGTCCCCCACATCAGTCCACGAAATCAGGAGTTTCCTCAGGTTAGCAGGATATTATCGGAGATTCATACCGAACTTTTCCAAGCTTGCTAAGCCGATGACTTAACTGTTGAAGAAGGGGATCAAATATTTTTGGAACTCAGCTTGTGAAGGAGCCTTCCAAGCATTGGTGAAGCATCTTACAACAGCCCTGGTGTTAGCTCAACCGGATAGAACCAAGCTCTTCAACGTATATTGCGATGCGTCTGGTATCGGGCTGGGCTGTGTATCTTGAGCTCGCTGCTGTGGTGTTGGCATTGAAAATGTGGAGGCACTATTTGCTTGGAAACTTAGTGCACCTCTACACTGACCACAAGAGTCTGAAGTATATATTCACTCAAAAGGAGTTGAATATGCGGCAACGGAGATGGCTAGAGCTGATCAAAGACTATGAGATTGAGATTCACTACCATCCCGGAAAGGCAAACATGGTTGCCGACGCTTTAAGCCACAAGTCTCATGTCAACAATCTGTCCATCACCCCACCTGAAGAGGAGGAGCCGAGTCTGTATTTGGTTCCATATGGGGCATTATAATCTTGCTCTCGTCCCTACCATACGAGAAGAGATTATGGAAGCTCAGAAGGAAGACATGGGAATGTCGCACATTCGGAGAAGAATGAAGAATGGCGAAATGAAATGCTTCCGAAGGGATGAACATGGTACTCTATGGTTTAAAGACCGTATAGTGGTACCCCGTGACATGAAGCTTCGGAAGAAAATATTGGACGAAGCTCATTTGTCCAAGTATTCTATTCATACAGGCAGCAACAAGATGTATTAGGATCTGAAAACCAGGTTTTGGTGGGCGCGGATGAAAAGAGAAATCGCAAAGTACGTATCCGAATGTGATATGTGTCGGCGTGTGAAGGCCAACCATATGCGACAAGCCGGACAGCTGCAACCATTGAACATTCCGGCGTGGAAGTGGGAGGATATCAGCATGGACTTCATAGTCGGGTTACCTCTCACATCTCACAAGCATGATTCGATTTGGGTGATAGTCTATCGACTAACCAAGTCGACTCATTTCATTCCCGTACATACTAGTTACGTGGCCAGGCAATATGTGGAGCTGTATATTGCAAGGATCTTGTGCTTGCACGGTGTTCTCCGCTCTATTATTTCATATCGCAGTGCTCTGTTCGTCGATCGGTTTTGGGAACAGATGCACGCATCATTGGGGACCAAAATGATCCGAAGCAATGCGTATCACCCGCAGACGGATGGTCAAACTGAACGGGTGAACCAAGTGCTGGAAGAAATGCTACGCGCTTGTGCCATCCACCACGGCAAAAATTGGGATGATCATTTGCCGTTGGCGGAGTTTTCTTACAACAATGGCTATCAAGCTAGCATCAAGATGGCGCCGTATGAAGCTCTCTACGGTCGGAAATGCCGTACACCACTCAACTGGTGCCAGTCCGGCGAGCAAGTTATCTACGGCATTGAACTTGTGAATGAGGCTGAAGAACGAGTGCAAGTATAACAAGCAATCTCAAGGCTGCTCAATCTCATCAGAAGAGCTATGCGGATAAAAGACGCCGTCCCCTTCACTTCGACATCGGGGACCATGTTTATGTCCGTGTGTCTCCGATGAAGTGAGTTCATCGTTTCGGAGTGAAGGGAAAACTTGCACCGCGGTTCATTGGCCCGTTCGCCGTCATTGAAAAATGCGGACCCGTGTCCTATCCCTTGCAGTTACCGGCGTCACTCGCAGGGATTCACAACGTCTTCCACATCTCTCAGCTGAGGAAGTGCCTCAAACCCTCGGCTAAAATCCACACTGAAGACATATAAGTTCTTCAACTGGACCTCACTTACGCAGAATATCCAATCCAGTTTATCGATGAAAAGACTCGCGCCACAAGAAACCGGACCTTATGGTTCTACAAGGTCTTGTGGAGTAAACATACTGATTAGGCGACATGGGAAAGCGAGGAATATCTACAAGCTAATTATCCAGACTTGCTATCATCATATAACCGGTAAATTTTCTCCACTTTGCATTTCTTTTGGAATCTCAGGACGATATTCTTTTTAAGGGGGGAGGGATGTAAAATCCCCAAAAAGTGGTAGCAAGAAAATTCAGCTCATGTACACCTAGGAAAAATGAGGGGAATTAAAACTTTGAATATTAACGGTGTGAGTTCAAAGTGGTGATTCAAACTTCCCAATACTTCCAAACATGGAGATCTAAATGCATAACTTGGATCTTCATATTCCAAATATTCAACCTTCCAAATTTCAGCTCATTTGGAGGTGTTTTAAAATTTGTTTGGAATTAAAAGAGGAAGCCCTCTAATCTGAATTTCAAATTCAGTTTCAAATTCCAAATTCCTCCATTTGCAAATTTGGTTTCACAAATGTGTTCTTCACATTTGAATTAGCAGCCATGCCAAAAATCAGAAACTTTGGAGTTGGTTTGCTATGTTTTGGAACAATGCAAAAGGGATAATTCAAATTTCATTTCAAATCCAAATGGCCATACCCAATTCAAACTTCACACCAGAATTCAAATTATTTGAATTCGACATTTCAAACCTCAGCTTTGAGGTGAAGTAAAGCAATCAAGTCTGAGTAGCTGTGGGGGGAAAATATCAGTGGAAAATTGAATAAAAATGAGAGGGAGTGGGACCCATTTGTCATCCACCCATTCCTCTAAACCGACTCAATTTTCTCCTCTACGGGCGACACCGCGATCACAGCGAGCGCCAGCTGCGACGTGTGCCCGACGATTTTCAGCGCGCCACCTCCTGCTGGCTCCCCCGATGCTTGTCCTGATCACCATGCTAAGAGAGCCACAAAGCCGTTTTATTTCTCCAGTCCGCTCTCGCATCGGTTGTTTTCTTCGCACCGAACACCGCCGCCGGGTTCTCCCCCGATCGATCACAGAACCCCGGGCTCGGTTGCTCGAGCTCCCCACAGAAAAAACCATCATCCACACGTGCTCTAGCCGTCCACCATCCCTATCCTTCGGTCTCTTCCCATGGAGCTTAAAATTCCCAGAGTTGCAACTGTGCCACCGTGAACACCGAAAGTTCCAATTTTCGGTCACCGTGGACAGCCCAACCCGGAGAAGCTCACATCCAAGCGATCCAACCCATTGGTGCACCTACGACCGGAGCTGCTCACCTCCAAAATTCAGCCCAAGCCGTGATTCCTCGGAGGAGAATTCGGAGATTTTCCCCCAGGCAGCGCAACTCGACCCCGAGGTAAAGAGTTGCTAAATTCAACTTCAATTCGTGTTGTGAGTAGCTCAAATTTCGCACACCGGTTCTAGACTAGCTAGCGCCTTTCCTACATCGATTCTAGGCCGGGAAATTAGGTGTAGAGCGAGGATTTCACGTTCTTGTCGCGGAAACACCTTCGGACCACTTCGGGTGCATGGTGCCGATAGGTTTGGAGGGCTCTCCGACGGATTTGGCTACCGTGCCTAGCTCCTACACCTCCCACTGGTGCTCTAGGGCCAAAGAACTGATAGTTTGGTGGAGAGTTCACCGTGCACGACCTCGCCGGAGCCCTAGTTCTCACTGTTACCGGTGCATGGTGGTTTCCGGTGAGATCCGGCCGCCGGGCGACCCCACCGGTGTGTTCAGGGTGCCTGAAAACAGGGGGGCGGCCAGTATGGGGCCGGGAGACGGACGGGAAGGGCTTTCCCGCCACCCTCGCTGGAGAATGCTGCGGGTTTCTCTGTTTGGCGCGAGGTAAAAGAGGGTGCTGACATGTGGGGCCCGCTGCAGTGTTTAAACTTTTCCAGATTTTCCTAATTCTGTTCAAACTGTGGAGAGCCATAACTTTGTGTAGGAACCTCCAAAAATTGTGAAATAAATTTTGTTGGAATCCTCACAAGGAGTACTTCACAGAGGAACAAATTGCTTGCTATGAAAGTGCCCAGGAATTTCTGTAGAATTGTTTTTAATAAATCTTTAGAGATTTACTCCAGGAGCAATTCTTTATGAAACATTCCCAAATTTGGGCATCAAATCCTTTTCATAGTTACTGATCTCCAGTAAAAATTTGAGCTTCATTGGAGTTCATTTGCTAGGCCAAATTGCCTTCCAAAACTCAGCCTTTATTTGAAAATTCAAATTTAAAAACAGAAACTTTTCAGAACTCCTGTCCAACTTCAAAAATTCATATCTCTCTGTTGGTAGCTCCAAAAATGGTGAAACAAATTTTGTTAGAACCATGGAGACTTACCCTAATTAGATCTTCCACTGTTAGCCATGTTAAAACTCCTGATTTGGGCTCGAAATTCAGAGAAGCCTTGTGCTTGTGGGAATTTTGGAGACCACAAGGTGCAATGAAGTTTCTCCAATTTTTGTTCAGATCATCCTTAGAGAGTCTAGTATCCACTGGAAAAATCCCAAAACTAATTAAGGGTCCTAAATAGTAGTAGCTATGAATAGGAGTTCAATTCTTATAAGTCCTTAACACTTATACATATATTTTGCTACATTTCATTTTGTGACCGAAGTTGAGGATACGCCGGAGCCCTTGGACGTCCTGCCACCTAAAGCTAACTTTCCGTTTGACTCGCAACCAAGCAAGCCCCGATTTGCATTTAAGTACCTTTTATAAAGTTTTCATTTGTATCACTTATGTCTAGGTTGAAATGTTTGCATTAGAGTTAAGGTGTTTGAAACCCCACTTGCATGACTTTAAATCCTATGAAGGGTTGGGTAGTTTACAGACTCGATGAGTAGAGGATGCCGTGCTAATATGGTTAGGATCTCGGTAGAAGTCGAGTAGTTGGAATCTACTTGCAAGGTATGGTTTTATTACACGGTATGGAATAGAGTAGAAAATGGCTTAAGAGATTGTGAAACTGAGACCCAACAGGGGGGATAGGAAGCAGTGAGCGGAGGTCTCACGTGCGTAACCCTGTTGGTGTCAATTAAGGACCGAGTCGTGTGGAGGCCTGCTGAACAAGTATTGAACAGTACCGGATGGCATACTGACATAAGCAGGAAACCAATGTAATTGGTTAACCTGGGTGCCGAGGCTTACCCAACTGTAAATAGGAGTAGGTTGAAGGTAGCAAGGTGTAAATCTGCTGGTGGGCACAGTCACGCTCCACGCGGGGACCTCCTGCCGATTACGGATGGACCGGTTCGGCATTTAGGTTTCCTTTGGAAGGTTGTTGCATACAACAGAGTAGGAAGGGGTGTAGAATCACACATCTGAAAGTGGGTGTATCTGACGTGTTGTCCGGGTGTCTCCTGATTGCAATCACCGTCCCTCGCATTTATTTGAGTACCGCTTGTTCACTGTTCTGTGACGTAGTAAGAAGTGAAATAAGCCAGATGAATGATATGATGTTGTGATGAACTATTACTATTTGGAAACCATGTCTGTTGTAGATGTAGAGATAATTAAGTTTATTTTCCGCTTTGGGCATCACCACATCGGAGGAAAGTGTTTCTTGTTTGATTGTGAACTTCCAATGTGAGGGCTGCCTAAGGCACATGAATCTGTTGCTATAAAACTGAAAGTAAGGATCAACTTATAGACATGTCTTTGTTGCAAAGTCCTTTTTCCTATCTTACACATCCCTGCATGTAGAGTTCCATGACTAGGGTGTCGGTTAAGCCTTGCTGAACCATCATGCTCGCGGTTGCAATATTTGAGCTGTGTGCAGGTGAGAGCTATGAGGAGGGGTCCGAGGACGAGGCGGTGCCCCCGTCGGGGTACACGGCCGAGCTGGAGCCCTGCACGCCGCCGTGATCTCCGGTTACATGTTGCTAGTGTGTAGCGTCCCCGGGCTGGACGGCTGCACTTTTGCTTAGTTAGGATTAGAGAGTAGCTATGTATATTACTTCCGCTGTATAATTATGTTTTGTAAAAGACTTCCGCTGTTTTATATCAAATAAAAGTTTGTATGTTGCTCTTATTCTTTTCTGGTGTGATGTTGGGTGCCGCATCGCACGGCACCACCCTCTGCGATCCCGGAGTGGGTGAACCACGGGGTGGTCCCCACAAAGGGAGGCCAAGGCTCGTGGGGTGCACGACTTTGGTCTGTTCCTCTTATGTTTTGATCAATAAAATTCATAATTTAGAGGAGCTTTTGTGCCTTGTTCATCCGACTTCCTTTTGTCAAGTCATTCTCATCGAGTTTCTGGACAGCACAACAGTGCTTTGGTGTTTTGATCATAACTCGAGTTTTACAGATCCAATTGACGTGATTCTTTTTGGGTTGTCTTCACAACCATATTATATATGACCTGCGAAAATTTCACAGTAATTGGATCCGTCGTTTCTGATATACACGAGTTTCTTTGCAGTGTTGCAGATCTGGTTTTTACTCGAGTAGAACAGATTGACCCTCGTTTGATCTTTCGATCATAACTTGAGTTATTTTTGACGGATTTCCGTGATTCTTGTTGTCGTTCGTGACTTTATTCTCTATAATATATACCACTTTTGTCACGGTTGAACATGTTTAGATCTGTTCCATACACGGTTTCTTTAACAGGTCGATTTCTGCCAAGGGGTTTTTTTTGTTGCTTCCACTAAAAAGTTTAAATCTGCCATTCACCCCCTCTGGTAGCTTTTCACGTGCTCTTCGATCCTACAATTGGTATCAGAGCCACGGTGCTCTAATATTTGTGATTTTGACTAATCATCATGGAGAAATACTCCGCAAAACCTTATGTGTTCAGTGGCATTGATTTTCAGGTTTGGAAGGCACGTATGGAGGCTTTCATCCAGGCGCAAGGCTTTGCAATATGGGAAAAGGTGTACAAGCCTTATGACGTGCCGCCAAATGATCAATTCATGGCTACGAACATGAGAGATGTCGACAACAACAACAAAGCACATAACTTGATCATACAAGGATGAACTCAAAGTGACTTTGACCATGTTGCACACCTCCGATCTGCATACGATGTGTGGAAAGCACGTTGTGACTACCACGAAGGATCCAACACGATCAAGGAGGTAAGACAAAATATGTACAAAAAATGATACATGCGCTTCGAGATGCAACCCGGTGTATCAATCGATGACCTCTTTGCTCGCTTCAATAAAATTCTCAGCAACTTGCGTAGTGTCAACGTTAATTTTTCAGATGCTGAAAATGCTAGGCAATTACTAAGTGCATTAGACATGTCAATTTGGGAGATGAAAGTTACATCTATTCGTGAATCTATTGTCATGGGTACACTTACATTAGATGTGCTATATTCTAAGTTAAAAACTCATGAAATTGACATAATATCACGTAAGAACCCCAACAAGTCTCTTGCATTTGTTTCACAACGTGACATGCCTAGCTCTAGTCAATCTTCATCTTGTGGTACACTTTCTTTGTTATCATCTCTAACCCTTGAACAGATTGAAGAGTTTCCAGAAGAAGAACTTGCACTAATCTCTACTCGGTTCTCAAAAGCATTGCAAAATATGAGAACTAGAAGGAGAGGAAGTGCCAGACCTCAACGATGCTTCAAATGTGGTAAGACATGACATTTTCGTACGGATTGCCCTAACCTTTCAGGTCCTACTTCCCGTGATGAAAAGCAAACTAGGATGAAGCACTCCTCTGCAAATGATAAGAAAAAAGAAGAATAGTTTTATAGGACGCCGATTGGTAAATAGTTTTATCTCCGCACTTCAAGAACTTGGCTCGAGCGATGTGGACATCGGAAGTGACGAAGATGAAGATGATTTGGCAAACTTATGCTTCGTGGTGGGCAAGTCAAGTTCAAGCATGGAGGAGGCAGAACACAACAGCGACAATGAAGAGGTATGTCCTACTTGCGAAGAAATGTGTGATGCTATTTCTCGTGCCACTATTATAGTTAAGAAAAAGGACAAAAAGCTTAGGGATAATGCTGTTAAAATTGAGTCACTAGAATCTGAAATTAATCGTTTGAAATCTTTGATTCCTAGTGATGATTCTTGTTTCTCATGTGATTTAATATATGAACAATTGTCCTCTCTAATAAGTGCACATACCTCCACACTTGATAAACTTGAGTTACAGATTGAAAAGAACAGAGAGCTTGCTGCACTTAATGATAAAAATATGAAAGATGCTTGTTGTTCTACAACTGATTTGCATTGTTCTACTTGTGATGATCTTAATAAGAAACTACAAGATGCTATGAATGAAATTTCTATATTGAACAATGCTTAACGTTATCATAAAGTTAAGTATTGTTCCAATTGCAAACTAAAAGGAAAAATTTCATGTCAAAACTGCCTAGACTTGTCTAAGAAACTTGATGACATGAATAGGATACTAGAGCAGTTTTATAATGGGAATAAGAATCTGAACTTGCTATTGAATTCTTCTAAATCTTGCAATGATAACACTGGTTTAGGTTTTGATTCCTATACTCGTGCTAAAGCACATCGACCTAAAATTGTAAAGTCATTAGGAAGTGGTTTGATTAAAACAGTTCCTAAACAAAAAGAAGTGATTTTTAATCTGCAGGAGTGTTGTCTCATTCGGTTTCAAATAAACATGTTGTCTGCTCATCTAGACATGAACACAAAGTTAAATTTCATTGTACCTACTGTGGTAGAGATGTTCATGTCATAGATTTTTGTTATAGACTAGCTAAGCAACAGAAAAAGGAAAGAATGATTACTATATCACATAACAACTGTGTAAAACCTGTTGCGTGTGTTGAACCGAATGTTAGGAATATGCAACCTATTGTAATGAGTCAAAACCATGCAAAATTTGGTTCCGGACCTACTGTTTTTAGTGTTACTCATGTAACACCTTGTAGGTCAGTAGTTGGGTACAAAAATCATCAAACTTTGGATCATAAACCTGCTGTTTTATCTCAGCCTTTGCGTATTACTTCTGCTGGACATCGTGTGACTCAGTACTGGATTCCTAAATGCCTTTTGACTAACCCCAGTATTGAGTCATCAACGTATTGTACTTCTATGTAGGTTACATGCTTGAGGAAGGAGAACATTTGGATTGTGGATTCAGGATGCTCACGCCACATGACCAGTAACAAAGAATGGTTCTCCTCTCTCTCTCTCTCTTGTGTCACATGTAGAAAATGTTACTTTTACCGATAATTCTTCAACTCTTATAATTGCTAAGGGTTCGGTTAGAATAAATAATCACTACACTTTAAAAGATGTGGCACTTGTTAAAAATTTGAAATACAACTTGCTTTCTATTTCACAATTGCTAGATGAAAATCTGGAAATTATTTTCACTAAAAATTGTTGCAAGGTTGTAGATTCAAATAGTGAGCTCATTTTTAATATGTCTCGGTTTGGAAGAGTTTTTAAAGAAGATTTTGATATGTCATCCTCTAAGCATAGATGTATAGTTGCTAATGATTCAAAAGACTTATATTTTTGGCATCGTAGACTTGGTCACTTAGGCTTTGATCATGTCACACGTGTTAGTGCTCTTGATCACATACGTGGGCTGCCTAAGCTTAAAGGGGACAAAGAAATTGTGTGCTCTTCTTGTAGACATGCTAAGATGGTTGCAGGTTCACATGCTCCTCTCACAATGACCATGAAAACTGAACCGGGTCAACTTTTGCACCTTTACACCGTAGGACCTTCACGTGTTCAATCCTTTGGAGCTAAATGGTGTGTTGTTGTGATTGTTGATGACTATTCTAGATAATCTTGGGTTTATTTTATGGCATCTAAGAATGAAACTTTTAGTCACTTTAGAACCTTATTTCTTAGACTACCAATTGATCACCCAGGATCTTTAAAAGCAATTAGAAGTGATAACGGAACCGAATTTAAAAATCAATCGTTTGATCACTTTTGTGCTGAAAATGGAATAGATCATCAATTTTCTTCACCATATGTACCTCAACAAAACGGTGTTGTAGAGAGAAAGAACAGAACCTTAGTTGAGATGGCTAGGACTATGCTTGATGAATATCAAACTCCTAGAAATTTTTTGGCTGATGCAATTGCAACTGCTTGTTATGGCTAGGACTATGCTTGATGAATTTCTTGCGTGCTAAGCTAGGTAAAACACCATATGAACTTCAGTTTGGACATAGGCCTAGTGTCACACACTTTTGGGTCTTTGGTTGCAAATGCTTTGTTAAGAAACATGGTAATCTAGATAAATTTGAACCTAAATCCGTTGATGGCATGTTTCTTGGTTACCCATTTCATACTAGAGGCTACCGTGTGCTTTTACATGAAACTAACAAAATTGTGGAGACTTGTGAGGTTTCTTTTGATGAAGCTAGCCCAAGTAATAGCTTCAATATTGCAGGAACAGACCCATATCCGCAGGGGGAGAGTATTTTCATCGAAGAAGATGAAGAAGTGATGCTGTTGCCCGAAAATTCAGGAGCTAATGACATTGTTCCAGCTACTGATTTTGATTCACAACCAGCACCGACGACCACCATTGCTGGTCCAGATCATCCTCAAGTCACACGTTCTTCAAATTGTGATGAACATGAAGAAGAAGGAGCTTGTGAATTGTCTACTCACCTCCGGGTTCTCAAAAGTCATCCTCCACAACAAATGATTGGAAGCTTGCACGAATGAGTCACACGGTCCAGGTTTTGTGATCCAAACTCTCACGCTCATTCTGCATTTGTTGCTTCTTTTGAACCCAAAGATATATCACACATACACACTAATGAATCTTGGATTATTGCCATGCAAGAAGAGTTAGAAAATTTTGAAAGAAATAATGTTTGGAAACTTGTACCTCCAACTCAAGGTCACACTATAATCGGAACTAAATGGGTGTTTAAAAATAAACAAAGTGAGGATGGGGTTGTGGTTAGGAATAAGGCTAGGTTGGTTGCTCAAGGTTTCACACAAGTTGAAGGACTAGATTTTGATGATACTTTTGCTCCTGTTGCTAGATTAGAAGCCATAAGAATTTTGTTAGAATTTGCTGCATCTAAAGGTTTCAAGTTATATCAAATGGATGTTAAAAGTGCTTTTCTTAATGGCTACATAGATGAGGAGGTTTATGTCAAGCAACCATCGGGTTTTGAAAATCCAAATTTTCCTAATCATGTTTACAAACTGTCCAAAGATTGTATGGTCTCAAACAAGGCCCTAGAGCATGGTATGATAGGTTAAAAACATTCTTACATTAAAGGGGGTTTACCATGGGCAAGGTTGATAAAACTCTTTTTGTGCTTAAGCATTGCAATGACTCATTATTCGTTCATGTGCATGTGGATGATATTATCTTTGGTTGTGCTTCTCATGATCTTGTGTCCAAGTTTCTAGCTATGATGAGTTCAGAATTTGAGACGAGTATGATGGGAGAACTCACATACTTTTTGGGGCTGCAAATCAAGCAAACCAAGGAGGGTACTTTTGTGCATCAAACAAAGTATACAAGAGACCTTCTTAAGCGCTTCAACATGGACAAAAGCAAGTCTCTTCGGACACCAAAAGGTACAGCAACGACACTTGAACTTAATGAAGATGTTGAACCCGTGGATCAAAAAGAATATAGAAGTATGATTGGATCACTTTTGTACCTCACGGCATCAAGACCGGACATACAATTCAACGTATGTCTTTGTGCATGATTTCAAGCTTCCCCACATGCTTCACATCGTCAAGCCGTCAAAAGAATTCTCAGGTACTTACATGTAACTCAAGAATTTGGGATTTTTCTTCCTTCTTCCTCAATCGTTACTTTGAAAGCTTTTTCGGATGCTGATTTTGGGGGTTGTAGAATTGATAGGGAAAGTACTTCAGGTGCTTGTCATTTTCTTGGCAATTCACTTGTTGCTTGGTACTCTAGAAAAAAAAATTCAGTTGCACAATGCACAGCCGAATCTGAATATGTAGCTGCTGCTAACGCTTGCTCACAAATTCTTTGGCTTGTTCAAACACTTAAGTACTATGGGGTTGATCTAGATAGTGTTCCACTATTTTGCGATAACACTAGTGCCATTTGCATTGCTAAAAAACCCGTGCAACATTCGAGAACAAAGCACATTGACATTACGTATCACTTTCTCCGTGATAATGTTGAAAAAGGAAACATTGTGCTTCACCATGTAGATACCGAACGACAATTGGCTGACGTTTTTACAAAACCTTTGGATTTCACTCGTTTTTGTTTCATTCATAGTGAAATAGGGGTTATGCATCCTCAGGGCTTAAATTAAGGGGGAGTTTTGAAACTTGGGAAGTCTATGTGGGAATCTGAATTTAAAATAATATGAGCATAGTATTTCATACATATATGACTTTGTGATTCCTTTTATATGCTGATAGTTCTTACTACATTACTCATGTTATACATTTTGTTGTTTTTGCCATGACTAGTAACTAGAATAATTATTTACACTAACTCTGGTCATGATCAAACTTTCTTGCTATTTTAAACTTGTTGCGTGCTCACAAGTGCTTTTAATAATGAAAAAACAATCAATCAACTATTCACATGTTGAGCTTTTATGTTTAAATGAAAAATTGAGAAAACGATCAAGAGAATATGCATGCATCGCACTTCTTCTTTTGAGATGGCTTATCATTGCACTTAGATATGAACTTGGAATAAGTTGTGTATGACTAAAACCATGTCCTTAAGCTTTTGATTTTCAAATGACATAGGCTTGGCTTGGTTGGTTAGAATAAGGCTGATGCGGCATATAATCTCTTGCAAATGTCATATGATCTGAATTTGTGCTCTGAAAAATAATTAAAATGCAGCAACAAGTGTCATGCTTTCAGGTCTTGACATAGTTAAGTTAGTGAGATCATGACTTGCTTAAATTGAAAATTACACTTGATCTCTAGCATGGCTTACACTATTTTATGTATCTCATTGATGTGATAGTGTAAGTTACTTGGTAGTATGGCTTGGATGAGCTTTGTTTTATATGTATATGTTATATATATGCTCATAACAATTAAAATTTCTCTTTTGAACCTTGCTGAATACATTGTCAAAGGGGGAGAAATTGATCATACATTGCACGATTTACAAGTGTTTTAGCACAATTCTTCTCAGGGGGAGAATTTTTGTTTTTCTTCTCATTTTATTTCTTATTTACAAAGGGGGAGAAATATGTATAGGGGAGAAATTTTTGTTTTGAAATTTCTTTCTCATTTGATTGTTTTCAAAACTTTTCATGTGAATAAGTCAATCTTCAGATTTTAAGTGGTGTTGCCAATGCATTCATCAAGGGGGAGATTGTGAGACCTATGTGTGCTGAATACATTGGCTATGACGATAAAAGTTTTGAATTCTGTCAAAACACTCTTTTTTCAAGGTCTGACTCTAGGTCCGAGCTGCGACAAGATCCGACGTAAGGTCCGACTTGCCATGGCTAGGTCCGACATGTGTTTGGTTAGCTCCGGCGGTAGGTCTGACTAGCTTTGGTAAGTTCTGGTGCTAGGTTCTGCTAGCTTTGGTAAGCTCCAGCCCAAGGTCTGGTTAGCTTTGGCAAGGTCCGGAGCTAAATCGCAATGGTTCTTTTACCATGCAAATGTTTCGAACTTGCTTTACATCTATAGAATGTTTGCTTAGTATTCTTTTACTAAATTTTTAAAGTGTTATGGCTGTTTACAGTGGTTAACATTTTGCTATGGTTTGCAACATGCTTATGTGAGGTGTTCACGTAAGGTGTTGTGGTTTTCGGAACTAATGTGAGTCAAGTCACGGACTTGTGCTTGAAAGTATTGGTTGTTTATTCATGTGCAGGTGTTGCTTGAGTTAAAGATATGGCTGGCGATGGGATCCATTGAACTAGTCTTAGGGATAAGATGAGGTTCAACAACCAAGTTCGGGAGGAATTGTGGTTGAGTTGACCGGGAGGTCACGCAGCATGTTTGGATCAAGAACAATGCATATGAAGATATCGTGGACGTCGTTGGAAGGTGTTTTCACATGTGCAAGGAGTGCATGGACGTGTCTACATTGTTCCAAGGTATGGTGAAGAGATATGGAAGTGGAGATATGGTTGAAAAGGTTCAACCGGCTGGATTTTACGCTCAGGCTGCGGCTGAGGCGGTTATGGTTTGTTTATGGAAAGTTTCGAGTTGGTTATAATAGGATTTTGTGTTAGGCATGAAATAGAGTTGTTTTAGGAATGTTTGGGGCGTTCCTAAGGTGTTTGGAAGTCTTAAGATTGCTTCTATCTGCGTGTAGAAGAGTCTTGAGCAATATTGGAAAGTTACAGTTTGAATCCAAGTAAGAGTAGGAGTCCTAGTTTGAATTGGGTTGGCCTTAGTGCTGGTTATATAAGCAAGGGAGGCCAAGGCTCGTGGGGTGCACGACTTTGGGCTGTTCCTCTTATGTTTTGATCAATAAAATTCGTAATTTAGAGGAGCTTTTGTGCCTTGTTCGTCCGACTTGTTTTTGTCAAGTCTTTCTCATCGAGTTTCTGGACAGCACGGCGGTGCTTTGGTGTTTTGATCATAACTCGACTTTTACAGATCCAATTGACGTGATTCTTTTTGGGTTGTCTTCAAAACTTGATTATATATCATTTGTTAAATTTTCACGGTCATTGGATTTGCAGTTTCTGATCTATACAGGTTTCTTTGCAGTGCTGCAGATCTAGTTTTTACTCGAGTAGAACAGATTGACCCTCGTTTGATCCTTCGATCATAACTTAAGTTATTTTTGATGGATTTCCGTGATTCTTGTTGTCGTGTCTTCGTGACTTGATTCTCTATAATATATACCACTCTTATCACAGTTGAACACATTTAGATCAGTTGCATACATGGTTTCTTTAATAGATTGATTTTCTGCCGAGGGTTTTTTTGTTGCTTCCACTAAAAAGTTTAAATCTACCATTCACCCCCTCTGGTAGCTTTTCACGTGTTCTTCGATCCTACAAATGGTCAAGTGATGGACATGCGCCTTACGACTAATCGGATTGGCGAACACATTCGCCTTTCCCGAATGATAATGAATCTCAAGTTCATAATCTTTAATGAGCTCTAACCATCTTCTTTGCCTCATGTTCAATTTTTTCTGAGTGGAGATGTATTTCAAGCTCTTGTGGTCGGTGTAGAGGTGTAAAAGATTTCCGAGCAAGTAATGCCTCCACATCTTCAAAGCAAGGGCCACGGCAGCTAACTAAAGATCATGAATTGGAAAATGTTGCTCGTGGTTTCGGAGTTGACGAGATCCATAAGCGACCACTCGTCCCTCTTGCATCAGCACGCAGCCAAGACCGATGCCAGATGCATCGCAATAAACGTCGAATGGCTTCATCGTATCCAGCTGAGCAAGAACCGGTGCTGTTGTGAGATGCTTCACTAAAGTCTTGAAAGCTTGTTCACACGCAGCACCCCAAACAATTCTTGTATTCTTTTTCAATAATTCCGTCATCGGTTTAGCAATTTTGGAGAAGCTCGGGATGAACCTCCGGTCATAACCCGCTAAACTGAGGATGCTTCGGATTTCATGCACAGACTTTGGTGACTTCCATTTCTGCACCTGGATAATCTTACTGGGATCTACAGCGATGCCCTCCACTGAAATAATGTGTCCAAGAAAAGATACTTGACTAATCCAGAATTGACACTTGCTGAATTTTGCATAGAGCTTGTGATCTCGCAATCTTTGCAGCACAATATGTAGATGCTCAGCATGTTCTTCCTCTGACTTGGAGTGAGCCGGGGCGTTGGTCAACCCAAAAGACATGAAGAGATATTCGTATAAACCGTATCTCGCTGAGAATGCCGTCTTCGGAATATCTTCTGCCTGGATTTTAATCTGATGATATCCGGACCGAAGATCCATCTTTGAGAATACTTTAGCAGCCACTAATTGATCGAAGAGCATATCAATGCGAGGTAGTGGATACTTGTTTTTGATGGTAACAGCATTAAGAGGACGATAATCAACACAAAGCCGTAGTGTTTTGTCCTTCTTCTTTACAAAACATGCTTAGCAACCCCAAGGTGACAAACTCGGTTGTATAAAACCTTTGCTCATAAGGTCATTCAGCTGTGTCTTCAACTCTGCTAGTTCATTGGGTGCCATTTTGTATGGCTTTCCTGAAATGGGTGTTGTTCCTGGCGCAAGTTCAATCTTGAACTCTATGTCCCGTTCGGGCTGCAGGCCTGGTAAATTCTCGGGAAACACATCTGGATATTCACGTATCACCGGAATGTCCTCTGTCTTCACAGTTTCCGAGTGGTTCAATGTGACAAACTGCTGCCGACTGGCGCTCGGAAATAATGTATGAAGAATGTGCTGTGGGGAGTTGAGCTCAACGGTCCTAGAGCTGATGTTAAGAACTGCATTGTGGTAATTCAACCACGACATCCCAAAAATAATGTTGATCTTCAGACCCCCGAGAATGATGAGGGTGGTGGGGTATATTCTACCTCCCAAACATCGCTTGCTGGAATGCTGCCCCCGGGTGAAGATATGAGGTACTGCCTCTTTGTATAAGTGGTTTGGAGCTGATGTTGAGCCACAAAAGATTGACTAATGAAGTTGTGTGTGGCACCAGAATCGAAGAGAATTAATACCGGTAGCTGATTCAGAGAAAACATTCCTGCTAACGCGGCTTCTCCTTCTAGAACATCATCAATCACTGTGTAGGGAATGCTGCCCCTTGTCTGCCCTCTTTTCTGCAGATTTAGGTACGGGTCTGAATATTGGAAATATGATGCCCCACAGCCTTGAATTCCCTCCGGACAATATCTAGCATAATGGCCCATATGACCACAAGTGAAACACCGATGTCTCTCCGGTTCTTCGCTGTCTTGTGGTTGGAAGCTGGGTACATATGGCTGCAGCGATGGAACACAAATCACCGTCTGATGCTGCTGCTGTGGAGGTGGTGCAAGTTGTGGTACTTGACCATCAATCAACCTCTGAAGAGTTGATCGTACAGGTGGCATCCATCTCTCAACGGATGGCGTTCGGTACACCAAAAGGTGTTTTTGGAGCACATAACTTGTGCTTGCCTACGCGATATCACTCATTTTTCTTTTCTCTGCTTGCCACTCGAGTGTCGGCTTTTCTTGTATGAGAGCCGCATTGACCATATCGGTGTAATTGCCTTTGTTGAACACGGTCAATTTCTCCTGTAATATGGCGCTCAGGCCATAGAAGTAAGAATCACACCGTGCCGCTTCCATCGCCACATATTCATGAGCGTATTGCTCCAAATGGTTAAACCTCTTTACATACTCAAAGACACTCATGTCCCCTTGCTTTAGCTTCAAAAATTCCTCCCGCTTTGCCTTGATAATTCCTATCGGTATGTGACGAGCACGAAAGGCTTCACAAAATTCCGTCCATGTCACTTGATGACCTCCTGGAATGGTGGCAAGATGTTTAACCCACCAATTTCCGGCGGCTCCATGAAGTTGTTGAGCGGCAAATACTGTCTTCTGAAATTCATCACACTGAAATACTTCAAATTTGGACTCCATGACACGAAGCCACTGATCTGCTTCCACAGGTTTGGTAGCTTCTGTAAAGATTGGCTGTTGAGTCACCAAGAAATCCAAATAATCGTTCCGAGGTGGAACAACTTGTTGCGTGTTTTGGAGTATGCCTTGCTGTACCAAGGCTTGGAGTAATCGTGTGTTCTCTTGAGTTGCTTCTTGGAGTAGTATTGTGTTCTCTTGGTTAGACTCGACAACTCGAGTCATAAGATCTATCCATCCCATGGATGGTGGTTCCGACGGTGGAATATAATCATCACTGCCTCGACGAGAACTTCCGGCCTTACCCGAAGAACGCGTACGAACCATACTGTAAAACATATGTCGAGATGAGTTAAACATGAACTCAGAAGTATCTGAAGCTAATGAAAACATGAATATGTCAACTTTATGTAAGCATTAACAAAATCCATGTTTACACAAATCCTTAAAGTTGGCATAACCAGTCAACCTTTCTGTACAGAACAAACCTTTCTGCACTAAATCCAGATTTTTATCCAGTTAACAGCATTTTCATAACTCAAGTTGAATACCAAAGTTAAAGTCAACTTCAGTATATTTCCAAAGAGTATTCATATGCCTCCAGTTCACTTCTGGATCGAAAGTTATGATCATCCAAAGTTGACAGAATTCCTGGATAAAATTTGCCAGCATATCATTTGTATGTGGCTGGTTTTATCACAGCTGTATATCAGATAAAATACGAATCTGAACAAACTTTGGACTACAACATTGTTGCATATCTCATAACCTTCAACGGTGTATCATATGACCCTTAAGGATTTTTCTACAGAGAATTATGGCTGAAATACAGAAATGTCCAGAGAGTTTTGCTTCTATCCCGGTTCTGGACAGTTTGCATTCTACTGGACTTTCCACCAATTTGGCGTGTGATTTTTGCTCTGGAGGTCTACAGAGAAGTTGTAGAGCACTTAAAAAATATTTCCAGAAATGTATCATACACCTCCATTGGTTAAAGCTACTCAGAGTTATGCTCTGTCAAAGTCCAGCAAGAATTCCTGCTAGAAACAGAGCACTATGTTTTTGAAACTTTTGAAGCCTAATCATCCTCTCATTTGAATCTTAGCTCAAAATAAGAGTTCAATAAGTAACATTTGTTTCAAAACTTCCATTTTTAGTTGAAAGTTAGTTCATGAGTCATTTCTTCATAGGGAAGAGGTTATTAAATTTAGTACGGTGTCGATGCACCATAAGAATCATGTCGGTACTACATTGCCTCACAAAAGGAAATCCTAATCGGGTTATACTGGCATATCCGTATCCGTAGGTGGCACTAAGACAGTCACTCACAAACGTGTTCAACTCGTACTACGGTTTTCTTGGTTAATATCCTGCATAAGTCACACACAATCATCAGGTTCGGCTGCACACCGAACCCCGCTCCATAACAGTTTCATACACCCGTCCATCATCACTCGCACGGGTGTTCTCAAGCCAAACACGCCTTTATATACGTGTTCATGTTACTAACCATGTGACGGGGTCTCCCCTTCTTTCCCGTAGCACGGCAGGGAAGGTCGTTGCTCGAATACCGCAAACGACATGAAGAGCCGTAGAGGATACCAAAGCTAGCCAGGTTACCTGCCACCCGTGGGGCTCCACCCTTAAGCTTGTGCGCACTAGTGGACAGCGCATACATGCCCCCCCCCCCAAGACATGGAAAGTCCCGAGATGCATGATTTTCCGACATAAGCATGTAAGTTAGGTTGCCACCTTCATATTGGTCTAATATAGTAGTCCTTATGTGGGCCTAGTACCGTTTTCTCACCGTATCCTATGTTTTTGTCGTAATACGATCCTTATTCTGTGCGCTATTCCCAATACGACTCTGATACCACGCTGTGAGGGCCCGACCTGATCACGGGGTCATGCCGCTCGCCCGGGAATCGCATTGGGTAGTGCCGTGCGATGGCGCACCCAACAGCACACACATAAGGAAAACCGTATCACACAAATAAAAATCCGGAAGCGTAAAAGTGTTCTTTGTAAATATTTTACATCAAATAACTACAGTGGAAGAACAGTTTATCTCACGTTTATTATCTACTAAGCGATCGAGAAGATGTCCAGACCGGGACTCTTCTCGCTAGCAACACGAAGTCATCAGCAGCGGCTGGGTTCTCCATGTGTTAAACGACTCGGAAGTCTCCGAGTCTCACCGGACAACCTCCTCGTACGCATTGAAGTTAACATGCAAAACCACTCATATAGCAAGCGTGAGCACATAGGCTCAGCAAGACTGATCCGTCTCTTCTAAACATGAAACTCTACATGCACGAAGACTTAAACATGGTAGCTGAATTTGCATAAATGACTCACTTACAGTTGATCCTTAACTTTCAGATTTTAAGCCTCATTTTAAAGACCGTGAGTCGAACAGCATCGCAACTCCACAATCAAACAAGAAACGCTTCGTTGCGATGCTTGTTGCACAAGGTGAAATAAACTTAATTTGCACTATCTCTAACTCAAGCATGTTTGCAATACAATTTAGATCACAATCCTTATCAATTCAAAGTAATTCACTTCAGTTCTTACTACGTCAGGATGCGGTGGCCAAGTATGCTCATATAACAGCGAGCGATGGTGATTCGAACCAAGACACGCCCGGAGTGCACGACACGTACACCCATCTCCAAGTTGCTGGCAGTGAACTTGACCGATGTCATACGCAGCCACCTTTCCCAAGTTCACCCACACCGGGCGCGGTCCCATCGACCCAAACAGTAAGCTCCCTCAAGGTACATACCTGCAGTCATATGTTCTTGAGCGAGTTACCTCCTGCTGTACTGACACCGAAAGGCTAAGCCGATCGGAAAAGTTCCCATGTGGATCTCACAAGGTACATCGGTTTCCTAGGTCCCATGTAGCCAGTATGCGCCCGGTACACAATTCAAACTTGTCCAACAGGGCCAAGTACGGAGAGGCCTTAACCGACTCAGGCAGGGCTATGCACGCACGGTCCGCAGCCTGCTGCATATCTATCTCCTTGCTCGGTGTCAAATTCTTACTTGTGAATTTTCCTCACTGATTCTATTCATAACCCGTTCCAATTAACCAAGCCCTAAACTCACGAGTAGATTCCAATTACTTGACTTCTACCGGTCCTTCCAAAGTACATTTGGCGTAGCCTAAATCTACTCGAGGAGGTACTACTCTACCCATTCTCTCTTAAGTTAATCTGGTCATGCAATTGGGTTTTCAATATCATCTAGACCTAATGCAATCAATATCTCATATCATAGCTATGATCTCTACAAATGAAAAGCTTTATAAAAACTGCTTGAATGCAAACGGGGGTTTGCCTGTTTTGCAGGTGACTAAGTATATTATCAGTTAGTGTATCGATCACTTGTGGCTTGATCATGTGCTCTCCTTGCTCCTTGATCCACCCTCACTTGGCTTCACAATTCTCCACGTTGATGACTATACGATATGAAATGCATATGTATTTAATTGTAAAGCTTTTGCTAACATGGACTAATGATAAGTGTTAAACCAGAACTCTGTTTAAGAATTTAAAATGGAACTGAATTCAGTGGGTGGAGTTGGGTTTAGTCATTGGGATCATGTGCTAAGTGTTCTTCCTAATTGGAGTATTCTCACCTAAGCAAAGTGTATAGAAAAGTACTGATCCAGAGCTCAACTTTAGCTGAAATTTTTCATGTGAGTTCCTTGTCACAAGAAAGGTTCTGGGCCAAAAATTACCACTTTTCATTGAGTGGTTTATTCAGAACAATTCCCTAAGCAATTAAGAAAGAAGGAATTAATTCTGAAGTAACTCACATGTTCTGTGGGGAACCCCTTCCAGGATCCACACTCCAGGATACACATTAGGTGGTGCCGTGCGACGCGGCACCGAACAACATACACGAAAAGAACCATAAAGTACAAAGTCTTTTATTTCTCAAGATAGTGTTATTTACAAAATAAGGTACCACGAAGGTACACGCAGCGGAATATACATACACACTTTCTCTCGGTCCTAACTATGCAAAAGAGAAGACGTCCAGCCCGCGGACGCTTCTTACTAGCTTCCACAAAGATGAGTGCAGCGGCAGGGTTTCCGGTGAGTCGCTGATGGCTCACCGAACAACCATATTCATAGCAAATTTTATTACCTGCAAAACACTAATAATGCAACCGTGAGCACGATGGCTCAGCAAGACTTAACCGACACTCCTAACCATGAAACTCTACATGCAGGGATTACTAACATAGGAAAAATATGATGCAACAACGACACGCCTACATGTTAATCCTTACTTTCCGTTTAATAGCAGCAGATTATTATGCCTTAGGCAACCCTCACATCGGAAGTCCACAATCAAACAAGACACACTTTCCTCCGATGTGGTGATGCCCAAAGAGGAAAATAAACTTAGTGAGCTCTACAACTACAGCATACATGGTTGGCAATACAATGAATTTAAGAACTTCACATCAGCAATGATTCATCACACTTTATCTGGAACTAATTACTATGTCACAACTCAATGAACAAGTGGTACTCATATAACCCCGAGGGACGGAGATTGCAATCAGAACACACCCGGAATACACGACACATACACTGACCTCGAAAGACTCACACAAGAGCTATTTCTTACGTTGCATGCAGCAACCTTTCACACGTCACTCCAATGCTGAACCAGTTCCGCCGACCCATCAGAAGGGCCACTACACGGAACACGTCGAAGTTGCTCCGCTAGCGGGTTTACACCTCTGACACCAACCCCCAAAGGACGGCCGTATAAGTTTCGACACGAGAGTACCCGAATTACATCGGTTTCCTGGACCCCATAATTCCAGTATGCATCTGGTACTGTTCAAACTTGCTCAGCAGGGCGGCAGTTGCATCGGTCCTTAACCGAGACAAATAGAGCTATAGCCACACAGGCCCAACGTCCTGCTGCTCCTACTCTCTGCTCGGTCTCATTTTTCATTCCAGAACTTTCATTCTCTAGAACCATACCCCGCTGAACCAACATCCTAAACTCGCGAGTAGCTTCCAACTACCTGACTTGTACCGGATCCTATACAACTTAAGCCTAGCAGAATCTAAATGAAGGTAACCTGTTCTACCCTTTACTCCAAGGGTTTGTGGGTCATGCATTTGGAGTATCAATCACCTTGACCTAATGCACAATTCATACTAGACCAATAGAAGTGATACAAAGTAAAATGTAACTAAAAAACTGTTAAATGCAAACCGGGGCTTGCCTTATGTTGCTGCAGGTTTATTTCTACTTAAAGTCAGTAGCTTTGCGACGAGTAAAGCTTCAAGTTTCTGTTCTAAGTCGAATGCCTCGTCGAGCTCCTTCGTCGTTTTCCTACCGATATGAACATGCACAGTTTTATGTTGCAAGTAAAAACATTATAAAACAAAAGTGTTTTATGACTTAAGAAGAGTTCAGACTATCTAAGACTCGAGAATTTGGTTTGGCTATGTGCTGGAACAGAGAAAGGAACATTTTGCGTATTGGAGGTTTTTGGAACTAAAGTGCAAAAAACTATATAATGGATATATGTATGAAGCTGGGCATAATTGGCAGAAAACTGGAGAAGATGATCTCAACTTGTTCTGGAATTTTTACAGTGGTCCATAGATCATACAGAGGTATGGCTTGCAAAATTTCAGACAAAGTTGATGCAAGATGTGGTCTAGGGATGTTCCTTAGCTATTTAGCTTCTCTAGATTCCTAGGGCAATTCTAGGGTCTTGTCATGCTCCAAATGGGTTTTTTCAGAAACTTGAGAGTCTCCTAAGTTCATAGAACTTGGTTTCCCCATTTTTGGAGCTTCCTACACAGAGATATGGAATTTAGAAATTGGAACTAAAAGCTGAAAATCATTCTGTTATTTTTTTCGTAATTTTCAGAGACATACAAGATTGAATCAACATTTGGCCAAGCAAATGAAGTACAATGCCTCTGAAACTATTACTGGCGTTCAAGGATTCTTGGAAGGATGCCCTGCCCAAATTTGGGAATTTTCCAATAAACAGAACTCCTGTTAAAATTCATACAATATTTTCCTTAAATGAATTAATGAGCCAAATCCAGGGATTTTCATAAACATTGGGCTGCATCCCTTGATAGTACTCTTTGAGTGGAATCCAACAAAATTTGTTTCACAATTTTTGGACACTCCTACACAAAGTTATGGCTCTCCAAATCTGAACTGAATTGGGAAAATATGGAAAATGTTTAAATGCCGACAGTGGGTCCCACTCGTCATCCCTAACCTTCAGCCTCGCGCCAAAAAGAGCAGTGGCGGCTCCCTCCGGTGAGGTCGCCGGAAAGGCACTTCCCAGCCACCTCTGGACCCCCTGCTGGCCGCCCCCCCATTTTTCCCCACACTGAACACGTTGGTGAGGTCGCCGGCGGCTGAAATTCGCCGGAAAACAGGGCGCACCGGCAACAGCAAACCCTAGGTCTCCGGCCAGGTCGTGCATGGTGAATTCTCCACAAAATGGTCGGTTCTTGAGCTCTAAAGCACAAGGGGATCGTGTATAAGACCAACATGAGGTCTAAACAAGCCGGGGTGTGCTCCAAACCTATCGGCACTGTGCGCCCGATATGGTCCAGCGGTATACCCTCGAAAAGAACTCGGATTCCTCGCTATACACTCAATTTCTTGGTCTAAAATCGATGAAGGAGGTGTGCTAGGCAGTTAAGATCCTTTGTGTGAAGTTTGAAACACGACAAACATGATTTGAGGACGAATTTTGCAATTCCTTACCTCAAGGTCAGTTTCTGCCGCCCGGGAGAGAATCTTGAAATTCTCCCTCTGTGCTCAATGGCTAGGGCAGAGCTTCGGCGGTGAGCACCTAGGCTTCTAGGTGCACTGATGGGTTGGCTTGCTTGGGCGTGATCACTCCTGGTTTGGGATGGCCACGGCGACCAGTTCGGTTTTTCGGTGTTTACCCGAGAGCTGCAGAATCTTTGCTGTTTTCCGGTGCCAACGAGCGCGGGATCATGGGGGAAAGTTGCTAGCCGGCTAGAGCACTCGGGGGCGCAGCTCTTTGCTGTTGGGGGCTTGAGCAATTGGTGCTCAGGTTGCTGTGGTTTGATCGGAGAAGAACCGAGAGCGTACGAGCGGCTGTTTTCTGCGTGCGGGAGAAACCACGAGAGTGAGCTCGATCGGGGAGAAAGCGAAAAAGGGTTGTGGCACTCGTGGTGTTGATCAGGATGAGTGACCGCGAGGAAATCAGGAGGTCGTGCCTGCGATGATCGGTCGAAGTCGGCTGCTGTCGCGCGTGGCTTACCCGAGAAACAGAACAGAGTCGGTTCACTCCCTCTACCGTATGACATGTGGGGTCCACTGCCCCTCTCCCTTATCCCCCAATTCCGTTTAAAATAGAAAACGAGCTCCAAATTTGATCAAATTCGGAGGGTAGGCCAAAAGAAATGTGAGCAACACAACGGTGCACTCAAATTTGAATTTCGGTGAAGTCGAAATTCAAAACTGAGATTTAAATTCAAATTTGAATTTTCTCCTGTTTAAATTCCAACAAATAGGTAATCCTTTTCAAATGCTCTGAAAATTTGCCGGGCTATTACTGAATGTGTGGAGAACCAAATGATAGCTTTAGATCTCCGTGTTCGGGAATTTTTGCAAGTTCAAGTTTATATTTAGAGCTCACACCGTTAAATTCAAAAGTTTAAATTCCCTCTCATTTTCTCGGTGTGACTTGCAGCTCCACTTGCTAGAGTTTTTGGATTTCACATGTTCATGCCAAACTTAGTGAACTACAATTTCAATTATAGTTCAGAGAGCATGCATGAATTTTCCTATAATTTTTGGAGCTAAGGGTTGCCCAGAACTGAATTTTCAAGTTTGGGGCTTTTCTGAAAATGTTTCTGTATTAATTTGAATACAGCAAAATGAAATCTGAATTATCCTAATCCAATTAAATCTAAACGAGATGAATATTTTACAGGATTTCAAGTAAATCCTAAGGAATATTATATTCTGGCAAAATTTGGGGATTTTTAGATGAACCAAACTCCCTCTAAATTTTTTTTACTGAAAAGCTTCAAAGAATTTTCCAGAATTTATTAATGACTTACATACAATTAGGGTTGCACGTTTGGATAGATTTTTGCAATCTGAATCTAACCCAATTTGAATCACCTAATTTGGAGTTTTTTAGCAAAAGTTACGCTCTTCTAAAGTTTGATTGAAATCTGAACATGAAATAAATCTGGGGAAATTTTCAAACTCTGACAGTGGGGTCACGCGGTCACGTGGCGAGATCTTAGATCAGACACACCGCGTTCTACAGCCTTCCCTCATGTGGACACACCGGATCCTGACTCCATGGAGGATCCTGCCTACCAAAATACCCTCACTGACAGCGGGACCGGCCCCTTCTTCTTCAACCTCTCGCCGGACTTCGGTCTCCCGGCCATCTCCCGAGCTCCTGCTCGCCGCGAGGGCCTAAACCGACACGCTAAGCACTTTGGTGAATTTTCCCTGAGCCGGCGATGTCCCTAACCCCTCTCGCGACATCGCAGCGGCTCAGTTGCACTTCGGCGACGTTACCCGCTCTGCCTAGCTCTCCAAATTCGATGAACTTTGGCCCTATAGTATCAGTGAATCTTGTAGATGCTCGGCGTATATGCTAACTTGATCGGAGAGGTCACTAAGTATGCAGTCACCGTGTGCCCGAGGCGGTTTGCGTGGCGGTTGAGAAGAACTCGGCGTTCTATGACTAGGGTTGACGAAATCGAGCACCATTCCGTCGAGGAGTTCCGTAGGAGGCTAAAGAACATAACCCTAGAACAGAACTGATAGACACTATGCCTCGGATGAGAATTTTAAGGTTTGGTGCTGGTGGCCCGAAGAAACTGCCAGGATGAAAACCTAAATTACGGCCTAGTCATCCTATGAAACGACTTCACACTTGATGGACAGCAAGGGGAGGTGCTAACCAAACTTTTCCGTTGCTTGGTTGCATGTGAAACGCCAGAGAGACTCGGTTCAACATCGAGACGCCGAGGTCGGTTCGCGGGAGGAAAAAGAGCTTGTCGACGTGCTTGTAGCCCACTGCACACTCGAGAACCGCTTTGACAAGCTTGAGGGAGTTTGGGCGACGCCGTTTTCATGCTTGGCCGGTTGTTAAAACTCACGGAACGCGTTGTCGAAGGAGACCCGGTGTGTGAGCTCAGTGGCGGCAAGAATTCCTCAGGGAAGGTGTTGTTGCATGGAGGAGGGCGAAGCAACGAGAGTGTCTCAGTTTTGTGAGGCAACACACTCCCGGTGCGAGCTGATAAGAGCGAGGGCGGTAGTCCACGAGCTGCTCGGGAGGTGTCCTCAGTGTGGAGTCTCGGTGTCGAGCTGAGAGGCTTCAGTTGCTTCACGTAGAAAACAAAGGAGCAAGACTTCGAGTGTAAGGCAAAATTTTCCAATGACAAATCAGCCCCACTCCATTTCACCCCCTTATCCTCCCCAAAAGATCTAAATTATTGGCAGGAGATCACTTCAAATGTGTGGAGTTTGAATCTGAAATGCATTTGGATAATTGAGCAAGTTTCATCCAAATTAAAATTTGAATTCCTAGGCAATTTAACGTCCTCTTTTAAATAGCTAGCGAAGTATCTCCAAAATTCATGAAACCTTGCATCCCCACTAATTTGGACCTGAGGAATTCAAATATGAAATCTGATTTTCATTTTAGCTGCTGCAAATGAGATTTTTAGCACAACAGTTTGCATTACTATTGTGTTGCGCTCATTTGAAATTTTAGTTGAACCAATTAAGTTCAAAATCTGATTTGAAACTTTCTCTTGCACATGATACTTCACATATATGGTTGTAAATCCACCTTGGTTCCAAGCATGCAAATAAACATTTGAGCCTGTGTGGAGAGAGCTCTCATGTGCATCATCATATGTGAAAAAAGTTTTAGCAAGTTCCAATTTTCATACACACGAAATCAAATGCTTGTTTCAAACTTCAGTTTCTTTGTATTCATATTTTTGGGATCTTTACAAGCGGCAGGGTTTCCATGAGTTAAACGATTCAGATGGCTCCGAGTCTCACCGGGCAACCTCTTCATAAGCATAGATGTTAACCTGCAAAACCACTCACATAGCAAGCTTGAGCACATAGGCTCAACAAGACTGATCCATCTCCTCTAAACAGGAAACTCTACATGCACGAAGGATTGAATATGGTAACTGAAATTTACATACAGGACTCACCTACAGTATCCTTAACTTTCAGATTTATAGCCTTATTTTAAAGCCTTGAGCCGAGCAGCATCACAACTCCACAATCAAACAAGAAACGCATTGTTACGGTTCTTCTTGCACAAGGTGAAGTAAACTTAATTGGCACTATATCTAATTCAAACATGGTTGCAATACAATTTATAGCACAATACTTATCCATTCATGATAATTCACTTCACTTCTTACTACGTCAAGACTCATTGTCCAAGTATGCTCATATAACCACGAGCGACGGTGATTTGAACCAAGGCACGCCCGGACTGCACGACACGTACAGCCATCTCTGAGTTGCCGTCAGCACACTCGACCGATGTTGCACGCAGCCACCTTTCCCATGTTCATCCTCACCGGATGCGGTCCCATCGACCCGAACAGCAAGCTCCCTCAAGGTACATTTCCGCTGTTATATCTTCTTGAGCGAGTTACCTCCTGCTGCACTGACGCTGAAAGCGTAAGCCGATCGGAAAAGTTCCAATATGGACCTCATGAGGTACATCAGTTTTCTGGGTCCCATATAGATAGTATGCGCCTGGTACACAACTTAAACTTATCCAATAGGGCCAAGTACGGTCGGGCCTTAACCAACATAGGCCAGGGCTATGCACGCACGGACCTCGTCCTGCTGCATCTCTACATCCCTGCCTTGTCTCAAATTCTCATCTGTGAATTTTCCTCAATGTTGTAATCATAACCCGTTCTAGTGAAACCAAGCCCTAAGCTCGCGAGTAGATTCCAACTACTCGACTTTCACCGGTCCTTTCCAATGAACATTATGCGTAGCCTAACTCACTTGATGGCGTGCTATTCTACCCATTTCTCTCAAGGTAAATCTGGTCATGCATTTGGATATTCAATATCATCTAGACCTAATGCACATCATAATCTCATACCTATAGTATCTATAAACAGAAAACTTTATAAAAATTGCTGAATGCAAACCAGAGCTTGCCTGTTTTGCTGGTGAATAAGTATAGATAAATCTGTTAGTGTTGCTGATCACTTGAGTCTTAATCACGTGCTCTTCTTGCTCCTTGATCCAACTTCACTTTGCTTCACAATTCTCCACGTCAATGCCACACGTTATGAGATGCATATGTATTTAATTGTAAATACTTTGTGATAAAGGTTTAATGACAATTTAAAAATAGAAATTCTGATTAGGAGTAGGAATTGGACTGAATCCTAGTGGAAGAAGATGGATCTTAGCAAGGTGGGATCAAGTGCTAAGTGATTCTTCTAATTGTGGTGTATTCAACTAAGGAAGATAACCAGAAAAGTAATAATCCAGGGCTCTAATGGAGCTGAAAATTTTCATGTGAGTTCCTTGTGACAATAAAGTTTTCTGTACCAAAATTCAAGACTTTTCATTAAGCAATTCACCCAGAACAATTTCCTAAGCATTTAGGTAAAAAGGAATTAATTATGAAGTAACTTGCATGTTCATGCAAATCCAAGTGAACTACAATTTCATGTATAGTTCAGAGGGCATGCATGAATTTTCCTAGGATTTTTGGATCTAAGAATTGTCCAGAAATAATTTTTCAAAGCTGGGACTTTTTCTGAAAAAAGGTTTCTGAACTCATTTGAATACAGCATTTTGTATTCTGAATTTTCCTACACAAATAAACTCCAAATAAGTTAACATTTTGGCCGGAGTTCCATAATATCCTAAGGAATATTCTGGCAAAATTTGGGGATTTTTGGATTAACCAAACTCCCTCAATAATTCTTTTACTGAAAAGCTTCAAAACAATTTCCAAATATTATTATTGACTTTCATACAAATTGGGTTGCACATTTGGATATATTTTTCCAATTTGAATCTAACCCAATTTGAATCACCCAATTTGGAGTTTCCTACACAAAGTTATGTGCTTCTAAAGTTTGAATGACATCTGCAATTCAAATTAATCTGGAAAATTTTAAAAACTCTGACACCGGGCCCAGGGTGACGTGGCATTACCAGGGACAACAACCCACGGGGCCACAGAAATAACTGCACGTAGGCACAATACGATCCGGCACCACAGAAGATCCGGCGCAGTTTAAACAACGACTGACGCGTGGGACCCGTGATGGCTTCTTCTTCCTCGCGCCCCTGGGGCCGCCCGCCACTTTCCTCGCCGGAGCACTCACCGGGAGGGGGTTTTCATGTCCCAAACTCGACCAATCTCGCCGCTTCTGCCTCAAATCACCCGGCGAATATGCTGCCTGTATCGGTAAACGGCGATGGCCAGAAGTGGTGGCGCGACGTGCGGCGGCTTCGGGAAGCCTTCGGTGACATCGGCCGCACCTCCTAGAACCCTAAACTCGCTGAGATCTGGCCCTATAGAATCAGGGGATCACGTAGAAGCTTGACGTGGATGCAAAAAGGCTCCGGGGAAAGCTCTACCTATGATGTCACCGTGCGCCCTACGGTGTACCGACGGCTCGCCATCGGAAAACTTCAAAATAGCGCTTCTACAGATGGTTTTAGCTAGGATTTTTGGTCATGGAAGATCGCTAGCAAGTCTAGCACCTATGTGCAATGTTTGAAGGACCAGAACAGATTATTGAGCAGGAATTTTGTGAATTCTTACCGGAGACTCGGTTTGCACCGGCCGGAGGAAAAACTGGAAATTCTCCGGCGACGATCAACGGCTGGCTCACAATCGACCAAAGGTGGCGGGTAAAACTCCCAAGGATAGGTGCTGTGCCGTGGAGGAGAGTGAAGCAACAATGATCTCTCAGTTTGTGAGGCAAAACCCTCCCGGTGTGAGCTGATAAAGGCAAGGGAGGGAGCCACAAGCTGCTCGGGAGGTGTCCTTGCGGTGGTGTCCGGTGGAGGCTCGGTTGCTTCGAGTGAAAAACAGAGAAACAGAGACTTCGGGTGTAAGTGTAGTTGTGCCAATGACAAGTGGGTCCAACTCCTTTCCCTCTCCTTATCCTTCCAAAATATCTCAAATTTTTGGCAGTGGTCTAATTCAATTGTGGGGAGCTCAAGTTTCCTCCAAATTCAAATTTGAATTTGAATTCCAATGCAATTCAATGTCCTTTTTGAAATGAATAGGAAAGCATCTCCAAATTCCCTCAAACTTTGCATTCCCACTAATTTGGACCTGAGGAATTCAAATATGAAATCTGATTTTTAAGTTGGCTGCTGCAAATGGGATTTTTAACACAACAGTTTGCATTTTTATTGTGCTGCCCTCATTTGAAATTTGAGCTGAACAAATTGAGTTCAAAACCTGAATTTAAACATCCTCCTTTCACATGAGAACTTCACACATGGTGTGTAATTCAACCTTGGCTTAAAACAATTCACATGACCATGGAAGCTCATTTGGTTGGACACTCATGTGCATCATAACATGTAGAAAGTTTTAATAGGTCCCATCTTTCATAAACTTGAAACCAAATGGCATTCAACCTTCATGTTATTTCATTTACATTTTTGGGACTTCTACAGTTGAATCACTCCTTTATACTTGTTTAACCAGTCCATTCCAAGTATTATATTAATCCCTCGGGAATTCAAGATGATGAGGTTTGTAAGGAAATCTACCCCCCTTATTTTAATGCTTACTTTCAAACATACTACATTTGTAGGAGCTAGAATTCAGATTTAAAAGAAGCGATTCCCAACTATATGCATCAAGGTATATGAACTAAGCAACTCCTTTATTAATATAAACCTATATGAGGATGTGAACAATAGCCGAAGTGCAAGGAACCGAGGGTCTCGACAATCCAGGATCTCGCTGAGGGATACTGCGATGGACAGCACCGGATAACACACATAAAACACGATAAGCGGAAGCTAAAATTTTACTACATAAACTTTTTTATCAACATAGTTACATTAAAATAGCGTTAAAGTTTACACTCACGGACTAGACTAAGCAAAAGGTCTCACGTTCAGCCCGTGAACGTGATCCCACTAGCACACACGCATGCACTAACACGGCGGCGTGCACGGCTCCCACTCAACGGTGGTTTCCTCTTGGGGGTCCATCTCCTCCTCGGAAGCCTCCTCCTCATAGAACCCCGCAAACGCTTCAAAACACAAGCAGTGAGCACGATGGCTCAACAAGACTGACCCATCTCACCTAAACATGATACTATACATGCTAGGTTTGTAGTGTATAATAGGAAGATATGTTGCAAAAGACATGCCTAATTAGTTGACTCTTACTTTCAAGTTTCAGCCTCATGTCAGTGGAGAACCTTGTGCTAAGACACATAAGAAATTCGCAATCAAACAAGAAATGCATTTCTCTTATGTGCTTTCTATAAGGTGGAAATGAACTTTGATTAGCTCTAAACTAAATCATTTCAATAACAGTCAACGTGCAGCTTTCATCCAGCAACTTTTGTCATGTCAACTAGCCTGTTCTTTCTACGTCACGGTACAGCGAACAAGTGATACTCACTGACCACGAGGGACGTTGATTATAATCGATTTACACCTGCAGGGTTACCCGAATAACCTGTTACGTGCGCCCGTACTCGATGTCTCCTACAGCAACCATCATGGACGTCGTACATAACCACCTTTCATCCTTTATACAAGTGTTGAACCGGTCCTATCGTCCCGAGCAGGAGGTCTCCACGCGGAGCATCCTTGGTGCTTGCTAGCCGATTTACACCTTACTGCTCTCAACCTACCCTCTGGATGACAAGCAATGCCTCTACAGATCGCTACCCAAATTACATCGATTTCTCGGTTCCCATATATCTGGTAGGTCTTCAGTACTGTTCTAGCTTGTTCAACAGGCCGGCACACGGCTCGGTCCCCAATCGACACAAGCAGAGCTATGGCACCCAGGCCCCAAAGTCCTACTATCCTTACTCTCCGCTCAGTCTCATTTTTATGCCATGTGATCCATTATCTATCTTTCTAACCGAGTACTGTGCCTCTAAGCCTATTCTCGTGATTTGTTCCAACTACTCGTCTTGTACTGAAACCTATACCATTTTACATTGCAGTGGCTTCTCGTGGTTTAAAACCTAAGCCCAAAACCCCTGGTTCTCTTGGCTATGCATTTGGGTTTCCAATCAAGACTCTAATGCACATTTGTAGGAAAGGCATAAAGTGAGTGACCAAAAATAAGACTTTATAAAAGGGTTAATGCAAACTGGAGCTTGCCTTGCTGCTGGTCGTTGACTATTTGTTCTTCCGGAGTAATAAAGTCCAGAACCTCCGGGTCTTCTTCGATCTTAGTGACTACACGAAATGAAAATATGATGTATGACAAATTTAAATGCATTTGAATTGAATTGAGATGGTGAAGACTATAAGTATAGCTAGACAACCCATTTTACTCTGAAACTTTTAGTGTGTTTTGGTGACAACCTAAACATAGACTTCGCCAAATTTCATTAGAGGCAAAACTCATTTGAGCCCTGCACAAAAAATGTATATTTGGCCATCTTTAGTGCTCCTATGGCTTTCTAGGGATTTTTATGGAGCAAGCCATGACTTGTTGGAAACTAGAGTTTCAGAGTGTTCTAATGGAATTGGTTTCTTCTAATTTGGACAATCCTAGCAAAAGATGGATGTGAAATTTTTATGGACAAGTTCAGGGAAATTCTGAAAAATGTTTCTGGACATTTTTCTTTTTCTCTGGACCAGTTTCTTAATCACACCATTAGGTGGACTAAATGAGCTCGGATGGATGTGAAATTTTTATGGTGACTCAGGGATATTACATGGAACATCCTGGCAAAATTTCAGAATTTTGCATTAAAGGAATATTCAGTTAAAATTCTCAACAGTTTAAATTTGGAGAATTCATTCTGAAGAATTAAAGGGTTTCATGGAGTGAAACTTGTTTTGCTGGAAAGTACTCAGAGAGCTCAATCCAACAATTGGTTCACTCGATTTGGACACTCCTAGCCAAAGTTATGGGCTTCTAAAGTTTTGAAGGGAAAACTGAAAAAGAAAACATAAAATGTTTAAACGGCTGACACTGGGCCCCATCTGACAGTATAGTCTTCAACCTCTCGCCGGCGCCCGAACACGCGCCGAATGGCGGTACTGTCACGGTGCTTTCTCGGCCTACAGTGGATGAATTTCGATGCGGTTTCTTCCTACATGTTCCCTGGAGCACGGCACACACGCTGGGCAACTTCTCGCACCTCGGCATCGCCGGAAATGTGATCGGCGACGGCGGTGGCGGAATTGAGCTCGGTTCCGACGGTGATCGCTCATCATGGCAGCGAACTGTGGCGGACCGGAATCCGCTCATCCAGGATCACAGAGGGTGGTGCCGCACGATGCGACACCCGACAGCACACATCATAAGGATACATTGTATTACATAGAAAACCAACTGAAATGTACAAAGTAGTACACTACTCAGTTACAAACTAGTGTCTTTATTACACAGCGGAAGTCTAATTTGTACAACTCACGCCCGCCTATCTAGCAAAAGTCGGTTGCCCAGCCCTAGGCAACCCACACTAGCTGCACTCCTCAGCTCAGCGCGGCGTGTACGGCTCCCACTCAGCTGTGGTCCCCGACGGAGGGTAATCCTCGCCGGTGGACTCGTAACCCGAGTCCGTGGGTGGCTCCTCACCTGAAAAACACTTAAGCAGCACCCGTGAGCACGATGGCTCTACAAGACTTAACCGACTCGCCTAGGCATGGAACTCTACATGTAGTGAACAATGAACATGGGACGGTCAAATTGCAGCAAACGGACACGCCTACAAGTTCATCCTTATTTCATCTTTTAGCCACAAGTTAACAGTTCATGAAGCTGAAATTTAGTAAGCAATAATTGGTGGCACACAAGTAGCAATACAATTATATCATAACAGCAATATTGAATCATCACGTTTCATATATTAGCCTACGTCACAACTCAGTGACCAAGTGGTACTCTTCACCGCGAGGGACGGCGAATCGACTCGATATACACCTGCAGGGAGGCCCAAAGAGCACGTCACGTACGCCCACCCATGGAGCTGCACAGCACGCTCACTCGATGTCGTACGGGACAACCTTTCGCCCAACAGCCCAAACGTTGAACCGGTCGCACCGAAACGAGCAGGAGGTTCCCTACATGGAGCATCTCTCTATGCCTGTTAGCAGATTTCCACCTTGCTGCCCTCAGCCTACACCTATAAATCGGTGCATTATGCCTCGACGCCCGGAGGTTTTGGTTACATCGGTTTATCAGGGCCCATATATCCGATATGCCTTCGGTACGTTCAAACTTGTTCAGCGTGGGCCGCACACGGATCGGTCCTCAATCGACACAGACAGGGCTGTGCACACAAGACTTCCTCTTGCTGCGCCCTAGCCCCTGCCTAGTCTCATTTTCATTACTAAAGTGATCTCACATCACTCAAACCAATCCTGTGTGTCCCAAGCCTAAACTCGCGAGTAGATTCCAACTACTTGACTTGTACCGAAGTCCTATGAATCATTAAGCATAGCCTATCTACTCGAGGACTTAGACACTACCCTCACTCTTTTAGGAACCATCTGGTTATGCATTTGGGTTTCATCCATCCTACACCTAATGCACATCCATACCTCACACTAAACATGGAAACAAAGCAAAATTTTATAAAAGGGGTTAATGCAAACCGGGGCTTGCCTTGTTGCTGCTGGTCAGTGGTTAGGTCTTCGTACAGAAGAAGGAAGTCAAGCACTTCCGGAGTCTCCTCGCCTTCAGCGACTACACGTTAATGAGATACTACATGTCAATCAAATGCAATGTGTAAACTTGAATAAGTAATTACTATAACTCTAGCTAGCCCTCCCATTTGGCTCTGAATTTTTTTTGGTGGCTTGGTAAGGTTCTAACCAGAGTCTTGACCAAGTTTCATTTGAAACAAAGTTCATTTGAGCCTTGTACAAATAAAAACCTATTTGGTCAATATTAGAGCCTCTAAGGAGTTTCAGGGGTTTTCATGGCTCCAATCCTTATTTTCTGGAAACTAGAATTTGAGATGGTCCTAAGGGAGTTGGTTTCATGTCATTTGAAGAATTCTAGAGGAAGTTATGCCCTAAATAAAATTTGAGAAAATCTGAAAAATGTTTCTGTACATTTTTCTATTTTCTCAGGGCAGTTCACTTAATCACCCCATTAGGAGGACTAAATGAACTTAGATGAGTCTGAAAATTTTCCAATGAACCTCACAGCCAAATTTCAGAATTTTTCATGAAGTAAGCCTCCAGATAAAATTCCTAACAGTTTAAACTTTAGGGATTTAATTCTGGAAAACTATTAAGTTTCATGAGCTGAAATTGGTATTGCTGGAAAGTACTCAAAATTCTGAGTTCAGCAAAATTTGGTTCACTGCATTTGGAGCTTCCTAGCTAAAGTTCTATGCATTTGAAGTTTGCACTAAAACTGGAAAATCCTCCAAAATGTTTAAACTCTGTGGGTGGGGCCCACTCCTCAAAT
Organism: Neostapfia colusana; assembly: GCA_030760725.1. NCBI lineage: Eukaryota > Viridiplantae > Streptophyta > Magnoliopsida > Poales > Poaceae > Neostapfia > Neostapfia colusana. The sequence goes on along the minus strand of JASWHV010000012.1, from coordinate 63,843,690 downwards.
CGGCCCACTGAGAACGCGGCCACACCGTGGCCCACGGGGTTTTACCCGCGCTGCCGCACTGAATCCCAGCCACAACTGGATCCCTGCACGAGAACAGAGGCTGACCTGTGGACCCGGCCCCCCTTCGTCTACCTCGCGCCATCCCGCGACTCCCGCGGCGGTGCCTCGCCTGAGTTCTCGCCGCCGGCTATTTTGCTGCACGAACTTCGATGGGTCTCGCCGCCTGGGCCCAACTTGGCTCGAGGAACACGCTGGTGCCCTCACCGAAGCTCGGCGATGGCCGGAACCACGCCCGCGGCGGTGACAGTGGCTCTCTCTACTCCGGCGATGTTTCCCGGGCTACTCAGGGCCTTATTCTTCAAACGGTTTGCTCCTACAGCTCCACTGTGGCATGCTGAGCACGAATATGAGCTCGGTTGGCCATGGAAACGGCCGGAGCTACGTTCTCACCGTCGACCTAGGCCCGATATCGGCTGTGACCGGAAAAACTCGATAACCAGAGTCTATACTCAACGGTTCTTCGTACTTTTTGATCCTAGATGGTCCTTGCAGGGTGTAGATCATGCTTGTAGCTCAGTATACCCGGTGATGAGCCAATACCCGCGAATTTTAGGATTTGGGGATGGCTCGGTCTTAAGACCACTGAAACATCCCCAGGGGAATTCTCCCTCGACAGTGCACGAAACGACGAACGGTTTGGACTAGAAGGACCAGCACCTTAGGGCGACTGTTTCTTGTGTTGATCGTCGGGCACGAGGGAGCCTGTGTTGCCCGGACGCCGGCGACCAGAGAGCGGCGAACTCAGGGCGTGCCGCTTTGGATGTGTGCTGGTGGAACAGAGAGAAGGAGGAAGGGATTCACGCAGACCAGGGGTGCAACCGAGTGTTTTGTACCCGGCGTCCTCATCCCCCGAGAAGGAGGTTGCGTGGCGACCGCGTTGGGGCAGGGTTGCTCCCGTGCACTGGCGACCGCAGAGGTGTTCGACCGAGGGACTGAGTCGGTTCAGTCTCTGTGTGTCTGACCAGTGAGTCCTCTTCTCCCCTCTAATTCTTTCTCTCCCTTCTGCTGCAAATATCCCAGCTACTAAACATTGAATGATAGACTTTGACACCAAGTCACAGTTTGAATTTGGGTTCTCAAATTTGAAATTTGTTTGGCCAAATTTGATTCACATTTAAACTGAAATTCAAATTCAGTTTTGAATTATCGCAAATTTAGCTCCCGACAAGATGAACTTCAATGGGGATGAAAATTGGTGGACTAACTCAGAAAAATGTGCTGAGTTTGAATATGAAGACAACTTTTGAATTTAAGTGATAAAAGTTGCTGCAATTTGAATTTACATCCAAATTGGCCTCTTTTTCAAATGCCTCCAAATGTGCCTCACAAAGTGTTGGATTTGCATGAAATTTGGCCTGAACCTTCCCAAGACTATTTAAGTTCTAGGGGTGAGCTCAACCTCTCATGTTCATGTGTAGAAATCCTACTTTGTAAAAGTTAGGGCTTTCCCCTCTAATCACCCTTTTGATGGAGGTTACTTGCTCTTCACAAGTATTCCCAAGATATCCACAACAAAAGCTGTGGTGTGGTGAGGTGATGGAAAATTTTTGCAAGTCCCTTTTCTTGGGATTTTACACGAACACGACCAACCAAGGGATCGTATAGAACTACTGGGGCATGGGGAAGCTAACCCTGCCCTCCTCTTAGCCAGAGATCGCCAGGAAGGTGGACTTCACCGGTGACCCGAGACGTTTTCACTGACGGGGTGAAAACTCAGTGCTATGCTCACCGGCTGAACTATCCGTGCTGTGATTTGACCAAGGTGATCGTTAGGTGTTACTCTAGCTCTAGCTAGACTAGCTAATCGGATGATCAAGCCTTTGGAATGTATTTCCCGATTTGGTCCTAGCTGTTCTATACGGCGGCCGAAGCAAAAAATTGGAATTCTGGCTCACCGGCGTTGAGAGAGCTTAAACAGGTTTAGGAGAAGGAACTAGGGTGGTTGGCTAACCTCTGTGATCGGTTGTCCGAGCTTGAACGGGCGTGGTTCCACCGGGCGATGGAAACTTCCGCCGGCGACTTTGTTCTGTCCCGAGGAAGATGATTGCATGGTACAGCTCGAAGGAAGCCATGAATCAGCTCGTGTGAAAGTGTCGGGTTTGGCCGGTCGATGGTGAGGGTTGGAGCTCGGATGAGCGGCGGTGCGTAGCTTCGTTTTTGTGCAGTTGTGCGACAAGTAACGAGTGAAACGACTCGGTAGCATCCCAGGCGCGATGATACGGGCGCTGGGGGCGTTGGACGTCGGTTGGGAGCTGGAAGCAGCTGCTGGCGAGTCTCCAGCGCCGTGGCGCTCCTGCACCTGCGCGCAAGAAACCGAGCAACGCTCGGTGGAGTCGGTTTGAGCTCTTGTGTGGCTGACAGTGGCCCCAATTTTTCCATTTTGTCCTCACAAATTCAATTTTTACACTGTTGTAACTTTGTGAGACCACTCTGCCCTCTAGAATTTGATCAATCACAAAATTGGGATTTGGTTGTGAAGTAATCAAATTGCAGTAGTGGTTTGGTTGAATTTGCAGCAATTATGAAGTTTGAAATTCAAATTCAGTTTGAATTTGTTAAAAATAGCTCATGTCAAGATCAACTCAAAATGGAGTGAAAATTGGTGTGTGAGCTCATAAAAATGTGCTGAGTATGAATATGAATCCCTATTTTGAATTCATGTGATGAAAGGAGTCTGAACTTGAATTTAAGTACAAACTAACCATTTAATGAATGTATCCAAAAGTACCTCAAAGAGGTTTGGATTTGTGTGAAAATTGGCATGAGCATTCCTAACAAAGTTTAGGAGTTGATGATGTGCTCGGCCCCTATATGATGCTTGTGGAAAATACCACTTTTGCATTTTGTGAGTTTATCTTCTAATTACCTATTGATGGTGGTTACTTGCTCTTCAAATATGTTCATAAGTTTACCAAATGGAGCTGAGGTGTGTGGGTTGATGAACACTTTTAGCAAGTGAAAACTTGGGACCTTACACGAAGCTTCCAACATCTCTCTACTATGTGTGGATGTGGACATTCTCCGAAGCGTCCCACAACTCACACCCAAGCACACAAACACAAGTAATCATCATAAGGGTTTAGCACACCACTCTTATATCAAACTACTACGATCTAAGCGTTCTTATTACAACTTTATGCAATAGGGAATCTAAACTTAATCGTGAGAACCAAAGCTATGGGCCGTGTGGCGGGGGGGGCAGTCCATACATCGGGGCACTCCATGGTGAGTCGGCAGTCCATGTAGGGGTAGGTGACACTAGTGCTCCATTTGTTCCCGCATTGGCACGAGTCTCCTCTTGTTTCTCCAGCAAGTATAGCTTCTTGCGGAGGTAGCAAATCTCTTCTTGTGCGCTTGCATGGTGGTTTCCTAACTCCTCGAGCATTCTCTGAGACCTGTCAGCAGCTTGTGGGCTGGAAAGAGCTTCTCCATGGGGTCCAATGATCTCCCTGGTACCACTCTTCCGATATGGGTGCAGCTCAAAGGTAGTGTTTTCTAGCTGCCCATGAAAAGTGTAGCACAGTCCGGTCGGTGCATCCCATGCAGCATCATCAACAGCTTCTTCCCTTGTGGCTCTCCATGTGGGTGCGAAGTGCCATATGACAACCCTACCGTTAGATAGGATGGTTACTTCAGCCTTCCACTCTTCATGTCTAAGACGAGGGACTTTCTTGAGGAGGTACTCCGGGTATAAACTGCAGCAATCATGGAACTCTCTCAGCTCCCTAGTCATGTGTCCTTCCTCCATCCCGTTGGACCGGAATTCTTGAGCAGAACGTATGACCCGTTCATCATCTTAATTCTCGGCCTCAGCAGGTGGTGGCTCTTCTATGGATTCATCTTGTTGCGACATAGCTTCATGGGGCCCCGCTGAGTGTAAGCCCGCGTGGTGTTCCTCCTGAGGTGGGTACCAGTGTTCTTCTTCTTGTGGATCGTCTTCCAAGTCATCTTCGATTGGTTCCACCTCGTTTGTATTCTCTTCCTCATGCATAGAGTTATTGACTTCATCTTCGTCATGAGGTTCCATCTTCACCTACTCCCGATATGGTCCATCGGACACCTCGATGGGTTAAGTACACTCCCACGTGGCGGTGGACGAGTTCTCATGCGTGTTGTGTCCTAGTGACCGACATCTATAAATAAGACATGATAAACTTAGAGAATAAGTAAATAAATCCAAAAGAAAATGCAAGACAAGAAGAAAACAGAGGGTGTGGCTGTCCAAAAAAAAAAGAAGAAAGAGGGGCTGAAAATAGCGCTTTACGGTGAATGAGTTGACAAATAAAATGCAGCAGCAAGCAATTTCGAAAATAGTAGTTTAGAGTGGTATTCCTATGTATTTTAGAGTGTCCATTCTACCTAGGCTTGCGTCCTATGGTCAACGTAGCTCTGATACCAATTCGTGACATCTAGTTCCGAAAATGAACCAAGTGATGCGCATGTGTGACCAGGATGTTCATCACACATACACACGTACTTCACAAACTGAATTCAAAACTTTAACCACGTTACAAATAGTGCCTAAGTACTTTATTACAGTAACTCAAAGTCTCAATCATGGTATCTAATTTATTCTGCAGCGGAAGACTCTAAATGACAGCGGAAGTAAACTAAAAACGATGGGGCTCCAACTCCGACTTCACAGGAAGTTGACGGTAGTGTGCATGCCTAGTACTCCACCTGCTCTTCCAAGTACTATTCTCCTGTAGCTGAATTATATGTGGGAAAGTATGACATGTGTAAGGGCCTTAGTTTTTGACACCTATTTGAAGTGTTCATCACCACACCACACACCTCATTTGAAGTAAGTTGATGAATGCAAATGAAGAGCAAGTAACCACCATCAACATGCTCATTAGAGAACAAACTCACATATTGCAAAAGTGGTATTTCCCACATGTGATATAGGTGGGCTAGACATATGAAAACTCCTACACATTGCTAAGGATGTCCATGCCAAGTTTCACCCAAATTCAAAACCTTTTTGAGGTCATTTTGGGTATAGCTAGAAAGAGGGCAGTTTGAAACCATATTCAAATTCAAACTGTTTTTATCCCATGAATTTAAAAGTGAGAGGCATATTCTTACTCAGCACATTTTTGTGAGCCCACACACCAATTTTCACTCCATTTGGAGTTGATCTTGACATGAGCTAAGTGGGGGAAATTCAAACTTTATTTCAATTTCAAACTGAACTTGTGCTGAAATTCATTCAAACCAAACCCCATTTGAATTCTAACTAATTTAAATGGCTCATGGGTGAATAATTTGAATTACCAGGGGTATTATGGGGCTCACTGTTTACAACAGTGATTAGGAGTAAATTTCAGAGGTTAAAATTGGAAGTAGGACCCACATGTCAGCCACTACTCCAACTCAAACCGACTGAAAACCCAGCTCGGGTTCTTGCGCCGGACTGAGCAGCTGCCACGGCGAAGTGGCGACCGGGACACCACCTGCTTGCCGCCCCGACGTGCTGAACCGCCTCACAGCCCCCTTATCTACGCCACCACCCCGATCGGAGCGATCACCGCCCACTCTGCTGCCTCATCGCATCAGAACCGCGCCATCGCTGCCGATCACTCGGAGCCGATCAGAGAAGCTTGATCACCGCCTCTCCGTCCCCTCCAGAGCCACGGCAAGGTGTAGAAACCTTCCTCCGTCTTCCCCGCTGCTTGAATTCAGTTGAAACCGATTGATATCGGCTATGCCGAAAGATCAATTCGGTGACTTAGAACCGCCGCACCTCGGGCTCCCGTGGACAGCTCAACCAGGGCGATGTCACGCCCGAGCCAAGGCACCCTTGGACGCGCTGGTGACCGGTGCTGCTCACCCCCGAGCCACAGCCCGAGTGATTGCTTACCGGCGGCGAATTTCCAGTTTTCCCCTTTCTGTGTGCAGAACGACCTTCGGGTGCGATTCCATCGAATTCGTACTCTAGAAAGGATTAGAGGGCCTCAAATAGCTCTCACATAAACTAGACACGGTAACGCACAAGTTGCCTTCACAACCTTTGGCTGGAGAACCTCTGCAACCGGCGTATTTCGAGGTTTACCAACGGCGGAACAAACGGGAGGCATCGGGCGCACGGTGAGGACCTACTCCAGGCCTTCCCCGAGCTGCCTCAAGCTCATGTCGACCTCCCTTGAGGTCCACTGATGCTTCCCGACCGGTTGCTCGAGTAGTTGAGGTGCTAGGGAAGTCAGCCGACACGGACGAAGTCTTTCCGAGGTGGCGGCTCGTCGCCGACCATGCACCAGCCATTGTCATGAGTAGCTGACCCCAGAATCCTGTTCCCCGAGTGAAAGTAGGCAGGGGCGGCCAAAATCGTGATGTTTGGAGCTGTACAGAAGCCGGCGGCGAGCTCTCTGGCGAAGTTCCCCAGCGGCAGAGCGCGGGCGTCGCGAGGTTGAAGAAGGGGGTGGACCCCAGCTGTCAGTGACGGATATTTTAAATCGGGATCGGAGTGTGGCCTGGATCGGGTGTGCTGGCGCGCAAAGACCCTGTGGGCCACAGTGTGCGGTCGCCTCGGCGTGCGACGCGTGTCCCCGGGGCCCACTCGCGAGTTTAAACTTTTCCCCGATTTTCAGATTTCCTTCAAACTTCAAATCCTCATAACTTTGGCTAGAAAGCTCCAAATCGAGTGAACCAAATTTTTGCTGGATTCAGCTCTCTGAGTAATTTCCAGCAAATCAAGTTTCACTTCATGAAATTCCTTATATCTCCAGAATAAATTCCTCAAAGTTAAAACTGTTTGGAATATTAACTGGAGAATCCTTTGGAGGAAAATCCTGAAATTTTGCTGGGATGTTCACCAAAATATCCCTGGATTACCATAAAAAATTTCAGATCCATTTGAGCTCATTTGATCCACCTAATGGTGTGATTAGTGGAACTGTTCCAAAGAAAATAGAAAATGTTCAGAAACATTTTCAGAATTTTCTCTGAAATTGTTTAGCTCATATCTTTAGTTAGGAACCTTCAAATTAAGTGAGACCAACTCCATTAGAACCTTCTGAAAATCTAGTTTTCAGAAAGTCATAGTTTGTTTCATGAAAATCCTTAGAACACCCTAAAAGCCTTCAATTAAGGTCAAATACATGATTAATTGTGGAGGGCTCAAATGAGCTTTGCTGCAACTAAAACTTGACCAAGTCTCTGTTTAGGTTGTAACCAAGCCACAGTAAAAGTTTCGCAGTCACTGAGTATGTTTAGTGGGACTTATAGACTTCACAAGTTTAAAGGTTAATACAACTGCATTTAAATTAATACATGTATTGCTTCTATCATGTAGTCGCTAAGGTCGAGGAGGAACCCGAAGTCCTAGACTTCGTTACTCCGGAGGAACAGCTAGCCTACGACCAAGAGCAACAAGGCAAGCTCCGGTTTGCATTAACCCTTTTACAAATTTTTATTGTTTTGAGCACTTACTTGAGTATTATGATTCCTTGCATTAGAGTCTTGTTTGGAAACCCAATTGCATAGCCAAGAAAACCATGGGTTGGGTTTAGTATTGCATACCCCGTTAGCTACTGCAATGCTAAGATAGTGTAGGATTTGGTACAAGTCGAGTAGTTGGAACTACTCACGAGCATAGGCTAGAGGCACTCGACTCGGGTAGAGATAGCACATGATACACATGGCAAGAAAGATGAGACCGAGCGGAGGGTAAGGGCAGCAGGACTTTGGGGCCTGTGTGCTATAGCTCCGCTTGTGTCGATTGAGGACCGAGCCGTGTGCGGGCCTGTTGAACAAGCTAGAACAGTACCGAAGACCTACCGGCTATATGGGAACCGGGAAACCGATGTAACTCGGGTAGCTGGGTGTTGAGGCATATCTGGTCGTTCAGGGGGTAGGTTGAGAGCTTGAGATGTAAATCGGCTGGCGGCACTGAGATGCGCGTGCAGAGACCTCTTGCTCGGGACGATTGGACCGGTTCAACATTTGGCTAACGGGTGAAAGGTAGTCGGGTACGGCGTCCGTGATGGTTGTTGTTGGCAACATCGAGTACGGGCATACATGACGGGTTGTTCGGGTAACCCTGCAGGTGTAAATCGATTATAATCGCCGTCCCTCACGGTCAGTGAGTACCACTTGTTCACTGTACCGTGACGTAGAAAGAACAGGCTAGTTACATGTTAAAATGCTGCTGATTGAAAGATGGACTTTGCTTGTTAATGGTTTGTTGTAGTTTAGAGCTAACTAAAGTTATTTTCAACCTTGGGCAAAGTACATGAGAGAAATGCGTTTCTTGTTTGATTGCGGCTCTCTCATGTGCCTTAGCATAAGGTTCTCCACAACCTGCTGCTGAAACTTTAAAGTAAGGTTCCACTAATTAGGCGAGTCCTTTGGAAATAATTTTTCCTCATGTACCCATCACCCCGCATGTAGAAGTTCCATGTTTAGGTGAGACGGGTCAGACTTGCTGAGCCTTCGTGCTCACTGCTTGTGTTTGAAGCTTTTGCAGGGTTCTATGAGGAAGGGACTCCCGAAGAGGAGACGGAACCCCAGGAGGGGAACCCCGTCGAGTGGGAGTCGTGCACGCCGCAGAGTTAGTGTGCGTGTGTGCTAGAAAGGACACGTTCAAGGGCTGAACGTGGACTTGATGCGTAGTCTATGCCCGCGAGTGTAGACTGAACTTATTTTGATGTAAACATGTTCATAAACCTGTTTATATAATAAAATTTCGCTTCCGCTTTGTACCTTTGACGTGTGTTATCCGGTGCTGTGCAACGCAGCACCCCTCAGCGTGATCCTGGCTCGACAAGACCGTGGGGTCATGTCAACATATAGCTTAATACAAGGTAGGAAACAAAAGGGTTCATTGCAGCAAGCAAGTTTTATTTCACAATCACGAGAAAACAGCCTATAATTTCTAGGTGAGTTAATTCCCATCATAACCAAGTAATTCATCATCATCAATACCATCCTACTTAATCATTTATCAAGTCTCAACCAGTCAATGCTCTTTCTCAAACTTATTTCATATTCACAATTGCTCATGATCAGCACATATGCACATAACCGAAACCAAACTCATGATCACAACCAAAACCAGTACTGAAACCAGTCCCAATGACAATACCATAACCATACCCGAATAACCATCCCAAGTTTTACTTCTAATCATGGAAGTTGGTCAGGTGCTTGTACCGGAAGCACGGCTATCATGATAGTTTTACACTCTGCAGAGGTGGCACCACTTTACCCACAGGTTCGTGATTTCGTCACCCGTCGGTGACTGGAGAAAACCTCCATTCTGCCACTACACAACCGTTGGTTTAACGGGGTTTGTGATGACAGCAACGACGTGGTACAAGGGGTGATGGGACCTACCTCTCTTCTTCCTCCTCTCCTCCTCTGCGGCTGGCCTTCTCCTTGCAATGGCAGCAAATGGGAGTTTTCCTTGGGGCAGAACCGAGCTGCGGCTAGGGCAGGGCGCTGGGGTCTTCTTCTCCGGCGATGGCGGGGTGGGGCAGAGCTTCGACAGCAGCCAAGGCAGCAGCAGGGGCAGCGACCAGGGCTTGGAAACAAAGGGGACGGCGACCAGGAGTCTTTGGGGCAGGGTGGAGGCTAGGAGGGAGGAGAGGGTTTTATTTATAAGGGGTAAACACAGCCAGGGGGCTAGGATTTCAGCAAATATTTTAATGAATAGTTGGGATTTAATTTTAGAAAAGGTGGGATCTAGGGGCTAGGATTTTTTTTCAAATATTTTCAATTAAGGGCTGAGGTTATTTTGGAGAGAGGAAAATCCTTGGGGGAAACAATAGGGCTGCTGCTAGGGTTTTTCCCCAACAGGGGTGCGGCCAAGGAAAAGGGGGGATCCCAATGTGGGGGGATCCCAAGGGATTTGGGCGCTGGCCAAAATTAAAGGGAAAATCCTTAAATGTGGGAAAATTCACTAGAGGGGGGATTTTAGGGGAAATTAGGGGAAAATTGGGGGCGAGGGGAGGGGGGTTGGGAATTTAAGAGGGAATTTGGGGCGGAAATTAGGGGGATTAGGGGCGGCCAGGTTTTTCCCTTTTTTCTTTTTCTTTTTATTTCTTTTCTATTATTTTCTATTTATTTTATATTATTTTCTATTTTATTTATTTATTTGTTTCTATATTCCTTTATTCCTTATCTTCTTCTTTTAAATTCTTCTCTACATGAAAATGGATGCAATGCATGATGATGAATATGAGGGTGTTATAGCGGGCATCGAGCCTCTATCAGGTCAACCTGATTCCCCTGTCTTCCCGGAGGGGCAGTGGGGTTCTACTTGGATTTACCCGTTAGGCAGCTCACCGAGCCCGGGAATTTAGCCATTGAGGTAAATTCCCATCTGGCTCAACCCCTCCAAGCCCGCGAACGGTTTGCAGATTTGGAGCAAAGCGGATTCACTAAATGAACCAAGTCCAACCGGCGAAGGGAGGGCTTGGGAGCTATCTAACGACTCATGGTCATGATGGGCTCGGCTTCCAAGGCTTGGAGCTTGGACGTAGCCACGAACAAAAATGAAACAACGATCTCACACAACTTCCGTTTTTTCTTATCCTTTTCAGGCCCTCTAATGAGCACGAAAACATGCCTCCGACCGATTCAGAGGGAAATCAGCCGAAGGCCTGAAGCTGCTGATGGGTTGACGTATGTGAAATCCCAAGATTTCAACGCATGTAGTTCAGCTCATGAAAACTTAGTAAAATTGGGAGGAATTAAAAATTTTTGCATACAATTATGTGAGATCAAAGGTGGGACTAAAAATAGCAACATAGCACCTAAAAATCTTTATATGATCCCACATTTCAAATCCTTAGGCTCAAATTAGGCAGGCTGACAAATGTACCTAAATTTGGAGCTAAATGATTTATTTCAAATTAGAGTATGGTTGAGTAGAGCTCTTCACTAATCTTCTGAATTCTGCTCACAACATTGCCAAACATGGAGATCTGAATTCACAAATAGGTTCTACATAGTCTAAATAGTATCCCTGCAAAATTTCCTTGAATTTTGGACTAGGTTTGCTATTTATTTGGATGAGGTAAAAGTGCGAATCCAAATTTAATTTCAAAATATCAGATTCTGAATTCGACTTCATCCAAATTCAAATTGAATTGCACCCTTGGAATCCTCATATTCAGTTTAGCTGACAAGAAAATTTTTACCATTTTTGGACCCGGTTTACTATTTTTAACTGAATTTACAAAGTAGATAAGAGGGAGGTGGGACCCACATGTCAGTACAGAGTATAATGTAATTTCTTCTCTCTCGCGCGAGTGCGCCACCGAGCGCTGGGTCATCGGCGATTTCATCCGCAGCACAGGAGCTGGCGAGCTGCTGTAACCGCGGTCGACCGCCTCGACCCTGGTACAAACCCCCTCGCACGTTCTGGGTCAAAAGCACTCGAGTTTTCCTCTGTTCCACACTCGCCGCACCCGAGCTCATCTCGCCGCCGCCTCGGACCTCTGACGTCCCGGCGATCCAGCCACTTTCACAACTCACTCCCGAAAGCAAAAATGTGCGCCATCATGTGCTGAAACTCACGGTGAAAGCTGTTCTTCGTTTCATGCTCCGGGTGCCAAGTATTTCCCATTTTGCCTTCGGAGTGTTCATTTGAGCTGAATTGTTTTCAAGGTGAAATTCACCTCACATGATCCTTTAGTGATCGTGCACGTTTAAGGACATGATCTAGATATCCATAAAGAGCTGTAGGAAGAAGTAGAGCAAGTTTTGCTCAAGAAACCGAGGAGTTCACGGAGTTTTTGCCTCCGGCGGTGAAAACCTTTCAGGTCACCTGTGAACTCTAGATTCCGGCCATTTTCATCGGCTTCTTGGTTAATTTTCATGCTCCATGTGATCCGGCGATGCTGTAGGAGTAAAACCCGGTCGAAAAGAGGTCATTCCGAGCTAGGACACCGTCGCCGGTGAGCTTCACGCCGTTGTCGCCATGGTCAGTCATGCTTCGGCCATCGCCTACGTGGGCTGAGGTCACCAGCGTGCTCATGGTGCAGGTTAGGCCCTAGCGGCGATTTTGGAGGATCCGGATGGCCGGGAACGCCTAAGCGGCGAGCTCACCGTCATGCGCCGCCGCGGGAAGGTCGGACGTTGGGAGGTAGAAGACGACCAGGTGGGTCCCACGTGTCAGTGAGTGTTATGATCATTTGTGGCTTGGATCCGGTGTGGCAGCACGGGTATTACTCTGTAGCCCCGTGTTGCTTCGCTCTTAGTGATCCAATTTAAATGGGTGGGTGCGGGCAACTGTTTAAAGGTTTTTCAGTAGGAAAATAATTCCAATTTGAGGGCAAACTTTGGAAATTCTTATATTTCGGTAGGATTGTACAAAATTCCTCAAACAAATTTGTTTAGAATCCTTGTGACCAGTACTTTCTGGCTATACCATTTAATTGGTATGAAAGTCTCTGGATTTTGCTTATTAATTCCTTTAAATGAAATCTTTAGGAATTGATTACAGAAGATCCCATATTAGGAAAAATCCTGAATTTGGCCTAAACCTGTTTTATAATACCTTTGATCATCAGGCCAAATTCCAGCTTCAGTGGATATTGCTATGTAGGGTACATAATAGCATTTCGCCATATGTCCCTGAAAATTCCCAAAAACAATTTCAGAAATTGTTAGCAACTTGTAAAAGCCATATCTTTCTGTAGATAGCTTAGCAAATTGTGAAATTAATTTTATTATACTGCTCATGACTTGTACTGTATGAATAACATACTTTGATTCATGTCAAAGGCCCACATTTTTCTCTGGAAATTCAGAGAAGGTTAAAGCTTTAGGGAATTATTATGAACATATACTTAGGAGATAAATCATGAAACTTGGCTAGCACATCAGAGATGATCCATGTTACCTACCACAGAAATTCTAGGGGCATTGGAGTCATTTATCAATATATTTTATATCACATATGAATTTCATTCATATAAATAATATCAATTATTGCATTTGTTCATATCGTTTAGTTTCCGAACTCGAGAAGACTCCGGAGCAACTCGCAAGTCTTCCTCCGGAGACTGACTGGGAAGCTGAGCAGCAACGAGGCAAGTCCTCGTTTACATTTAACAACTCTTATAACATTTTACTATATAACATATGAGTAGTAGTTATAGGATGTGCATTAGGTTAAGGTGATTGAAACCCCAATGGCATGACCAAATAATCCTTTTTCTTAATGGGTAGCTTAGTATCCTATCGTGTAAACTCTTGCAAGGCTTAAGTCATAGAAAGGATTCAGTAGAAGTCGAGTAGTTTAAATCTACTCACGAGAGAAAGAATAGGGCACACGGAGGATCTCAGGACATGTCCCACTCAATTGATAATGAGACGGGGCAGAGATTTAGGGTGCAGCAGGATGTGGAGGTCTTGTTGTAACAACCTCAAAATTCATTTCCATGCATTGCATGCATTTTTCATGTAGAGAAGCATTATAAAAGAAGTAGAAATGGAGAAAGAACTATAGAAATGGAGAAAGAACCATAGAAATGGAGAAAGAACCATAGAAATGGAGGAAGGAACCATAGAAATGGAGGAAAAACCACAGAAATGGAGAAGGAATATAGAAATGGAGAATGGGGCATAGAAATGGAGAAGGGAAATATAAAAATGGAGAATGGGGCTTAGAAATGGAGAGGGGAATGTAGAAATAAAGAATGGGACATAGAAATGGAGAGGTGAATGTAGAAATGGAGAATGGGACATAGAAATGGAGAGGGGAATGTAGAAATGGAACAAGTGACATAGAAATAGTGAGGAATGGGAAAAAGAAACCTGAAATGAGCCATTCCCAAATTTCCCCAAATTTTCCGCAAAAATTCCAAATTCCACAATTCCACAAAAGGGGAATTTTCCCCACAATTGGGGAGATTAAATCCCCAAGGCTGCCGCACCCAACAAAAGGGGATAAGTTGGTTGAGATCCAAATTGACTAGGACTCTTGTTTGAGTTCCAATTGGAGTAGGACTCCTTTTTTCCCCCTTATAAATACAACCCCCAGGCCCCCCCAAGCCGCAGCCTTCCCCCCCCCCCCCCCCCAAGCCGCAGCCTTCCCCCCCCCCCCCCCCAAGTCACCGAGTTGGAGGCCCTCCCCCTCCAAGTCACCAAGTTGGCACCCCCCTGCCGGAGTTTGGTCGCCGGTGAGTCCTGCCGTCGAGCCCCGCCATCGCCGGAGAAGAAGCCCGATGATCTGTCGTACCAAAATTTTTCATAGAAACATTTTCCGCTGCTACTAATGCTAGGAGAAAGGCCCTGCCACAAGGAGGAAGAGAGGTAGGTATCCATTACCCATCTTACGACGTCGCCGCTGTTTCTACGCATCCGTTTTCTTTGCCCCCTTCGAGCAGAAACTTTTGCGTGTGGATAGATCATGTTTTGATCGGTTTTTGACGGTGGAATTGATCTAGATCTTGAGTCAAAATCATCACCATGTCCATACTTGATCCCTACACTCTTGTTCATCATAAAACCCCATGAAAGCCCATTAAAACATGAAATAACACGTATAAACTGGATTAATAAAACTGCACTATAGGATTTGCATTCATCGACCCCATTGCATCTTGAGTAAAGTTTGTGCCTGATGATTGATTGCTGTAAATTTTGTATGTGTGTGTTTGTGACTAGAAGGACAAGCTCAAGAGGCCATCTACGAGGAACTACAGCACCAAGACTTCGAGACGCTTGAGAAACAAGAGCCACGGGAGCAAGGTAAGTGCCCCTTGACCATATTGATACGATGTTTTGAAACTGTTTTGTTTGTGAAAAACTCGTATGATTGAGTCAACTTGATGGGACACCCTTTTATAGGAGTTTACTAGTTTTGTTAACCATACTTGTCGCCGGGAAAGTTGATTAGTTGGGTATGGTCGTTTTTCCTTTTTACTTCGCTTAATTTATGGGATAGGGGAAGCTGAAATAAAACATGGTTAGCTACTGTACTCATATGAATAATTATGATGAGAACTTGATGATGTTGATAAGCATGGAATCGGGGAGATCTAGGCAAACTTGGTTCGTGGATGTTACTGAATGATATGGTGGTTTACTTGTCATAGATCTAAAGACCGGTTCATGCCAGCACATGCCAGGAAAACAGTGCCACCACAAGGCCAAATATGGGTGCGGCTTAGCTGACTAATTAGGTGTGTTGCTAGCTTGTTGAGGACCATTGGATGGCGTGGGGAATGGGAGTCGAGAGGGACTGCCCTGGGAACTGCATGGCACAAGTGGGGGCCCGTGGGTGGGAGAATGGTGATTCGAGCCTGCCCGTGAAACCTCAGTGGGTCTGTACATCTAGTAGCCCCTTTGTAAAGGCTATTTTGTGATCCCTTGGCCATACACATACGGTTGTGTACTGGTATTATGGAGGTTCTGCAGTCGCCGACGGGTGACGAAATCACGAACTTGTGGGTAAAGTGGTGCCACCTCTGCAGTGTAAAACTACCATGATAGCCATGCTTCCGGTCACAAGCACCTGGCCAACTTACATGATTAGAGGCAAATTTGGGATATTTATTTGGTATGGTTATGGTATGGTCATTGGGATTGGTTTTGGGACTGTTTTGAGTCATGAAAATGAGTTTGGTTTCGGTTATATGAATATGAGATGATTATGAATATTTATGACTATGATATAAACTTGAGAAAGACTTATGGCTGGATGAGACTTGATAAGTGGTGAATTATGATGAGAGAATGTTGCTGAAATACTTGACTATGATGGTATAAATTTCACCTAGAAATAGTTGGTTGTTTATATCATGTTTGTGAAATAAAATTTGCTTGCTGCAATGAGCCTTTTTATTGCATACCTTGTTGTAAGCTACATGTCATACTTTTCCCGCACTTGCTGAGTACGACATGTACTCACCCTTGCATTATCACATAAATATCAGCTACAGGAGATGAGTACTTCGAGGACCATGTGGAGTACTAGGAGTGCAAACTACCGTCAACATGCCTGTGGAGTTGAAGACTGGAACCTGCTGTTTAGTTATTTCCGCTGTCGTTTAGAGACTTCCGCTGCAAGAATATGCTAGAGATTCATGAGTGAGACTTTGAGTCATTGTAATAAAGTACTTAAACACTATTTATTCGTGGTTATATTCTGAATTCAGTTTGTGGATTACATGTGTATGTGTGATGAACACCCTAGGCACACATATGCATTCACTTGGTTCTGTTTGCGTAACCGGGTGTCACAGATTGATATCAGAGCCATGTTGACCGTAGGATGCAAGCCTAGGTAGAATGGACACTCTAAAACACATAGAAATACCCCTCTAAACTTTATTTGTCAATTCAGCCACCGCAAAGTGCTATTTTCAGCCACTCTTTTTCTCTTCTTTGGACAGCCACACCTTTTGCTTTCTTGCTCCATAGCTTCTGAAGTTTTGGAGTTATTTCTTCCTTCTCTAAAGTTTCTAATGTCCTATTTATAGATGTCGGTGATCAGAAGCACAACACGCATAAGTACTCGTCCACCACCACGTGGGAGTGCACTTAACCCCATTGAGGTGTCCGATGGACTATTGGGAGGTGGTGAAGACGAAACCTCATGATGAAGAGGAAGTCAATAGCTCTATGCATGAGGGAGAGGACCTGGAAGAGGTGGAACCATTCGAAGATGATATGGAGGATGATCCACAAGAACGGCATTGGTACGCACCTCAGGAGGAGTTTCACATAGGCTTCCACCCTGTGGAGCCTCATGAAGCTATGACGGGAGGAGACGAACCCGAGGACGAGCCACCTATTGCTGAGACCAATAATGAAGGTGATGAATGGGCCAACCATTCAGTTCAAGAATTTCGGTCCGATGGAATGGAAGGAGGACACATATCTAGGGAGCTCAAAGAATTTCCATATTGCTGCAGCCTATACCCGGAATACCTTCTCAAGAAAGTCCCTCATCTCAGACATTATGAGTGGAAGGCTGACGTAACCATCCTATCTAAGGGTAGGGTTGTCACCCGGTACTTCACACCCACATGGAGCTACAAGGGCAGAAGCTATCGATGATGCTGCATGGGAAGCACTCACCTCACTGTGCTACACCTTCCATGAGCAGCTGGAGGACACAACTTTTGAGCTGCACCCGTATCGGAAGAGTGGTACAAGGGTGATCATTGGACCCCATGTAACAGCTCTTTCCAAACAACAAGCTGCTGACAAGTCTCAGAGGTTTCTCATGGAGTTAGGAAACCGCTACGCAAGCGCACAAGAAGAGATCCCTTACCTCTGCAAGAAGCTGTATTTGCTGGAGAAACAAGAGGAGACTCGTGCCAACGCGGGAGCAAATGGAGCACCAGCGTCATATAACCCTACATGGACTGCCGACTCACCATGGCATGTGCCCATGTATGGACCATCCCCATCACACGACGAGAACACACCGGTTCATATGATTAAGTTTAGGTCTCCATTGAATAAAGCCGTAATAGGAATGTTAAGATCGTAGTAGCTTGAATAAGAGTGGTGTGCTGAGCTTTTGTGATGATTACTTGTGTTTATGTGCTTGGTGTGAGTTGTGGGACGCTTCTGTGAATGTCCATATCCACACATAGTGGAGAGATGTGAGATGTTTCGGCACGTGTTCACATCCTCCTATAAGATGATATTAATAAAATAAGTTGCTTAGTTCATACTCCTTGATGCATATAGTTGGGAAATTGCTTCTTTCAAATCTGAATTCTACCTCCTACAAATATAGTATGTCCGAAAGTAAGCCTTAAAATAAGGAGGGTAGACTTTCTTGCCAACCTTATTGTCTTGGATTCCCAAGGGATTGACATAATACTTGAAATGGATTGGCTAAGCAAGCACAATGGAGTGATTCAATGTGCTGAGAGGATCGTGCAGTTGACAAGTGAGCACGGTACTCGTATTGAGTTTGAGGCAGCCCATGCGGCAACTGAGAAGGCAGCGCTGAACCACGTCGAAGAAGCGACATTGGAAAGCATTCTGGTGGTTCAAGAATATTTAGATGTGTTCCCGGAAGAACTTCCAGGTATGCCACCTGACAGGGACATTGAATTTGCCATTGATTTAGTACCTGGAACTGCACCTATAGCGAAGAGACCGTATAGGATGCCTGCTAATGAACTAGTGTAGCTCAAGAAGCAAATTCAGGAGCAGCTAGAAAAGGGTTTTATACGCCCAAGCTCGTCACCATGGGGAGCCCCCATGCTCTTTGTAGACAAGAAGGATGGGACCCAAAGGATGTGTGTGGATTATAGGTCTCTCAACGAGGTGACGATCAAGAATAAATACCCGCTGCCCCGTATAGAGAACCTGTTCAACCAAATGAAGGGTGCCTGGATTTTCACCAAGATTGATCTTCGGTCTGGTTACTTCCAGCTGAAGATTAAGCCCTCCAACATACCCAAGACTGCATTTCGAACACGGTATGATTCATATGAATATACCGTTATGTCTTTTCGGTTAACGAATGCACCCTCATACTTTATGTACCTCATGAATAATGTCTTCATGGAGTACTTGGACAAGTTCGTTGTGGTTTTCATTGATGATATCATGGTGTATTCGAAAAGCGAGGAAGAACACGAAGAACACTTGAGGTTAACATTGCAGAAACTGTGAGAGCATCAATTGTATGCTAAGTTCAGCAAGTGTCAATTTTGGCTAAGGAGATATCGTTCCTAGGCCACATCATCTCCGAGGGAGGAGTATCGGTTGATCGCGGAAAAGTGGGAGATGTTCTGAAGTGGAACCAACCGCAGAATGTGAGAGATATTCGGAGTTTCTTCGGGATGGCTGGATACTACCACCGGTCCATCAAGGATTTCTCAAAAATAGCGAAGCCTATGACTGAATTGCTAATGAAGGGGAAAGCATTTCAGTGGACACCAGCGTGTCAAGAAAGCTTTGAGGAGCTAAAGAAGAGATTAACCACGACGCCAGTTTTGGTATTGCCGGACATGAGCAAGAGTTTCGACATATATTGCGACGCATCAAGACAAGGGCTTGGATATGTGCCCATGCAAGAAGGACAAGTGGTAGCCTATGCATCAATACGACTAAAGAAACATGAGCTGAATTACCCCACACATGACTTGAAACTTGCAGCCATGGTACATGCCTTGAAGATTTGGAGACATTATATCCTTGGCCTCCGATGTGAGATCTATACGGATCACAAAAGCCTCAAGTATGTATTCACGCAAACAGATCTGAATTTGAGGCAACGTCGATGGTTGGAAGTCATCAAGGATTATGATGTTGGAATCAACTATCATCCCGGAAAGGCCAATGTAGTAGCTGATGCGTTGAGACGAAAGGGAGCATGTCACCAACTCATGGTTCGGGAGCTGCCACCCAAGCTGTGCAAGGAGTTCGAACGGTTACATCTCGAGTTCTTGAACGAGATGGAGGTGATAGAACTGAACTCCTCGCTGGAACAAGAGATATGAGATGGCCAAGCAACGGATGAGGAAATCAAGGAAAGAATCTGACAAGGCATAGAAAAGGATTTCAAGGAAAACGAGAATGGTACGCTTTGGTTAGGAAAAAGGATTTGTGTTCCTAATTTGAAGCACATCCGCGACACGATACTAAAGGAGGCACATGACTCACCTTATTCCATAAGTCCCGTCTGTACAAAGATGTACAAGGATCTGAAAACTTGCTATTGGTGGGATGGTATGAAAAGAGATATTGCTGAATATGTTGCCCTATGCGACACGTACCAATGAGTGAAGGACGAACATCAAGACCCGCTGGATTGTTGCAGCCATTGAAACCCGAGTGGAAGTGGGAAGACATCAGCATGGATTTCATAGTCGGACTGCCACGTACTCAGTCGGGTTACAACGCTATTTGGATTATTGTGGACCAGTTGACGAAAACAGCCCATTTCCTTCCTGTTAGAGACAAGTACCGCGTCGCACAACTAGCCGATCTGTATATGGACATGGAGCAAATCGTGTGTTGCCATGGAGTTCCGTAGAGCATAGTTTCAGATCAGGGTTCTCAATTTACCTCCAGATTCTGGAAGAAGCTGCACGAAGCCATGGGTACACGGCTGAATTTCAGCTCCGCTTATCACCCGCAAACCGACGGGCAAACGGAGAGGACAAATCAGATTTTGGAAGACATATTGAGAGCTTGCGCCTTGAAATATGGGCGTAGTTGGGATAGGAGCTTGCCATATGCTGAATTCTTGTACAGCAACAGCTATCAAGCCAGCTTGAAAATGTCACCTTTCGAAGCATTGTATGGTAGACGGTGTAGAACGCTGCTGTTCTGGAATGAGACCGGAGAAAGCCAAGTGTTTGGACCCAAAGTGCTGCAAGACGCCGAAAAACAAGTCCAAACGATACGAGAAAACTTGAAGGCTGCTCACTCACGACAAAAAGGTTATGCGGACAATAGGCGAAGAAGATTGACCTTCGAAGTAGGAGACTTCGTGTATCTTAAATTATCGCCTATCCGAGGCCAACGATGGTTCAATGTCAAAGGCAAGTTAGCACTCGCTACATCGGTCCATTCAAGATTTTGGGCAAACGAGGAGAAGTAGCCTATCAACTAGAGCTGCCAACGCACCTCTCCGACGTGCACGACGTGTTTCACGTATCCCAACTCAAGAAGTGCTTGATAGTACCGGAAGAACAAGTACCAATGGATGAGCTTGAACTTCAAGAGGATCTGACCTACGCAGAGCACCCCGTCGACGTGAAGGAAAGGGTCACGAGGAACAAAGTGATCTGTTAGTGCAAGGTACAATGGAGCCATCACACGGAAGCTGAAACCACATGGGAGCGTGAGGAAGATCTCAAGGCAGAATTCCCTCATCTATTCTCCACTCTATCGAATCTTGAGGGCGAGATTCAGTTTAAGGGGGGTAGGTTTTTAACACCTTCAAATTCATTTCCATGCATTGCATACATTTTTCATGTAGAGAAGCATTATAAAAGAAGTAGAAATGAAGAAAGAACTATAGAAATGGAGAAAGAACCATAGAAATGGAGAAAGAACCATAGAAATGGAGGAAGGAACCATAGAAATGGAGGAAAAACCACAGAAATGGAGAAGGAATATAGAAATGGAGAATGGGGCATAGAAATGGAGAAGGGAAATATAGAAATGGAGAATGGGGCATAGAAATGGAGAGGGGAATGT
Source organism: Neostapfia colusana (assembly GCA_030760725.1). NCBI lineage: Eukaryota > Viridiplantae > Streptophyta > Magnoliopsida > Poales > Poaceae > Neostapfia > Neostapfia colusana. The sequence goes on along the minus strand of JASWHV010000012.1, from coordinate 63,822,495 downwards.
AGAAATGAAGAATAGGACATAGAAATGGAGAGGGGAATGTAGAAATGGAGATGGGACATAGAAATGGAGAGGAGAAAGTAGAAATGGAGAATGGGACATAGAAATGGAGAGGGCAATGTAGAAATGGAACAAGTTACATAGAAATGGTGAGGAATGGGAAAAAGATAGCTGAAATGATCCATTCCCAAATTTCCCCAAATTTTTCCCAAAATTTCCAAATTCCCTAATTCCACAAAAGGGAAATTTTCCCCACATTTGGGGGGATTAAATCCCCAAGGCTGCTGCACCCAACAAAAGGGGATAAGTTGGTTGAGTTCCAAATTGACTAGGACTCTTGTTTGGGTTCCAATTGGAGTAGGACTCCTCTTTTTCCCCCTTATAAATACAACGGTCAGCCCCCTCCCCCCTAGCCGCAGCCTTTTTACCCCCATGTCGCCCAGTTGGAGGCCCTCCCCCCTCCAAGTCACCGAGTTGGCACCCCCCTGCTGGAGTTTGGTCGCCGGCGAGTCCCGCCGTCGCCGGAGAAGAAGCCCGACGATCTTTCTTACCAAAATTTTCCATAGAAAAATTCTCCGCTGCTGCCATTGCTAGGAGAAAGGATCTACCACAAGGAGGAAGAGAGGTAGGTCTCCATTACCCATCTTACGACATCGCCGCTGTTTCTACGCATCCGTTTTCTACTTTTGCGTGTGGACAGATCGTGTTTTGATCGGTTTTTGACGGTGGAATTGATCTAGATCTTGAGTCAAGATCATCACCACGTCCACACTTGATCCCTACACCCTTCTTCATCATAAAACCCCATGAAAGCCCATTAAATCATGCAAGAACACGTACAAACTGGATTAATAAAACTGCACTATAGAATTTGCATTCATCTACCCCATTGCATCTTGAGTAAAGTTTGTGCCTGATGATTGATTGCTGTAAAATTTGTATGTGCATGGTCATGAGTAGAAGGACAAGATCAAGAGGCCATCTATGAGGAACTACAGCACCAAGACTTCGAGACGCTTGAGCAACAAGAGCCACGGGAGCAAGGAAAGTGTCCCTTGACCATATTGATCCCATGTTTTGAAATTGTTTTGTTTGCGAAAAACTCGTATGCTTGAGTCAACTTGATGGGACACCTTTTTATAGGAGTTTACTAGTTTTGTTAACCATCCTTGTCACCGAATAGTTGATGAGTTAGGTATGGTCATTTTTCCTTTTTGCTTCGCTTAATTTACAGGATATGGGAAGCTGAATTAAAACATGGTTAGCTACTGCACTCATATGAATAATGATGATGAGAACTTGATGATGTTGATAAGCATGGAATCAGGGAGATCTAGGCAAGCTTGGTTCGTGGATGTTGCCGAATGAGATGGTGGTTTACTTGCCATAGATCTATGGACCGGTTCATGCCAGCACATGCCTGAAAAACAGTGCCACCACAAGGCCAAATATGGGTGCTTCTTAGCTGACTAATTAGGTGGGTTACTAGCTTGTTATGAACCGTTAGATGGCATGGGGAATGGGAGTCGAGAGGGATTGCCTTGGGAACTGTATGGCACAAGAGGGGGCACGTGGGTGGGAGAATGGTGATTCGAGCCTACCGGTGAAACCTCAGTGGGTCCGTACATCTAGTAGCCCTTTGTAAAGGCTATTTTGTGATCTCTTGGCCATACACCGACGGTTGTGTACTGGTATAATGGAGGTTCTGCAGTCGCCGATGCGTGACGAAATCACAAACTTGTGGGTAAACTGGTGCTACCTCTGTAGAGTGTAAAACTATCATGATATCCATGGTTCTGGTCACAAGCACCTCGCCAACTTACATGATTAGAGGCAAATTTGGGATGTTTATTTGGTATGGTTATGGTATGGTCATTGGGATTGGTTTTGGGACTGTTTTGAGTCATGAAAATGAGTTTGGTTTCGGTTATATGAATATGAGATGATTATGAATATTTATGAGTATGAGATGAACTTGAGAAAGACTTATGGCTGGATGAGACTTGATAAGTGGTGAATTATGATGAGAGAATGTTGCTGAATTACTTGATTATGATGGGATAAATTTCACCTAGAAATAGTTGCTGTTCTTATCATGTTTGTGAAATAAAATTTGCTTGCTGCAATGACACTTTTTATTCCATACCTTGTTGTAAGCTACATGTCATACTTTTCCCTCACTTGCTGAGTACTACATGTACTCACCCTTGCATTACCACATAAACATCAGCTACAGGAGATGAGTACTTCGAGGACCATGTGGAGTACTAGGAGTGCAAACTACCGTCAACATGTCTGTGGAGTTGAAGACTGGAACCTGCTGCTTAGTTATTTCCGCTGTCGTTTAGAGACTTCTGCTGCAAGAATATGCTAGAGATTCATGAGTGAGACTTTGAGTCATTGTAATAAAGTACTTAAACACTATTTATTCGTGGTTATATTCTGAATTCAGTTTGTGGATTACATGTGTATGTATGCTGAACACCCTAGGCACACATATGCATTCACTTGGTTCTGTTTGCGGAACCGGGTGTCACACTTGTGTGCGTAGCTCTTCTTATGTTGATCAAGGACCATCCCTGTGCATCCCGCTGGGCAAGTTTGTATTGTACTGGTAGCATACTGGATATATGGGCTCCAGGAAACTGATGTAGCTTGGTTAACTCGCTCATTGAGGCATTGCTCGCCGTCTTAAGGATGTTGGTTGAGGGCAGCAAGCTGTAAATCCGCTAACGGGCTCTATCGAGGACGCTTGCTCTTTCTAGGGACCTCCTGCTCGAGACGGTAGGACCAGTTCAACAATTGAGTGTTTTAGTGAAAGGTGGCCGTGTACGGCAGAAAGAGAGCGTACCACTGGCAGCTTCTAGTATGGGCGTAGATGTCGTGTATTACCGGGTGTCTTTTAATTGCAATCACCGTCCCTCGCTGTTATTTGAGTACCGCTTGTTCACTGTGTTGTGACGTAGTAAGAAAGAATAGTTGGGGTAGGAATAACTTTGATAATATGAGTTGATATTGCATTTCCACCTTGTGTGAAGTATGATTAGTGCAAAGTAAACTTAAATTCATTCCCCCTAAAGTAATCAACATCGAGATGAAGCATTTCTTGTTTGATTGTGGATTCACGATGTTGTGTAGCACTAGGGGCTTAATTTGGGCTAAAAGTGAAGTTAAGAACCTACGGTTCAGGCGAGTCTTTTATGCAAACATTTCCTACCTATGTTAGAACCCTTTACCCATGTAGAGTTTCATGTTTAGGATGATTCGGTTAAGACTTGCTGAGTCTTCGTGCTCACGGTTGCTATATAAGTTGTTGCCGCAGGTGAGGGGCCCTCTATGGCCTCGTCTGACAAAGGGATCGCGTGGGAGGCCACACCCCCATCAGGGTATACGGCTGAATGGAAGCCCTGCACGCCGCCTTGAGGAGCTGCTGCTAGAGTGAATAGTTTGAGGGCTGGACTGTTCATTATTTTGCGTAGTGTATATGTAGAGTGTGAGTATAGACAAGACTTCCGCTGTAGATATGTTTTAAAATGTAATACATTTCTGCTTGAACTTGTTGGTTCAAGGTTATGTGATGTAATATGAATGTCTTTTGAAGTGTGTTGTTTGGTGTCGCATCGCACGACACCACTCAATGCGATTCCTGGAATGTCAGGATCCCTGGTCCCCACATTGTGATATCAGAGCCGCATTGGGAATAACGCACTTGAAAAGTGTCATGTTGCTAAAAATTTAGACTTACAGTGAGATAATGGTAGTAACCCCGCATAAGGAGTGCTATTAGCATAGTTATTAAGGTGGTAGAACTAACTTAAGTGTTATAATTCCGTATTTCAATTCAGTAATGACACACCTATGTGGATGTATGATGGGTAAGGAACGCCACCGAAAGCAGTTCAATTTTGGTTAGCTCCCTCATGCAAAGAAAGTATCATGAGATGTTCCGTTCAGCAATCAACGGAAAGTGAATATGTTTTCTAAGACTCTTCATGTCTTAGAGACATATGAATTGCACTAGCCTCTAGTGCGCAAACCTAGGGGCAAGAGGTGGAAAACACTGGTCCATCGGTGTGCTTAATTGCAAAGGTGTGGATCCTCCCATCAGGTGGTGAATAACCCGATCATGTACCCCGAGACATGGTCTAACTCGAGGACGACTGGTATGACAATGATATGGGACGTATGTATTTACTTTCTATATGGACCTACCTGGAATGACAAAACTTGGAGTGCATCATCATTTTGTGATCTTCTGCAGGTGCTGACCGTGTTATCGTATCGCGTTTAGAACACGTTTGCGAGTGACGATTTAGTTCCACCATATAACACGTATATGCCGTTGTAATCCGGTTAGGATTTTATTCGGTGAGGAAACATAGTACCGACATAATGACTTGTTGCATAAAACAAATGGATTAAAGATGGTTAGCAGATGAATCAAAGGGAAAAACTTTAGTTATTCAGCTTCTTTTTTGAACTAAGTATCATAAAGAAGCATAAGGACTTAGAGAGAGGCATAGGATCACCTCCCCTGTTCTGGCAGATAAATTGCTGGATTTTATCAGGGTGTAACTTTTGATAGATTTTACCAATGGAGGTGTGTGATACATTTCTGGAAAGGTTTTGAAGTCACCAACAACCTTTCTGTAGAGCTCCAGAGAAGAATCTGTTGGGTGTTTTCCTCACAGAACTCTCACTGATTTGTGATGCAAATCGTGTTGGAAGTCTAGAGATGTGGTGTAGATCCAAAAACAAGTGGAGAACCGAATGAAAAGTGGCTTGGATGAGTTGTGGCGGCGCTCTCAACAAACACCAGCGCTTTCCCCTCTTTTTATTAGCCGGAAGCCACAGGTTTTCAACAACCTCAGCCCGGGTTTTACACCATACAAATTTGAAAACATGCAACACATGCATGTGCCATGCACGTATGGCCCAAACCCCCTGGTTGTTTGAAACATAACAAAAACACCCTCACACACACACTAGGACTCGGTGCAACACATGTGACTCAGGACACACCCCTGGTTCTTGTCATGTGTGCTTTATTTCCCTTGAAACACAAGGAAACTAACACTGATTAAACCTCCAGAAGTACTCAACAATCTCCCCCAACTTCTGAGGTTTGATCTCCTGAACTCCAATCTTCTCACGAAGTTCCTGAAATTGTGTACGTCCCAGTGGCTTTGTGAGGATATCAGCAAGCTCATATTTTGTGCCAACATGCTCCAAGATGACTTCTCCTCTATCAACACATTCTCTGACAAAGTGAAACTTGATGTCAATGTGTTTACTTCTATCATGCAAAACTGGATTCTTTGCCAAAGCAATTGCTGCTGTGTTATCCATCTTAATCACTGGTGGAGGTACTTGAAAACTTGTTACTTCTTCTAACACATGCCTGAGCCAAACAGCCTGACTTGCTGCTGCTGCTCCAGCCACATACTCAGCTTCACATGTGGACTTTGCCACAGCCTTTTGCTTATGAGACATCCAGCTGATAGGACTTTCACCCAGGAAGAATATAACTCCTGTTGTGCTTCTCCTGTCATCCACATCTCCCCCAAAATCACTATCACTATAGCCTCTTAACTCAAGACTCCCTTCACCTCGGTTGTAAGACAAGCCATACCTCATTGTAGATGCCACATACCGAAGTAAATGTTTCAAAGCCACCATGTGTTCTTCTTGAGGTTCTGACATGAACCTACTTAAGTACCCCACACCAAAACTGAGATCAGGCCGAGTATGTAAAATATACCTGAGTCCACCAATTATGCTGCGATAAGTGGTTGGATCAGTGAGAGGAGCTGTACTTCTCTTGGTAAGTTTCAACCGGGATTCCATGGGAGTGGCATACCCATTACAATTTATCATCCCACTTCTTTCAAGCAATTTTGCAGCATAGGCTCCTTGACACAAGTCAATACCATGTCTTCCTTGCTTTACTTCAATACCAAGATAGTAAGACAAGCTTCCTAAGTCACTCATGCAAAACATTTCCTTCATTTTCTCCTTGAACCGACTGATTTCCTCCATGTTTTCTCCCACAATCAGTAAGTCATCAACATACACACCCACAATGAGCCTTGCCTCACCTCCAAACTTAGTGTACAAGCCATGTTCTGATTTGCACCGTATGAAACCGAGTTGCTTGAGACTTTCATCAAGTTTGCAGTTCCATGCTCGAGGAGCTTGTCTCAAGCCATACAATGCCTTGTGAAGTCTTAAAACCCACTTTTCCTTGCCTTCAGCTATGAAACCTGGAGGTTGAGTGACATAGATCTCCTCTTCTAGACTCCCATTCAAGAAGGCTGACTTCACATCCATGTGATGAACATGCCACCCAAAATGAGCTGCAACAGCTAACACAATCCTCACAGACTCCATCCTAGCAACTGGTGCAAAAACTTCTTCAAAATCAACTCCTTGCTTCTGCACATACCCCTTTGCAACTAGCCTTGCTTTGTGACGTATGACATTCCCATGTTCATCTTTCTTCAACTTGAAAACCCATTTCAAGCCAATGGCACGATAACCCTCCGGAAGTTGTACCAATGACCATGTTTTGTTCTCTTCAATGGATGTGAGCTCCTCAATCATGGCAATGCGCCACTCCTTGACCCTCAAGGCCTCATCTGCTGTGCATGGCTCTTCACCTATGACAACAAGAAGTTCATCTACTCCTCCCTCTTCTGGTTCATAATTTGGCACCTCCTCAAGAATATTTCTCATGGAACGATAACGAAGTGGTGCTTCTTTTAGCTCACTATCCATTTCTGGTGACATAGAAGGAGGTGACACAAACTCCACATCCTTGGATGCTTGTTGCTTTAGTTGTGTCATAGAAGACACTCCCTCAGCTGGGGTTTTGTCACCTTGACCTGTGTCACAAGAGGAAGAACTCACTCCACCAGGGTTCTCATTACGAAAGATGTATTCTACCCGAAAAATGTCTTCATCATTCACCATTTCACTTGATTCAGCTGCATCCCACTTCCATGGGCGGTTTTCTTCAAACACAGCATCACGTGACACATGAACACTCTCCGTGTTTGGATTGTAAAACCTCCATGCCTTGCTTCCTTGCTCATATCCAATGAAAACCATTGGTGTACTTCGATCTTCCAGTTTGCTAAGGCGTTTGCTTCCCTGTTTCACGTGTGCCACACAACCGAAAGTGCGCAAATGATGTACACTAGGTTTCTTGTCATGCCATACCTCATATGGAGTCATTTTCTCAACACTCCGAGTAGGAGAACGGTTCAAAACATACACTGCAGTGGTTACTGCCTCCCCCCAGAACCAACCGGGCATATTCATTGCCTTCAACATGCTTCTTGCCATTCCCATAACAGTTTGGTTTCTTCTCTCAACCACACCATTCTGCTCAGGAGAATATGGAGCTGTCAAGTGACGTTGAACACCCTCCTTGGTGCAATACTCAACAAAAGCCCGAGCTGTGAACTCTCCACCACGATCTGTGCGAAAAGTTCCAATCTTCCTCCCTGCCTCAGCTTCAACACTTGATTGAAAACCCATGAAAGTACTCATAGCTTGATCCTTTGTGCTAATCAAAAACACCCACATGTATCTACTGAGATCATCCACAAGAAGAAAGAAAAACCTGCTGCCTCTTGGAGTTGCTGGCTTCACTGGTCCACAGAGGTCTCCATGCACAAGTTCAAGTTTCTTCTCAGCTCGGTATTTTGCCATGCATGGGAATGGTTGACGTCTTTGTTTCCCAGCCAAACAGCTATCACACTTCTCCTCAGTTTGAGTGATGGTTGGCAATCCATACACAAGTTGCTCTTCGGCAAGTCTTCTGAGACTCCGAATGTTTAAGTGCCCCATCCTTGCATGCCACATCCATGTTGCATTGCACCCTTGTGCCATGAGACACCTTGGTTGCACTACCTTAAGATCAATAGTGTACAACCGGTTCACTCCCCGTTTCACCATTGCCACAGGGTTCCATCTTTATCCCAAATCTTGACATAACCATTCACCATCAAGATTCGGTGTCCCTCCTCCTCAAGCTGTCCAAGGCTGATAATGTTTGCCTTGAGCTGAGGAATAAGGTAGACCCCAGACAACTCCTTTCGTCCACCTCTCTTACCTTGGAACACCACAGTTCCTTGGCCATCAATCTCTGTCAATGAGCCATCTCCCAAACGTACAGTACCATGCACCGTGTTATCAAGTTTTGTGATCACATCCCGTTTCCCAGTCATGTGATTTGTTGCACCGGAGTCCAGGATCCACCGGGTACTGCCTCCTCCCTCCAAGTCTCCAACTTGAACGTGTAACATATCATTGTTGAGGCGTACCTCTTCCTGGGACATGTCTTGATCAGCCTTGGTGTTGGCACACGCCACCAAGAGGCTGGATTCAAACTCATGATCAACTTGAGCTGTGTTTACCTCTTCATCCTTCTTTTTCTTCCTGCACTCTCTAGCCCAATGACCTTTCTTACCACAGTAGCGACACTCATCTTTGGCCACTCCACGTCCTGAGTTTCCACCACCACGGTTACCTCGACCACGGCCATGTCCTCGACCATGATCTTTCCTTGGTGCAAATGAGTCTTTGTGTCGTTCCTGTCCAGTTCCCCCGGACATCTTGAGACATGTCGACAACCTTGCAAGCAACTCTTCTTCACTCAGATGCAACTTCTCATGTGTGTTGCCCTCCCAAGTGCTTGCACCAAGCCTTTCTTCTGCAGCCTTGAGTCTACCAATCAACTCATCAACGGACATATCACTTAAGTCAAGCAATGTCTCGATGGAGGCCGCAATCTGCTCAAACTTTTGTGGTACAGCCTGAAGGAACTTCCGGACAATCTCCTCCTCCGAACGTTCACTCCCAAGTGCCGCAAGTTGAGATGTGATCCGGCTCATACGCACACCAAACTCATCAACCGTTTCACCATCGTGGAATTTGAGTGCATCAAACTCCCGACCCAATGTGCTTGCCCTGGCCTTGCGCACACGTTCTGCTCCAATGTTGCGCAACTTGATCGCATCCCATGCAATCTTGGCTGACTCCTTCCCGGCAATGATCCCTATCATTTCTGGTGGCACAGCCTTGGTGAGAGCCTCCAAAGCCATCTGATCTTCAATGTAATCATCGGTGCCAAGACTCACAGCAGTCCACAAGCCTCTTGCTTGCAACATCACCCGCATAAGTGCCGACCAATCATGATAGTTTGTCTTTGTGAGCATCGGATACATACCACCACTGCTGACTTCCTTCGTGATGCGATGAATCACCAATTCCCCTGACCCTCCTCCTGCCCTGCTGGTGCCTCCCGGCGGTGTGACGTCCCTCCATGAACGTCGGGCTGGCGATGAAGATCTCCTCCGCGACATCAACGCCCACTCAATGGCCGTGTTACGGTTCCAGGCAACGTAATCGGCTCTGATGCCAATTGTTGGGTGTTTTCCTCACAGAACTCTCACTGATTTGTGATGCAAATCGTGTTGGAAGTCTAGAGATGTGGTGTAGATCCAAAAACAAGTGGAGAACCGAATGAAAAGTGGCTTGGATGAGTTGTGGCGGCGCTCTCAACGAACACCAGCGCTTTCCCCTCTTTTTATTAGCCGGAGACCACAGGTTTTCAACAACCTCAGCCCGGGTTTTACACCATACAAATTTGAAAACATGCAACACATGCATGTGCCATGCACGTATGGCTCAAACCCCCTGGTTGTTTGAAACATAACAAAAACACCCTCACACACACACTAGGACTCGGTGCAACACATGTGACTCAGGACACACCCCTGGTTCTTGTCATGTGTGCTTTATTTCCCTTGAAACACAAGGAAACTAACACTGATTAAACCTCCAGAAGTACTCAACAGAATCACACACTATGTCGATGAAAGTCCCAGATGAGTGCAAACTGTCCAGAAACAGGGCAGAGCAAAAATCTCTCTGGAATTTTCTGTTTTTTTCTCATAACTCTTAGGATGAAATTTTCTAATGGTCATGTGATATATCGTTGGAAAATTTATGAGATAGGTTACAACTTTGTAACTCAAAGTTTCTCCAAATTTGGAGCCGAAGGGTGTGAAAAATGAAGATCAGAGATCAGCATCTTGAAAAAGAAGTGCTGCAAAATTTTCCACATTTCTGTTAACTTTGAAATGTCATAACTTTGATCCAGAATTGATCTTTATGCAAAATAAGTACTTGTTGAAAAGATATTGAAGTTAACTTTAACTTTGATGTTCAACTTGAGTTATGAAAATACTGTTAACTAGAACAAAAACTGAAATAAGTGCAGACTGTTCAATTCTGACCAGAACTGGTCACTTGGACTTAAAATTTTGGGATGCTACGAGCATGAATCTAACTTCTGCTTACTTGGGTTACTTAACCAGTCCCATGTTTATTTTCTATCATCCTACTGTAGAATTGAGTATTTGATTTAATCAAATCCCTTCTTCCACAGATGACATATATTGGAACTACACTGGCCAACAGATGTATTCATATGTTTGGGCAGAATTTTCCAGGATTCTCGACGTTGTTGCAGCGAATGTTACAATACTTTGGGTATACCGAAGCCTCAGGATATTGGGGAAAAGAGACGATGGAGAATGGGGAGACATCGTTTATCATGCACTTGGACGTCCCCTCAAGTCCTGAACCACCAAGTTGGGCACCATTCACCGTCACACTATGGCATCGCATGGAGGATTTGTGGGACATGGCATCCTGCGAAGCCATTACGCGTTTTTTCCAACTCCATGTAAATCAAGTGGAGTCTACACCGTTCGCACTCCTACCTGTTATGGGGTTATCTCAGCAGGAGTGGGAACGACGACTAGGCGAGCTAACAGATTTATTCAACCTCAATTTCAACTTAAGGTTGTCTACTACCAGTTTCTATGCTGCCGCCAGCAAGCTAGTGATTGATGGTCAAACCAGGACCATCGAAGAACTTATGGGTGAGCTGCATCAAGCGAACAGTCGCAAGGATCAGCTTCAACATGAGAAGAGTTCACTGCATGCATATCTTGCCCCAGCAATCCATCAGCTCATGGTAACTGAAAATGAGCTGCAACGCACTCAGTAAGAGTTGCAGCAAGTCCGGGATGAGCTGAATGTGAGTCAGCAGATGGTGAGTGCACAATTGCACCACATTAATGTACTCACGGAAGAGAGAAATTATGTCATAGAGGCAGCACAGAATTGGGAGCAAGACTGGATGTTTGCTCAGGACGAGTTGAACGCTGTACAACCTATTTTGCAGCCGGTCCTCATCCAACAGGTTGTGATGGTAGCTCTGGGGGAACTTGAACCTGAACCCGAAGCTATGGTAATCGATTCTGAACCTGAACTTGTCGCCCCAGTTTCAGACTCCGGATCCAAGGAGGATTCGGAGGAGCCTGAACCGGCATCTGACGAAGAGTAGTTGTAACGGGTAGAATAGGCACCGAGTAGGGTTGAGCCTACCCCATTGTATTGTGACGACCATGTTTGTGTCGTATTGTAAATAGTAGTGTTGTTGTAGCATAAGTGACGGCGTGGTGTAACATCTTCTGGTCACCATAATAATAGAGATGAACTGCAGGCTAGAGTTCATCATTTTGGAATGTTGTTGTAACAAATAGTCCCTAGGAGATATATTGTGAATAAAGTTATGCTTTACCAATATATGAGTTGTTTAAAAGATGATCATCGTCATTACACTTCCTACCTTTGCAATGCATCAGATTTCCTATCGTGTCTCATGTGAAAATTTTATTGTGGCTGCAGAATGACTCGCACACGTTCCACGCACGACATTGGTGGGACGAGTCAGGGAGAGAGCACCCAGCAGCTTGAGCGGGAGACACCACAGCAGCAGCAACCACCGCCTCCACCTCTGATTACGTGGCAGATTTCCTCGCTGCTATGATGAGTTCACGTGACGAGCAGACCGAGCTGCTTCGTACGCTCGTGCAGAATACGTTCTGTCAAGGGGGGCATCAAGATAGAGGTCATCCCCAGCCTCCGAACAGTTCATACTCAGATTTTTTGGTGACGCATCTACCGGTCTTCACGGAGGCTGATGAACCCATCGAGGCGGACAATTGGCTCCACACCATCGAGGCAAATTTCGGATTGCTGCAATGCTCTGAACACTAGAAGGCATTGTACGCAGCGCAACAGCTTCAAGGATCCGCCGACGCTTGGTGGGCGAACCACATTGCGTCAATACCGGCGGGTTATGCCCTAACATGGGTGGAATTTCTGGGAGGCATTTCACGCCTACCACATACCTCCCGGTATCATGAAGCGGAAGCTCTAGGAATTTATGGAGCTGAGACAAGGAGGGAGGAGTGCTCACAAGTACTCCTGGGTTTTCAATAATCTGGCGCAATATTCGTCGGATTATATAAACACGGAGGACAAGAAGCGCGAGAGCTTCTACTGGGGTCTTAACCCCAAAATGAAGGACAAACTTGGACAGTTCAACCGTGGAACCTTCAACGATATGGTCAATGCCACCATCGTGTAAGAGGACACTGCCCGCAAAACGACTATGGAGAAGTGTAAAAGGAGTGCCCCACAGGGCAGTGGGGGAGGCAGCCCTCAAAAATACCGTATAGTGTATCGCTTACCATCCAGCCAGAGGTGGTAACCACCAGCGCGGCAGCCGATGTTCCATGGTCGGTGATTTAGCGCGCCAAGCTTCCGACCATCTATGCCACAACATCAATGGGGATCTCCGAGTGCACTTCCACCTCCACTGCATGCACCTGGATTCCATCCCCAAATCAGCGGGGGACCGACCAACTACACGTGCTTCACCTGTGGTCGGGCCGGTCATTTCTCAAGGGAGCGCCTGGAGAAGCAGCAGGGCAGCGGGAAGGTGATGCACCAAGGTGCAAATCAGCCCCGGGGTCAACCCAAGAAACCTGCCCCAAAACCCGGCAACATCCGCCATCTTGCTATCGAGGATGTGCCGGAAGGCGAACCGATGTTCACGGATACGTTCATTCTCCACAACCACCCCCACATTGATATTATTTGATTCCGGTGCTACACAAAATTTCGTAAGAAAATCATAAGTTAGAAAGTATCAAATTCCATTACTACCTACAAAAAGTTCATACTTGATTTGCTCACCGGGTGGGAACATAGCTTCTCATACTATGGTCCCGAAGGTACCAATTGACTTAGGTGGAAAGATATACCCCACATCTGTTATTACCTTAGAAGACCAAAATAAATATATCATCTTAGGGATGTTATAGTTATATCGCCATGATGCCATTCTCAACATTGGTCTTTGAGCTATTCAGCTCAACTCTTCCATTCATGGTCCCCATCTATTGGTTCTTGAAACCAATGTTTCGGAAGGTGCAATGGCATATCATGCTGAAGCCGTTAAGTTGGAAGAGATTTCAGTGGTTTGTGAAAACACGGATGTATTTCCCAATGATTTACCGGGCATGCCACCCGAATGGAATGTGGAGTTCAAGATTAAACTTGCACCGGGTACTACACCTATATGTCAGAGGCCGTATAAAATGGCTTCGAATGAGCTTGCAGAATTAAAAGAGCAGCTGAATGACCTTATGAATAAGGGATTCATTCGACCGAGTTCATCTCCATGGGGATGCTTGGCGCTGTTCGTGGAAGAAGGACGAAACACTGAGATTATGCGTAGACTGACATCCTCTCGACGCCCTTACTATCAAGAACAAGTATCCAATACCTCTCATCGACATTTTATTTGATCAACGAGGAGGTGCTAAGGTGTTCTCCAAGATGGACCTTTGATCTGGATATCATCAGATTAAAATACAGGCGGAAGATGTACCCAAGACGATATTTTCTACGAGATACGGCCTATATGAGTTTCTCGTCATGTCCTTTGGTCTCACCAATGCTCCAGCTCACTTCATGTAACTCATGAATTCATTATTCATGCCAGAGTTGGACAAGTTTGGTGTGCTCTTTATCGATGACATTTTGGTATATTCCAAGTTGGAGGAAGAACATGCCGGACATTTACATATCGTGCTTTAAAGATTAAGGGACCATAAACTTTATGCCAAGTTCAGAAAACGTGAGTTTTGGATCAAGCATGTGCCATTTCTCAGGCACATTATATCAGCAGAGGGTTTTGCTGTTGATCCAAGCAAAATTGAGCAAGTGCTGAAATAGAAGTCTCCCAAGTCTGTCCATGAACTTTGCAGCTTCTTGGGTTTAGCTGAATATTGTCGGAGATTCATTCTGAGCTTTTCAAAAATAGCTAAACCAGTGACAGAATTACTGAAGAAGGGGACTAAATATGTTTGGAATGCAGCATGTGAAGAATCCTTCCAAATATTAGTGAAGCGTCTCACAACAGCCCCAATTTAAGCTCAACCAGATAGGACGAAGCCATTCAACGTATATTGTGATGCATCCGGTATTGGACTCGGCTGCGTGTTGATGCAAGACGGTCGTGTGGTCGCATATGGATCACGACAACTCAGGAATCATGAGCAGCATTATCCCACTAATGATCTTGAGCTCGCTGTGGTGGTCCTTGTATTGAAGATGTGGAGACATTACCTACTAGGGAACCTAGTACATCCCTACACCAACAACAAGAGTTTGAAGTACGTATGCACTCAGAAATAGTTGAATATGCGACAACGGAGATGGTTAGAACTGATCAAGGACTATGAGATTGAGATACATTATCATCTGCACAAGGCAAATGTGGTTGCTGATGCATTGTGCCGGAAGTCTCAAGATTCATAACCTAACCATCATGCCGATAGAAGAGAAAGAACCAAATCTTTACTTGGTTCCATATAGAGCTTTGTATAATCTTGCTCTGATGCCCACAATAAGAGAGGAGATTATGAAGGATCAAGCGCAAGACAAGGCCATGTCCCATATTAGGAGGAGGATGGAGCACAGGGGAATGAAATGCTTCCGTAAGGATGATGAGTGAACCTTATGGTTAAAAGACCGTATAGTTGTACCCTGTGATACGGGACTGTGGAAGAAAATCTTGGATGAGGCTCACTTATCCAAGTTTTCTATTCATCCGGGTAGTAACAAGATGTAGCAAGAGTTGAAGACCAAGTTTTGGTGGACCCGGATGAAGCGAGAGATTGCAAAGTACGTGTCCGAGTGTTACACGTGTCGGCGAGTTAAAGCCGACCACATGAAAAAGGTAGGAACTTTGCAACCACTTATATTCCGGCATGGACGTGGGAGGACATTAGTATGGTTTTCATTGTTGGGTTGCCTCTCACAGCGAACAAACATGATTCAATTTGGGTTATCGTGATCAGTTAACCAAGTCGGTACATTTCATTGCGGTGAATACAAAGTTCCATGCCAAGACGTATGCAGAGCTATACATTGCAAGAATATTATGCTTGCACGGATTTCCCTGTATGATCATTTCAGATCAAGGCGCATTATTCGTTGCTCATTTTTGGGAGCAGCTCCATGCCTCATTGGGCACCAAATTGATTAGGAGCTCTGCATCACCAACAAACGGATGGTCAAATGGAGAGGGTGAATCAAGTTCTCAAAGACATTCTTCGAGCATGTGCTATTCACCACGGTTAAAGTTGGGATGATCATTTAACATTGGCGTAATTTGCTTATAACAATGGTTATCAAGCGAGCATTAAAATGACAACTTATGAAGCTCTCTACGGTCGGAAGTCCCGCACATAGTCCGGTGAGAGAGTTATTTACGGGATTGATCTCGAAAATGAAGCCGAAGAGCGGGTTAGGCTGATTCAAGCTAATCTCAAAGCCGCTCAATCTCAGCAAAAGAATTATGCGGATAGAATAGTTGGCCTCTGTAATTTGATGTCGGAGATCAAGTATATCTCCATGTATCCCCAATGAAAGGCATTCATCGCTTTGGGGTGAAGGGGAAACTAGCTCCACGCTTCGTTGGTCCATTTGTCATCACGGAAAGATGTGGACCTGTGGCTTATCGTTTGGAGCTACCGACGTCATTAGCGGGAATCCATGACTTTTTCCATGTATCTCAACTAAGGAAATGTCTCAAATTCACTACCTCTGTATGACACAAAGATGCAGAAGGGTTGCAGCCGGACCTCATGTATGAAGAATATCCGGTTCAAATTCTGGATGAAAAGACCCTAACCACAAGGAATTGGAATTCATGGTTCTACAAGGTTTTATGGAGCAACCATACCGCTGATGAAGCGACATGGGAGAGCGAGGACTTTCTCCACTACAACTATCCAGAATTATTATCTGATTTCATCCGGTAATTTCCACCACTTCGCCTTTTCTTTTGTAATCTCAGGACCAGATTCTTTTAAGGGGGGAGGGATGTGAAATCCCAAGATTTCAACACATGTAGTTCAGCTCATGAACACTTAGTAAAATTGGGAAAAATTAAAAAGTTTTGCATACAATGATGTGAGATCAGAGGTGGGACTAAAAATAGCAACATAGCACCGAAAAATCTTCATATCATCTCACATTTCAAATTCTTAGGTTCAAATTAGGCAGGCTGCCAAATGTATCTAAATTTGGAGCTAAATGATTTATTTCAAATTAGAGTATGGTTGAGTAAAGCTCCTCACTAATCTTCTGAATTCTACTCACACATTGCCAAACATGGAGATCTGAATTCACAAATAGGTTCTCCATAGTCTAAATAGTATCCCTGCCAAATTTCAGTGAATTTTGGACTCGTTTTGCTATTTGTTTGGATGAGGTAAAGTGGGAATCCAAATTTAAATTCAAAATATCAGATTCTGAATTCAACTTCATCCAAATTCAAGTTGAATTGCACCATTGGATTCCTCATATTCAGTTTAGTCTATATGCAAATTTTTACTATTTTTGGAGTCAGTTTACTATTTTAAACTTAATTTACAAAGTGAATAAGAGGAAGTTGGGACCCACATGTCAGTACAGAGTATTCTGTAATTTCTTCTCTCTCGTGCGAGCGCGCTGTCACACCCGGTTTCTCCAAAGAGCAACCGAGTGAATATCACATGTATGCCAGGATCATTTTCTCATACATGTGACGACAAATAGTGAAGCATCATTATATTACAAGCCAAGTATTCGAATATAAATAAGTCTTACATAGCATAACGTCTCGATGGACGATAATATGTTCATAACATGTAAATAAAACAGCAGCGGAAGATAAGTCTTGTGAGCTTCATCACAGGCGTTGCCCGGGGGACTCCGTGAACCTAGAATTCTTCTTCGGGTCCGAAGTCTTGGTCATTGAACACCACGTCATTCCCTTGGCCTGAGCAGCAATTTAAACCAACAGAAAAGCAAGCTTGAGTACCGTTGGTACTCAGCAAGTGTGGGAAAATTATGTCATGCATGGCTAGAGCAAGGAGAGGTTGAACTCATGGTTAAAGCACTACGCAATTAATACCTATCACCTTAGCTTATAAGCACCTACATTAGTACATAGGTGAAATGGTCCCGATCCCCCAACCCATCATCAATATCAAGTAACCATAACATCATTTCTAATGTTAAGCTCCCCGCTTAACATCCTCATCTTCCCAATTCCTCATCCTCTAATCATGAATAAGTCCAAGCCGCTCTTGACCGTGAGCACGGCTGTCATGACAGTTTTGACTCTGCAGAGTTTGCACCACTGTACCCACATGTAGTGATTTCATCCCCCGCTGCCGGGTGGACTAAAAGAACCTCCATTATGCCAGTGGCCGCGAACCACGTTCACACTTCCGAGGTGTGTAGCCAGGAGATCACTACGAGGCCTTTACAAAGGGATTTCTGACGAGCGTGGGCCCACTGAGGTTTCACCCCTAACAGCATACAAGAGGATCCAACCCCGCTGCAGTGGCCCCCCTCTTGAGCCTTGCGGTTCATATGGTAGTCCAGCTGACACCTATTCCCCGCACCATCCAAACACCCATACTACGCCGGAGATACACCTAATTAATTGGCCAAGCTGCCCCATCTCAGCATGTGGTTGGCACTGTAAAGCCAGGTTACATGCTCCATGAACCGGTCCTTAGGATCCAGGCAAGCACTAAACACAAACCTGAGTCTCGTGCACACAACACCAACCAAAACATCCAACTTGCCTCGATCCCTACCTCTACATAGTTCATAATATCTCATTCAAGGGTAAGGTAAACAAGTTGATGATCTCATATCCCATTTATCCCATTCTAATCATGGCTAAGCATAAGTGATATAAATAAATGACATAATAAAATAAATCCCAAACCCAGTGAAAGGGCCTCAGTTTTCAACACATAGTTGAAGTGTTCATCACCATACACACACACCTCATTTGAGGAAAGATGATGAACATAAATGAAGAGCAAGTAACCACCATCAGCATGCTCATTAGAAAACAAACTCACATATTGCAAAAGTGGTATTTCCCACATGTGATATAGGTGGGCTGGACATATGAAAACTCCTACACATTGCTAAGGATGTCCATGCCAAGTTTCACCCAAACTCAAAACCTTTTGAGGTCATTTTGGGTATAGCTAGAAAGAGGGCAATTTGAAACCATATTCAAATTCAAACTGTTTTTATCCTATGAATTTAAAAGTGGGAGGCATATTCTTATTCAGCACATTTTCATGAGCTCACACCCCAATTTTCACTCCATTTGGAGTTGATCTTGACATGAGCTAAGTGGGACAAATTCAAACTTTATTTGAATTCAAAACTGAACTTGTGCTGAAATTCATTCAAACCAAACCCCATTTGAATTCTAACTAATTCAAATGGCTCATGGGTGAATAATTTGAATTACCAAGGGTATTATGGGGCTCACTGTTTACAACAGTGATTAGGAGTAAATTTCAGAGGTTAAAACTGGAAGTGGGACCCACATGTCAGCCACTGCTCCAGCCCAAACCGACTGAAAACCCAGCTCGGGTTCTTGCGCCGGACTGAGCGGCCGCCACGGCGAAGAGGCGACCTGGACACCACCTGCTTGCCGCCCCGACATGCTGAACTGCCTCACAGCCCCCTTATCTACGCCACCGCCCTGATCGGAGCGATCACCGCCCACTCTGCTGCCTCCTCGCATCAGAATCGCGCCATCGCTGCCGATCGCTCGGAGCTGATCAGAGAAGCTTGATCACCGCCTCTCCGTCCCCTCCAGAGCCACGGCAAGGTACTAGAGACCTTCCTCCGTCTTCCCTGCTGCTAGAATTCAGTTGAAACCGATTGATATCGGCTATGCCGAAAGATCAAGTCGGTGACTTAGAACCGCCGCACCTCGGGCTCCCGTGGAAACAGCCCAACCAGGGCGTTGTCACGCCCGAGCCAAGGCACCCTTGGATGTGCTGGTGACCGGTGCTGCTCACCCCCGAGCCACAGCCCGAGTGATTGCTCACCGGCGGTGAATTTCCAGTTTTCCCCATTCTGTGTGCAGAACGACCTTCGGGTGTGATTCCGTCGAATTCGTGCTCTAGAAAGGGTTAGAGGGCCGCAATCCGCTCTCACACAAACTAGACACGGTAACGCACAAGTTGCCTTCACAACCCTTGGCCGGAGAACCTCTGTACCCGGCGTAATTCGAGGTTTACCGACGGCGGAACAAAAGGGAGGCATCGGGCGCACGGTGAGGACCTACTTTGGGCCTTCCCCGAGCTGCCTCAAGCTCATGTCGACCTTCCCTGAGGTCCACTGATGCTTCCCGACCGCTTGCTCGAGTAGTTGGGGTGCTAGGGAAGTCAGCCGACATGGCCGAAGTCTTTCCGAGGTGGCGGCTCGTCGCCGACCATGCACCGGCCATTGTCATGAGTAGCTGACCCCAGAATCCTGTTCCAGAAGAGAAAGTAGGCAGGGGCGGCCAAAATCGTGAAGTTTGGAGCTGTACAGAAGCCGGCGGCGAGCTCTCTGGCGAGGTCCCTCGGCGGTGGAGCGCGGGCGTCGCGAGGTTGAAGAAAGGAGTGGACCCCAGCTGTCAGCGGCTGATATTTTGAATCGGGATCGGGTGTGCTGTCGCGCAAAATCCTTGTGGGCCGCGGTGTGCTGTCGCCTCGGCGTGCGACGCGTGTCCCCGGGGCCCACGCGCGAGTTTAAACTTTTCCCCCGATTTTCAGATTTCATTCAAACTTCAAATCCTCATAACTTTGGCTAGAATGCTCCAAATCGAGTTAACCAAATTTTGCTGGATTCAGCTCTCTGAGTACTTTCCAGCAAATCAAGTTTCACTTCATGAAATTCCTTATTTTTCCAGAATTAATTCCTCAAATTTTAAACTGTTTGGAATTTTAACTGGAGAATCCTGTGGAGGAAAATCCTGAAATTTTGCTGGGATGTTCACCAAAATAGCTCTGAACTACCATAAAAATTTCAGACCCATTGGAGCTCATTTAATCCACCTAATGGTGTGATTAGTGAAACTATTCCAGAGAAAATAGAAAATGTTCAGAAACATTTTCAGAATTTTCTCTGAAATTGTTTAGCTCATATATTTAGTTAGGAACTTCCAAATTAAGTGAGACCAACTCCATTAGAACCCTCTGAAAATCTAGTTTTCAGAAAGTCATAGTTTGTTTCATGAAAATCCTTAGAGCACCCTAAGAGTTCCAATTAAGGTCAAGAACATAATTAATTGTGGAGGGCTCAAATGAACTTTGCTGCAACTAAAACTTGACCAAAGCTCTGTTTAGGTTGTAACCAAGCCACAGCAAAAGTTTCACAGTCATAGAGTCTGTCTAGTGGGACTTATAAGCTTCACAAGTTTAAAACTTAATACAAACACATTTAAATTGATACATATGTTTCTTCTAACATGTAGTCGCTAAGGTCGAGGAGGAACCCGAAGTCCTAGACTTCGTTACTCCGGAGGAACAGCTATCCTACGACCAAGAGCAGCAAGGCAAGCTCCCGAAGAGTTTTGCTGAGCCTTCATGCTCACTGCTTGTGTTTGAAGCTTTTGCAGAGTTCTATGAGGAAGGGACTCCCGAAGAGGAGACGGAACCCCAGGAGGGGAACCCCGTCGAGTGGGAGTCGTGCACGCCGCAGAGTTAGTGTGTGTGTGTGCTAGCAAGGACACGTTCAAGGGCTGAACGTGCACTTGATGCTTAGTCTATGCCCGCGAGTGTAGACTGAACTTATTTTGATGTAAACATGTTCATAACTTGTTTATGTAATAAAATTTCGCTTTCGCTTTGTACCTTTGACGTGTGTTGTACGGTGCTGTGTAACACAGCACCCCTCAGCGTGATCCTGGCTCGACAAGACCGTGGGGTCGTGTCAGCGTTGGTATCAGAGCTCGCTTGAGGTTTAACGCACTACAAAGGTCATCTTTTTCAAAAATCCAGTGAGGAACGAGTTAGTAGCCCGTATAAGGATGTTATTAGCATATAGAAAGTGGCATATTAACCTATTTATTATGTCAGAAAATCGTGTATCTCGGGACGTTTATGTCTTGGGGGTACACGTGAGCGCTGTCCACCAGTGCGCACAAGCTGAAGGGTGGAGCCCCACGGGTGGCAGGTAACCCGACCCACTTTGATATCCTCTACGACTCTTCATGTCGTTTGGGGTATTCGAGCAACGTCTATCCCTGGCGTGCATGGTGCAACTTGGGAGACCCCGTCACGTGGTCTGAAACGTGAACACGTAACTCAAGGCGTGTTTGGCTTGAGAACATCCGGGCGAGTGATGACGGCCGGTTGTACTAACTGTATGGATTCCGGGCTCGGTGTGCAGACGGGTCTGACGATTGTTTGAGTTTCTGCAGGTAGCCTGACCCTTAAACGGTAGACGTGTAGCATCCATGTGCGAGTGACGTTTAGTGCCACTGAAATAACGAAGCCGGCTAAGTACGGTATAGGTTTTTCTTTGTGAGGACGTAGTACCGACATAATCTGGTGACGCATCGACGTCACACCCAACTAAATGAACAACTTCATTTAAAACTTGGAGGTTTGATCTAAAGTAGTAAAACTTTATGTAACTCCTTCCCTTGAACCAGAGATTCAAAGTTAACAAGTTTTCAACTTATAGGTTGTTAAGGACAGAGCACTCTGTTTTCAGCTGAATCAAGGCTGAAGTTAAACAGAGTTTAGAGGTTGAGTTCCTTCGAGGTTGGGGTCATATGATATATTTCTGGAAAGATTTGGAAAAGCTTTACAACTTTTCTGTTGAGGTCCAGAGCTGTTTCATCACTTAACCAATCGAAAAATGCAGTAGAGTTGAAACTGTCCAGAAAACAGGACAGAGCAAAGACTCTCTGTAAACTCTCTGTAAATTAAGTATAACTTCCTCTTAAAAATCCAAAAATAGAAAATGAGGTAGTTCTGGAAAGCTCATGAGATGGGTTACAACTTTGTAACAGAAAGTTTTGTCAGATTAGGAAGAGAATTAACTGGGATTCTTGGATCGAATCAGTACCTAAAGCAGGGAGGTGCTGTCCAGTTTTCTCCAGAAATTCTGTTAACTTTGACATCTCATAACTTTTGAACCAGGACAGATCTTAGGCTAAGCAAATACTTTCTGGAAATCTATTGAAGTTAGCTTTAACTTTGATGTTGAGTTCCAGAACTGGTTTTGCATTTAGCATGGCCTAAATCAGGTTGATATGGAAACTGGTCAGGGCTGTCATGGGAACAGCAGATCAGCAGTCAAATTTGTTTAAAATTTGAACTGTGTTTCCAAGTTTTATGGGTTCAATGACATGTCTTATGCTATAACTCAGTGGTTTACTGTTTAAATAAATATTTGATATTTCTCAAATATATTTTTACAGATGACAGCAGATCAACAGTTGGAGAACGGGTGGGTGGTGTCCCACTGTTCTCACCGTAGCGGCTACCAGGAAGCATTGTGGCAAATGCTCCAATATTTCGGGTACGACCAGATGCCGCAGTACTTCGCCAAGGAAGAAGGCGAAGAGGGGAACAAGGCATGGACGATCCATGTCGAAGTCCCCGCAGGACCTACGCCACCCGGTTGGGTGCCGTTCACCGTCACGGTGAGAGGAAGACAACCGGAAGGGATGTGGCAAGTGGCAGGCCGTGACACTATGTCACGTTTCTGCCAACTACACGTGCAGTCTATGGAGGGTACTCCATACGCGCTCGTTCCGGTGGAGGGAAGGGCTAAGCATGTGTGGGAAGAGAGGTACCTGGAGGCAACGGACCCGAGTTGCCCAAGGTACAACCCCGCGGAGGCAAATCTCAGCCTCCAGATGAGGGCGGGAAACGCCGTGATGGACAGCCAAGCTGTTCATACGGAGCATCTCGCTACGAAGCTCAAGGAGAGCACAAGCCGTGGAGACCATTTCGAGAGTGCTCACAGCGCACTCCGTAATGTGCTCCTTCCGACGATCAAGCGACTGAATGAACAACACAATCAGTTGCATCGTCTGAAGAAGGCGAAGAGAAAAAGCCGTGTCGACACCGCGGCGTTGCAAGAACTGGTACAAAATCTGACCCAGCAGAACAAGGAACTTACTCAAGAGCAGGACGACGCTATTGAGGAAGGGCAAGGCTGGGAAGAAGATTATAACCAGGCTATGGATGAGGTGCATGCTTTGCAGGACCTCGTACCTCCGGTATTGGGCATACCGGTGGTCTTGGACCTTCCAGCAATGGGAGAACCCGGGATGGGAGAAGAGGTGGTAGATCCAGAGCCACCAGAAGAGGTACCGGAGGAGGACGACCCACAGGAGGTCGAGTTCTACTCCGAGTAGGGGGTTACGGTTGCCAAGTAGGGCAGCTAGGGTAGCGTAACCCAACTTTTGTAATCGGTGACATGTCGTGTAGACAGTAGCGTATGTATAGGTAGTGACGACATGAGCACAACTTCTCGGAGACCCGAGAATAATGTATCTTGTATAAAGTTTCTGCTTTATCAATATATGTGAATGTTGTGCAAATTAATCATGTGTCGCTTCAATACCTACTGTTGCTTATGGAATTTTAAGTCAGGCATGTGCTAATTGCTGCTATTTTGAATTTTAGAATGACGCGTACTCGTGCCAACCCTGATGTTGGGGGTACTAGCCAAGGGGGAGAGACCTCCCAACCACCTCCCGAGGACTCCTCGGGACAGCAGCAGCAACAGCAACAGCAAACACCGCCACCGCCACTGCCAACGGTTACATTGGCCGACATCGTCGCGGCAATGGCGGGTTCACATCAGCAGCACACGGAGTTGCTGCAAACGCTTATCGCCAATACGTCTCGCCCAGAGAGACGTCAAGATCGTGAGGAGCGTCAACAGAGCTCCTACTCCGACTTTCTGGCGACTCATCCCCCTGTATTCTCAAGGGCGGATGAACCACTTGACGCGGACAACTGGCTCCACGCCATAGAGATGAAGTTCGGGCTGCTCCAGATAAGCGAGCAGCGCAAGACTCAGTTCACGGTCCAGCAGCCCCAAGGATCCGTGAGCGCGTGGTGGGCCAACTTCTGTGCTTCACAGCCCACCGACCGAGTGATGATCTGGACGGAGTTTCGGACGGCCTTCAGGGCCTATCATATACCGCCAGGTTTAATGAAGAGGAAGACGCAGGAGTTCCTGCACCTGCAGCAAGGGAGCCGGAACGCGCTGGAATATTCCAGGGCGTTCAATGATCTCACGCTTTACGCGTCATATCACGCAGATACTGACGAGAAGCGGCGGGACCACTTCTACCAGGGGCTTAACCCGCTCCTGAAGGACAAGTTGGCGATGTTCAATCGCGGCAGCCTCAACGACATCATTGA
Source organism: Neostapfia colusana (assembly GCA_030760725.1). Taxonomy (NCBI): domain Eukaryota; kingdom Viridiplantae; phylum Streptophyta; class Magnoliopsida; order Poales; family Poaceae; genus Neostapfia; species Neostapfia colusana. Next base: position 63,797,809 of record JASWHV010000012.1, on the reverse strand, counting down.
TGCTGCGTTTGTTCAGGAGGACTCCGGCAAGGAGTTAGCGGCGGCGGAGCGAAAGCGAAGCGCGCCGCAAAGCAGCGGAGAAGGAGGCGGTCCTTCTCAGAAGTTTCGGATGGTGAATCGCCCACCATCAGGTCCACGCTGGCAACCACCACAGCGGTCGATGCTGTTCCGCAGTCGGCCGTACTCTTCACCGGCATTCAGGCCGGCACTGCCAGTACCACCGCAACAACAACAGCAGCAGCGGGCGATGCCGCGTGCGTTTGCACCTCAGCAACGCATGCCGGGCTTTCGTCCCCGAGCACTACACCAGCAACGGCCACATGTTACAAGTGTGGTCGTCCAGGACACTTCGCGAGCAGTTGCCCGGAGAGGCAAGGCGGTGGAGTGGCACCGCAGTTTCCGGGGAGGAATCAACCCCGGAACCCTACTAATGCGCGGCGGGCAAACCCTAGGCCCGGCACCATCCACCAGCTTGCCATTGAGGACGTGCCGGAGGGCGAGCCAATCCTTGTGGGTATGTTCCAACTCCACCAGCATCCCGCTATAGTACTGTTTGATTCAGGCGCCACGCATAATTTCATTAGCCAAGCTTTCATTGCTAAATATAGCTTGCAAATACTACCCACCGATAGTCCTTATGTGATCTGTTCGCCGGGTGCGAAAATTTCAGCAAGCATGATGGTCCCAAAAGCGCCATTGTGCTTAGAGGGTAGAGTCTACCCTACGTCTCTCATAATCTTAGAGGGACAAAAGGTCGATGTCATCTTAGGGATGTCGTGGTTAACCCGCCATGGCGTTGTTTTAGACATCGTCCTCCGAGTCGTGCACTTGAACTCAGAAGTACACGAGTCTCACTCATTATTTCTGGACAGTCCAGAAATAAAACTTCCAAGTGTCTATCAAGCCACAACCATCAGATTGGAGGATATTCCAGTGGTCCGAGAGTTTCCTGACGTATTCCCGGAGGATTTGCCGGGGATGCCGCCCGATAGAGAGGTGGAGTTCAAGATTGAACTTGCACCGGGAACCATGCCAATATCCCGAAGGACGTACAAGATGGCGCCCAAGGAGTTGGCTGAACTGAAGACTCAGCTCACGGACCTTCTGGAGAAGGGTTTTATTAGGCCGAGCTCCTCGCCATGGGGCTGTGCGGCATTATTTGTCAAGAAGAAGGATGAGACATTACGGCTTTGCGTGGACTATCGTCCATTAAATGCCGTAACCATCAAGAACAAGTACCCGTTGCCATGGATCGACATGTTGTTTGATCAGTTGATCGAAGCAAAGATCTTTTCCAAGATGGACTTAAGATCCGGGTACCATCAGATTAAGATAAGGGCGGAGGACATTCCAAAGACAGCTTTCTCGACGAGGTACGGACTTTATAAGTACCTGGTCATGTCCTTCGGCCTCACCAATGCTCCAGCTCACTTCATGTACTTGATGAACTCGGTATTCATGCCGGAGCTGGACAAGTTTGTCGTGGTCTTCATCGACGACATCCTGGTATATTCCAAGTCAGAGGAAGATCACAAGAAGCATCTGCGTATAGTCTTGCAACGGCTGCGGGATCACAAGCTATACGCGAAATTCAGCAAATGCCAATTCTGGATATCGCAAGTGCCTTTTCTCGGGCATATCATCTCAGCGGAGGGTATCGCTGTAGACCCGAGTAAGATCACTCAAGTGCTGAATTGGAAATCCCCGAGAACTGTTCATGAGGTACGGAGTTTCCTCAGACTCGCGGGATGTTATCGGAGATTCATTCCGAACTTCTCGAAGATTGCCAAGGCAATGACAGAGCTGCTGAATAAGAATACCAAATTGTTTGGAGTCCAGCATGTGAAGCAGCATTCAAGGCTTTAGTCAAGCACCTGACATCAGTACCGGTTTTGGCGCAGCCAGACACAACAAAACCGTTCGATGTGTACTGCGATGCATCCGGCATTGGGCTCGGATGTGTGCTGATGTAAGACCGAAGAGTGGTCGCGTATGGATCACGGCAGCTTAGAAACCATGAGCAGAACTATCCAACTCACGATTTGGAGCTCGCTGCCGTGGTACTGGCACTAAAAATGTGGAGGCACTACCTACTCGGTAACCTCGTACATTTATATACTGACCACAAAAGCCTCAAGTACATATTCACTCAGAAAGAGCTGAACATGAGGCAACGAAGATGGTTAGAACTGATAAAGGATTACGAAATAGAGATCCATTATCATCCGGGCAAAGCAAACGTAGTGGCAGATGCGCTGAGCCGCAAGTCACACCTCAATAATCTGACCATCACACCGTTGGAAGAGAGCGAGCCATCACTACATGTGATTCCACACGGAGCTCTCTACAACCTAGCTTGAATCCCCACCATCCGTGAAGAGATAGCGGCAGCCCAGAAGAATGACAAGGGCATGTCACATTTGCGGAGACGTGTAGACAGTGGGGAGCTGAAATGTTTCCGGAAGGACGGAGACGGCGTCCTATGGTTCAAGGACCGGATCGTCGTACCCCGTAACCCGGAATTACGGAAGAAAATCTTTGATGAGGCTCACTTGTCAAAGTTTTCTATTCACCCCGGCAGCAACAAGATGTATCAAGAACTCAGAAGCAAGTTTTGGTGGACACGGATGAAGCGTGAGACTGCAAAATACGTGTCCGAGTGTGATACATGTCGGAGGGTGAAGGCAGATCACATGCGGAAACCGGGACTGCTGCAACCACTGGGCATTCCTGCCTGGAAGTGGGAGGATGTGAGCATGGATTTCATCGTCGGTTTACCCACCACCTTGCAGAAACATGATTCTGTGTGGGTGATCATCGATCGGCTCACCAAAGTTGCCCATTTCATCCCGGTCAACACAAACTACAACGCCAAGAAGTACGCTGAACTATACATCTCACGGATCCTATGCTTGTACGGCGTACCCCGTACCATCATATCGGATCGGGGCACTTTATTTGTGTCCCGTTTTTGGGAGCAGCTACACGCTGCCTTGGGGACGAAACTGATCCGTAGTTCAGCATACCACCCGCAGACGGATGGGCAAACGGAGCGGGTCAATCAAATCTTAGAAGACATGCTACGAGCTTGCGCTATCAACCACGGCAAGAATTGGGATGATCACTTGCCATTAGCTGAGTTCTCGTACAATAATGGGTACCAAGCCAGTATCAAGATGGCGCCCTACGAGGCGCTATATGGGCGGAAATGCCGCACACCACTGAATTGGTGTGAATCTGGCGAAAAGGTGACCTTCAGGATTGACCTTGTCAACAACGCGGAAGAAAAGGTTCGACTAATTCAGGCGAACCTAAAAGCCGCTCAATCCCGTCAGAAACAGTATGCGGACCGGAGAAGGCGCCCATCACAATTCAAAGTTGGAGATCACGTATATCTACGGGTGTCTCCAATGAAGGGCGTAAACAGATTTGGGGTGAGAGGAAAGTTGGCACCCCGATTCATCGGTCCATTCCAGATTAACGAAAGATGTGGATCAGTGGCATACCGGCTGAAATTACCAGAAGCACTTTCCAGTGTGCACGACGTCTTTCACATTGCCCAGCTGAGGAAGTGTCTCAAGCTATCAACTACCATTCAGCTGGAAGACATTGAAGAACTGCAACCGGATCTCACCTCTCGAGACGAACCGGTGCAGATTTTTGATGAAAAGGCCCGAACCACACGCAACCGTACGTTGTGGTTCTACAAGGTTCTATGGAGTAATCACTCCATGGACGAAGCGACATGGGAGAGCGAAGGACTTCTTCGCGTCAACTACCCCAACTTTTTCACGTCGCATATCCGGTAATTTTTCCACCGTCCTCTCTCTCGTTTTCACCTTATAATCTCGGGACGAGATTCTTTTAAGGGGGGAGGAATGTAAGGGCCTCAGTTTTCAACACATAGTTGAAGTGTTCATCACCATACACACACACCTCATTTGAGGAAAGATGATGAACATAAATGAAGAGCAAGTAACCACCATCAACATGCTCATTAGAGAACAAACTCACATATTGCAAAAGTGGTATTTCCCACATGTGATATAGGTGGGCTGGACATATGAAAACTCCTACACATTGCTAAGGATGTCCATGCCAAGTTTCACCCAAACTCAAAACTTTTTGAGGTCATTTTAGGTATAGCTAGAAAGAGGGCAGTTTGAAACCATATTCAAATTCAAACTGTTTTTATCCTATGAATTTAAAAGTGGGAGGCATATTCTTATTCAGCACATTTTTATGAGCTCACACCCCAATTTTCACTCCATTTGGAGTTGATCTTGACATGAGCTAAGTGGGACAAATTCAAACTTTATTTGAATTCGAAACTGAACTTGTGCTGAAATTCATTCAAACCAAACCCCATTTGAATTCTAACTAATTCAAATGGCTCATGGGTGAATAATTTGAATTACCAAGGGTATTATGGGGCTCACTGTTTACAACAGTGATTAGGAGTAAATTTCAGAGGTTAAAACTGGAAGTGGGACCCACATGTCAGCCACTGCTCCAGCCCAAACCGACTGAAAACCCAGATCGGGTTCTTGCACCGGACTGAGCGGCCGCCACGGCGAAGAGGCGACTGGGACACCACCTGCTTGCCGCCCAGACGTGCTGAACTGCCTCACAGCCCCCTTATCTACGCCACCGCCCTGATCGGAGCGATCAACGCCCACTCTGCTGCCTCCTCGCATCAGAATCGCGCCATCGCTGCCGATCGCTCGGAGCTGATCAGAGAAGCTTGATCACTGCCTCTCCGTCCCCTCCAGAGCCATGGCAAGGTACTAGAGACCTTCCTCCGTCTTCCCCGCTGCTAGAATTCAGTTGAAACCGATTGATATCGGCTATGCCGAAAGATCGAGTCGGTGACTTAGAACCGCCGCACCTCGGGCTCCCGTGGACAGCCCAACCAGGGCGTTGTCATGCCCGAGCCAAGGCACCCTTGGACGCGCTGGTGACCGGTGCTGCTCACCCCCGAGCCACAGCCCGAGTGATTGCTCACCGGCGGCGAATTTCCAGTTTTCCCCTTTCTGTGTGCAGAACGACCTTCGGGTGCGATTCCGTCGAATTCGTGCTCTAGAAAGGGTTAGAGGGCCGCAATCCGCTCTCACACAAACTAGACACGGTAACGCACAAGTTGCCTTCACAACCCTTGGCCGGAGAACCTCTGTACCCGGCGTAATTCGAGGTTTACCGACGGCGGAACAAAAGGGAGGCATCGGGCGCACGGTGAGGACCTACTTTGGGCCTTCCCCGAGCTGCCTCAAGCTCATGTCGACCTTCCCTGAGGTCCACTGATGCTTCCCGACCGCTTGCTCGAGTAGTTGGGGTGCTAGGGAAGTCAGCCGACATGGCCGAAGTCTTTCCGAGGTGGCGGCTCGTCGCCGACCATGCACCGGCCATTGTCATGAGTAGCTGACCCCAGAATCCTGTTCCCCGAGAGAAAGTAGGCAGGGGCGGCTAAAATCGTGAAGTTTGGAGCTGTACAGAAGCCGGCGGCTAGCTCTCCGGCGAGATCCCTCGGCGGTGGAGCGCGGGCATCGCGAGGTTGAAGAAAGGAGTTGACCCCAGCTGTCAGCGACCGATATTTTGAATCGGGATCAGGCTGCGGCCGGGATCGGGTGTGCTGGCGCGCAAAATCCTTGTGGGCCGCGGTGTGCTGTCACCTCGGCGTGCGACGCGTGTCCCCGGGTCCCACGCGCGAGTTTAAACTTTTCCACCGATTTTCAGATTTCATTCAAACTTCAAATCCTCATAACTTTCGCTAGAAAGCTCCAAATCGAGTGAACTAAATTTTGCTGGATTCAGCTCTCTGAGTACTTTCCAGCAAATAAAGTTTCACTTCATGAAATTTCTTATTTTTCCAGAATAATTCCTCAAAGTTTAAACTGTTTGGAATTTTAACTGGAGAATCCTGTGGAGGAAAATCCTGAAATTTTGCTGGGATGTTCACCAAAATATCCCTGAACTACCATAGAAATTTCAGACTCATTGGAGCTCATTTAATCCACCTATTGGTGTGATTAGTGAAACTGTTCCAGAGAAAATAGAAAATGTTCAGAAACATTTTCAGAATTTTCTCTGAAATTGTTTAGCTCATATCTTTAGTTAGGAACTTCCAAATTAAGTGAGACTAACTCCATTAGAACCCTCTGAAAATCTAGTTTTCAGAAAGTCATAGTTTGTTTCATGAAAATCCTTAGAGCACCCTAAGAGTTCCAATTAAGGTCAAGAACATAATTAATTGTGGAGGGCTCAAATGAGCTTTGCTGCAACTAAAACTTGACCAAAGCTCTGTTTAGGTTGTAACCAAGCCACAGTAAGAGTTTCACAGTCATAGAGTCTGTCAGTGGGACTTATAAGCTTCACAAGTTTAAAACTTAATACAAACACATTTAAATTGATACATATGTTTCTTCTAACATGTAGTCGCTAAGGTCGAGGAGGAACCCGAAGTCCTAGACTTTGTTACTCCGGAGGAACAGCTAGCCTACGACCAAGAGCAGCAAGGCAAGCTCCGGTTTGCATTAACCTTTTTACAAATTTTTATTGTTTTGAGCACATACTTGTTTACTTTATTCTTTGCATTAGAGTCTTGTTTGGAAGCCCCACTGCATAGCCAAGAGAACCATGGGTTGGATTTAGAATTGCAAACCCCGTTAGCTACTGCATTGCTATGATAGAGTAGGATTCGGTAAAAGTCGAGTAGTTGGAACTACTCGCGAGCATAGGCTAGAGGCACTCGTCTCGGGTAGTGATAGCAAATGAAACACATGGCAAGAAAATGAGACCGAGCGGAGGGTAAGGGCAGCAGGACTTTGGGGCCTGTGTGCTGTAGCTCCGCTTGTGTCGATTGAGGACCAAGCCGTGTGCGGGCCTGTTGAACAAGCTAGAACAGTACCGAAGACCTACCGGCTATATGGGAACCGGGAAATTGATGTAACTCGGGTAGCTGGGTATTGAGGCATTGCCCGTCGTTCAGAGGGTAGGTTGAGAGCTTGAGGTGTAAATCGGCTGGCGGCACTGAGATGCGCGTGCAGAGACCTCTTGCTCGGGATGATGGGACCGGTAAAATATTTGGCTGACGGGCGAAAGGTGGTTGCGTACGGCGTCCGTGATGGTTGTTGTAGGCAACATCGAGTACGGGCGTACGTGACGGGTTGTTCGGGTAACCCTGCAGGTGTAAATCGATTATAATCGCCGTCCCTCGCGGTCAGTGAGTACCACTTGTTCACTGTACCGTGACGTAGAAAGAACAGGCTAGTTACATGTTAAAATGTTGCTGATTGAAAGATGGACTTGATTGCTAATGACTTGCTGTAGTGTAGAGCTAACCAAAGCTCATTTCAACTTTGGGCAGAGTACATGAGAGAAATGCGTTTCTTGTTTGATTGCGGCTCTCTCATGTACCTCGGCGTAAGGTTCTCCACAACCTGCTGCTAAAACTTGAAAGTAAGGTTCTACTAATTAGGCGAGTCCTTGCAAATGATTTTTACCTCATGTAACACATCACCCCTCATGTAGAAGTTCCATGTTTAGGTGAGAGGGGTCAGACTTGCTGAGCCTTCGTGCTCACTGCTTGTGTTTGAAGCTTTTGCAGAGTTCTATGAGGAAGGGACTCCCGAAGAGGAGACGGAACCCCAGGAGGGGAACCCCGTCGAGTGGGAGTCGTGCACGCCGCAGAGTTAGTGTCCGTGTTTGCTAGCAAGGACACGTTCAAGGGCTGAACGTGCACTTGATGCTTAGTCTACGCCCGCGAGTGTAGACTGAACTTATTTTAATGTAAACATGTTCATAACTTGTTTATGTAATAAAATTTCGCTTCCGCTTTGTACCTTTGACGTGTGTTATACGGTGCTGTGCAACGCAGCACCCCTCAGCGTGAACCTGGCTCGACAAGACCGTGGGGTCGTGTCACCCAGGCTACAAGGAAGTAAGATGATAAAAATCTAGGGAAACTTCCTAGCTTGGGTATCATATTCCAAATTGACAATGCAATTAAATTCTAACTACACATCCTAGTATAGGATCAAAGTGGTCAAGGACACTTGCCTTCTTCCCGCTGCTCTGGGAATGGAAAGTCTTGATCTTGAAAGGTGAGAATCTGCTCTGGGGCTGGTTCTACTCATGCCAATACACATAGCAAAAGAAAACAATATTCCATAAGCCATAGTCCACATTTCCACTCATGCAAACCACACATGCATACATATGAAAGTCATACACATATTTAAGTGTTGTGTTTACCCTAGTTATGTTGATTCTAAGCATACATGCACTTTTAAACATATATATTATTTCTAGCTTTAATATTCAGATTTCTAAGTGCACACTATATATGAATTTCCAATTTGAACAAATTTTCTATATTGGATAATACACTTCTTAGCCACAAAATTTGAATAAAAGATAACTTCCTACTCCAAATAGGTTTTCAGATCTTCTACTAAATCTTAATTTGAAGTTTTGGACTTGGGGACCTCACTTGACATTTTCTAATTAGGTATACCTATTTTCCTATATTTTCATATTTATTTTCCATACCTAAAAGTGAACTTTAATATTAAAATAGCACAATATATCTCCTAAACAGAATGTGTTCTGATCTAAAATGTCCAATAAAATATCTTTTGACTTCCTCTCTGATGAGGATCAATTTAAATTTATTTTTACCTATTTTCATAATTATTTTCTAGTCTAAAAATGAATTTCCACCAATAAAACAGCAACCTAAATTCATACAAAAATTTCTACTGTTCCAATTACCTAAACAGAACCTTCATAAATTTTTATACCCCTTTTTGGTTACTTAGATTCATTTTCCCACATTTTAAACTTGTTTTATGCCTAAAGGGTATATTTCAGAGATAAATTACAAAACAGCAATCTCATTTAGTTTAAAAGTTTATTTCCCCTCCAAATTCAGACCTCAGATTGTTCTACCAATTTTCAACAGGGTTAGAATAATTCAACTGAACCTACACCTATGTTTAAATTTAAATCCTATTCACATATTCAAATTCCTGAAATTAATACTTCCCAGGGGCTGATGTGCAATTTCACACTGCAGTGGGACCCATTTCTCATTTTCTAAATTTTAAGGGGTCTAAGTGTGCAAAACAGGGAGGTCTTCCTAATTCTTATTAAGTCCAGGGGCTAAAACTGATTTTTAAATGAATTTACATGAATTTCTGAGAGTCCAGGGGCTAGATCAGAAGTTTCCGGGGCTAGCTCGTGTTTTCCGAGATCCCCAGGGGGTAGCGCATAAGATCCCCGGCCTTTATAACGCGGGGCTGACGTGGACCGTTGGATTTAAAACGGAGGGCTGAGATTATATCGCGAATCGGTACGGGTTAGATCCATTCGGAACCGCACGATTTAAAATGGACGGGCCTCAGGGAGCCACGTCGCCCTGGCCGGAGCGAGCCCACGCACTCGGCGGCGGGGGTGGCGATCTCGCCAGCGCAGCTTCGGTTCCTTACCGCTACACGCTAGAACTTGCATCTTTTCGCGCCCATCAACTGCGGAGGGTAGGGGAAGCTCACCTAGGGGTTTCTCGGGCTTGGAGAGGTCGGAATTCGGCTCTGCGAAGACGGTGGTTAGAGCTGATCCTCGGTGCTTGTCGAAGCCGATGCTAGGGCGCAAGACTCGTCGCTTCCTTCACCTGCAGGGCTCCCCGGTGGCGGTGGAACACGACAAGCCCGTTAGATCAGAGAAAAACGACGAGACTCGAAGGTTTTTCGGTGGAGGACGATCGGTTCTCACCGGAGCGAAAAACGTGGTGATGCGGGGAGACCGACGGGGTTTTCTGGAGTTTAAAGGCACGAGGAGAGGCGGCGGGGGTCAGTTTAGATGTGCAGCAGCGCTTTGCTGAAGATCGGGCGTGGAAATCGGGCGATGCAGCGGCGATCAGCACGGGAAGATCGGTGGCGGTTGGGCGCACGTGGAGGAGGAAGATGACATGTGGGCCCCGCGCGTTAGAGAGAGGTGGAGGCGGAAAACAGCCGCGGGCTGTTGGGCCGGCGGAGGTGGATTTCGGCCCACTGGCCGTTTTTCTTTTTCCTTGTTCTTTTCTGTTTTTATTCAAATTTGAATTCCAGTTTGAGTTTGAATTGTTTCACCACATGCATTACATCCAAAATTTTTAAATTCCCCTCTTTAACAGGTTTTGGGGTGTTACAACTCTACCCCCTTAAAAGAAATCTCGTCCCCGAGATTGGTGTCTTTAGGAAAAGAAATCTGGAAACTGTGCCTTGAGCTCGTCTTCTCGCTCCCATGTGGCTTCTGCTTCCGAGTGATACTCCCACTGCACTTTGCACATTCAGATTCTTTTATTTCTTGTGAGGCGTTCCATTGTCTCCAGAATCTTAACCGGTTGCTCGGCATATGAAAGATCCTCTCGTACATCCACCTCATTCATGGGTAATATCTCTTCGGGTGTTCTTAAACATTTCTTGAGTTGTGATACATGGAATACATCATGCACATCTGATAGGCGAGCCGGTAGTTCTATCTGATATGCCACTTCGCCTTTCCTCTCTAGAATCTGGAAGGGTCCGATGTATCGAGGTGATAGCTTCCCTTTCACCTTGAACCGACGAAGCCCTCGGATAGAGGACACCTTGAGATAAACATAGTCCCCCACGTTGAAAATGAGCTCTCTTCCCCGTACATCGGCATAGCTCTTTTGTCGGGTCTGGGCTATCCTCAAGTTGTTGCAGATTTCCCTCACTTTCACCTCGGCTTCTTGTAGTACCTCGGGCCCAAACACTTTACTTTCCCCAGTTTGGTTCCAAAATAGTGGAGTTCTGCACTTCCTCCCATACAACGCCTCAAATGGTGACATCTTCATACTAGCCTGATAACTGTTGTTGTATGAGAACTCCGCATACGGTAAGTTCTTATCCCAACTCCTATTGTTCTTGAGTGCACAAGCTCTCAGCATATCCTCAAGGATTTGATTGGTCCTTTCGGTCTGCCCGTCAGTCTGTGGGTGATAGGCGGAACTAAAATTCAGATGAGTTCCCATGGTTTCATGTAACTTCTGCCAGAACCTTGAGGTAAACTGTGTCCCTCGAGCTGACACTATCTTCTTTGGCACTCCATGATAACACACGATTCTTGACATGTACAATTCTGCCAGTTTGGATCCGCTGTAGCTTTCTTTCACGGGGATGGAATGAGCTACCTTAGTCAGCCTGTCGATGATGACCCATATCGAATCATATCCCGATTGGGTCCTAGGCAGTCCCACTATGAAGTCCATACCTATTTCCTCCCTTTTCCATTCAGGCACTTTGAGTGGTTGCAATAGTCCCGCGGGTTGTTGATGTTCTGCTTTCACCAACTGACATGTGTCACATAGGGCAACATGTTCCGCGACATCTCGCTTCATGCCATACCACCAATATCTGCTCTTGAGGTCACAATACATCTTCGTACTCCCAGGATGAATGGAATAGTCGGAATCATGAGCCTCCTTCAAAATCAGTTCACGGATCTCCTTCACTTCAGGCACACGGATTCTTTTCCCATGCCACACCGTACCTTGTTCATCCTCTCTGAACCCAGGGGCTTTATTCTCTTTGATGAGTTCTCTAATTTCTTGTATCTTCTCGTCATTCTTCAGACCGTTGCGTATGTCTTGTTCTAATGTGGAGTCCACTTCCATGGCGACGGCCTCACCACTATTCACCAGGCATAGATTGAGTTTTGCAATCTCTTTCTTCAATTCCGTAGGCGTGTCATTTAAGCTCAACATGTTGACATGCACCTTCCGGCTTAAAGCATCCGCCACGACGTTCGCTTTCCCAGGATGATAGTTGATGCCCACATCAAAGTCGTTGATTAGCTCTAACCATCTCCTTTGTCTGAGGTTGAGATCTGGCTGTGTGAAAATGTACTTTAAGCTCTTATGATCTGTATATATCTCTGTCCTCTTTCCCATCAAGTAATGCCGCCAAATCTTCAATGCGTGGACTACTGCTGCGAGCTCTATGTCGTGTGTAGGATAGTTTCTCTCGTGTTTTTGGAGCTGCCGGGACGCATAGGCAACGACATGCCCCTCTTGCATGAGAACACATCCCAATCCGTGTCCCAAAGCGTCACAATATTACCGAAAAATTCTTCTGCATGTCTGGCATAACTAGCACTGGGGTGTTGTCAATCTTTTCTTCAGCTCTTGGAAACTTGTCTCACACTCTGGTGTCCACGTGAATGTGATTCCCTTCTCTAACAATTTGGTGAGAGGTCTCGAGATCTTGGAAAAGCCCTCAATGAACCGTCGATAATACCCGGCCAATCCTAAAAAGCTTCGAATTTCCCCAACATTTTCAGGGGTATTCCACTTCTGCACATCCACAATCTTGGCGGGATCCATGGAGATTCCTCCCTCTGAGATTATATGTCCTAAGAAAGGGAACTCTCTTCAGCCAAAACTCGCACTTGCTCAACTTGGCATATAGTTGGTGTTCTCTCAACTTTTGCAACACCAGTCTTAAATGTCCCTCATGTTCTTCTTCATCTTTGGATAAGACGAGAATGTCATCAATGAAAACCACTACAAATTTGTCCAGATATTCCATGAATACCTTGTTCATGAGATACATGAAATACGCCGGGGCATTAGTTAGCCCGAATGGCATGACGGTGTATTCATACAGCCCGTACCGAGATACGAAAGCTGTCTTGGGAATGTCGGTTGGCCTTATCTTCAGTTGGTGATATCCCGACTTGAGATCAATTTTTGAGAATACACAAGTCCCTCTCAACTGATCAAATAGGTCTTCAATGCGAGGTAATGGGTACTTATTCGTGATGGTTACCTCATTCAATGCACGGTAGTCTACGCATAGCCTTTGGGTTCCGTCCTTCTTAGGCACAAATATCACGGGAGCTCCCCACGGTGAGGAACTAGGACGAGTATACCCCTTCTCTATCAATTCTCTTATATGTTCTTTGAGCTCTTCCAGCTGTTTGGAGTCCATCCGATAAGTCCTCTTGTATATCGGGGCTGTTCCAGGTACTAGTTCAATCGCAAATTCCACTTCACAATCTGGAGGCATACCAGGCAACTCCTCCGGAAAGACGTCTGGATATTCCTTGATAACCCTTATCTCTTCCACTTCCACCTCAACTTGATTGAGTTTAATGTCTCTCCTGGGTCCTTGCACGACTGTGAACTTCACTTTTGTGCCACTAGTGTGAGTTAGTTCCACCGTTCTAGTCGAACAATGGATGATACCTTTATGTTTGGTCAACCAATCCATACCCAAAATAATATCTATACCTTGTGAGTCTATCACTATGAGGTTTGCAGTAAATACTACCCCATTAATGTCTAGATTCACCTTGGGACACACTTGTCTTGTCCTTATTTCCCCCCCTGGAGAGTTCACCGCTAACATATGATTCATTTGTGTTGTTGCTAGATCATGCTTCTTAACAAATCCTTGAGCAATGGACGAGTGGGTAGCACCCAAATCGAACAATAGGGTTGCAATGTGTAAATTTGCAGGAAACTTACCAATTACCACATCAGGTGCCTCTTATGCTTCCTCCATGGTCACGTGGTTCACCCGTCCTCGCACCACATTCTGTTGCTGTGGCTGCATAGGCTTCTTCTTTGGGCACTTATGAGCGTAGTGCCCCACTTCACCACAGTTGAAGCATTGCACCCCAACTCTAGGTGTCTGGCTTTTGTTATCTTGGGGTTGGTTCTGTGGCCCTTGTCCTGCAGGTCGAGGTTGATAAGTGGGCGTGGCTGCTGCACAAACTGACGCTGCGGCTGTACTGGTGCTGATGGAGGCCTGAAGTTCGGGTTGTACCCTCTCGGTGTCGGGTAGGGTACCACAGCACGGCTCGTCTGCCCTGCAGGTTGCTGCATCAGACGTGGACGTGTGTTTCTGCTTGATGCTTGGTGTGACCATCCCATCTTCCTCTTGTTTTCATTCTCCAAGGCCTTCAGCTTCCTCTCCACGACAAACGCTCTGTCTACCATCTTTTGGAAACGTTCATATTCGTTGGAGGACATTGCACATTGCATTTCCATGGTAAGTTCTTCCACAAAACAGTCCTGTTTCTGCTCATCAGTTTCGATGTCCCGTGGTGCATAACGGGATAGTTGGGGGAACTTGGTGAGGTATTCCCTAACAGTCATGTTGCCTTGCTGCAGTACCAAGAACTCCTTTCTCTTGTTCTTGAGTTCTCCCCTTGGTATGTAGTGGTTGCGGAAACTGCGCTTGAACTCTTCCCAAGTGATGTTCTCGGGGTCGTGATGGACTGCCACGTAAGCAGTCCACCAATCAGCAGCGGGTCCATGCAATTGGTGAGAGGCAAACAGCACCCTCTCATACCCTTGGCATTGTATGATCCTCATCTTGCTCTCAATGGTCTTTAGCCAATCATCTGCCTCCAGGGGTTCAGCAGCACTTGCAAACTTTGGGGGTTGAGTTCCCAGAAACTCACTCAACCTTGGTTGATGTGGTGCAGCTTGTGGGGGTGGAGCTTGGTGTGAGTTGGCCACCACTTGAGTTAAACTCTGGATGAGTTGATTCTGATTTTCGATCATTTGGTAGATAGGATCAGCTCCTTCACGGTGATCACCCCTGTCTTGCCCTCCAGGAAGGTGAGGATTGGCGGCCTCATCGTTGTTGTTGTTGGGGTTGGCACCACGACCTTTTCCTCTTCCAGCCATCTATCATGATCAACCAAATGTTAACTTTAATCATTACGCATTAACTTCCCAAATTGCTTGTTTAAACTTAAACTTTTGAGGCCTTAATATCTAGACAATTTCTGAAGATTTCACATAGATCTTTGGGCGTCATGTCTCACACAAAAATAAATGCACTATTGATTCATAAGCATTAACACGCCAAAGCAAAGCAAACTTAAAGATGAGGTTGTGGACAAGTGCCTATGGCTTCCACAAATCACGTCACACACCAAACACTAACAAGCAAATAGATGGGTTCTTGACTCGGCTACTCGATAATCATGTGGAAATAAGGGAAATGACTCTAACAACTCGTATCACTGAGATGGCTCGTCGGGGTCTTCCTCATCATTGTGGCTGCCCTCTGATTCCGCTTTAGATGGGGAAGCTGCTGGTGTAGAAGTGTGGCGACGCTTGCTTGCCCGGCGGTCTGGGGAGTCAGGAGTCCACGTGTCGTTCACGGTGACACATAGTTCATTCCCATCTCCTATTTCTCTCGCCCTCAAGCTGGCGTGAAGCAACGCCTCAGTCTCCTTCAGGGTGTCACGAACATCCTGAAGCTCCTGCTGGCACTCCTGCAGTCGAGTGCTGAGCATAGCTGCATCCTCCAGGCACAGGTTCATGTGCTCATGGGAAGTCCCCTGCTGCACTGGCGGGTACTTGTACTCCGCGGTGCCACTCTCACGCTGGAGGATATACATGTACTCAGTCCCGTCCAGGTGGCAACGGTTGATGTAACTCTGGCAGGTTATGGCCTCCCAGGTGACATCCTTCTCAGCATCGGCCTGAGTCGCCCGACAAGCTGGAGAGCGGTGGATCTTGAGCAGCTGGTTTTCATGGATAATACTCACCTCTGAGCTCCATTCTTCACGCTTCTCACGGATGGTCCTGGTGGAGCTGTAGTGTATTATCAGCTTGCCAACATTGCCGGCGGCGTGGAGCATACGCTGAAGACGGCGCAACAAGCCTCCTACTGCCAACCCGTAGGAGTGGTACGTCACCGGGCGGTTCTCCTCTCTCAAGGCAAGGGCAGCTACAGAACTCTCCCTCCCGTGGACTTCCGAGCGGTGCGGACCATGCGAACCATATAAAACATAAAGCATTTAAAATCAAGTTAGATAAAAATTAAATAAAGATTGTATTTTGAATAAAGTTGGGGCAAGATGAACAATTAAGGTGACCCCATTAAATAACACTTTCATCCCACACATTTTTTTAAAATAGTTTTAAGAACATAGGGTCCTTAAATACGTCCATTTCTACCTAGGTCCACGTTCCTAGGCAACCTTGGCTCTGATACCACTTATGTCACACCCGGTTTCTCCAAAGAGCAACCGAGTGAATATCACATGTATGCCAGGATCATTTTCTCATACATGTGACGACAAATAGTGAAGCATCATTATATTACAAGCCAAGTATTCGAATATAAATAAGTCTTACATAGCATAACGCCTCGATGGACGATAATATGTTCATAAGATGTAAATAAAACAGCAGCGGAAGATAAGTCTTGTGAGCATCATCACCGGCGTTGCCTGGGGGACTTCGTGAACCTAGAATTCTTCTTCGGGTCTGAAGTCTTGGTCATTGAACACCACGCCATTCCCTTGGCCTGAGCAGCAATTTAAACCAACAGAAAAGCAAGCTTGAGTACCGTTGGTACTCAGCAAGTGTGGGAAAATTATACCATGCATGGCTAGAGCAAGGAGAGATTGAACTCATGGTTAAAGCACTACGCAATTAATACCTATCACCTTAGCTTATAAGCACCTACATTACTACATAAGTGAAATGGTCCCAATCCCCCAACCCATCGTCAATATCAAGTAACCATAACAGCATTTCCAATTTTAAGCTCCCCGCTTAACATCCTCATCTTCCCAATTCCTCATCCTCTAATCATGAATAAGTCCAATCCGCTCTTGACTGTGAGCACGGGTGTCATGACAGTTTTGACTCTGCAGAGTTTGCACCACTGTATCCACATGTAGTGATTTCATCCCCCGTTGCCGGGTGGACTAAAAGAACCTCCATTATGCCAGTGGCCGTGAACCACGTTCACACTTTCGAGGTGTGTAGCCAGGAGATCACTACGAGGCCTTTACAAAGGGATTTCTGACGAGCGTGGGCCCACTGAGGTTTCACCCCTAACGGCATACAAGAGGCTCCAACCCCGCTGCAGTGGCCCCCTCTTGAGCCTTGCGGTTCATATGGTAGTCCAGCTGACACCTATTCCCCGCACCATCCAAACACCCATACTACGCCGGAGATACACCTAATTAATTGGCCAAGCTGCCCCATCTCAGCATGTGGTTGGCACTGTAAAGCTAGGTTACATGCTCCATGAACCAGTCCTTAGGATCCAAGCAAGCACTAAACACAAACCCGAGTCTCGAGCACACAACACCAACCAAAACATCCAACTTGCCTCGATCCCTACCTCTACATAGTTCATAATATCTCATTCAAGGGTAAGGTAAACAAGTTGATGATCTCATATCCCATTTATCCCATTCTAAGCATGGCTAAGCATAATAATATAAATAAATGACATAATAAAATAAATCCCAACCCAGGCTACAAGGAAGTAAGATAATGAAAATCTAGGGAAACTTCCTAGCTTGGGTATCATATTCCAAATTGACAATGCAATTAAATTCTAACTACACATCCTAGTATAGGATCAAAGTGGTCAAGGACACTTGCCTTTTTCCCGCTGCTCTAGGAATGGAAAGTCTTGATCTTGAAAGGTGAGAATCTGCTCTGGGGTTGGTTCTACTCATGCCAATACACATAGCAAAAGAAAACAACATTCCATAAGCCATAGTCCACATTTCCACTCATGCAAACCACACATGCATACATATGAAAGTCATACACATATTTAAGTGTTGTGTTTACCCTAGTTATGTTGATTCTAAGCATACATGCACTTTTAAACATATATATTATTTCTAGCTTTAATATTCAGATTTCTAAGTGCACACTATATATGAATTTCCAATTTGAACAAATTTTCTATATTGGATAATACACTTCTTAGCCACAAAATTTGTATAAAAGATAACTTCCTACTCCAAATAGGTTTTCAGATCTTATACAAAATCTTAATTTGAAGTTTTGGACTTGGGGACCTCACTTGACATTTTCTAATTAGGTATACCTATTTTCCTATATTTTCATATTTATTTTCCATACCTAAAAGTGAACTTTAATACTAAAATAGCACAATATACCTCCTAAACAGAATGTGTTCTGATCTAAAATGTCCAATAAAATATCTTTTGACTTCCTCTATGATGAGGATCAATTTAAATTTATTTTTACCCATTTTCATAATTATTTTTTAGTCTAAAAATGAATTTCCACCAATAAAACTGCAACCTAAATTCATACAAAATTTTCTACTGTTCCAATTACCTAAACAGAACCTTCATAAATTTTTCCTACCCCATTTTGGTTACTTAAATTCATTTTCCCACATTTTAAACTTGTTTTATGCCTAAAGGTTATATTTCAGAGATAAATTACAAAACAGCAATCTCATTTAGTTTAAAAGTTTATTTCCCCTCCAAATTCAGACCTCAGATTGTTCTACCAATTTTCAACAGGGTTAGAATAATTCAACTGAACCTACACCTATGTTTAAATTTAAATCCTATTCACATATTCAA
Source organism: Neostapfia colusana (assembly GCA_030760725.1). Classification (NCBI taxonomy): domain Eukaryota; kingdom Viridiplantae; phylum Streptophyta; class Magnoliopsida; order Poales; family Poaceae; genus Neostapfia; species Neostapfia colusana. The sequence continues at coordinate 63,779,413 of JASWHV010000012.1, read as the reverse complement.
TTTCCTGAAATTAATACTTCCCAGGGGCTGATGTGCAATTTCACACTGCAGTGGGGACCCATTTCTCATTTTCTAAATTTTCAGGGGTCTAAGTGTGCAAAACAGGGAGGTCTTCCTAATTCTTATCAAGTCCAGGGGCTAAAACTGATTTTTAAATGAATTTACATGAATTTCTGAGGGTCCAGCGGCTAGATCAGAAGTTTCCGGGGCTAGCTCGTGTTTTCCGAGATCCCTAGGGGGTAGCGCGTAAGATTCACGGCCTTTATAACGCGGGGCTGACGTGGGCCGTTGGATTTAAAACGGAGGGCTGAGATTAGATCGCGAATCGTTACAGGTTAGATATATTCGAAACCGCACGATTTAAAATGGACGGGCCTCAGGGGGCCACGTCGCCCTGGCCGGAGCCAGCCCACGCGCACGGCGGCGCGTGGCGGCGGGGGTGGCGATCTCGCCAGCGCAGCTTCGGTTCCTTGCCGCTACACGCTAGAACTTGCATCTTTTCGCACGGATCGACTGCGGAGGGTAGGGGAAGCTCACCTAGGGGTTTCTCGGGCTTGGAGAGGTCGGGATTCGGCTCTGCGACGACGGTGGTTGGAGCTGCTCCTCGGTGCTCGTCGAAGCCGATGCTAGAGCGCAAGACTCGTCGCTTCCTTCACCTGCAGGGCTCCCTGGCGGCGGTGGAACACGACAAGCCCGTTAGATCATAGAAAAACGATGAGACTCGAAGGTTTTTCGGCGGGGGACGATCGGTTCTCACCGGAGCGGAAAACATGGCGATGCGGGGAGACCGACGGGGTTTTCTGGAGTTTAAAGGCACGAGGAGAGGCGGCGGGGGTCGGTTTAGATGTGCAGCAGCGCTTTGCCGAAGATCGTGCGTGGAAATCTGGCGAGGCAGCGGCGATCGGCGTGGGAAGATCGGTGGCGGTTGGGCGCGCGCGGAGGAGGAAGATGACATGCGGGCCCCATGCGTCAGAGAGAGGGGGAGGGGGGAAACAGCCGCGGGCTGTTGTGCCGGCTGAGGTGGGTTTCGGCCCACTGGCCGTTTTTCTTTTTCTTTTTCCTTTTTCTTTTCTGTTTTGATTCAAATTTGAATTCCAGTTTGAGTTTGAATTGTTTCACCACATGCATTACGTCCAAAAATTTTAAATTCCCCTCTTTAACATGTTTTGGGGTGTTACACGCGCCACCGAGTGCCGAGTCATCGGCGATTTATAACGCAGCACAGGAGCTGGTGAGCTGCAGTAACTACGGTCGACCGCCTCGACCCTGGTACAAACCCCCTTGCACGTTTGGGTGAAAAGCACTCGAGTTTTCCTCTGTTCCACACTCGCCGCACCCGAGCTTATCTTGCCGCTACCTCGGACCTCTGACGCCCCGGTGATCCAGCCACTTTCACAACTTTCTCCCGAATGCAAAAAGGTGCGCCATCATGTGCTGAAACTCATGGTGAAAGCCGTTCTTCGTTTCGTGCACCGGGTGCAAATACTTCCCATTTTCCCTCCAGAGTGTTCATTTGAGCTGAATTGTTTTTGAGGTGAAGTTCACCTCACACGATACTTTAGCAATCCTGCATGATTAAGGACATGATCTAGATATCCATACAGAGCTGTGGGAAGAAGTAGAGCAAGTTTTGCCCAAGAAACCGAAGAGTTCACCGAGTTTTTGCCTCCGACGGTGAAAACCTTTCATTTCACCGGTGAACTCTAGGTTCCGGCCATTTTCATCGGCTTCTTGGTTCATTTTCATGCTCCACGTTATCCAGTTGAAAACAGGTCTTCCTGAGCTGGAACACCGTCGCCGGTGAGCTTCGAGACACTGTGACCGTGGTCAACCATGCTCCGTCCATCGCCGGCGTGGGCGGAGGTCACCAGCGTTCTCAAGGTGCAAAGTTAGGCCCTGATGGCGAGTTTGGAGGATCCGGATTGGGGGAACGCCTCAGCGGTGAGCACGCCATCGTGCACTGCCACGGGAAGGTCGGGAGGTAGAAGATGATCCAACGGGTCCCACGTGTCAGCAACTGTTCTGATCAGTTGTGGCTGGGATCCAGTGTGGCAGTGCGGTATTACTCTGTAGCCCAGTGTTGCTTTGCTCTGAGTGGTCCAATTTAAATGGGTGGGCCCAAGTGACTGTTTAAAGGATTTCAGTAGGAAAATAATTCCAGTTTGAGGGCAAAATTTGGAAATTCATATCATTCGGTAGAATTGTCCAAAATTCCTCAAACAAATTTCGTTAGAATACTTGTGACCAGTACTTTCTGGTAATACCATTTAATTGGTATGAAACTCTCTGGATTTTGCTTATTAATTCTTTTAATTTAAATCTTTAGGAATTAATTACAGAAGATCCCTTATAGGAAAATCCTAAATTTGGCCAGAACCTCCTTTTTAATACCTTTGATCATCAGGCCAAATTTCAGTTTCAGTGGACATTTCTAAGTAGGGTACATAATAGCATTTTGCCCTATGTCAGTGAAAATTCTCAACAACAATTTCAGAAATTGTTAGCAACTTGTAAAAGCCATATATTTCTGTAGATAGCTTAGAAATTGTGAAACTAATTTTATTAGACTCCTCATGACTTGTAATGTATGAATAACATACTTTAATGCATGTCAAAGCCCACATTTTCTCCGGCAATTCAGAGAAGGTTAAAGCTTTATGGAATTATTATTAACACATACTTAGGAGATAAATCATGAAACTTAGCTAGCACATCAGAGATGATACATGTTAGCTACCATATAAATTTAAGTGGAATTTGAGTCATTTATCAATATATTTCATATCACATATAAATTTCATTCATATAAATAATACCAATTATTGCATTTGTTCATATCGTTTTGTTTCTGAACTCGAGAACACTCCGGAGCAACTCACAAGTCTTCCTCCGGAGACTGATTGGGAACCTGAGCAGCAACGAGGGAAGCCTCGGTTTACATATAACAGCGCTTATAACATTTTACTTTATAACATATGAGTAGTAGTCATAGGATGTGCATTAGGTCAAGGTCATTAAAACCCCAAATGGCATGACCAAATAATCCTTTTTATTCATGGGTAGCTTAGTATCCTATCGTGTAGACTCTTGCTAGGCTTAAGTAATGGAAAGGATTTGGTAGAAATCGAGTAGTTGAAATCTACTCGCGAGATAAAAAATTGGGCACACGGAGGATCTCATAACATGTCCCACTCAATTGATAATGAGAAGGGGCAGAGATGTAGGGTGCAGCAAGACATGGAGGTTTTATGTGTGTAGCTCTGCTTATGTTGATCAAGGACAGTCTGTGTGCAGCCCTGCTGGGCATGTTTGAACTATACCGGTAGCATACTGGATATATGGGCCCCAGGAAATCGATGTAGCTTGGTTAACTTGGTTGTTGAGGCAATGCTCGCCGTCTTAAGGGTGTTAGTTGAGGGCAGTAAGGTGTAAATCCGCTAACGGGCTTCGCTGAGGACGCTTGCTCTGTGTAGGGACTTCCTCCTCGGGACGGTAGGACCGGTTCAACGATTGAGTGTCCTAGTGAGAGGTGGCCGTGTACAGAAGAAATAGAGCGTGCGTCTGGCAGCTTCTAGTATGAGCGTACATGTCGTGTATTATCGGGTGTCTTTTGATTGCACTCACCGTCCCTCACGGTTATTTGAGTACTGCATGTTCACTGCACTGTGACATAGTAAGAAAGAGTAGTTGGAGTAGGAATAACTTTTATAATATGAGTTGATATTGAATTTCCACCTTGTGTGAAGTCTGATTAGTGCAAACTAACTTAAATTCATTCCCCCTAAGGTAAGCAACATCGAGATGAAGCGTTTCTTGTTTGATTGTGGATTTACGATGTTGTGTAGCACTAGAGGCTTAATCTGGCTAAAAGTGAAGTTACGAACCCACGGTTTTGGCGAGTCTTTTGTGCAAACATTTCCTGCCTATGTTAGAACCCTTTACTCATGTAGAGTTTCATGTTTAGGATGAGTCGGTTAAGACTTGCTGAGCCTTCGTGCTCACAGTTGCTATATAAGTTGTTTCCACATGTGAGGGGCCCTCAATAGCTTCGTTTGACAAAGGGCTCGCGTGGGAGGCCACACCCCTATCGGGGTATACGGCTGAATGGGAGTCCTGCACGCTGCCTTGAGGAGCTGCTGCTAGAGTGAACAGTCCAAGGGCTGGACTGTTCATTATTTTGCGTAGTGTATATGTAGGGTGTGATTAGAGACAAGACTTCCGCTGTAGATATGTTTTAAAATGTAATATATTTCTGCTTGAACATGTTGGTTCAAGCTTATGCGATATAATATGAATGTCTTTTGAAGTGTATTGTTGGGTGTCGCATCGCACGACACAACTCAATGTGATACTTGGAATGTCGGGACCCCGGTCCCCACAACGTACACAGGGTGCCCAAGAGGCAACTGGCTAGCCAGTCACGAGGGGACATGTGGCTCTACAGGCCCCAACCTAGGGCCCGGACTAAGGATAGCACAACCACAAGGCTCGGCCCCGAGGAGTGTGCTGACCTCCATGGTCGGAAGAGACGTCTGACCTTCAAGCCTGGTGGACAAGGTCGAAGGAAAGAGCAATCAGAGCTAGAGCCCGGACAGGAGGCAGACTAGAGGCTTGAATGCCAATGGGATGGATATGCAAAAGGAATTTAAGGCGGAGTGGCAGGACATGCGCGACAAGACAAGCACGACGCCGGGCCATCATCACCATCCGTCCTATCACGCTCTGTGTGGTGTACAGAGACGGAAAATAGGTGTAGACCGTAGACTAGACGGGAGCAGGTGTACTCATCGCTCCTGCACCACTTTGGGCCACCTTAGGCGCTGACACACCACGTAACCCCCGTCCCATTTATGAGGATCCGCTGGGTAGGTATAGGCGTCTGTGCTATAAAAGGGGAGGCTTGGAACCTCCCATCGCACGGTGAACACAGCTCTCACACACACACGCAACACTTAGGCTTTCTCATTGCTCTCGTACGCGGGACAACCTCGCTTGTAACCACGGTTGTTCGAACCGCCGGAGCTAATACAAGGCTGACGAACAACCTAGACTGGACATAAGACACATTGTCCGAACCAGTATAAATCATTGTCTTTATTAGCTAGCTATCCAGACATAAAACTGTAAGGGCTCAAGTTTTCACTTGCTAAAAGTGTTCATTAACCCACACACCTCAGCTCATTTGTGGTAAACATATGAACACATTTGAAGAGCAAGTAACCACCGTCAATAGAGTGATTAGAAGATGAACTCAAATATCGAAAAGTGGTATTTTCCACATGCATCATATAGGGGCTGAGCACACTATTACCTCGTAAACTTTGTTTGGAATGCTCATGTAAATTTTCACACAAATCCAAATGTCTTTGAGGTACTATTGGATACAATCATTAAAAGGATAGTTTGAACTTAAATTCAAATTGAAACTCTTTTCATAACATGAATTCAAAAGAGGGATTCATATTCACACTCAGCAAATTTTGATGAGCTCATCCACCAATTTTCATTCCATTTGGAGTTGATCTTGACATGAGCTATTTTGAGCAAATTCAAACCAAATTTGAATTTCAGCTTCACATGTCCTGCAAATTCATTCAAACCAATTCACACTTTGAATTATTCAAATTCAATTGGTCATTGGGTGGTTTGATCAAAGTGCCAAGGGTATTAGGGTCCCCAATATTCAGAGCAGTATGAATTTAGTTTTTGAGGACAAAACTAGCAAGTGGGGCCCTCCTGTCAGCCACCCATTTGTTCTGAACCGACTGAGGCAGCGTTGCTCTGTTCTCCGGGCTGCACCCGAGCGCGCCACGGTGATGAAGACTGGTGCCAGCACCTGCTCACCGTTCCTCGCGACCAGACCGACGCCCAGCCTTCTTATCCCCGCACTAGGGCCAGCCAAAGACCGTTTTGCTCGTCGCTCCTCGGTCTCGAGCAAGAACAGGACCGCCGCTACTGCCGCCTCAGGTGACCGATCGGGAAACCGCACCACAGCATGTGTGGATTCTCCCTGAGCTGCAAAACATCAACCTAGCCTCTCCTTCGACATCCTAGGCACAAGAATGAGCTGAGATCGGCCTTGTTCGTCCACCCCGACCGTTTTCGCGGCAACCGGAAACTGCCGCCGTTTAGTGCTCACGTGGGCAGCCCAGTTCAACAGCTTTCATGCCCGAGCAAGGACACCAAAGGATGCACCAGTGATCAGTGCTGCTCCTCCCCAAACCATTGATCAAGTCATGGTTCACCGAGCTCCAAGTCGTGGTCCAACCCGACACCTCGGTATGAAACCAAGAAGTTCTTCTCTAATCTTCGTTCTTAGGTCACCAAGTCTTGCACACATAAGCTAGATTACCTGGTGATAATTTTCTCTTCACAACCCTAGCAGGAAACCAACTGTAGAAGGACTATTTCTATGTTTTACGATCGCCACCGTGTCGGTTACCCTAGGTCGCACGGTGACATACTATTTAGAACCATTCCCGAGTTCATTTGCATCCATGACGATATTCCATAGGGTCCACTGATGCTGTAGGACCCTTTGCTTGAGCCTTTGGGTGCTAGGGAGGTCGGCCGACAAAGCTGAAGTTCTCCTGAAGCCACCGCACGTCGCTGGCCATGTTCCGGTCACCCGTAGCCCGAGCTCACTGCACAAATGGATTCCTCGTGCCTGAAAACACCCAGGCGGCAAGAATCAGAAAGTTTGAGGGCCGGCAGGGCCCTGCCGGCGAGCTCTCCGGCGAGGCGAGTGGCGGGCCGGAGAGGGAGCGTGTGGTTGAAGGCAACCCGCGGGCCCCACATGTCAGCCTCTGAATTTTGGGTGCCGGATCCTCTGTGGCTCGGGATCACTCTGTGACAACGCGCGGTTAATCCTGTGGCCCCGTGTGTCGTTGCTTCTGGAGGCGCCATGTCACCGTGGACCCCGTGGTCAGAATTTAAACATTTCACGGGTTTTCCAATTTTCCAGATTTTCCGCAAACTTAAAATAACCATAACTTTGGCTAGGATTGTCCAAATCGAGTGAACCAAATTTTGTTGCATTCAACCCTATGACTACCTTCCAGAAAAAAAACAAATTTCAATCCATGAAACCCATTATTTCTCCAGAATTAATTCTCCAAACTTTAAAATGTTGGGAATTTTAACTGGAGATTTCCTTTATGGAAAATTTTGAAAATTTTCCAGGATGTTTATTTTAAATCCCTGAGACACAAGAAGAATTTCATATCCATCAGAGCTCATTTAGTCCCCCTAATGGTGTGATTAAGTGAACTGACCCAGAGAAAAAAGAAAAATGTCCAGAAACATTTTTCAGAATTTCTCTGAACTTCATTAGTCCATATCGTTTTCTAGAATTTTCCAAATTAGATGAAACAAATTTCATTAGAACCATCTTAAACTCTATTTTCAAAAAGTAATGCTTGTTCCATGAAAATCCCAAGAAGCCTTAGAAGCTCTAATTAAGGCCAAATATACATTTATTTGTGCAGGGCTCAAATGAGTTTTGCTGCAGATTAAATTTGGCCAAGTCTCTGTTTAGGTTGTCACCAAACCACTGTAAAAAAATTTAGAGTCAAAAGAGATGTCTAGATAGAGTTATTGTATTCACATTATCACTTCAACACAAATGCATTTAATTTGACACGCATCATATTTTTATTTCGTGTAGTCGCTAAGGTCGAGGAAGAACTGGAAATACTGGATTGTATCCCTCCGTAAGAGAGTTTAATCGACGACCAGCAGCAAGGCAAGCTCCAATTTGCATTAACCTGTTTATAAAGTCTTATGTTTTGATCATTCACATTATGAATTTCATACTATGTGCCTTAGAGTCTTGATTTGAAACCCAAATGCATAGCCAAGAGAATCAGAAATTGTGGGTCTAGGATTTGAACCTCGAGTAGCCAATGCAATGCTCAAATGGTATAGGATCCAGTACAAGTCGAGTAGTTGGATTTACTCGCGAGAATAGGCTTAGAGGCACACTACTCGGTTAGAGAAATAGACAATGAATCACATGGCAAGAAAATGAGTCCGATCAGGGAGTAAGGGCAGCAGGACTATGGAGCCCTGGTGCCATAGCTCTGCTTGTGTCGATTGAGGACTGAGCCATGTGCAGACCTGTTGAACAAGCTAGAATTGTACCGAAGACCTACCGGCTATATGGGAACCATGAAACTGATGTAATTCGGGTAGCGATATGTTGAGGCATTGCTTGTCATCCAGAGGGTAGGTTGAGAGCAGCGAGGTGTAAATCGGCTAGCGGGCAGTGAGGATGCTCCACGTAGAGACCTCCTGCTCGGGACGATAGGACCGGTTCAACACTTGGCTAACGAATGAAAGGTGGTTGCGTACGACATCCATGATGGTTGCGTATGTGATAGGTTATTCGTGTACACCTGCAGGTGTAAATCGATTATAATCACCATACCTTACGGTCAGTGAGTACCACTTGTTCACTGTACTGTGACGTAGAAAGAACAGGCTAGATGTCATGATTAAAAGTTGCTGTTTGAAAGTCTTACTTTGTTTGTTAATGAAATGCTTTAGTTTTGAGCAAATCAAAGTTCTTTTCAACCTTAGGTAGGTCACATAAGAGGAACGCATTTCTTGTTTGATAGCGGACTTTCTATGTTGCTTAGCACGAGGTTTTCCACTAACTTGAGGCTAAAACTTAAAAGTAAGAGTCAACTAATTAGGCGAGTCTTTATGCAAAATACTTTCCTATTATACACTACAAACCCAGCATGTAGAGTTACATGTTTAGGTGAGACGGATTAGTCTTGTTGAGCCATCGTGCTCACTGCATGTTTGTTGAAGCGTTTGCAGGGTCCTATGAGGAGGAGGCTCCCGAGGAGGAGACGGATCCCTGAGAGGGAACCACCGTCGAATGGGAGCTGTGCACACCGCCGTGTTAGTGTGGTGTGTATAGCTAGTGGGATCATGTTCACGGGCTAAGCGTGAAACCTTTTGCTTAGTCTACGCCCAGGAGTGTTGGCTACAACGTTATTTTGTTGTAAATATGTTGATAAAACAGTTTATGTAATAAAATTCAGCTTCCTCTTATCGCCTTTCTCTATGTGTTATCCGGTGCTGTCCATCGCAGCACCCCTAAGCGAGATCCTGGAATGTTGGGACCATCGGGTCCTTGCAAAAAACGTGCAGCATTCAATTACTAGCCAGTGGTAAAAACACCGACACAGTTGATCCTAAAATCTTAAACTGATGAGAGAGAGTGGACAATTGACTAATATTTTAATATATTTCAATACTCTTGAATATCAGTTCCATAGAAGTAATAACTCGTGCATCGTTAAACATCATGTCATTTCTACATAACTGAATTGCCAACAAAGAGTGCATGTGTTAGATATCACCGGAGATTCAATGACCTTTGTGTTGTCGGGGAACTCATACACACAATAACAGGGAGAACAAGGAGAACACAATAGCAAGTACGCAAACAGCGAGAAACATAACTTGGGCTGCTAACATCCGCAGCGCTTTCTGATGCTTGTATTGCTGTATATAAGAAAACAGAGTGCGCAACGTTGGCTGTATACACACGATGTGGTGGTGCCAGTACTTCGAGCTACACCATGCATTCCTACTGACCCGGTCCGGCGAGAACACACCCGCCACAGCTACCAACGTGCAGCACCACTCATGATAACGGGAAAGCACTGAGATAAAACTAGCTGGACTAAAATACACCAAACATGCACTCAAGACTTATTCTATCATTCCCCCCCCCTAATTCTTGAGGATACAGCTACTGCTATATGAACTCTTCAGTCCAACCTTCCGAGAAAGGTCCTGGAACAATCGATTTTTTAGGTATCTTCCGTACTGGAAGAACCTAGAAATTTGCCATAGTATTGATTTGATGCACGTTACAAAGAATGTATTTGACAGCATCATTGGAACCTTTGTAAAAGCCCAAGATTTCACTTGCTAGAGTGTTCATCACATCAACACACCACAGCTCCTCTTGTGGAGATCTCATGAACACATGTTAAGGGCAAGTAACTACTATCAATAGATTGATTAGAGGAAAAATCACAAATCCCAAAAGTAGGGTTTACACATGTAAGCATGAGGGGTTGAGCTCACAATTAGGCCCTAAACATTATTAGGAATGCTCATGCCAAATTTCATGCAAATCCAAACAATTTTGAGGCACTTTTGTATACAATTGTAAAAAGGGCTAATTTGAATGCAAATTCAAATTTCAGCTACTTTCAACACTTGGATTCAAAAGGTGACTTCACATTCAAACTCAGCATATTTTTCTGAGTTAGTCCACCAATTTTAATCCTCATTTGAGTTGATCTTGTTGGGAGCAATATATAAATTAATTCAAAACTGAATTTGAAATTTCAATTCATGTGTGAATCAAATTTAGTCAAACCAACTCCAAATCTGAGAAATTCAAATTTGGCATGACTTGGTGGTGAAGTCTACCATTTAACTGTGAGTATATGAGGGTAATATTAGCTGAGAAATGAAATAGAATTAGAGGGGAGGGGACCCACTTGCCAGTGAATGAGGAAACACTGAACCGACTCAACCAAGTTCATTTCTCGGGAATGACCGCCGAGCAGCCACATACCGCCGTCACACACCTCAACCCCTCCACCTCACTGTAAATTCGTCGCTGCAAAGTCCCACACGACGCCCAGCTCACATTGTCCTCCCCGTTTTTGAGTGGAACTGAGCTGCACGCAAACTGTTCTTGCTCCCGCAACCGAGCTCTTCGTCGCTTCCCTCTGTCCACCAGCGACCGGCCGATCCCGGCTGCTTGACGCACCGCCACCATAGAAGAAAAGGTGCGCCTAGTCATGCTGCAGCTGTAGGAGGACACCATTCACCGTTTCATGCGGTGTAGAACGAGTATTTGTCAATTCTCTCCACGGTGTTTATTAGGGTTAGCGATCGGTCGACAGCGAAATTTGTTGCCTAGAGGCAACCGCCGCTCGAGCTGCACACCACACACGTCCTAGAGGTCCTTGCGCTCCTCCTCGATCAAAAAATCAGCTAGAAAGTCACACCGGGACCCTAGTTTTGCCAAGGGGCAGTTCAGCGGAAGAGGGGGTTGCCGGTGAGGTCCGGTTCGCCGACCTTTTGGGTCCAAACCGAGGTCATGCCGAGTTTCCTGAGGCTGCCCTGAACGTGGTGACGCGATTAGCGCACGAAGAGTGTGGCCGTAGTGACTGGAACACGGTGCCAATGAGGTGCAGGGGCATAGCGCTCGTCGCCGGCGAGCTACGGCGGTTAGCCAGCGACAGCGAAGTGTCCATAGTGTTCAGCATCCGAAATTAGGTGGGGGTGGCGAGTTTCACCGTCGCCGGCGAGCTAGGTCGCTGGGAACGCCGACCTCGCCGAAGCTCCGGCGGCTCGGGGCGGCGGCGGCGCGAGGTAGATGAAGACCCCGGCTCCACGTGTCAGCGACCCGGCAAAGCGCGCGCACGGTGGTTTAAATTAAACTAAGTGCACGGGGCCCACTGTCAGCGACTGCTTAAGCGCGGGAAGAATTTCCGTAGGAAAATAAATCAGGAATCAGCTCAAGCTTTAGAAATTCATAACTTTGTGTAGAATTGTCCAAATTTAGTGAACCAAATTTTGTTGGATTCAGCTCTCTGAGAATTTCCAGCAAAACATGTTTCAGTCCATGAAACCCATTCTTTTTTTCAGAATTAATTCCCTAAAATTTAAACTGTTGAGAATTTTATCTGGAGATTTCCTTTATGGAAAATTCTGAAATTTGGCCAGGAATTTCATTTGAATATGCTTGAGTATCATGAAAAATGTCAGATCCATCTGGGTTTAAGTCCACCTAATGGTGTCATTAAGTGAACTACACTGAGAAAATAGAAAAATGTACAAAAACATTTTTCAGAATTTTCTCAAATCTTGATTAGGGCATAAATTTCTCTAGGTTTCTCTAAATTACATAAAACCAACTCCATTAGAACCATCTCAAGCACTAGTTTCCAGAAAGTAATGGCTTGCACCATTAAAGTCCCTGGAAATCCTTAGAAGCTAAAGTAATGGGCATTTAGACATTTATTTGTGCAGGGCTCAATTGAGCTTTGTTTCAAATGAAATTTGGCCAGGTATTTGGTTAGTTCTCACCAAGGAATAGTAAAAATTTCAGAGTCAAAAGGGACAGCTATCTATTGTTGTGGTCTTTATAATTGTCAATTCAACCTATTTGCATTAAGTTGACACATATCGTTAATTTAATTACTTGTAGTCGTTGAAGGCGAGGAGATCCCGGAGATCATGGACTTAATAACTCTGGAGGAAAATCTAACCCCTTACCAGCAGCAACAAGGCAATCCCCGGTTTGCATTTAACAAATTTTATCAAGTTTTTCTTTATATTCACTTATCTTGAAGTATGTGTGTGCATTAGGTGTAGGGTGATTGAAACTCTAATTGCATAACCATATCCTCGTAAAGATAGTGAGGGTAGTGTCTAAGTTCTCGAGTAGAACATGCCTTGCTTAATGTTTATAGACTTAAGTACAGGTCGAGTAGTTGGAATCTACTCGCAAGTATAGGATTCGCCACATACGAGATTGGTTCGAGATGTAAGATAACTTTAGTAAGAAAAATGAGACTAGGCAGAGGCGTAGGACGCAGCAAGAGGAAGTCTAGTGTGCATATCCCTTCCCGTGTCGATTGAGGACCGATCTGTATGCGGCCCACACTGATCAAGTTTGAATGTACCGAAGGCATATTGGATATATGGGGTCTGATAAACTGATGTAACCTATACCTCCGAGCGTCGAGGCATAATGCACCAATTTATAGGTGTAGGTTCTGGGTAGCAAGGTGGAAATCTGCGAACGGGCATAGAGAGATGCTCCGTGTAGGGAACCTCCTGTCCGTTTGGGTGCGACCGGTTCGATGTTTGGGCTGTTTGGTGAAAGGTTGTTCCGTACGACATCGGTGGAGCATGGCATGCAGCTCCGTGTATGTTCGTACGTGACGTGCTATTCGGGGTATCCCTGCAGGTGTATATCGAGTTTATTTGCCGTCCCTCGCGGTAATGAGTACCACTTGGTTACCAAGTCGTGACGTAGGTAAAAATATGGAATGCTTGTGATACATTACTGCTGATATGAATAACTTGTATTGCTACATGTGTGCCACCAAATATTGCTCACTAAATTTCAGATTGGTGAACCGTTAAATTGTGGCTAAAATATGAATTAAGGATGAACTTGTAGGTGTGTCCTTTGCTGCAAACTGCCATCCTATTTTTGAGTATGACTCACATGTAGAGTTTCTTGTGTAGGAGAGTCGGTTAAGACTTGGTGAGCCATCGTGCTCACGGTTGCTGCTATGAGTGTTTGTAGGTGAGGAGTACCCCACCGACTCGGAGTACTGGTTCACCGGCAAGGGCAATCCTCCGTCGGGGACTACGGCTTTGTCGGAGCCGTACACGCTGCAGTGATGCTGAGTGGAGCTAGTGTGGGTTGTCTGTAGGGCTGGACAGCCAACTTTTGCTAGTTGGGAGTAGGCGTGAGTTGTATAAATAATTTACACTGCAGTGAACTCTGTAAAGTAGTTGCAAACTGAAGGTTGTACTACTTTTGTACAAATTCAGTAAGTTTGAATGTAACACTATGTATCCCTTATTGTGTGTGCTGTCGAGTGTCGCATCGTGTGGCACCACCCTCTGTGATCCTGGATGGTACGGATTTTGGTCCCTCACAACCTTGATAGACATGCCGCGGAAAATAAAGGACGGATTAAAATCACATATGGACCTAGTAAATCCTGATATGAGACCAGAGCTTCATCCGGTAGAAAAGGCCAACGGGAAGCATTACCTTCCCCCAGCCAGCTACAACTTGACACTACAGGAGAAAAAGGAAATTTACGAATGCTTGCATGGGATCAGAGTGCCCACGAGTTTCTCATACAATATCCGCAAACTAGTCTCGATGAAAGACTTGTCTTTATTCGGCTATAATTCTCACTACTGTCACATAGTGATGACAGTGTTCCTTGTCATTGTAGTAAGGGTCATCAAACCTGAGCATGTAAAAGTTGTCATCACACATTTGTGTTAGTTCTTCAATGTAGTATCACAAAAGGTGATAGCCTTGGAACACTTAGACTATTTGAAAACATACATCGTCGAGACTATGTGCAAGCTTGAGATGTGTTTCCCGCCATATTTTTTCTATATGCAAGTACACCTAATCATACATCTTGTTGATCAGATAAAAGCATTGGGACCACTATATTTATATCATATGTTTCCGTTGGAGAGATATTTAGGAGTATTAAAGAGTTATGTGTCTGCTCATCCAGAGGGTTCAATTATGAAAGGATACACTACTGAAGAATTGATTGAGGGTTGCGCTGATTACATCAAAGTGGAAAGCCGATAGGTGTGCCAATACCAGTACATGAAGGTAGACTATGTGGGAGAGGCAAAGTGGTTAAGAAAACTTTAATCATTCAGGATTACAAATTAGTACACTGCACAAGATCTAGATCAATTCCACCATCAAAAATTGATCAAAACACAATCTGTCCACACGTAAAAGTTTCTGCTCGAAGGGGGCAAAGAAAACGGATGTGTAGAAACAGCGTCGACATCGTAAGATGGGTAATGAAGACCTACCTCACTTCCTCCTTGTGGCAAGGCCTTTCTCCTAGCAACAGCAGCAGCGGGGGATTTTTCTATGAAAAAATTATGGTAGGACAGATCGTCGGGTTTCTTCTCCGGCGACGGCGAGGCATGACAGGGCTCGTCGGCGGTCTCGACGGCGGGGCTCGTTGACGGGGCTGGACGGCGGGGCCCGACGGCGGGGTTCGTTGGCGGGGCTCACCGGCGGGGCTCACCGGCAACCAAACTCCGGCAGGGGGGGTGGCCAACTTGGCGAGTTAGGGGGGGCAGGGCCAACTTGGCGACTTTGGGGGGGGGGGGAGGGGGCTGCGGCCAAGGGGGGGATGGGGATTGTATTTATAAGGGGGAGAAAAGGAGAGTCCTTGTCCATTTGGAACTCAACCAAAGAGTCCTAATCCAATTGGGACTCAACCAAAGAGTCCTTGGGGTTCCCCCCTCTAGTGCTGTGGCTACATTGGGGAAAAATTCCCCCTTGGGGAATTGGGGAATTTGGGAAATTTGGGGAAATTTGGGAATGGCTCATTTCAGCTATCTTATTTCCTTTTCTCTCTATTTCTATGTCCCTTTTTCCACTTCTAAATTCCCCTCTCCATTTCTATGTCCCTTTCTCCATTTCTATATTCTCTTCTCCATTTCTATGGTTCTTTCTCCATTTCTATCGTTCTTTCTCCCTTTCTATGGTTCTTTCTCCATTTCTATGGTTCTTCCTCCATTTCTAGGGTTCTTTCTCCATTTCTACTTCTTTTCAAATGCTTCTCTACATGAAAAATGTATGCAATGCATGGTAATGAATTTGAGGGTGTTACAAACCTACTACCCTTAAAATTAATCTCGCCCTCGAGATTCGATAGAGTGGAGAATAGATGGGGGAATTCTGCCTTGAGATCTTCCTCACGCCCCCATGTAGTTTCGGCTTCCGTGTGATGGCTCCATTGTACCTTGAATGTGGCCTAGAGGGGGGTGAATAGGCCTTTAAAGAATTCCTGCACACTTAATAAAGTTATCAGAAACTTGACTGACCGGACTAGTCCGGTTGTGTGGGCGGACTAGTCCGGTGTGCTGAATTATTTGAGTTAATTAAGTGTGTCTCACAAATTTAATCTTATAGCAGCGGAATGAGAACAACAGTTTTTAAAAATTAAATTTATTGTATGGATGCACGTGCAAACTTTTAAGGAACTCAAACGATGACTAGCAAACTAGTGATCTAATGTGTCAAGATGTAAAATAAATGAGAGACAAAAGACACGAATTTTTACCGAGGTTCGAGCTCACCAAGAGATCTACGTCCTCGTTGAGGAAGCTCACACTGAGTCGGGTTCCCAACCCTTTCCCTCTTCAAGTCACCACAAAGGCCGACTTGACTCCACTATCACGGGTAATCACCAAGTTTGTGGGGCAACCTCACACGTTGAGGGCTCCCACAAGAATTACAGTGAGAAGGTGATCAAATACACTCAAAAAGATTACAATGCAGAATATGAGTGTAGAGAAATCAAACCCCAAGAGCTCACAACGAAAGAACGACGATCTCTCAATCCCAAATCCAAGTATTTGATTGATCTTGGCCTTTTTGCACCTTAGATGTATGGAGAGATGTGTTTTTGGGCTCTTGGGTCAGGTGGCGGCGCTAGGGTTCAAGCTTTTGACAATATGTGTCGTGTTGTATTTGGGAAAAGACGAAGGACCTCTTTTTATAGGCTTTCCCAAAAAGTTACCGTTGTTAAACCTACTACCGGACTAGTCCGGTATATGATCGGACTTGTCCGGTCTACTTCCAGTGGGTTAACCGGACTTGTCCGGTGCTATGTGAGATGGGGTTTCAGAAACTTCAGCGGACTAGTCCTGTCGCTTGGATGGACTAGTCCGCAGTCCTCTAAAGAGGACAACAGAGACATGACCGGACTAGTCCGGTCTAAAACCGGACTTGTCCGGTTGCATTCCATTGAGCTGACCGGACTAGTCCGGTTCACAAGGCGGACTAGTCCGGTGCACTATGTTTGCGTCTTCCAGAAAGTTAAACGGACTAGTCCGGTCCATGAACGGACTAGTCCGGTTTTTAGTGGATTTTAGTTGATTTTTAAACCCCTTACCCTTACGCAAAGTCATGAGCTCTTGGGATGTGTCTCTCTCACACACAACCTATACATTTATATCTACTTTGCTCCTCTAAATTCCACTAACGTCTTCCTTTTCGAGCACCACTCTATTTTTCACCTTTTTGTGTGTGCCGAGCCAGTTCACTTTGTTTATCCTGCAATCATCTTAATAGTTTCATTAGGATCTCATATGTTCGTCATCAATTAGCCAAAACCCACAAGGGATATCCTAGATGCACTTACAATCTCCCCCTTTTTGGTGATTGATGACAACTATTTGAGATATCACAATTGAGAATAAAAAGTTGATTTTCATAAAGTGTGCACATATGAGAATAATAAAGAATTCAAGAAAAAGCTTCTCACATATGCACACACCTTATGGTGGGGTGCCTCACAGGTGTGTGATAAACAAAGTGTGATAAATTAAAGACAAACAGTAGTGAACATGTAAGTGGGTATTAGAGCATAGTACAACACACATAAGAAAAGAAATAGTGCATTACAAGATTTTTAAAAATAGGTACATGTCCTTGATCACAAAAGATCTTAATAACTAATACTAGATAGAAATAGTCCAAGTCTAATCTCAATCTTCCATCTCAATCTCTCCCCCTTTGGCATCAAGGCACCAAAAAGGGAAAAATTGAGGGGAATCACTCATCGCTGCCTCCTCCGTCAGTCTCAGTCTGATCTTCATCTTCAGCATCCACGGGAGCAGGATCTTCCTCTGAGTCCTCGGAGGCGGGCGGTGATCCAACGGGCTCAATCTCAAGCTTTGCACAGATAGACTTGATATTGGCATTGACGTACTGTTGATGTTTCTTCCTTGCAAGCTTTTCTTTGCGTTGCCTGTCTTCGATCTTACGGCAGCAGGCAAAGATGGAGGAGAGCATCTTGAGGATGCCGCTAGATGATTCTTGGGCAGGTGGAGAACCAGGAGGAGCAGCTGCAGACCTAGTGTCATCATGAGCTTGCTTTGATCTCCTCTCCACTGGTGGAGAGGACGGGGCAGTTGGAGCCGGAGGGAGAGTGTACTCGGTGGGTTTTTGCGGCTTCAACCCCGTATGCTTGACATCCTTGACAAACTCAAGTCCTGTCACTTTCTCAATCATGTACATGATATACGGTGCGTATCCACAGGACCTATTGGGGGTAATTGAGATGTTCACAATGTCGTTGTAGATATACTCAAAGACATTGAATGGTCTCCTCCCACTAATGACCTTCATGAGAGTCCTCAAGGTTCCTTGTATAGTTCCTGCATCTCCATCCTTCGGAGCTATTGTCTTTCTCAAGACTCTATTTAGGACAACAAAGAAGGGCTTTAGATATTTGATGGTGGGAGGAACATATGGCATTCTTGTGTCATAGAGAAATTCAAGTTCCTCCTTCTCCAGGGGTTTCAGATTATGAATGACCAGTTCATGATCCAAAGTGTTTTGGAGGTAAAGAATCCTAGCAAATTCATCATACGTGACACTATACCTTGAACCATGAGTCATCCAAGTAAGACTGTCTCCATCATCCCGAGCAAAGTAGAGAGTGGAGTAAAACTGGGTAATTACTTCATTGTTCCAGTCATACTCAAAGGATGGCAGGTCCGTCAGACTGTGCCTCTCTAACGCTTCCACCATCTAACGAAAGGCAGGATACCTCTTTGACTTCAGATATTCAACATTTAGCCATTGACTCTCTTCTACAGGGTTCTTCATCTTCATGTACACATGCTCGTAGTAGTCTGCATGGAAGTTGCTCCAGAACCTCGGGTCAGAGCATTGCTTAGGTCGGTCATACACTTGAATCTTCCTAAAATTATCAGCTAGCTCACTTCCTTTTCCAGTGAAATCCTCACTTGAAGGCTGCTTGTTGCGGTGAATAGAGTTTTTCATCTTCAAGGGCCCAAGGGGACCACTAGCAAGTCCCTTCCCTTTATTGAGAATTCTTTTTGGCCCTGACGAGCCCTCAACAGCATCTTTCCTTAGAGGCCTTTTGCCAATGACTTTCCTCTTCTTAGGTTGATTGTCGTCGGAGGGTGGAGAGTGGACATTGACATCATGTCTCTTCTTCATAACTCTCTCCTTGGTCCTCCTCACTTTCTCGCGTTGAACGTCTTCATCAATGTGGAAGGAGCTGTCATCCGAGCCTGAAGACATGATGCCTGATAGGGAGTTCAAGGATTAGATGCAAATGGACTCATTATTGTCTTCAAATGGGAACGTAGGGGTTCAACTGTCAGAGACCGGACTTGTCCGGTTTCAGAGAGCGGACTTGTCCGGTGGACCGGACTTGTCCGCCTCTATGCACCGGACTAGTCTTGCCTGGCATAAGAACCCTAATGTTTCATTTGAATCAAATCTCCTATCTAAGGGCATAAAGGTAGGAACATGGTAGGAATACATCTATTGAGGCAATGTACATCCTTTTGAAATCAAAGAAAACTAGCTAGAACTAGAAAAGTTGAGATTTTGGTTTAAAAGGGGAAATTTACCAAGATTTGAAGATTTGCGTCGAAGAAGTGGAAATCAGTCCGGATGAGTCCGGAGTAGGGGGACCACTCGTCAAGGGGAGTCTTTTTCGCGGAGAAAAACTCGATTTTGAGGGTTCAACCAGAAAATCACTTTGGGGGCTAGGGTTTGGAAGAGGAGAGGGAGAGCAGGCCTAATGAGGAGTGAGGGAGAGATCTGGGCCGGCCAAGTGCTTCTATATACGACTGACCGGACTAGTCCGGTCATGGTAGCGGACAAGTCCGGTACCCCTGAGTTAACCTAGTTGTTGTCAGTCCGGACTAGTCCGGTTGGAAATTGGACTAGTCCGTTTCCAACAGACTTGATACATATATAGATAATTAATAGTGATTCAAGGACAATAATTTTGTAAGTAGTCTTGGTGATTACGACCAGTAGGCAATCAGCAATCGAACAATGGTCATAATCCACAAGATTTCTTCATTAAAAATAGTTTTCTGAGTAGAAAGGAGAGGAGGAGCATTTTTGACAATACGGAAGAACAATTTAAGTTGCAACCAGGTATGCAATGTTTCAAGCCACATTTTGAGAGTCAAGAATGTTTAGCTCATTTCTTAGTTCACAGAACCTTTTCTCATCTAATGGTTTGGTAAAAATATCTGCAAGTTGTTTTTCAGTCCTAACATGTGAAATAGCTATGTCACCTTTTAATGAATGATCTCTAAGAAAGTGATGACGGATGTCTATGTGCTTAGTTCTTGAGTGCTCTACAGAGTTGTGTGCAATCTTTATAGCACTTTCATTATCGCATAGAAGCGGGATATGACTTAGATTGTAGCCATAGTCCCTAAGAGTTTGTTGCATCCAAAGCAGTTGCGCACAGCAACTAACGGCTGCAACATACTCTGCTTCCGCTGTGGAAAGAGCAATGGAGTTTTGCTTTTTAGATGACCAAGAAACTAGAGACCTACCAAGAAATTGACAAGTCCCTGACGTGCTCTTTCTATCGACTTTGCATCCTGCATAGTCGGCATCGGAATACCCTATCAAGTTAAACTTGGATCCTTTGGAATACCAAAGGCCCATTGGGTGTGTGCACAAGGTACCTTAGGATTCTTTTTACAGCAATTAAGTGACACTCTTTAGGTGCGGCTTGAAACCTTGCACACATGCAAACACTAAGCATAATATCTGGCCTAGATGTACATAAGTATAGTAAGGAGCCAATCATGGACCGATATACCTTTTGGTCCACATTTGGACCGTCTTTATTGAGGTCGAGATGTCCGTTGATGGCCATGGGTGTCTTGATGGGCTTGGCTTTGTCCATATTGAATTTCTTGAGAATGTCTTGTGTATATTTAGTTTGGCTTATAAATGTACCTTCTCTCAGTTGCTTTACTTGAAATCCCAGGAAGAACTTCAATTCACCCATCATTGACATCTCGAACCTGTCTGTCATTATTTTGCTAAATTCTTCACAGAAGGACTCGTTAGTGGATCCAAAGACAATGTCATCAACATAAATTTGACATACGAATAAATGATCATCAAAATGTTTAGTAAAGAGTGTATAGTCAGCTTTACCAATTTTGAAACCATTTTGAATCAGAAAATCACTAAGGCACTCATACCAGGCTCGAGGAGCCTGTTTGAGGCCATAGAGAGCCTTACGCAGTTTATAGACATGGTTGGGATACTCCTGATCTTCGAACCCCGGTGGCTGCTCCACATAGACTTCCTCCTTTATCGGACCATTGAGAAAGGCACTCTTGACGTCCATTTGATACAACTTAAAATTATGGTGAGTAGCATATGCCAATAAAATGCGAATGGACTCAAGTCTAGCTACAGGAGCGAAGGTTTCATCGAAATCCAAACCTTCCACTTGAGAATAACCTTTGGCCACCAACCTCGCTTTATTTCTTGTCACTACTCCATGTTCATCTTGCTTGTTCCGAAAGACCCATTTGGTTCCAACGATGTTTGCCCTTGGTCTTTCCACCAACTCCCACACTTCATTTCTTTTGAAGTTGTTCAGCTCCTCTTGCATCGCAATCACCCAGTCTGGATCCCTTAAGGCTTCTTCTACCCTGTATGGCTCTAGAAAAGACACAAAAGAATAGTGTTCACAGAAATTTGGAATTTTAGATCTAGTAGTTACTCCCTTAGCAATATCTCCAATGATATTGTTGACAGGATGGTCCCTTTGCACACACTGATGTACTCTTGGGTGTGGAATTTGTGTAGTTGCTTGTTCTTCATTGTCTTCATGTGTCATGTCTCCCCCTAGATCATTGCTTCCATGATCATCTTGATTTTCTTGATCTTCCTCAACCTGATCTTGTGTAGGAGCTCCCCCTCGATCATTGCTTCCTTGTTGAAATTCATCTTGTGTCTCCTCTCGTGGTAGGATATCACCAAGTGCCATTTTCTTCAGTGCTTCACATGGAGCTTCCTCCTTATCTAGCATAGACTTATCGACTTGCTCCACTTGTGAGCCGTTAGTTTCATCGAACACTACGTCACGCGCTACTCCAACAAGGCCGGACACCTTGTTGAAGACACGATAGGCGTAGGCATTCGATTCATATCCGAGCAAGAATCCTTCATCGGACTTCGAAGCAAACTTCGAGGCCCTTGGTTTCTTGTTCAGAATAAAACATTTGCAACCAAAAACTTTGAAATAGGAAACGTTAGGCTTTTTACCCGTGAGAAGCTCATATGGAGTTTTCTTCAGTAGTCGATGAAGGTACAACCGATTTGTGGCATGACAAGCGGTGTTCACCGCTTCTGCCCAAAATCGGTTTGACGTCTTGTATTCATCCAACATTGTTCTCGCCATTTCGATCAATGTTCTGTTCTTCCTTTCAGCCACCCCGTTTTGTTGAGGAGAGTAGGGTGCCGAGAATTCATGCTTCATACCTTCTTCATTGAGATATTCTTCAACTTGGGTGTTCTTGAATTCTGTCCCGTTGTCACTTCTGATATTCTTTACGGTTGATGAGAATTCATTTTGAGCTCTTTTCAAGAACTTCTTGAGGATTCACTGAGTTTCTGATTTATCATACAAGAAAAATACCCAGGTAAATCTTGAAAAATCATCAACAATTACTAAACCGTATTTGTTACCGCCGATGCTGATGTACGCAATTAGACCGAAGAGATTCATGTGGAGAAGTTCCAGCGGTCTAGCGGTGGTCATCACATTCTTGGCGGGGTGTGGTGCTCCAACCTGTTTTCCTGCTTGACAAGCGCTGCACGGCCTGTCTTTTTCAAAAACCACATCCTTAAGACCACGGATGTGACCACCTTTTAGAAGTTTCTGTAGATTTCTCATTCCAACATGGGCTAGCCGTCTATGCCACAGCCATCCCATGTTGGTCTTAGCAACCAAGCAAGTGTTGAGTTCAGCTTTATCTTTGTTAAAGTCAACAAGATAAAGCTTTCCCTTCAACAATCCCTTGAATGCAATTGAGCCATCGCTTCTGCTAAAGACGGTCACACCCTCATTAGTGAATAAATAGTTGTAACCTTTGTCGCATAGTTGAGATATTGATAAAAGATTATAATCTAGAGAGTCTACATGTAAAACATTAGATAAGGTGTGTTGAGAGGATATTTCAATGTTACCACTACCAAGGACCTTTCCTTGGCTGTTGTCTCCAAAGTATATACCTTCACTTGGATCCTTGTTGCACTCGTATTCCACAAACATACCTCTCTCTCCGGTCATATGATTTGTGCATCCGCTATCTAGCACCCACTTAGATCCACCGGAGGAGTAAGCCTACAAAATAGAATTACTTCTGGGTTTTAGGTACCCAAGCTTGCTTGGGTCCTCTCAGGTTAGTCACAAGAGTCTTGGGCACCCACACACAAGTTTTCAAGTTCTTGTGGCGTGGCCCTGTATATTTAGCAATGACTTTTCCATACTTGTTTTTCATGAGAACATAAGAAGCATCAAATGTATGGAACAGTGTTTGTAGCTCAGATTCATGGGATTTTTCTTTAACAAAAATGATCCTATTCTTAGCATGATTAGAAGTAGACATGTGTTTATTCCTGTCAAAGCCAAGACCATCTTTGACATTGGGAGGTCTAGTGATCATATATGCACTTCGTGCATATTTGATCTTCTCCTTATCAAAGATGCCGTTTTGAGAAGAATGTATGTCATGTGGGGTTGAAGCATTAGAAATTACATTCTTCTTACTAGAGCAAGTGCAGGTTCTTACTGTTGTCGAGCTCATGTCTTTGGAGGAAGAGCTCGTGGAGGAAGAGGAGTCACTTTGTTTGAGCGACTCAACTTGCACCTCAAGGATTTTGTTAACTTTTGACAAGTTAGCAAGTTCTTCCTTGATTGCAATGTGCGAGACCTCTAACTTTGAGTAAGTTTCCTTACTCAAGGCTAGCTCTAACTCAAGTGACTCATTCTTCCCTCTTTCAAGCTCAAGAAGCTTTTCAACTTCTTGATATCTCTTCCTCTCACGGATGAGCATATCTTCTTGTCGGTTGACAAGTTCCTCCTTTTCAAAGATTTCGTTTGACAACATTTCCATTTTCTTTAAAGCAATTTTACTTAGCCCTCTAAACAATTCTTCATTATCACTAGAGCTATCAAAGTCATCAATGGAGGAATTTAGCACAAGAGGAGTAAGTCGAACCTTTTTCTTGCCTTCCTTAGCCATAAGACAAGTGTGGTTGTTCATGTCCCGTCCTCCCATGTTCGGAAAGAGTGTGGCTCTCATAGTTGGTTTCTTGACTGCGAAAGTGGCCATCTCTTCTTCTTCATCGGAGGAGGACTCGTCGTTTGAGTCCCACTCCTTCCCAATGTGAGCTTGATGGGCTTGTCTTCTTTTTCTGAAAATTTTCTTTTCTTGAGATCTTGTTTCCTTCTTCTTTTTGTTTTCTTCATAAGTACAGTCCACCATGAAGTGACCATACTCTCCGCAGTTGTAGCAAGTGCGTCGAGCCTTGGATTTTCCTTTATCCTTGCTTTTGCCTTCATGTGAATTGTTGCCATGTCTTCTCTTCATCATGCGTTTGAATTTTTTGATGAAGAGTACCATTTCTTCGTCATCAAGATTGGTGCTTTCGTCGCTTGTATCTCCATCGTCTTGGTCTTCATGAGTTTCTTTGAGTTTGGGTCTGCACGTTGCTTTGAGAGCAACTTCTTTCTTTTTAGAAGAGGTGAGCTCGGCTAAGTCTTTGACGTATTGAGCCTCTTTCTCCATCATTTCATGATTTACAATAACTCATCGGGAGTCATTTTGTGAAACCCGGGGCTTTCTCTAATCATTGAGCAAAGTGTGACGTTTCTTGGCATGAAGGCTCTAATCATTCTTTTGACCACTTCGTGATCTGTCCATTTCTTACTTCCATAAGCACGAATTTTGTTGATGAGTGCTTTCATCCGGTTGTAGATGTCTTGAGGTGATTCACCTTCTTCAATAGCAAATCTCCCCAACTCTCCTTCAAGCATTTCGATTTTGACTTCACGAACTGACCTATTTCCTTCGTGAGCTGTCTTGAGGGTATCCCAGATTTCTTTTGCACTTTCTAACCCATCGATCTTGGTGAATTCCTCTCTGCTTAGTGATGATGTGATCACGGCGACGGCTTGTGCGTTTCTGTGAATCTCTTGTTCTTGTTCTAGGGTGAGTTCATCATCCGTGTCCGGAATATTGATGCCTGTGCAAACAATGTGCCACAGACTAGGGTTCAGGGATATCAGATGCATCTTCATGTTGTACTTCCACATGGTATAGTCACTTCCGTCAAACTGTGGGGGCCTTCCCATAGGAATAGAGAGATAATGATTATTTGAATTGAGACGGTTGTAGTTGTAAGGATACTGGGAGTAGTCGTGATGACCACTCCCCATCGTCTTTTCTTCCTCTTTTCCCTTTTGTGCCATTAACTTCTTTCTCAGTAATGTCTTTAGCTGTCTCACTTCATCATCGTCATGTGGATTTTCTTTCAGCACATCGAAGGCTTTGGCTTCTTGCTCCTCATCGTTGTTGTTCGTCTTCGGGATATCGTTGTTCTTCTCAGAGGCCATTGATCTCTCCGAGATGTGAGTCTCGTTGGTGGAGAACTTGGCTCTGATACCAATTGAATGTGGCCTAGAGGGGGGGTGAATAGGCCTTTAAAGAATTCCTGCACACTTAATAAAGTTATCAGAAACTTGACTGACCGGACTAGTCCGGTTGTGTGGGCGGACTAGTCCGGTGTGCTGAATTATTTGAGTTAATTAAGTGTGTCTCACAAATTTAATATTATAGCAGCGGAATGAGAACAACAGTTTTTATAAATTAAATTTATTGTATGGATGCACGTGCAAACTTGTAAGGAACTCAAACGATGACTAGCAAACTAGTGATCTAATGTGTCAAGATGTAAAACAAATGAGAGACAAAAGACACGAATTTTTACCGAGGTTCGATCTCACCAAGAGATCTACGTCCTCGTTGAGGAAGCTCACACAGAGCCGGGTTCCCAACCCTTTCCCTCTTCAAGTCACCACAAAGGCCGACTTGACTCCACTATCACGGGTAATCACCAAGTTTGTGGGGCAACCTCACACGTTGAGGGCTCCCACAAGAATTACAGTGAGAAGGTGATCAAATACACTCAAAAAGATTACAATGCAGAATATGAGTGTAGAGAAATCAAACCGCAAGAGCTCACAACGAAAGAACGACGATCTCTCAATCCCAAATCCAAGTATTTGATTGATCTTTGCCTTTTTGCACCTTAGATGTATGGAGAGATGTGTTTTGGGGCTCTTGGGTCAGGTGGCGGCGCTAGGGTTCAAGCTTTTGACAATATGTGTCGTGTTGTATTTGGGAAAAGACGAAGGACCTCTTTTTATAGGCTTTCCCAAAAAGTTACCGTTGTTAAACCTACTACCGGACTAGTCCGGTATATGATCGGACTTGTCCGGTCTACTTCCAGTGGGTTAACTGGACTAGTCCGGTCCACAAACCGGACTTGTCCGGTGCTATGTGAGATGGGGTTTCAGAAACTTCAGCGGACTAGTCCTGTCGCTTGGATGGACTAGTCCGCAGTCCTCTAAAGAGGACAACAGAGACATGACCGGACTAGTCCGGTCTAAAACCGGACTTGTCCGGTTGCATTCCAGTGAGCTGACCGGACTAGTCCGGTTCACAAGGCGGACTAGTCCGGTGCACTATGTTTGCGTCTTCCAGAAAGTTAAACGGACTAGTCTGGTCCATGAACGGACTAGTCCGGTTTTCAGTGGATTTTAGTTGATTTTTAAACCCCTGACCCTTACGCAAAGTCATGAGCTCTTGGGATGTGTCTCTCTCACACACAACCTATACATTTATATCTACTTTGCTCCTCTAAATTCCACTAACGTCTTCCTTTTCGGGCACCACTCTATTTTCACCTTTTTGTGTGTGCCGAGCCAGTTCACTTTGTTTATCCTGCAATCATCTTAATAGTTTCATTAGGATCTCATATGTTCGTCATCAATTATTCAAAACCCACAAGGGATATCCTAGATGCACTTACATACCTTGCACCAACGGATCCTCATGACCCTTTCCTTCATGTCCAAGATTTTGACGGAGTGTTCCGCGTAGGTCAGATCCTCTTGAAGCTCGAGCTCATCCATCAGTACTTGTTCTTCCGGTACTCTTAAGAACTTCTTGAGTTGGGATACGTGAAACATGTCGTGCATGTCGGAGAGGTGCGTTGGCAGATCTAGTTGATAGGCTACTTCTCCTCGCTTGCCCAAAATCTTGAATGTACCGATGTAGCGAGGTGCTAATTTGCCTTTGACGTTGAACCGTTGTTGGCCTCGGATAGGCGATACTTTAAGATACACGAAGTCTCCTACTTCAAAGGTCAATCTTCTTCGCCTATTGTCCACATAACCTTTTTGTCGTGAATGAGCGGCCTTCAAGTTTTCACGTATTGTTTGGACTTGCTTTTTGGCGTCTTGCAGCACTTCGGGTCCGAATACTTGGCTTTCTCCGGTCTCATTACAGAACAGCGGTGTTCTACATCGTCTACCATACAATGCTTCTAAAGGTGACATCTTCAAGCTGTCTTGGTAGCTGTTGTTGTGTGAGAATTCAGCATACGGAAGGCTCCTATCCCAACCACGCCCATGTTTCAAGGCACAAGCTCTTAAAATGTCTTCCAAAATCTGATTTGTTCTCTCAGTTTCCCATCGGTTTGCGAGTGATATAAAGAGCTGAAATTCAGCCGTGTACCCATGGCTTCATGCAGCTTCTTCCAGAACCTAGATGTAAATTGAGAACCTCAGTCTGAAACTATTCTCTTCGGAACTCCATGACGACACACGATTTATTCCATATACAGCTCATCTAGTTGTGCGACGGTGTACTTGGTTCTAAAAGGAAGGAAGTGGACTGTTTTTGTCAATCAGTCCACGATAACCCAAATGGAGTCGTAGCCAGACTGAGTACATGGCAATCCGACATGAAATCTATGCTGATGTCTTCCCACTTCCACTCGGATACTTTTAATGGCTGCAACAATCCAGCGGGTCTTTGATGTTCGGCCTTCACTCGTTGGCACCTGTCGCATAGGGCAACATATTCAGCAATGTCCCTTTTCATACCATCCCACCAATAGCAAGTTTTCCGGTACTTGTACATCTTTGTACAGCCGGGGTGTATGGAATAAGGCAAGTCATGTGCCTCCTTTAGTATCGAGTCGCGGATGTGCTTCACGTGAGGCACACAAATCCTTTTCCCTAACCAAAGCGTGCCTTTCTCGTCTTCCTTGAAATCCTTTTCTATGCCTTGTCGGATTCTTTCCTTGATTTCCTCATCCGTTGCTTGGCCATCTCGTATCTCTTGTTCTAGCGTTGAGTTCAGTTCTATCAGCTCCATCTCGTTCAATAATCCGATACATAACCGTTCGAACTCCTTACGAAGCTCGGGTGGCAGCTCCCGAACCGTGAGTTGGTGACATGCTCCCTTTTGGCTCAACGCATAAGCTACTACATTGGCCTTTCCAGGGTGATAGTT
The DNA here is from genome assembly GCA_030760725.1 of Neostapfia colusana. Taxonomy (NCBI): domain Eukaryota; kingdom Viridiplantae; phylum Streptophyta; class Magnoliopsida; order Poales; family Poaceae; genus Neostapfia; species Neostapfia colusana. The sequence continues at coordinate 63,751,165 of JASWHV010000012.1, read as the reverse complement.
GATTCCAACATCATAATCCGTGATGAGTTCCAATCATCGACGTTGCCTCAAATTCAGATCCGTTTGCGTGAATTATACTTGAGGCTTTTGTGATCCGTATAGATCTCACATCGGTGGCCAAGGATATAATGCCTCCAAATCTTCAAGGCATGTACCATGGCTGCAAGTTCCAAGTCATGTGTGAGATAATTCAGCTCATGTTTCTTTACTTGCCTTGATGCATAGGCTACCACTTGTCCTCCTTGCATGAGCACACATACAAGCCCTTGTCTTGATGCGTCGCAATATATATCGAAGCTCTCGCTCACATCCGGCAATACCAAAACCGGTGCTGTGGTTAATCTCTTCTTTAGCTCCTCAAAGCTTTCTTGACACGCTGGTGTCCACTGAAACACTTTCCCCTTCATTAGCAACTCAGTCATAGGCTTCGCTATTTTGGAGAAATCCTTGATGAACCGATGGTAGTATCCAGCCATCCCAAGGAAACTCCGAATATCTTTCACATTCTGCGGTTGGTTCCACTTCAGAACATCTCCCACTTTTCCGGGATCAACCGATACTCCTCCCTCGGAGATAATGTGGCCTAGGAACGATATCTCCTTTAGCCAAAATTGACACTTGGTGAACTTAGCATACAATTGATGCTCTCGCAGTTTCTGCAATGTTAACCTCAAGTGTTCTTCGTGTTCTTCCTCGCTCTTTGAATACACCATGATATCATCAATGAAAACCACAACGAACTTGTCCAAGTACTCCATGAAGACCTTATTCATGAGGTACATAAAGTTGCGGGTGCATTCGTTAACCCAAAAGACATAACGGTATACTCATAAGAACCATACCGTGTTTGAAATGCAGTCTTGGGTATGTCGGAGGTCTTAATCTTCAGCTGGAAGTATCCCGACCGAAGATCAATATTGGGGAAAATTTGGGCACCTTTCATTTGATTGAACAAGTTCTCTATGCGGGGTAGCGGGTATTTATTCTTGATCGTCACTTCGTAGAGAGACCTATAGTCCGCACACATCCTTTGGGTTCCATCTTTCTAGTCCATGAAGAGCACGGGGGCTCCCCACGGTGACAAGCTTGGGCATACAAAACCCTTTTCTATCTGCTCCTGAATTTGCTTCTTGAGCTCCACTAATTCATTAGCAGGCATCCTATATGGCGTCTTTGCTATAGGTGTGGTTTCGGGTACTAAATCAATGGCAAAGTCAATGTCCCGGTCAGGTGGCGTACCTGGAAGTTCTTCTGAGAACACATCTGAATATTCTTGAACCACCGGAATGCTTTCCAATGTCCTTCTTCGACGTGGTTCAGCACTGCCTTCTTGGTTGCCGGTTGGGCTGCCTCGAACTCAATACGAGTACCGTGCTCACTTGTCAACTGCACGATCCTCTCAGCACATTGAATTACTCCTTTGTGCTTGCTTTACCAATCCATTCCAAGTATTATGTCAATCCCTTGGGAATCCAAGACAGTAAGGTTGGTGAGAAAGTCTACTCCCCTTATTTTAAGGCTTACTTTCGGACATACTATATTAGTCCTCATCTCTCCACCGGGAGTTTCATGTGTGATATGGGCAGGTTATACTTGGCAACATACTTGGATGATATGAATGAATGCAATGCTCCAGAATCAAATAAAACAGTGGCTTGGTTGGAGTTGGCAAGAAACATACCAATCATGACGTCCTCAGCTTGTTGTGCTTCCTCGGCGGAGAAGTGATTCACATTGCCACGAGCATAATTCTGCTGTCCACGGTTACCAGTGTAGCTCCTCCATTTGGCCGTGGGTTCTGTTTCAGTGTGTTGCTCTGCTGTCCAAGGCCTTTCTTGGGGCACTGGTTTTCAAAGTGTCCCGCCTCTCTGCATGAAAAACATGCTTTGTTGCCCATAACAGCAGGAATGTTTGGGCGAGGCTGGTTTTGAGCATAGGCGCCCATGTTGGGACGGGGCGCTGGAGGCAAAGGCATACGAGGTGCTTGCATAACAGGACGTTGCTGCGGTGGCTGATTAGGGTGAGGTGTATTTGCAGGGCAAAAAGTAGAAGCGGATGAGCCATAATGTGGTGCAGCTGGTGGCATAAAACGGGGACGTACATTGCTCCCTTGTGGCTGTCCTTGATATGGCATCTTCCTCTTGCCCTCTTGCTCAATCTCACGGATCTTGCTCTCAACCACTATAGCTTTGTCAACGAGCTTCTGGAAGTTTGCATAGTCATTGTTGAGCAGCTGAACTTGGATCTCATTGTTCAATCCTCTCATGAACAAGTATTGCTTTCTTTGATCCGAGTTGACATCTTCTGGAGCATACCTTGACATCTGCCTGAACTTGTTGATGTACTCATTCACGCTTTTCCTTCCTTGGCGGAGACCTTCAAACTCTTGCCTTTTAAGCATCATGACTCTTGCAGGGACGTAATGAGAGTGGAAACTCTCCTTGAATTCAGCCCAAGTGATAGTCTCCTGGTTGACATGAGCAATGCAAAGAGCGTCCCACCAGTCAGTGGCTGCTCCTGTAAGTTGGTGCGATGCGAAGAGAACTTTCTCCCAATCATTGCACTGAACAATAGCAAGCTTCTTTTCCATAGACTTCAGCCAATCATCAGCCTCGATAGGATCATTGGCTTCTGCAAAAGTAGGCGGCCTAGTCCTCATGAACTCTCCCAATCTGTTGTGAGCCGGTGGTTGTGGCGGTGGCGGCGGTGGGGGTGCAGGGATGGGGTTAGGATTGTTGTTGTTGTTGGCCTGCAGCTGTCCCAATGTTTGTATCATCGTTTGCATGAGCTGGTTCAGCATAGCCATCAACCGTTCAAGGTTGCTTGCATCAACCCCAGGGTTGGCACTTTCAGGAACTTCAACGTTGGCATCCTCTTGTGGTTCGTTGTTACCGAGAGCATTCCTCCTTTGGAAGTTGGAGTTTTCCCTCACCATCTGTGAGAGAGAGTAGAGTAGGAAATAGAAATTTAGATTGATCCCCCAACTATATGCATCGAGGTGCATGAACTAAGTATCTTCTTTTATTAATTTCAGCCTATATGAGGATGTGAACACGTGCCAAAGCATCTCACATCTCTCCACTATGTGTGGATGTGGACATCCACCGAAGCGTCCCACAACTCACATCAGCACACAAACAAAGCAATCATCACAAAAATTTCAGCACACCACTCTAATTCAAGCTACTACGATCTAAACGTTCCTATTACAACTTTATTCAATGGGAAACCTAAACTTAAGAGAACTGGTGCTGTTCTCGCCATGTGATGGGGGTGGTCCATATATGGGTGCACACCATGGTGAGTCGGCAGTCCATGTAGGGATAGATGACGCTGATGCTCCATTTGTTCCCGCGTTGGCACGAGTCTCCTCCTGTTTCTCCAGCAAATACAGCTTCTTGCGGAGGTAACGGATCTCTTCTTGTGCGCTTGCATAGCGGTTTCCTAACTCCACAAGCAACCTCTGAGACTTGTCAGCAGCTTGTGGGTTGGAAAGGGCTCCTCCATGGGGTCCAATGATCTCCCTTGTACCACTCTTCTGATACAGGTTCAGATCAAAAGTAGTGTTCTCAAGCTGCTCACGGAAGGCATAGCACAGTCCGGTGAGTGCATCCCATGCAGCATCATCAATAGCTTCTGCCCTTGTAGCTCTCCATGTGGGTGTGGAGTGCCGAGTGACAACCCTACCGTTAGATAGTATGGTTACCTCAGCCTTACACTCTTCATGTCCGAGACGAGGGACATTCTTGAGGAGATACTCCGGGTATAAGCTGCAGCTATCCAGAAATTCTTTGAGCTCCTTGGATATGTGTCCTCCTTCCATTCCGTCGGACCGGAATTCTTGAACTGAACAGTTGGCCTGTTCATCACCTTCATTCTCGGTCTCAGCAAGGGGTGGATCCTCTTCGGATTCATCTCCTTCCGACATAGCTTCATGAGGCTCCACAGGGTGTAAGCCCGCGTGAAACTCCTCCTAAGGTGCATACCAGTGCTGTTCTTGTGGATCATCTTCCATGTCATATTCGATTGGTTCCACCTCTTCTGAATTATCTTCCTCATGCATAGAGCCACTGACTTCATATTCATCATGAGGTTCCATCTTCACCTCCTCCCAATATGGTCCATCGGACACCTCAATGGAGTTAAGTGCACTCCCAAGTGGTGGTGGACGAGTTCTCATGCTTGCTGTGCTCCTAGTGACCGACATTTATAAATAAGACATGAGAAACTTTAGAGAAGAAGGAAATAACTCCAAACTTTGGCAGCGATTAGGCAAGAAGACAGTGGGTGTGGCTGTCCAAAAGAAAAGAAGAAACGGGGCTGAAAATAGCACTTTGTGGGGGCTGAGTTGACAAGTAGAGTGTAGCAGCAATCAATTTTCGAAAATAGCAGTTTAGAGTGGTGTTCCTATGTGTTTTAGAGTGTCCATTCTTCCTAGGCTTGCGTCCTACGGTCAACATGGCTCTGGTACCAATTTGTGGCAGCTCTCTAGGATCATAGACTGGCCCCACAGACCAACACTAGTCTTTTCTACGCAATTTGTCCTCACTCGTGTGCACCCGGGAAAACTTCCTGATCGGTCACCCATCCCCAAATTTCTCCGGGCCAAGCTTTCAAAAAAGAAGGTATACCTTGATGGTATGAGTACTCTATCAATCCTATTAAGCCGGGAGTCAGGATGTCACAATCCACCCCCCTTAGAAGACCGAGGTCCTCATCGGTCAACTCCAAGACAGGAACGTCCCCTCTTAGCCACGTCCGTACGTTCAGTACTGGCATACACATACCATACGTCCTGTTAGAAGCATACATACCATACTGTGACCCACACAGGGGACCCACGCGTCATGCGTATGTACCCACATCCCTGACCCGTACGGTACCGTATCCTTCTCACTGACCCGTACGCACCCGTGAAACTGCAAGGGTCGGCTCTGATACCAATTTGTGACACCCGGTTCTGAAAATAGAACTAAGTGAATGCATATGTGTGCTCAAAATATTTATCACACATACACATGTAATCCACAAACTGAATTCAGAATATAACCACAAATAAATAGTGTTTAAGTACTCTATTACAACGACAGCGGAAAAATGACTAAAACAGCAGGCTCCAACTTCAACTCTACAGGCATGTTGACGGTAGTGCGCACGCCTAGTATTCCACATGTTCCTCGAAGTACTCTTCTCCCGTAGCTGATGTATATGTGGGAATGCAGGTGTGAGTACATGTCGTACTCAGCAAGTGCGGGAAAAGTATGACATGTAGCTTACAACAAGGTAGGCAATAAAAAGGCTCATTGCAGCAAGCAAATTTTATTTCATAAACATGGAAAAACCAGCAACTATCTCTAGGTGAGTTCAATCCCATCATAACCAAATTAATCATAAACATTCCTTCATCATAATTCACCATCCATTTTGTCTCAACCAGCCATTAATCTTTCTCAAGTTCATCTCATATTCATAACCATCTCATATTCATATAACTGAAACCAAACCCATTGTCATGACTCAAAACAGTCCCAAAACCAATCCCAATGACCATACCACAACCATCCTGAATAAACATCCCAAGTTTTGCCTCTAATCATGGAACTTGGCCAGGTGCTTGTGACCAGAAGCACGGCTATCATGATAGTTTTACACTCTGCAGAGGTGGCACCACTTTACCTACAAGTTCGTGATTTCATCACCCGTCGGCGACTAGAGAAACCTCCATTATACCAGTACACAACCGTCAGTATATGGCCAAGAGATCACAAAATAGCCTTTTACAAAGGGGCTACTAGTATGTACGGACCCACTGAGGTTTCACCGGCAGGCTCGAATCTCCATTCTCCCACCCACGGCCCCCTCTTGTGCCATGCAGTTTCTAGGGCAGTCCCTCTCAACTCCCATTCCCCACGCCATCCAACGATCCATAACAAGATAGCAACACACCTAATTAGTCTGCTAAGACACACTCATATTTGGCCTTGTGGTGGCACTGTTTTCCTGGCATGTGCTCGCATGAACCGGTCCTTAGATCTACGGCAAGTAAACCACCATCTCATTCAGCAACATCCATGAACCAAGCTTTCCTAGATCTCCTTGATTCCATGCTCATTAACATTATCAAGTTCTCATCATCTTTAATATCATGAGTGCAGTAGCTGACAAGTTTTATTTCAGCTTCCCATATCCCGTAAGTTAAGCGAAGCAAAAAGGAAAAACGACCATACCTGACTCATCAACTTTCCCAGCGACAAGGATGGTCAATAAAACTAGTAAACTCCTATAAAAAGAGTGTCCCATCAAGTTGACTCAAGCATACGAGTTTTCGCAAACAAAACAGTTTCAAAACATGGGATCAATATGGTCAAGGGGCACTTGCCTTGCTCCCGTGGCTCGTGTTGCTCAAGCGTCTCCAAGTCTTGGTGCTGTAGTTCCTCGTAGACGGCCTCTTGAGCTTGTCCTTATACTCATGACCATGCACATACAAGATTTACAGCTATCAATCATCATGCACAAACTTTACTCAAGATGCAATAGGGTAGATGAATGCAAATCCTATAGTGCTGTTTTATTAAACCAGTTTGTACGTGTTCTTGCATGTTTTAATGGGCTTTCATGGGGTTTTATGATGAACAATGGTGTAGGGATCAAGTGTGGACGTGGTGATGATCTTGACACAAGATCTAGATCAATTCCACCATCAAAAATCGATCAAAACACGATCTGTCCACCCGCAAAAGTTTCTGCTTGAAGGGGGCGAAGAAAACGGATGCGTAGAAACAGCGGCGATGTCGTAAGATTGGTAATGAAGACCTACCTCACTTCCTCCTTATGGCGGGGCCTTTCTCCTAGCAACGGCAGCAGCGGGAGATTTTTCTATGGAAAAATTATGGTAGGACAGATCGTCAGGCTTCTTCTCCAGCGACGGCGAGGCGTGACGGGCTTGTCGGCGGGTCTCAACGGCGGGGCTCGATGACGGGGCTCGACGATGGGGCTTGACGGCGGGGCTCAACGATGGGACTCGATGGCGGGGCTCGTCAGCGGGGCTCACCAGCGGGGCTCACCGGCGACTAAACTCAGGCCAGGGGGGGTTGCCAACTCGGCGAGTTGGGGGGGGGGCAAGGCCAACTCGGCGACTTTGGGGGGGGGGGGGGGAGGGGGCTGCGGCCAAGGGGGGCTAGGGGTTGTATTTATTAATAGAGGGCTAATGATAGCTGTATTAGATGAATCCATAATGCTGGGTACATGTCTGATTATATAAAGGGATTAGGAGGGAAAAAGGACTAAACTACCCCTAACCCTAATCCCTCTCTAATGACTAATATGCCCCTGTGACACACACTTAATTACAGTGTCTAACTGTGAGACCTATGTGTTCTGAATACATTGGCAATTAGGATAAAAGTTAGCATTAACATTCAAAGTTTTGAATATTGCCAAAACATTCTTCTATGGCAAGGTCCGACAAGTTCTTTGTTAGGTCCGCCAAGTGTTGGCAAGGTCCGACGCAAGGTACGGAGAGCTTCTGTGAGGTCTGGAGCTTGTTTTTAGGGAGCTCCCGTGAAGTTCAACTCGTAGAACTGCAGCGTCTTGTTTTTGCTTTTAACTCGCAATGTTTGAAACTTGATTTATGGGAAGGTTTGCTTAGTATTAATTTGCTAAGTTTTTAGTGTGTTTTGGTGGTTATGGCTGTTATCATTTGATATGGTTTGCAACATGCTTATGTGACGTGCTCATGTAAGGTGTTGTGGTTTTCGAACAAACGTGAGTCAAGTCGAGGACTTGTGCTCGGAAGAATTGGTTGTTTATTCATGTGCAGGTGTTGCTTGAGTTCAAGACATGGCTGGTGACGGGATCCTTGGACTAGTCTCAGGGAGGAGATGAGGTTCCAACAACCATGTTCGGGAGGAGCTGTGGTTGAGTTGATCGGGGGGTCGCGCAGCATGTTTGGATCAAGGGCAGTGCATATGAAGGTTGCGTGTACGTCGTTGGAAGGTGTTTGCACGTGTGCAAGGAGTGCATGGATGTGGCAACATTGTTCCAAGGCGTGATGAAGAGATGTGGACGTAAAGAATTAGTCGGAAAGGTTCAACCGACTAGGTTATGGACTCAGGCTGCGGCTGAGTCGTGTTTGACTCAAATATGGAAAGTTTTGAGTTGGTTATGATAGGATTTCGTTTGGGTCACTAATTTGAGTTATTTTAGGAATGTTTGGGAAATTCCTAAGGTGTTTGGAAGTCTTATGATTGCTTCTATCTGCGTATAGAAGAGTCTTGAGCAGTATTGGAAAGTTACAGTTTGAATCCAAGTAGGAGTAGGAGTCCTAGTTTGAGTTGAGTTGGTCTTAGGGCTGGTTATATAAGCAAGGGGGGCCAAGTCTCGTGGGTGCACGACTTTGGGCTGTTCCTCTTGTGTTTCTATTGAATAAAGTTCATAGTTTCGAGGAGCTTTTGTGCCTTGTTCGTCCGACTTGTTTTTCGTCAAGTCATTCTCGCCGAGTTTCTGGACAGACCGACGTTGCTTCGGTGTTTCGTTCATAAATCGAGTTTTACAGATCCGATTGATGTGATTATTTTTGGGTTGTCTTCAAAACTCAATTATCTATCATCTGTAAAATTTTCACGAGCTTCGGATCTGTAGTTTTTGAGATACACGAGTTTCTTTGCAGCGTTGCAGATCTGTTTTATATCGGGTAGAACAGATTGATCTTCGTTTAATGTTTTGATCGTATCTCAAGTTTTACTTCATGTTTTCAAGTGATTCTTGTTGCATTAGATCGTGACTTGATTATCTACCTCTCTACTTGATTTGTCACGGTTGAACACGTTTGAAAACACTTGCACACACGGTTTCTTTAACCGATTGATTTTTTGCTGAGGGGTTTTTGTTGTTTCCGTTGCGAAAAGTTTTAATCTACCATTCACCCCCCTGGTAGCTTTTCACGTGTTCTTCGATCCTACAATTGGTATCAGAGCCAAGGTGCTCTAATCTTTGTGATTTGCACGTGTTTTGACTAACCATCATGGAGAAGTACTCCGCAAAACCTTGTGTGTTCAATGGCATCGATTTTCAGGTTTGGAAGGCGTGGATGGAGGCCTACATACAGGCGCAAGGCTTCGCCATATGGGAAAAGGTCTACCGGAACTTCGATGTACCACCCAAAGATCAAGTTACGGCTGCAAACATGAGAGATGTTGACAACAACAACAGGGCTCGCAACTTGATCATCCAAGAATTGACTCAAAGCGACTTCGACCGTGTTGCACACCTCCGATCTGCATATGATGTTTGGAAAGCTCTATGTGACTACCACGAAGGATCCAATACGATCAAGGAGGTAAGGCAAGATATGTTCAAGAAAGAATACATGCGTTTTGAGATGCAACCCGGTGAGTCAATTGATGACCTTTCTGCTCACTTTAATAAAATTCTCAGCAACTTGCGTAGTGTCAATGTTAACTTTTCAGATGCTGAAAATGCTAGACAATTGTTAGGAGCATTAGATATGTCAATTTGGGAGATGAAAGATACATCTATTCGTGAATCTACTATCATGAGTTCTCTTACTTTAGACGTGCTTTATTCTAAATTGAAAACTCATGAAATTGACATCATCTCACGTAAAAAACCCAACAAGTCTATTGCATTTGTTTCGCAACGTGACATGTCTAGTTCTAGTCAATCATCATCTAGTGGTGCACTCTCTTTGCTGTCCTCTCTAACCCTTGAACAGATTGAAGAGTTTCCAGAGGAGGAGCTTGCACTCATCTCTACTCGGTTCTCAAAAGCATTGCAAAATGTGAGAACTAGAAGGAGAGGAAGCTCCGGACCTCAACGATGTTTTGAATGTGGTAAGACAGGACATTTTCGTACGGAGTGCCCTAACCTTTCAGGTCCGACTTCACGTGAAGAAAAGCAAACAAGGCCGAAGAAATCGTTTGCAAAGAATAAGAAGAAAGATTTATCAATGCGCAACATAGTGCATAGTATGATTTCTGCACTTCAAGATTTCGGCTCAAGTAATGTGGACACCGGTAGTGATGAAGATGAAGAAGCTATGGCAAATATGTGCTGCATGGCGAGCAAGTCAAGTTCAAGCTCCGAGGAGGCAGAACACAACAGCGACGATGAAGAGGTATGTCCCACTTGCGAAGAAATGTGTGCTGCTATTTCTCGTGCGACTGTTATACTAAAGAAAAAGGATAAAAAGCTTAGGAACAATGCTGTTAAAATTGAATCACTAGAATATGAAATTAATCATTTAAAAACTTTGATTCCTAGTGATGATTCTTGTTCCTCATGTGATTTAATTTATAAACAATTATCCTCTTTAAGAAGTGCACACACATCTACACTTGATAAACTTGAACTTGAAATTGAAAAGAACAAAGAGCTTGCTGCACTTAATGATAAAAATTTGAAAGATGCTTGTTGTTCTACAATTGATTTGCATTGTTCTTCATGTGATGATCTGAATAAGAAACTAAATGATGCTATGAATGAGATTTCTATCTTGAACAATGCTTTACGTGTGCATGAAGTTAAATATTGTTAAAATTGCAAACTAAAAGGAAAAACTTCATGTAAAAACTGCTAGAACAAGGAGAGGTTGAACTCATGGTTAAAGCACTACGCAATTAATACCTATCACCTTAGCTTATTAAGCACCTACATTACTACACAAGTGAAATGGTCCCAATCTCCCATCCCATCATCATAATCCAATAACCATAACATCATTTCTAATGTTAAGCTCCCAGCTTAACATCCACAACTTCCAAAACCATCAATCCTCTAATCATGAATAAGTCCAAGCCGCTCTTGACCGTGAGCACGGCTGTCATGACAGTTTTGACTCTGCAGAGTTTGCACCACTGTACCCACATGTAGTGATTTCATCCCCCGTTGCCGGGTGGACTAAAAGAACCTCCATTATGCCAGTGGCCACGAACCACATTCACACTTCCCAGGTGTGTAGCCAGGAGATCACTACGAATCCTTTACAAAGGGATTCCCGACGAGCGTGGGCCCACTAAGGTTTCACCCCTAACAGCATACAAGAGGCTCCAACCCCGCTGCAGTGGCCCCCTCTTGAGCCTTGCGGTTCATATGGTAGTCCAGCTGACACCTATTCCCCGCACCATCCAACACACCCATACTATGCCGGGGATACACCTAATTAATTGGCCAAGCTGCCCCATCTCAGCATGTGGTTGGCACTGTAAAGCCAGGTTACATGCTCCATGAACTGGTCCTTAGGATCCAGGCAAGTACTTAACACAAACCCGAGTCTCGTGCACCCAACACACAACCAAAACATCCAACTTGCCTTGCCTACCTCTACATAACTCACAATATCTCATTCAAGAGTATGGTAAAATAAACTGATGATCTCATATCCCAAATATCCCATTCTAAGCATGGCTAAGCATATGCATAATAATAAATGACATGATAAAATAAATCCCAACCCAAGCTACAAGGAAACAAGGTAATGCAATTCTAGGGAAACTTCCTAGCATGGGTTTCATATTTCATTTGACAATGCAAATAATTCTATCTACACATCCTAGTATAGGATCAAAGTGGTCAAGGACACTTGCCTCCTTCTTGCTGCTCTTGAAATGGGTAGTCCTGATCTTGGAAAGGAATAACTTGCTCTTGAGCAGGTTCTACATCATACCATCACACATAGCAAAAGAAAAACAACAATCCATAAGACATAGTTCACACTTCCACTTCATACAAACCACACATTCACATTTATGAAAGTCATTCACCATTATATGTGTTGTGGTTACTCTATGTGTGTTGATTTGTGTCTTGCATACACTTTTAATCATATGTATATGATTCCTACTTTTGTGTTCACATTTATACTTACATGCTATATATATGAGTTTCAATTTAAATAAACTCCTTATATTCAATTACTACACCTTTTCACTACCAAGTATGTATGAAAAGTATTTTTCTTCTCCATATGTGCCTTTAGAATTTCTACCAACCTTAAACTGAATTCTTTGGATTCTAGAAACTCCATTTATCATTTACTAGTTTCTATATTTTCAGATTTATTTTCCTATACATAAATGTGTTCTTTATTATGAAATTAGTAATACACATCATCTAACAGAATAGGTTCTGGTCCTAAATAATTTAATAACATATTTTGACCTTTGCCTCTGATGTAAACTATTTCACAATTATTTTCCTATTTTCTAAAACTATTCATTGCTTAAAAATGTATCCCTAAATGTGAATAATAAATTAGACAGATTCAATTCAGCCCAAAATATGTTTTTATCTCACTCCAAAGTTTTCTAAATACTGAGAAAGTTTTTAAATTTAATTATGACAATATGTTTGTCCCACTTTTTAATTTTTAAACACTAGCCACATATTCAATTTCCTAATTTAAATACTAAACAGGGCTAAAAAGGTAAACTCACCCCACTACAGGGTCTATAATATTATTTTCAGAATTTCCAGGGGTCTAGCTATACTTATCAGAGGTGTTTTTCCTAATTTTCATTAAGTCCAGGGGCTAAAACTGATTTTTAAATGAATTTACATGATTTTCTGGAGTTCCAGGGGCTAGATCAGAAGTTTCCGGGGCTAGCTCTTATTTCCCGAGGACCCCATGGGGTAGCACGTAAGATTTCTAGTCTTTATAACGCGGGGCTGACGTGGACCGTCCAATTTTAAACCGACGGCCGAGATTATAACATCGAACCGGTACGCGGGGGTTTAAACCCTACCGTGCGATTTAAAATAAACGGTGCACAAGCGGCCACGTCGCTCTGATCGAGCGCGGGCGGCGCTGCCGGTGGCGCACGGCGGCGGGAAACGGCAATCTCGCAGGAAACTTTTGGATCTTCGGGAATTCTTCCTAGAACTGTAATTTTATGGCATAGATCGGTAGAGGGGAGGTCGGGGATCTCACCTCGGGGGTTTTCTTGAGCTCGGAAATCCTGGAAGGTGATCGGCGACGAGGTCCGAGGCAAAACCACGGCGAAGCTCGTCGGCGCTGTGTTTACACCGCAAGTCACCGAGTTTTCTGCACCTGCAAGGTTCCCCGGAGGCGGTGGATCAAGACCAGCGAGTTAGATCGGAAATTCCGAGCTTAGATCGGCCAGAATTCGCCGGAGAAGTCTCGGTTCTCACCGGAGGAAAAATCGGCGATCGCGTGGGAAAAAACAGAACGAGGCCGGGGTTTTTATAGACGGGGGAGGGCGGCGGGGTGGTTTAGATCATGTCCTCGTCGCCTACGAACAGAATTCAGCGGGGATACGCCGAAATCCCGATCGGTTTTCATTCGGGTGCGAGGGAGTCCGGCGCTGTCGCGAGGTAGACGACGATCGGGTGGGTCCCACCTGTCAGTGTGAGGAAACAGCGCGCACGGCTGCGGGCTGGCGCGGGGGCTGGGTGGGCCGGCCGGTGGGTTTCGGCCCACTGGCCGGTTTTTTTCTGTTTTCTCTTCTTCTTTTTCTATTTCTTTTCTGATTTGAGTTTAATTTGAATTCCAGTTTGAATTTGAATTTTTGCAAAACATGCAACACGTCCAAAAATATTTAAATTCCCCTCTTAACATGATTTAGGGTTTTGAATCAAATTTTTGGGTTGTTACAGCTCTACCCCCCTTAATAGAAATCTCGTCCTCGAGATTGGTATTTCTAAGAAAACAATTCCGGAAATTGTGCCTTGAGCTCATCTTCTCGCTCCCAGGTGGCTTCCTCTTCTGAGTGATGCTTCCACTGCACCTTGCACATCCGGATTCTTTTATTTCTGGTGAGGCGTTCCGTTGTCTCCAAAATCTTGGATGGTTTCTCGGCATAAGACAAATCCTCAGCTACGTCCACTTCATTCATGGGTAACACCTCTTCAGGCGTCCTTAGGCATTTCTTGAGTTGTGACACATGGAATACGTCGTGCACATATGATAGACGAGCCGGTAACTCTAGTTGATACGCCACTTCGCCTTTCCTTTCCAAAACTTGAAAGGGTCCGATGTATCGAGGTGACAACTTCCCTTTCACCTTGTACCGACGAAGTCCTCTGATAGGGGACACCTTGAGATAGACATAGTCTCCTACGTTGAAAACGAGCTCTCTTCTTCGTACATCGGCATAGCTCTTTTGGCGTGTCTGTGCTATCCTCAAGTTGTTGCGAATTTCCCTCACCTTCGCCTCGGCTTCTTGTAGCACTTCTGGACCAAACACTTTACTTTCTCCTGTTTGGTTCCAAAATAGGGGAGTTCTGCACTTCCTCCCATACAAAGCTTCAAACGGTGACATCTTCATACTAGCTTGATAGCTGTTGTTATAGGAAAACTCCGCATACGGTAAGTTCTTATCCCAACTCCTATTGTTTTTGAGTGCACTTGCCCTTAGCATATCTTCAAGGATCTGAGTGGTTCTTTCTGTCTGCCCATCAGTTTGGGGATGTTAGGCAGAACTAAAGTTCAGATGGGTTCCCATGGTTTCGTGCAACTTCTGCCAGAACCTTGAGGTGAACTGTGTCCCTCGATCCGACACAATCTTCTTTGGCACTCCATGGTAACACACGATCCTTGACATGTACAACTCTGCCAATTCGGATCCGCTGTAGCTTTCCTTCACGGGGATGAAGTGAGCTACCTTTGTTAGCCTATCAATGATGACCCATATCGAATCGTATCTTGATTGGGTCCTAGGCAATCCCACGATGAAATCCATGCTGATTTCTTCCCATTTCCATTCAGGCACTTTGAGTGGTTGCAATAATCCCGCGGGTCGTTGATGTTCTGCTTTCACCAACTGACATGTGTCACATAGGGCAACATGTTCCGCGACATCTCGCTTCATGCCATACCACCAATACCTGCTCTTGAGGTCCTGGTACATCTTCGTACTCCCAGGATGAATGGAATAGTCGGAATCGTGAGCCTCCTTCAAAATCAATTCACGGATGTCCTTTACTTCTGGCACACAGATTCTTTTCCCGTGCCATACCGTTCCTTGTTCATCCTCTCTAAAACCAGGGGCTTTACTTTCCTTGATGAGTTGTCTGATCTCTTGTATCTTCTCATCATTCTTTTGACCCTCGCGGATGTCTCGCTCTAGGATGGAGTCCACTTCCATGGCGATGGCTTCACCACTATTTACTAGACATAGATTGAGTCTTATAACTTCGTCCTTCAATTCTGCAGGCATGTCCTTCAAGCTCAACTTATTGACCTGCACTTTTCGACTTAAAGCATCGGCCACGACGTTTGCTTTCCCGGGATGATAGTTGATGCCCACATCAAAGTCATTGATTAGCTCTAACCATCTCCTTTGTCTGAGGTTGAGGTTTGGCTGTGTGAATATGTACTTCAAACTCTTATGATCCGTATATATCTCGGTCCTCTTCCCCATCAAATAGTGCCGCCAAATTTTCTATGCGTGTACCACTGCGGCTAGTTCTAGGTCATGTGTAGGATAGTTCTTCTCGTGCTTCCGAAGCTGTCGGGATACATAAGCCACGACATGCCCTTCTTGCATGAGAACACATCCCAACCCGTTTCCAGAGGCATCGCAGTACACCGTGAAGTTCTTCTGCATATCTGGCATAACAAACACTGGGGCTGTTGTCAATCTCTTCTTTAGCTCCTGAAAGCTCGTCTCGCACTATGGCGTTCAGGTGAATGTGATTCCCTTCTCCAACAGTTTGGTGAGAGGTCTCGAGATCTTGGAGAATCTCTCAATAAACCGTCGATAGTATCCAGCCAATCCCAAGAAGCTTCGAACTTCCCCGACATTTTCAGGGGTCTTCCACTTCTGGATATCCTCGATTTTGGCGGGATCTACGGAGATGCCTCCTTCTGAGATTATATGTCCTAAGAAGGGAACTCTCTTCAGCCAAAACTCACACTTGCTCAACTTGGCATATAGTTGGTGTTCTCTCAGCCTTTGCAACACCAACCTTAGATGTTTCTCATGTTCTTCTTCATCTTTGGAGCAGACGAGAATGTCATCTATGAAAACCACCACAAATTTGTCCAGATATTCCATGAATACCTTGTTCATGAGATACATGAAGTATGCCGGGCATTAGTTAGCCTGAAAGGCATGACAGTGTATTCATACAGTCCGTACCGAGATACGAAAGCTGTCTTGGGAATATCAGATTGCCTTATCTTGAGTTGGTGGTATCCCGACCTGAGATCAATTTTCGAGAACACACAAGCTCCCCTCAACTGATCAAACAAGTCTTCAATGCGGGGTAATGGGTACTTGTTCTTGATGGTTACCTCATTCAAGGCACGGTAATCCACGCATAACCTTTGGGTTCCGTCCTTCTTGGGCACAAATATCACCGGAGCTCCCCATGGTGAGGAACTAGGACGAATATACCCCTTCTCCGTCAATTCTCTCAAATGATCCTTGAGTTCTCCCAGCTGCTTGGAGTCCATCCGATAAGGTCTCTTGTATATCGGGGCTGTTCCAGGCACTAGCTCAATTGCAAATTCCACTTCGCGATCGGGAGGCATACCTGGCAATTCTTCCAGAAAAACATCTGGATATTCCCGGATAATCCTGATCTCCTCCACTTTCACCTCAACTTGATTCAATTTAATGTCCCTCCTAGGCTCGTGTATTGTTATGAACTTTACTCTGGTGCCATTAGGGTGAGTTAGTTCCACCGTTCTGGTCGAACAATGGATGATTCCTTTATGTTTTGTCAACCAATGCATACCCAAAATAATATCTATCCCTTGTGAATCGATCACTATGAGGTTAGCAGTAAATACTACCCCATTAATGTCTAGGTTCACCTTGGGGCACACTTGTCTTGTCCTTATTTCTCCACCTGGAGAGTTTACTGCTAGCATATAATTCATTTGTGTTGTTGCTAGATCATGCTTCTTAACAAACCCTTTAGCAATGAACGAGTGGGTAGCACCAGAATCAAACAGCAGGGTTGCAATGTGTAAATTGGCAGGAAACTTACCAACTACCACGTCGGGTGCCTCTTGTGCTTCCTCCATAGTGACGTGGTTCACCCGTCCTCTCATTACATTCTGCTGTTGTGGCTGCGTGGGCTTCTTCTTTGGGCACTTATGGGCATAGTGCCCCACTTCACCACAATTAAAACGTTGCACCCCAACCTTAGGTGCTTGGCCTTTATTGTCTTGGGGTTTGTTTGGAGGTCCTTGCACTGCTGGTCGAGGTGGATATGCGGGGCGAGGCTGCTGTACAAACTGACGTTGCGGCTGTGCTGGTGCTGCCGGAGGCCTGTAGTTCGGGTTGTACCCTCTTGGTGCTGAGTAGGGTACCGCAGCACGGTTCGTCTGCCCTGCAGGTTGCTGCATCAGACGTGGGCGGGTGTTGCTCCCTGAGGCTTGATGTGACCACCCGGCCTTCCTCTTATTCTCAGTTTCCAAGGCCTTTAGCTTCCTTTCTACCACAAATGCTCTGTCCACCATCTTTTGAAAGCTTTCATACTCATTTGAGGACATTGCACACTGCATCTCTGTGGTAAGTCCTTCCATGAAACAATCCTGTTTCTGTTCATCAGTCTCTATGTCCCGTGGGGCATAGCGGGATAGTTGAGTAAATTTAGTGAGGTATTCCCTCACCGTCATGTTTCCCTGCTGCAGTCCCAAAAACTCCTTCCTCTTGTTTTTGAGTTCACCTCTTGGGATGTAATGGTTGCGGAACCTACGCTTGAACTCTTCCCAAGTGATGTTCTCAGGGTCATGATGGGCGGCCACGTAGACGGCCCACCAATCAGCAGCAGGTCCATGCAATTGATGAGAGGCAAACAGCACCATCTCATACCCTTGGCACTGGATGATCCTCATCTTACTTTCAATGGTCTTCAGCCAATCATCTGCCTCCAGAGGTTCGGCAGCACTTGCAAACTTTGGAGGTTGAGTTCCTAGAAACTCACTCAACCTTGGTTGGCGTGGTGCAGCTTGTGGAGGTGGAACTTGATGCAAGTTGGCCACCACTTGAGTCAAGTTCTGGATGAGCTGATTCTGATTCTCCAGCATTTGGTGGAGGGGATCAACTCCTTCACGGCGACCACCCCGGTCCTGGCCTCCAGAAAGATGAGGGTTGCATGCCTCATCGTTGTTGTTGGCGGGGTTGGCAGCACGCCCTTTTCCTCTTCCGGCCATCTGGCAGAATCAACCAATGTTAATTTGAAAGCATGTAGTATCATCTTACTACTTTCATTTGTTTGTACTTTGAAGTGTTGAGGCTTTGTTATACTTTTCTGAGGGTTCATTTCTCACACAAAAATAAATGCAATATTATTTCACGTTGATTCTCACACCAAAGCAAAACAATCTAAAGACGAGGCTGTGGATAATTGCTCATGGCTTCCACAACTCACGTCACACACCAAGCATTAACACACCATTAACTTAACTTAACGACTCGACTATTCGACATCTTGCTAACTAAGGGAAGGACTCTACACTACTCGTTTCCTTGAGCTGTCTCCTCGGGATCTTCCTCATCATTTCGGCTTCCTTCTGACTCTGCTTTGGGTGGGGAGGCTGCTGGTGGAGAAGTGCGACGACGCCTTATCGCCCAACGATCTGGGGAGTCAGGAGTCCATGTATCATTCGCGGTGACACACAGTTCATTCCCATCTCCTCTTTCTCTCGCCCTCAGGCAGGCTCGCAACAACGCCTCCGTTTCCTTCAGGGTGTCCCGAACATCCTGAAGCTCTTGCTGACACTCCTGCAGTCGAGTGCTGAGCATAGCAGCATCCTCCAAGCACAAGTCCATGTGCTCATGGGAAGTCCCTTGCTGCACCGGCGGGTACTTGTATTCTGTGGTACCACTCTCACGCTGGAGGACATACATGTACTCAGTTTTGTCCAAGTGACGACGATAGATGTGACTCTGGCAGGTGATGGCCTCCCAGGTGACATCTTTCTCCGCATCGACCTGTGTCGCTCTACAAGCTGGAGAGTGGTGAATCTTAAGCAGCTGATTTTCGTGTATTATCCTCATCTCTGAACTCCATTCTTCCCTCTTCTCACGGATGGTCCTGGTGGAGTTATAGTGGATGATTAGCTTGCCCGTATTGCTGGCGGCTTCGAGCATACGCCGAAGACGGCGCAACAAGCCTCCTACTGCCAATCCGTAGGAAAGGTACATCACCGGACGACTCTCCTCTCTTTCGGCAAGGGCAACTACGGGAACTCTCCCTCCCGTGGACTTGCGAGCGGTACGAATCATGCGAACCATCTAAAACAAAAAGAATTTGAACTTAGGTTAGATAAACTCTTAAACAAAAATCCTATTTTGAATGAAAATTAGGGTAAGATGAAGAAAGTGACTCATTAAATAACACTTTTCAACACACACCTTGTAAAAATAGTTTTTTAAAAAATAAGGTCCTTAAATACGTCCATTTCTACCTAGGTCCACGTTCCTACGGGCAACCTTGGCTCTGATACCACTTCTGTCACACCCGGTTTTTCCGAAGAACAACCAAGTGAATATCGCATGTATGCCGGGATCATTTTCTCATACATGTGATGACAAATAGTGAAGCATCATTTATTACAAGCCAGGTGTCGAATATAAATAAGTCTTACATAGAAAATGTCTCGATGGACAATAATAAGTTCATCACAAGTAAATAAACTAGCAGCGGAATAATTATTCTCGTAGGCTCCATCATAGGCGTTGCCCGGGGTCTCCATGAACCTAGAAACCTTCTTCGGGTCCAAAGTCTTGATCATTATACACCACCTCATTATCTTGACCTGAGCAGCAACATAAACCAACAAATATGCAAGGTTGAGTACCAATGGTACTCAGCAAGTGTGGGAAAGTTATGTCATGCATGGCTAGAACAAGGAGAGGTTGAACTCATGGTTAAAGCACTACGCAATTAATACCTATCACCTTAGCTTATTAAGCACCTACATTACTACACAAGTGAAATGGTCCCAATCTCCCATCCCATCATCATAATCCAATAACCATAACATCATTTCTAATGTTAAGCTCCCAGCTTAACATCCACAACTTCCAAAACCATCAATCCTCTAATCATGAATAAGTCCAAGCCGCTCTTGACCGTGAGCACGGCTGTCATGACAGTTTTGACTCTGCAGAGTTTGCACCACTGTACCCACATGTAGTGATTTCATCCCCCGTTGCCGGGTGGACTAAAAGAACCTCCATTATGCCAGTGGCCACGAACCACATTCACACTTCCCAGGTGTGTAGCCAGGAGATCACTACGAAGCCTTTACAAAGGGATTCCCGACGAGCGTGGGCCCACTGAGGTTTCACCCCTAACAGCATACAAGAGGCTCCAACCCCACTGCAGTGGCCCCCTCTTGAGCCTTGCGGTTCATATGGTAGTCCAGCTGACACCTATTCCCCGCACCATCCAACACACCCATACTACGCCGGGGATACACCTAATTAATTGGCCAAGCTGCCCCATCTCAGCATGTGGTTGGCACTGTAAAGCCAGGTTACATGCTCCATGAACCGGTCCTTAGGATCCAGGCAAGTACTAAACACAAACCCGAGTCTCGTGCACCCAGCACACAACCAAAACATCCAACTTG
This sequence comes from Neostapfia colusana, assembly GCA_030760725.1. Classification (NCBI taxonomy): domain Eukaryota; kingdom Viridiplantae; phylum Streptophyta; class Magnoliopsida; order Poales; family Poaceae; genus Neostapfia; species Neostapfia colusana. Next base: position 63,730,593 of record JASWHV010000012.1, on the reverse strand, counting down.
CCTTGATCCCTACCTCTACATAACTCACAATATCTCATTCAAGAGTATGGTAAAATAAACTGATGATCTCATATCCCAAATATCCCATTCTAAGCATGGCTAAGCATATGCATAATAATAAATGACATGATAAAATAAATCCCAACCCAAGCTACAAGGAAACAAGGTAATGCAATTCTAGGGAAACTTCCTAGCATGGGTTTCATATTTCATTTGATAATGCAAATAATTCTATCTACACATCCTAGTATAGGATCAAAGTGGTCAAGGACACTTGCCTCCTTCTTGCTGCTCTTGAAATGGGTAGTCCTGATCTTGGAAAGGAATAACTTGCTCTTGAGCAGGTTCTACATCATACCATCACACATAGCAAAAGAAAAACAACAATCCATAAGACATAGTTCACACTTCCACTTCATACAAACCACACATTCACATTTATGAAAGTCATTCACCATTATATGTGTTGTGGTTACTCTATGTGTGTTGATTTGTGTCTTGCATACACTTTTAATCATATGTATATGATTCCTACTTTTGTGTTCACATTTATACTTACATGCTATATATATGAGTTTCAATTTAAATAAACTCCTTATATTCAATTACTACACCTTTTCACTACCAAGTATGTATGAAAAGTATTTTTCTTCTCCATATGTGCCTTTAGAATTTCTACCAACCTTAAACTGAATTCTTTGGATTCTAGAAACTCCATTTATCATTTACTAGTTTCTATATTTTCAGATTTATTTTCCTATACATAAATGTGTTCTTTATTATGAAATTAGTAATACACATCATCTAACAGAATAGGTTCTGGTCCTAAATAATTTAATAACATATTTTGACCTTTGCCTCTGATGTAAACTATTTCACAATTATTTTCCTATTTTCTAAAACTATTCATTGCTTAAAAATGTATCCCTAAATGTGAATAATAAATTAGACAGATTCAATTCAGCCCAAAATGTGTTTTTATCTCACTCCAAAGTTTTCTAAATACTGAGAAAGTTTTTAAATTTAATTATGACAATATGTTTATCCCACTTTTTAATTTTTAAACACTAGCCACATATTCAATTTCCTAATTTAAATACTAAACAGGGCTAAAAAGGTAAACTCACCCCATTACAGGGTCTATAATATTATTTTCAGAATCTCCAGGGGTCTAGCTATACTTATCAGAGGTGTTTTTCCTAATTTTCATTAAGTCCAGGGGCTAAAACTGATTTTTAAATGAATTTACATGATTTTCTGGAGTTCCAGGGGCTAGATCAGAAGTTTCTGGGGCTAGCTCTTATTTCCCGAGAACCCCAGGGGGTAGCACGTAAGATTTCCAGTCTTTATAACGCGGGGCTGACGTGGACCGTCCGATTTTAAACCGACGGCCAAGATTATAACATCGAACCGGTACGCGGGGGTTTAAACCCTACCGTGCGATTTAAAATAAACGGCGCACAAGCGGCCACGTCGCTCTGATCGAGCGCGGGCGGCGCTGCCGGCGGCGGGAAACGGCGATCTCGCCGGAAACTTTCGGATCTTCGGGAATTCTTCCTAGAACTGTGATTTTATGGCATAGATCGGTAGAGGGGAGGTCGGGGATCTCACCTCGGGGGTTTTCTTGAGCTTGGAGGTCCTGGAAGGTGATCGGCGATGAGGTCCGAGGCAAAACCATGGCGAAGCTCGTCGGCGCTGTGTTTACACCGCAAGTCACCGAGTTTTCTGCACCTGCAAGGTTCCATGGAGGCGGTGGATCAAGACCAGCGAGTTAGATCAGAAATTCCGAGCTTAGATCGGCCAGAATTCGCCGGAGAAGTCTCGGTTCTCACCGGAGGAAAAATCGGCGATCGCGTGGGAAAAACAGAACGAGACCGGGGTTTTTATAGACGGGGGAGGGCGGCTGGGTGGTTTAGATCATGTCCTCATCGCCTACGAACAGAATTCAGCGGGGATACGCCGAAATCCCGATCGGTTTTGATTCGGGTGCGAGGGAGTCCGGCGCTGTCGCGAGGTAGACGACGATCGGGTGGGTCCCGCCTGTCAGTGTGAGGAAACAGCGCGCGCGGCTGCGGGCTGGCGCGGGGGCTGGGTGGGCCGGCTGGTGGGTTTCAGCCCACTGGCCGGTTTTTTTCTGTTTTCTCTTTTTCTTTTTCTATTTCTTTTCTGATTTGAGTTTAATTTGAATTCCAGTTTGAATTTGAATTTTTGCAAAACATGCAACACGTCCAAAAATTTAAATTCCCCTCTTAACATGATTTAGGGTTTTGAATCAAAATTTTGGGGTGTTACAGTTTGGAAGAGTTTTTAAAGCTTATTTTGATTTGTCAACTTCTAAGCATCGGTGTCTAGTTGCTAATGATACAAAGGATCCATATTTTTGGCATCGTAGACTTGGTCACATATGCTTTGATCATCTCACTAGTGTTAGTGCTCTCGATCGCATACGTGGGTTGCCGAAGCTTAAAAAGGACAATGATATTGTGTGCTCTTCTTGTAGACATGCTAAGTTTGTTGCAGGTTCACATGCTCCTCTCACAATGACCATGACAGCTGAACCGGGACAACTTTTACATCTTGACACAGTAGGTCCGGCACGTGTTCAATCCTTCGGAGGTAAATGGTATGTGCTTGTGGTTGTTGATGATTATTCCAGATATTCTTTGGTTTATTTTATGGCATCTAAGAATGAAGCTTTTAGTCATTTTAGAACTTTATTTCTTAGATTATTTATTGATCACCCAGGATCATTAAAAGCAATTAGAAGTGATAATAGAACTGAATTTAAAAACCAATCCTTTGATCACTTTTGTGCTGAAAATGGAATAGATCATCAATACTCTTCACCCTATGTACCACAACAAAATGGTGTCATAGAAAGAAAGAACAGGACCTTAGTTGAGATGGCTAGGACTATGCTTGATGAATATCAAACTCCTAGGAAATTTTGGGCTGATGCAATTGCAACCGCTTGTTATGTCTCAAATCGTGTTTTCTTGCGTGCTAAGCTTGGAAAAACCCCATATGAGCTCCGGTTTGGACATAGGCCTAGTGTTACACACTTTAGGGTTTTTAGTTGCAAATGCTTTGTTAAGAAACATGGTAATCTTGATAAATTTGAAGCTAGATCTGTTGATGGCATGTTTCTTGGTTATCCATCTCATACTAGAGGCTACCGTGTGCTTTTACTTGACACTAATAAAATTGTGGAGACTTGTGAGGTTTCTTTTGATGAAGCTAGCCTAAGTACTAGCTCCGATGTTGCAGGTCCGGATCTATATCCGCAGGGGGAGTATTTTTATTGAAGAAGATGAAGAAGTGGTGCTGCTGCCCGAAAACTCGGAAGTAAATAACGATCAAGCTGCTGATTTTGCACCACAACCAGCACCAACAGTCACTACTGCTGGTTCGGACCTTCCTCAATCAACAAGCTCTCCTAATCAAAAGTCCGAACATGAAGAAGAAGGTGCTTGTGAAGTGTCTACTCCCCTCTGAGTACTCAAAAGTCATCCTCCACAACAAATCATTGGAAGCTTGCATGAACGAGTCACTCGGTCCAGGTTTTGCCATCCAAACTCTCATGCTCATTCTGCTTTTGTTGCTTCTTTTGAACCCAAGGATATATCACACGCACTCACTAATGAATCTTAGATTAATGCCATGCAAGAAGAGTTAGAAAATTTTGAAAGAAATAATGTTTGGAAACTTGTACCTCCACCTCAAGGTCACACATTAATTGGAACTAAATGGGTATTTAAAAATAAGCAAAGTGAGGATGGGGTTGTGGTTAGGAATAAAGCTAGGTTGGTTGCTCAAGGTTTCACTCAAATTGATGGTCTAGATTTTGATGAAACATTTGCTCCTGTTGCTAGATTAGAAGCTATAAGAATTTTATTAGCATTTGCTGCATCTAAAGGTTTCAAGTTATATCAAATGGATGTTAAAAGTGCTTTTCTTAATGGCTACATAGAGGAGGAGGTTTATGTTAAGCAGCCACCGGGTTTTGAAAATCCAAATTTTCCTAATCATGTTTACAAACTGTCCAAAGCCTTGTACGGTCTAAAACAAGCCCCTAGAGCATGGTATGACAGGTTAAAAACATTCTTACTTGAAAAGGGGTTTACCATAAGCAAGGTTGATAAAACTCTTTTTGTACTTAAGCATGGCAATGACTCATTATTCGTTCAAGTGTATGTGGATGATATTATCTTTGGTTGTGCTTCTCATGATCTCGTGTCCAAGTTTTCAGCTATGATGAGTTCAGAATTTGAGATGAGTATGATGGGAGAACTCACATACTTTTTGGGGCTGCAAATCAAGCAAACAAAAGAAGGAACTTTTGTGCATCAAACTAAGTATACAAAGGACCTTCTTAAGCGCTTCAACATGGACAAATGCAAGCCTCTTCGGACACCAATGGGAACAGCAACAACACTTGAACTTGACGAAGATGGTGACCCGGTCGATAAAAAAGAATACAGAAGTGTTATTGGATCACTTTTGTATCTCACGGCGTCAAGACCGGACATACAATTCAGCGTATGTCTTTGTGCACGTTTTCAAGCTTCTCCACGTGCTTCACATCGCCAAGCCATCAAAAGGATTCTCAGGTACCTACATGGAACTCAAGAATTTGGCATTTTTCTTCTTTCTTCCTCAACCGTTTCTTTGAAAGTTTTTTCGAATGCTGATTTTGGGAGTTGTAGGATTGATAGGAAAAGTACTTTGGATGCTTGTCATTTTCTTGGTAATTCACTTGTTGCTTGGTCCTCTAGAAAACAAAGTTCAGTTGCACAATCCACGGCCGAATCAGAATATGTAGCTGCGGCTAGCGCTTGCTCACAAATTTTTTGGATTGTTCAAACACTTAAGGACTATGGGGTTGATTTAGATAGTGTTCCACTGTTTTGTGATAACACTAGTGCAATTTGTATTGCTAAAAACCCCGTGAAACACTCTAGAACTAAGCACATTGACATTAGGTATCACTTTCTTCGTGATAATGTTGAAAAAGGAAACATTGTACTTCACCATGTCGATACCGAACAACAATTGGCTGATATTTTTACAAAACCTTTGGATTTCACTCGTTTTTGTTTCATTCGTAGTGAAATAGGGGTTATGCATCCTCATGGCTTAAATTGAGGGGGAGTTTTTGAAACTTTGAAAGTCTATGTGTGAATCTGAAACTAAAATAATATGAGCATAGTATTTCATACATATATGACTTTGTGATTCCTTTTACAGGCTGAAAGTTCTTACTACATTACTCATGTTATACATTTTGTAGTTTTTGCCATGACTAGTAATTGGAATAATTACTTACACTAAATCTGGTCATGATCGAACTTTCTTGCTGTTTTGAACTTGTTGCGTGCTCACAAGTGCTTTTAATCATAAAAAATTAATCAAGTGATCAGCTCACATGTTGAGTTTTCAAATAAAAATTTGAGAAAAGATCAAGAGAATATGCATGCATCACACTTCTTCTTTTGAGATTGCTTATCATTGCACTAAGATATGAACTTGGAAGGAATTGTGTATGACTAAAACCATGTCCTTAAGCTTCTGATTGTCAAATGACATAGGCTTGGATTGGTTGGTTAGAATAAGGCTGATGCGGCATATAATCTCTTGCAAATATCATATGATCAACTTTGTGCCTTAAATGATTATGAATAATAAAAATGCAGCAACAAGTGTCATGTTTTCAGGTTTTGAAATAGTTGAGTAAGGGAGATCATGACTTGCTTAAACTGAAAAATACATTTGATCTCTAGCATGGCTTACACTACTTTATGTATCTCATTGATGTGATAGTGTAACCTGATAGTATGACTTGGATGAGCTTTGTTTTGTATGTATATGTTATAATATGCTCATAACATTTAAAAATTTCTCTTTTGAACCTTGCTGAATACATTGTCAAAGGGGGAGAAATATGTATAAGGAGAGATTTTTTTTACACTTTGCATATGTTATACACTTTCTTCCTTCTCTGATTTTAGAAAATGGGGAGAAATTAATAAAGGGGGAGAAATGAGTTTTCAAAGCTTTTCAAAACTTTTCATAAGCCAATGTTCGGATTTTAATTGGTGTTGCCAATGCATTCATCAAGGGGGAGATTGTGAGACCTATGTGTTCTGAATACATTGGCAATTAGGATAAAAGTTAGCATTAACATTCAAAGTTTTGAATATTGCCAAAACATTCTTCTGTGGCAAGGTCCGACAAGTTCTTTGTTAGGTCCGCCAAGTGTTGGCAAGGTCCGACGCAAGGTCCGGAAAGCTCCTGCAAGGTCCGGAGAGCTTCTGTGAGGTCCGGAGCTTGTTTTTAGGGAGCTCCCGTGAAGTTCAACTCGTAGAACTGCAGCGTCTTGTTTTTGCTTTTAACTCGCAATGTTTGAAACTTGCTTTATGGGAAGGTTTGCTTAGTATTAATTTGCTAAGTTTTTAGTGTGTTTTGGTGGTTATGGCTGTTATCATTTGATATGGTTTGCAACATGCTTATGTGACGTGCTCATGTAAGGTGTTGTGGTTTTTGAACTAACGTGAGTCAAGTCAAGGACTTGTGCTCAGAAGAATTGGTTGTTTATTCATGTGCAGGTGTTGCTTGAGTTCAAGACATGGCTGGTGACGGGATCCTTGGACTAGTCTCAGGGAGGAGATGAGGTTCCAACAACCAAGTTCGGGAGGAGCTGTGGTTGAGTTGATCGGGTGGTCGCGCAGCATGTTTGGATCAAGGGCAGTGCATATGAAGGTTGCGTGTACGTCGTTGGAAGGTGTTTGCACGTGTGCAAGGAGTGCATGGACGTGGCAACATTGTTCCAAGGCATGATGAAGAGATGTGGACGTAAAAAATTGGTCGGAAAGGTTCAACCAACTAGGTTATGGACTCAGGCTGAGGCTGAGTCGTGTTTGACTCAAATATGGAAAGTTTTGAGTTGGTTATGATAGGATTTAGTTTGGGTCACGAATTTGAGTTATTTTAGGAATGTTTGGGACGTTCCTAAGGTGTTTGGAAGTCTTAAGATTGCTTCTATCTGCGTATAGAAGAGTCTTGAGCAGTATTGGAAAGTTACAGTTTGAATCCAAGTAGGAGTAGGAGTCCTAGTTTGAGTTGAGTTGGTCTTAGGGCTGGTTATATAAGCAAGGGGGGCCAAGTCTCGTGGGTGCACGACTTTGGGCTATTCCTCTTGTGTTTCTATTGAATAAAGTTCACAATTTCAAGGAGCTTTTGTGCCTTGTTCGTCCGACTTGTTTTTCGTCAAGTCTTTCTCGCCGAGTTTCTGGACAGACCGACGTTGCTTTGGTGTTTCGTTCATAAATCGAGTTTTACAGATCCGATTGACGTGATTCTTTTTGGGTTGTCTTCACAACTCAATTATCTATCATCTATAAAATTTTCACGAGCTTCGGATCTGTAGTTTTTGAGATACACGAGATTCTTTGCAGCGTTGCAGATCTGTTTTATATCGGGTAGAACAGATTGATCTTCGTTTAATGTTTTGATCGTATCTCAAGTTTTACTTCGTGTTTTCAAGTGATTCTTGTTGCATTAGATCCGTGACTTGATTCTCTACCTCTCTACTTGATTTGTCACGGTTGAACACGTTTGAAAATACTTGCACACATGGTTTGTTTAACTGATTTATTTTTTGCTGAGGGGTTTTTGTTGTTTCCGTTGCGAAAAGTTTTAATCTACCATTCACCCCCCTCTGGTAGCTTTTCACGTGTTCTTCGATCCTACACTAACATCCCCCCTGCAGTCACAACATCTAGCCACTGCAGATGTTGAGACTGGACCGAAACTCTGAGAACAGCAACGACGGGAGGCCCTTCGTGAAGATGTCGGCGAACTGAGTCATCGTCGGGACATGGTGTACCCAAACCTCGCCCTGTGCAACCCGCTCACGAACAAAATGCAGGTCGATCTCCACATGCTTCGTGCGCTGATGCTGGACCGGGTTGGTGGAGAGGTACACGGCGCTGATGTTGTCACAGTAGATGAGGGTGCTCCTAGCGACGGGAGTGTGGAGCTCCTGAAGTAGCTGCTGAAGCCAGGAGGCCTCAGCCACGCCGTTAGCCACGGCGTGATACTTCTCCTCAGCACTCGAGCGCGACACCACGGGCTGTTGCTTCGAGGACCAGGAGATGAGGTTACCACCCAGGAAGACGGCGTACCCAGAAGTAGAACGTCGTGTGTCCGGGCAGCCTGCCCAGTCAGAGTCAGTGTACACGACCAGCTCAGAGGCCGTGTCACGCCAAAGAAGGAGGCCGTAGTCGAGGGTGCCTCGTAGATACCGAAGAATCCGCTTCACAGTGGTGAGGTGCGGTTCCCTTGGGTCATGCATGTGGAGGCACACCTGCTAAACCGCATATGAGATATCTGGCCTGGTGAAGGTGAGGTACTGAAGAGCACCTGCAAGAATCCTGTAAGAAGTGGGGTCGGAGACGGGTGTCCCATCAGTAGTGGAGAGCTCCGTCTGAGTATCCACTGGAGTGGAGCACGGCTTGAACTCAGCCATGCCCGCTCGCTGGAGGATATCCAGGCTGTACTGTCGCTGGTGAAGGAATAGGCCGCCTGGTCGGTCCTTGACCGTAATACCAAGGAAGTGGTGGAGACGGTCCAAGTCCTTCATAGCGAACTCCTGCTGCAAAGCAGAAATGGCTCGCCGAAGTAGAGCCGGACTAGATGCTGTCAGTACAGTGTCATCGACGTACAGTAGGAGGTAAGCAGTTTCACTGCCCCATCGATAGACAAACAGCGAAGTGTCCGACTTAGCTTCAACAAACCCCTGTGAAACCAAGAAAGAGGCGAACCGGCTATACCAGGCTCGTGGTGCCTGCTTCAGTCCGTAAAGGGATTTGTTCAGCTTATAGACCATGTCTGGGTGAGCTGAATCTAAAAATCCTGCTGGCTGACTGCAGTACACCGTCTCGGTCAGTGTACCATGGAGGAAGACGTTCTTGACGTCCAACTGGTGGACAGGCCAAGAACGTGAGAGAGTCAGCGACAATACGGTATGAAATGTCGCCGGCTTCACCACTGGGCTGAAAGTCTCGTCGTAGTCGACTCCAGGGCGCTGAGTGAAACCCCGGAGTACCCAACGAGCCTTGTACCTCTCCAAGGTATCATCCACCTTCTTCTTATGCATGAATACCCACTTGTCTGTGACAACATTGCCACAAGCGGGACGGGGAACCAGGTCCCAGGTCCGGTTGGCAAGCAGGGCCTCATACTCTTCCTCCATAGCGCGGCGCCAGTGAGGGTCGGCGAGGGCGCTACGCACAGAAGTAGGTATGGGTGAGATCGAAGAAGGATCGGTCGCTGGAGATGTCGTTGACGAGAAAGCGGCCCCGTCGAACCGCTCATCTGGCCAAAGACTACCGGACGCACGTCGAGTCACCATCGGGTGGACGTGACCAGGATCCCTGTGAAGGAGAGGGGGGTTGTACACCGGCCGCTCGGGTACAACCATCTTCTCTCGTCGTGGGTAGACGAGAGTGGGCCTCGAGGCCGCGCGTGGCGTAGCTGGAGCAGGAGCCTCTCCCCATGCTCGTCGCTGGTAGACAAATTCAGGGTCAGCAAAGCGAAAAGTCATCGTTGGTGCCGCGCGTGGCACGGCTGGTGGCGTCGTGCTTGCTGCAGGTGACGTCGGGGAGGCAGCTGGTGCCGCAGGTGGTCCAGCAGGTGACGCCAGAAGCGTCGATGTCGCACGTGGTGCAGCTGGTGACGCCGGGGGCACCAGAGGTACAGCAGGTCACGTTGGGGAAGCCGAGGCCACGCGTGGCACAGCGGGTGACGCCGGAGGCGTCGATGCCACACGAGGTGCAGCAGTCGGCGCCGGGGGCATCTGAGGCGTAGCTCGTGTCGAACCTGCAGAAGAAATAGGCCAAGGCAGCTGGGAGGCAGCCTCAGGGTCAGTAGGAAAAAGGGAGTCCAGCTCTGTGGTGGAATCGGAAGAGGTGGTGGAGAAAGGAAAAGATGACTCGTCGAAGACGACGTGTCGAGAGATCAAAAGACGGTGAGTGGTGAGATCTAAGCACCGGTAGCCCTTATGATCAAGGGAATACCCGAGAAAAACACATTGTGCCGAGCGGGGCGCAAGCTTATGTGGGGTAGTGGCAGAAAGATTAGGGTATCGGGCGCATACGAAAACTCGAAATTGATCATAAAGAGGATTGGTGCCATATAGAGCAAAGTAGGGGGTGGAGGCACAAATCACCTTGGTGGGAAGACGATTAATCAGAAGTGTGGCAGTATGAAGAGCCTCCACCCAGTATCGGGCTGGAATAGATGTCTGGAACATCAGGGAGCGCATGACATCATTTGTGGTGTGAATCATGCGCTCTGCGTAGCCGTTTTGAGGAGAGGTATATGGACAAGACATGCGTAGCTGTACCCCATGTGCGGAGAGAAAATCACGAAATGCGGAGTTATCAAACTCGCGTCCGTTATCGCACTGGACAGCTCGAATGGTGCGCCCAAATTGAGTAGAAATCCAAACGAAGAACTGAGAAAGAGTGACGAAAGTCTCAGACTTCAATCGTAATGGAAAAGTCCAGGAAAAGTGAGAAAAATCATCAATGATCACCAAGTAATAATTAAAGCATGATACACTAGTAATGGGAGATGTCCACAAATCACAATGTATAAGATCAAACGGGTGCTCAACATGAGTCACAGAGGTGGGAAAAGGGAGCTGAACATGGGAACCAAGCTGACAGGAATGATATAAGGAGTCATGTGTGCCCCTAGAACACGAGATAACTGAACTACTGAACAGCTTCGACATAGCATCTGCACCAGGGTGGCCAAGCCGACGATGCCAGATGGTGGATGAAGCTGTCGTAGTCAAAGCAAACGGCGGTGATGCAGCGGAAGTAGGAAGCCGAAGTGTGTATAGGGGCCCCAAGCTATCACATTGAAAAAGAGGTCGCCGGGTGGAAAGATCCTTCATAGACAAACCAAAAGGATCAAATTCAATGGAAACATTGTTGTCAGTGGTAAAACGGCGAACAGAAAGCAAGTTTTGAATGATATCCGGAGCGACAAGAATGTTTTTAAGCTGGAAAGTACTCGGAAGACCGGAATCACCTACTGAGGTGACCGGAAGAACGAACTCATTCCCAACAACGGTAGATGAAGGAAAAGAGGGATTGGGAGGATGGGTGGAAGAGAGTATACAGGGATTAGGAGTGGTATGGTATGATGCTCCAGAATCGACTACCTAGTCGGCACCTGGTGGAGTATGGTGCATGGTGCTGAAGGACGAAGCAAGCGACTGTCGATCCAACGTCGACGGTGGCTCTTGGAGAGGTGCCGATGGCTCCGAGTACCCAATAGGATAGTCAGTGCCTTCGTTGGTCGGGGCTGACTGTCCGTCAGAGGAGTATCCAGGCCCACCATAGGCCTGAGCTGGTGGCCCACCAGCACTGTGGGCTGGTCCACTGTAGCCTGGGGCAGCTGCGAACGCCGGCTGGGGACGTGGTGGTGGTGGAGGCTGAGAACCCGGGGACGGCCCAGGCCACATGTAGATCCAGCCAGTCCATGGGTTGTAGTGTGTTGGCCAGGGTGCGCCTCCCCGGTCGGTACCACCACTACCACCAGTAGTCGAAGCCGTGGGTGTGGGAGTGTCGCCTGCACTGCTACCACCACGGCCGTCGTTCTTTCCTCGGCGACGACGGTTTCCACCTCCTGTATTGGTAGGAGTGGAAGGTGGTCGTGACGGTGGTCCACCAGCAGCTGGTAAGGGTGGACGAGGGGACTGCCCAGAGCCATAGAAGGTTGTGGCAGATCCGGAGCCAGTAGAGCCTCCTGCAATGATCTCCTCAAATTCAAGATCAGACCATACCTTCTCGAAGGTAGGTAGTGGCTCCAGTCGGAGTAGCCACGTCCGTAGGTGACAATAGCGCTCATTCAGGCCCTGAAGAACCCAAAGAACAAGAGCGCTATCAGTGACCGGCTCACCAAGGTCACATAGGGCATCTGCCATGCCCTTCATCTCTCAACAGTAGGTGGAGATAGAACGATCACCCTGGACGGTGTTCTGGAACCGAGTGCTGACGTGGAGGGCTCGAATCACATGGTTCCCTAGAAACCGCTGCTCAAGGACCAGCCAGGCCTGTCGAGCAGTGCCACCACCGTGCTGCCTGATGATGTCCTGTAGCTCCTCCGTCAAGGAGCCAAGGATCTAGGATAGGACCAGGCTGTCCATGCTGATCCAGGACACCTGTACTGAAGAATCGTCCTGGAGGACGTGGTCGTCGAGGCAGTAGCGCCTCAGCGTGAGGAGCACCATATCACGCCACCGGGCATATGAGGTGGACTCGGAGCAGAGAACAACCGGCACAAGCGTCCGGATGCTCTGAATCCCTGCGGCCTGCGCATGAAGAGCGGACACAAGTGAAACCGAGTACGTACCAGCGTCTGAGGGAGGCTCTTGGCCAGCACTCATCGATCGGCGACCACTCTCCTCGAGCTGGTGGGGTAGCGATGCCACGTGCTCGTGAGAGACAGCCAGTGCTGCGGCGATGTCGGAGGTATCTGCAGTGTCGGTGCCGTAGGAAAAAGAAGCTGTGTTCTCAGCAGCGGCACCAGCGACTGGGAACGGAATCGGCGGGACAGCCGTGGTGCTCCCGTCGATGTCGAGGCCGGTCGAGTCCCGTAGCACGGAAGTACCTGCCATCAAAGTGACAGCGGTGGAGGGGTTGCTGGTGGTACCTATGAGGGGTCCACCGGCAGCCAGACCGGTTTTCAGAGAGAAAGAGGGGGCGGCAGCACCTCTAGGGACTGGAAACACGGTTGGTCGAGCGCTCCAGGGTGCGGCGGCTCCTCCAGAGGTGGCAGCGCCTCCAGCAGCGAGAGCCCAGGGGGCTGCAGCCCCTCCAGAGGTGGCGGAGGTCCCTCCAGAAGCGGCAGCACCTCCAGAACTGGCGGACCAGGGGGGCGGCGGCGGCCCATCCAGAGGAGCCCCCCCCTGCCCCCGTGCGTGCGCGGGCCCCTTTTGGGTGCGGGCAGCCCAAATTCGGGTGGAGCCGCCATGATCCAGGGTGCGGCGGCCCCGAATCCGGATGGGGGGTGGTGGCAGCGGCCCAGGACATGGTGGCGGCACCAGCTGGTGCGGCCCAGGGTGCGGAGGCTGGGGCGGCGGCGGCTCCAGCGGTGGCGTGAGCCCAGTGCTGCAGCGGCGGCGGCGCACCGAAAGGGGCGGCGTCGGCGTGAGCCAAGGGATGCGGCGGCGGCTGGGCCATTAGGGTTAGGGTTCATCCCTAATCCTAATTATTCCTAGCTACTGATACCATAATAGAGGGCTAATGATAGCTGTATTAGATGAATCCATAATGCTGGGTACAGGTCTGATTATATAGAGGGATTAGGAGGGAAAAAGGACTAAACTACCCCAAACCCTAATCCCTCTCTAATGACTAATATGCCCCTGTAACACACACTTAATTACAGTGTCTAACATTTATAATGGGGAGAAAAGGAGAGTTCTAGTCAAATTGGAACTCAACCAAAGAGTCCTAGTCCAATTGGGACCCAATCAAAGAGCCCTAGGGGTTTTCCCCCCTCTAGGGCTGAGGCTACATTTGGGAAAAAATTCCCCCCAAATGTGGGGGAAATTCCCCCTTGGGAAATTGGGGAATTTTGGAAATTTGGGAATGACTCATTTCAGCTATCTTATTTCCATTTCTCTCCATTTCTATGTCCCTTTTTCCATTTCTATATTACCCTCTCCATTTCTGTGTCCCTTTCTCTATTTCTATATTCCCTTCTCCATTTCTATGGTTCGTTCTCCATTTCTATGGTTCTTTATCCATTTCTATGGTTCTTCCTCCATTTCTAGGGTTCTTTCTCCATTTCGACTTCTTTTCAAATTCTTCTCTACATGAAAATGTATGCAATGCATGGTAATGTATTTGATGGTGTTACAAAGGTGCTCTCAAATACCCCTTTTAGTAATGTAACACCCTCAATTTCGTAATCAAGCATGCATTCATATTTCATGTAGAGAAACATTTTAAAATAAGCAGAAACAGAGAAGGAATAAAAAAAGATAGCCGAAAGGAGCCAATTCCAGTTCACCGAGGAGCGCTGTAGACATTTCCCGTGGCCTGCTGGCCACGTGGTGTGTTTGGAGCTCATCCCTGCAGAGTGGGGAGAGGTCCGGCACCGCCAGACACGTGGCAGGCTCAGAGCTAGCCTCTGTGGAAGGGGCAAGGTCCGACCCGCAGGACACGTGTTGCCTCCGGGGCTTGTCTCTGCGGAGAAGCTAAGTCCAGCCCCGCAAGACACGTGTCGTCACCGGAGCTTATTGCTGCGGGGAAGTAAGGACCAACCGCGCGGGACACGTGTCATCCTTGGAGCTCACATCTGAGGAGAAGGTCCCGATAGACACGTATCACCCTCAGAGCTCACCTCCGGGAGGTCCGACACTACTGGACACGTGTCACCTCCGGAGCTCGCCTCCGGGAGGTCCGACACTGATGGACACGTGTCACCTCCGGAGCTTACCTCCGGGAGGTCCGACGCTATTGGACACATGTCGACCTTGGAGCTCGTCTCTGAGGAGAAAAAAAGATTCGGCGCTGCTTGACACGTGGCATTCTCGGAGCCCACCTCCGAAGAGAGGGGAGGTCTAGAACTGACACGTGGCATTCCCGGAACCACCTCCGAAAAGAGGGGAGGTCCGGAACTGACACATGGCACATTCAGAGCCACCTCCGAAGAGAGGGGAGGTCCGGCACTGACACGTGGCGCATGCGGAGCTCACCTCTGAGGGAGAGGGAGGTCCCGACCCGCCAGGACACGTGGCGCACGCGGAGCTTGCCTCCGAGGAGAGGGGGGGTCCCGCCCGCCGGACACATGGCACAACTGGAGCCCGCCTGTGCGGAAAAGGGAGGCCTGGCCTCCGCTGGACACGTGGAGCCTCCGGAGCTCATCACCGCGGAGGTGACGAGATTCTGAAGTGGTTTTTCTTCTGTACGCGCAGGAATATCAATACGGAAGGAGACCGACACAAATTCCACGTTGCTACCGCACCAAAACAATTGAAGATAAGTTGTTAAGATTGAAAAATAGTTTGAATAGGACTCTTATTAGAAATCCAATAGGAGGAGGACTCTTCTTTTTCTTGTTATAAATAGAACCAGAAACAACCCCTTGGTCGTAACATCCTTTCTAAGCCGACAACTTAGAAGCCCTAGCCCCAAACTCGCCAAGCTAAACCCCTTTGCCGGAGAGACCGCCGACGAGATCGCTGTCGCCGGACGAAAGCCCACCGATCTGTCTTGCTAGGAGGAAAGCTGAGGTAGGTCTCTGTTACCACCTTACAATCTCATCGCGGTTTTCTTCGCATCTGTCCCTTCGCATCAGTTTTGTTAACCACCCTTGTCGCCAGGGAAGTTTATGAGTCGGGTATGGTCGTTTTTACTTTTTGCTTCGCTAATCTACGGGATATGGGAAGCGATAGAATGTGTCTAGCTGCTGCACTCATAATGATAATGATAACTTGATAAACATGAATCGGGGGAGATCTAGGCAGGCTTGGTTTTGTGGAAGAGGTAGAATGAGATGGTGGTTTACTTGCCGTAGATCTAAGGACCGGTTCATGCGAGCACATGCCAGGAATACAGTGCCACCATAAGGCCAAGTATGGGTGCGGCTTAGCTGACTAATTAGGTAAGATACTAGATTGTTATGGACCATGGAAGGCGCGGGGAATGGGAGTCGAGTGAGGACTGCCCTGGGAACTGCATGGCACAAGAGGGGACCCGTAGGTGGGAGAATGGTGATTCGAGCCTGCTGGTGAAACCTTAGTGAGTCCATTCATCTAGTAGCCCTATTGTAAAGGCTATTTTGTGATCTCTTGTCCAGACACCGACGGTTGTGTACTGGTATAATGGAGGTTCTGCAGTCGCCGACGGGTGACGAAATCACAAACTTGTGGGTAAAGTGGTGCCACCACTGCAGAGTGTAAAACTATCATGATAGCCGTGCTTCCAGTCACAAGCGCCTGGCCAACTTCAATGATTAGATGGGATGGTTTTTGGGATGGTATTTGATTTGATTATTGGTTTGGTTTGGTCATTAAGGAAAGGTTTCGGGACTGTTGAGTCCTGGTAATGAGAATGGTTTCGGACTGTTGAGTCGAAACAATGAGCTTTGGTCTCGGTTATGAGACGGAATTGAATATGAGATGAGATGGTAGTGAATACGAGATAGTATTCATGAGCATGAGAAAAGTTGAGAAGAATAAATGTTTGAATAAGATATGAGAAGTGATGAATCATGATGGAGGTATGTTTATTTAAATACATGTTGGGGTTACATTCACTTGAAGCTAGTTGCTGTTTTTACCATGTTTTGTGAAATAAACTTTGCTTTTTGCAATGATCCTTTTTGTACCTACCTTGTTATAAGCTACATGTCATACTTCCTGCACTTGCTGAGTACGTCATGTACTCACCCTTGCATTATCATACATCATCAGCAACAGGAGAGGAGCACTTTGAAGACCATGTGGAGTATTAGGCGTGTGATCCACCATCAACCTTGCCTGTGGAATATGGAGATGAAGCCGCTGCGGCCGTGTTTAGTTTGCTTCTGCAATAGTTTAGAAGACTTCCGCTGCTAGATTTAGTTAGAGACTTCCGCTGCAATAGTGATTGATGTCATAAAGTATTTGAACCCTATTCATTCGTAGTAATATATTCTGAATTCAGTTTGTGGATGATATGTGTATGTGTGATGAACATCCTGGGCACACATATGCATCAGTCTCGGTTCCGAGAGGGTTTTTCTCGGAACAGGGGCGTCACACAGATTTGTATCGGAGCCACGGTTGATCGTACGTCACACGCCTAGATAGGTCACAGATTGGCATTAAAAGGCACGGTTGACCGTAGGCCACAAGCCTAGATAGAATCACAGATTGGTAATAGAGCTGCCACATTGACCATAGGACAAAGGCCTAGTAACAGATTGATATTAGAAGTCACGCTGACATAGGATGCAAGCCTAGGTAGAATGCATAGAATTGGCATTGGGACCACCTTGACCATAGGGTGCAAGCCTAGGCAAAAGTCACAGAAGTCACAGATTGGTATCACCCCAAAACCCTATAGGACCCCCATGGAACAAAACCTTGAATAGGAGTTGTGTGTTGAAACTCTTGTGATGATTGCTTGTGCTTGTGTGCTTAGTGTGAGTTGTGGGACATTTCAGCGTTGTCCATATCCACACATAGTAGAGAGATGTGAGATGCTTCGGCATGTGTTCACATCCTCCTAATGAAGATATATAGTTCATACCCTTGATGCATATAGTTGGGGGGATCAATCTAAACTTCTAACCTCCATTCTATCCAACTCTCTCACAGATGGTGAGGGAAAACGCCGGCCGTCAAAGGAGGAACGTCTGTGGTAACCAAGAGGAGGACCATGTTGAGGTTCCTGAGAATGGCAACCTCGGGGCTGGTGAAAACAACCTGGAACAGTTGATGGCCATGCAGAATCAGCTTATGCAAACAATGATCCAAACGTTGGGTCAGCTGCAAGCCAACAACAACAACCCTGTTCCGGCACAACCGCCACCACCGCCACCACCGCCGGCTCAAAACAGACTGGGAGAGTTCATGAGGACTCGACCACCCACTTTTCCACAAGATAATGATCCCATGGAGGCCGATGACTGGTTGAAGTCCATGGAGAAGAAGCTTGCCATTGTTCAGTGCAATGACCGAGAGGAAGTTCTCTTCGCATCGCACCAACTCATGGGAGCAGCCGCTGACTGGTGGGACGCTCTATGCAACGCTCATGTCAACTAGGAGACGATCACTTGGGCTGAGTTCAAGGGGAGTTTCCGCTCTCATTATATCCCTGCTGTTGTCATGATGCTCAAAAGGCAGGAGTTCGAAGGTCTCCACCAAGGAAAGAAGAGCATGAACGAGTACCTCATCAAGTTCAAGAAGCTGCCAAGGTATGCCCCCGAAGATGTCAACTCGGACCAACGGAAGCAGTACTTGTTCATGAGAGAGTTGAACAATGAGATCCAGGTTCAGCTCCTCAACAATGACTATGCTTGCTTCTAGAAGCTAGTTAACAAAGCCATAGTCGTTGAGAGCAAGATCCGAACGATCGAGAAATAGGGCAAAAGGAAGATGCCATACCAGCCACAAGGGAGCAACTTACGCCCTCGGTACATGCCCCCAGCTGCACCGCAGTATGGATCGACCGCTTCTACTTTTTGCCCTAATCAGCCACCGCAGCAACGCCCTGTTATGCAAGCACCCCGTGTGCCCTTGCCTCCGACGCCTCGTCCTAACATGTGCGTCCCCGTTCAAAACCCCCGCTTCAATGTCCCTGCTGTCTTGGGCAACAAGGCATGCTTTGCATGCGGAGAAACAGGACACTTTGCAAGTCAGTGCCCGAGGAAAGGTGCTGGACAGCCAAGCAACATGCCCAAGCAGAACCCACGGCCGAACGGAGGAGCTACACAAGGAAACCGTGGACAGCAGAACTACGCTCGCGGCAACGTGGAACATGTTTCTGCCGAGGAAGCACAGCAGGATGAGGACGTCGTGATTGGTATGTTCCTTGCCAACTGCAACCCAGCCACCATTTTATTTGATTCCAGAGCATCACATTCATTCATATCATCCAAGTATGTTGCCAAGTACAATCTATCCATATCACACATGAAATATACTATGTTGGTTAATTCTCCAGGTGGAGAGATGAGGTCTAATATAGTATGTCCAAAAGTAAACCTTAAAATAAGGGGGGTAGACTTCCTTGCTAACCTCATTGTCTTGGACTCCCAAGGGCTTGACATAATACTCGGAATGGATTGGTTAAGCAAGCACAACGGAGTAATCCAATGTGCTAAGAGAAGCGTGCAGTTAACAAACGAGCACGGAATTCGTATTGAGTTCGAGTCAGCCCTACCGGCAACCGAGAAGGCAATGTTGAACCACGTCGAGGAAGTAACCTTGGAAAGCATTCCGGTGGTTCAAGAATTCTGGGACGTGTTCCCGGAAGAACTTCCAGGTATGCCACCTGACCGGGACATTGAGTTTTCCATTGACTTGATACCCGGAACTGCACCTATAGCAAAGAGACCATATAGGATGCCTGTTAACAAACTAGTGGAACTCAAGAAGCAAATCTAGGAGCAGCTAGAGAAGGTTTTATACGTCCAAGCTTGTCACCATGGGGAGCCCCCGTGCTCTTCGTAGACAAGAAGGATGGGACCCAAAGGATGTGTGTGGACTATAGGTCTCTCAACGAGGTGACGATCAAGAATAAATACCCTCTGCCCCGTATTGAGGACCTGTTCGACCAGATGAAAGGTGCCCGCATTTTCTCCAAGATTGATCTTCGGTCGGGATACTTCCAGCTGAAGGTTAAGCCCTCCGACATACCCAAGACTACCTTTAGAACACGGTATGGTTCGTATGAATATACCGTTATGTTTTTGGGTTAACGAATGCACCCGCATACTTCATGTACCTCATGAATAAGGTCTTCATGGAGTACTTGGACAAGTTTGTCGTGGTTTTCATCAATGATATCATGGTGTATTCAAAAAGTGAGAGGAACATGAAGAACATTTGAGATTGACATTGCAAAAGCTGCGAGAGCATCAATTTTATGCCAATCTTAGCAAATGTCAATTTTGGCTAAAGGAGATATCGTTCCTAGGTCACATCATCTCCGAGGAAGGAGTATCGGTTGATCTTAGAAAAGTGGGAGATGTTCTGAAGTGGAACCAACCACAGAACGTAAAGGATATTTGGAGTTTTCTTGGGATGGCTGGATACTACCGACGGTTCATCAAGGACTTCTCTAAGATAGCAAAGCCTATGACGGAGTTGCTAATGAAGGGAAAAGCGTTCCAGCGGACCCCAGCGTTCCAAGAAAGCTTTGAGGAGCTCAAGAAAAGGCTAACCACAGCGCCGGTTTTGGTATTGCCGGACGTAAGCAAGAGCTTTGACATATATTGTGACGCATCAAGACAAGGGCTTTGATGTGTGCTCATGCAAGAAGGACAAGTGGTAGCCTATGCTTCGAGGCAACTCAAGAAACACGAGCTGAATTACCCCACACATGACTTGGAGCTAGCAGTTGTGGTACATGCCTTGAAGATTTGGAGACATTATATCATTGGCCACCGATGTGAGATCTATACGGATCACAAAAGCCTCAAGTACATATTCATGCAAACGGATTTGAATTTGAGGCAACGTCGATGTTTGGAACTCATCAAGGATTATGATGTTGGAATCAACTATCACCCCGGAAATGCCAATATAGTAGCTGATGCACTGAGCCGAATGGGAGCATGTCACCAACTCACGGTTCGGGAGCTACCACCCGAGCTACGCAAGGAGTTCGAACGGTTACATCTCGGGTTCTTGAACGAGATGGAAGTGATGGAACTCCACTCTTCGTTGGAACAAGAGATAAGGGATGGCCAAGCAACGGATGAGGAAATCAAGGAGATCAAGGAAAGGATCCGACAAGGCATAGAGAAGGACTTCAAAGAAGACAAGAAGGGTACGCTTTGGCTAGGGAAAAGGATTTGTGTGCCTAACGGAAAGCACATCCGCGACACGATATTAAAAGAGACACATGATTCACCTTATTCCATATATCCCGGCAGTATAAAGATGTACAAGGACTTGAAGACTTGTTATTGGTGGGATGGTATGAAGAGGGACATAGCTGAATATGTTGCCCTATGCGACAATTTCCAACGGGTGAAGGCCGAACATCAAAGACCAGCTGGACTGTTGCAATCATTGAAGGTACCCGAGTGGAAGTGGAAAGACATCAGTATGGATTTCATCGTTGGATTGCCATGTACTCAGTCGGGTTACGACTCCATCTGCGTTATCGTGGACCGATTGACGTAAACCGCTCATTTCCTTCCAGTTAAGACCAAGTACAACTTTGCAAAACTAGCCGAGCTGTACATGGAGCAAATCGTGTGCCGCCATGGAGTCCCGAAGAGGATAGTTTCAGATTGGGGTTCTCAGTTTACCTCTAGGTTCTGGAGGAAACTGCATGAAGCCATGGGTACACAACTAAATTTCAGCTCCGCATACCACTAGCAAACCGACGGGCAAACTGAGAGGACAAACCAAATTTTGGAGGACATGTTGAGAGCCTGTGCTTTGAAACATGGACGTAGTTGGGATAGGAGCTTGCCGTATGCCGAGTTCTCGTACAACAACAGCTACCAAGCCAGCTTCAAGATGTCACCTTTTGAAGCATTGTACGGTAGACGGTGTAGAATGCTGTTTTTTTGGAACGAGACCGGAGAGAACCAAGTATTTGGACCTGAAGTGCTGCAAGAAGCTGAGAAGCAAGTCCAAATGATACGGGAGAACTTGAAGGCTGCTCAGTCACGACAAAAAGGCTATGCGTACAATAGTAGAAGGAAGTTGACTTTCGAAATAGGAGACTTTGTATACCTTAAGGTATCGCCTATCCGAGGCCAACGACGTTTCATCGTCAAAGGAAAGCTAGCACCTCGCTACATCGGTCCATTTAAGATTTTGAGCAAGTGAGGAGAGTTAGCTTATCAACTAGAGCTTCCAATGCACCTCTCCGACGTGCATGACGTGTTTCACGTATCCCAGCTCAAGAAGTGCTTGAGAGTACCAGAAGAGCATGTATCAATGGATGAGCACCCTATCTGAATTTTGGATGTGAAAGAAAGGGTCACGAGGAACAAAGTGATCCGTTGGTGCAAAGTACAATGGAGCCATCACACAGAAGCCGACACTACATTGGAGCGCGAGAAAGACCTCAAGGCAGAATTCCCTCATCTATTCTCCACCACCGAATCTTGAGGGCGAGATTCAATTTAAGGGGGGAAGGTTTGTAACAGCCTCAATTTCGTAATCATGCATGCATTCATATTTCATGTAGAGAAACATCTTAAAATAAGTAGAAATAGAGAAGGACTAAAAAAGATAGCTGAAAGGAGCCAATTCCAGTTCACCGAGGAGCGCTGTAACCATTTCCCGCGGCCTGCTGGCCACGTGGCGTGTTTGGAGCTCATCCCTGCAGAGTGGGGAGAGGTCCGGCACCACCAAATACGTGGCAGGCTCGGAGCTAGCCTCTGTGGAAGGGGCGAGGTCCGACCCACAGGACACGTGTTGCCTCCGGGGCTTGTCTCTGCGGAGAAGCTAAGTTTAGCCCCGCAGGACACGTGTTGTCACCGAAGCTTATTGCTGCGGGGAAGTAAGGACCAACCGCGTGTGACACGTGTCATCCTCGGAGCTCACCTCCGAGGAGAAGCTCCCGATAGACACGTGTCACCCTCGGAGCTCACCTCCGGGAGGTCCAACACTACTGGACACGTGTCACCTCCAGAGCTCGCCTCCGGGAGGTCCGACACTGATGGACACGTGTCACCTCCGGAGCTTACCTCCGGGAGGTCCGACGCTATTGGACACGTGTCGACCTCGGAGCTTGTCTCTGAGGAGAAAGGAAGATTCGGCGCTGCTTGACACGTGGAATTCTCGGAGCTCACCTCCGAAGAGAGGGGAGGTCCAGAACTGACACGTGGCATTCCCGGAACCACCTCTGAAGAGAGGGGAGGTCCGTAACTGACACATGACACATTCAGAGCCACCTCCGAAGAGAGGGGAGGTCCAACACTGACACGTGGCGCACGCGGAGCTCACCTCTAAGGGAGAGGGAGGTCCCAACCCGCTAGGACACGTGGTGCACGCGGAGCTCGCCTCCGAAGAAAGGGGAGGTACCGCCTGACACGCGGCACAACCGGAGCCCGCCTCTGCGGAAAAGGGAGGCACGGCCTCCGCTGGACACGTGGACCCTCCGGAGCTTATCACCGAAGAGGTGACGAGATTCTGAAGCGGTTTTTCTTCTGTACGTGCGGGAATATCGATACGAAAGGAGACCGACACGAATTCCACGTTGCTACCGCACCAAAACAATTGAAGATAAGTTGTTAAGATTCAAAAACAGTTTGAATAGGACTCTTATTTGAAATCCAATCGGAGGAGGACTCTTCTTTTTCCGGTTATAAATAGAACCCGAAACAACCCCTTGTTCGTACATCCATTCTAAGACGACAACTTAGAAGCCCTAGCCCCAAACTCGCCGAGCTAAACCCCTTCGCTGGAGAGACCGCCGATGAGAGCGATGTCGCCGGAAGAAAGCCCACCGATCTGTCTTGCTAGGAGGAAAGCTGAGGTAGGTCTCTGTTACCTCCTTACGATCTCATCACGGTTTTCTTCGCATCTTTTCCTTCGATCTCTTCGAACAGAAGCTCTTTCATGTGGACAGATCACGTGTTGATCGGTTTAATCTTAAGTCAAGATCATCGCCACGTCCACATTTGATCACTACACCTCTGTTCTTCGTAAAACCCCATGCAAACCATTAAAACATGCAAGAACACGTAAAAACTGATAGCACCGTAGGATCAGCATGCATATGCATCATTGCATCTTGAGTAAAGTTTGTGCATGTTGATTGATTGTTGTAAATCTTGTATGTGCGTGATTGTAAGTAGAAGGACAAGCTTAAGGAGCTATCTACGAAGGATTTCAGAACCAAGACTTCAAGATCACAGAGCAACCGAAACCACAGGAACAAGGCAAGTGCCCCTTGACCATATTGATCCCATGTTTTAAAACTATTTTGCTTGCAAAAACTGAGTATGCTTGAGTCAACTTGATGTGAAACCCTTTTTATAGGAGTTTAATAGTTTTGTTAACCACCCTTGTCGCCAGGGAAGTTTATGAGTCGGGTATGGTCGTTTTTACTTTTTGCTTCGCTAATCTACGGGATATGGGAAGCGATAGAATGTGTCTAGCTACTGCACTCATAATGATAATGAGAACTTGATGAACATGATTCGGGGGAGATCTAGGCAAGCTTGGTTTTGTGGAAGAGGTAGAATGAGATGGTGGTTTACTTGTCGTAGATCTAAGGACCGATTCATGCGAGCACATGCCAGGAATACAGTGCCACCGCAAGGCCAAGTATGGGTGTGGCTTAGCTGAATAATTATGTAAGTTACTAGATTGCTATGGACCGTGGAAGGCGCGGGGAATGGGAGTCGAGTGAGGACTTCCTTGGGAACTGCATGGCACAAAAGGGGGCCTGTAGGTGGGAGAATGATGATTCGAGCATGCTGGTGAAACCTTAGTGAATCCATACATCTAGTAGCCCCTTTGTAAAGGCTACTTTGTGATCTCTTGGCCATACACCGACGGTTGTGTACTGGTATAATGGAGGTTCTGCAGTTGCCGACGGGTGACGAAATCACAAACTTGTGGGTAAAGTGGTGCCACCTCTGCAGAGTGTAAAACTATCATGATAGCCGTGCTTCCAGTCACAAGCGCCTGGCCAACTTCCATGATTAGATGGGATGGTTTTCGGGATGGTATTTGGTTTGGTTATTGGTTTGGTTTGGTCATTGAGGAAAGGTTTTGGGACTGTTGAGTCCTGGTAATGAGAATGGTTTCAGACTGTTGAGTCGAAACAATGAGCTTTGGTCTCGGTTATGAGACGGAATTAAATATGAGATAAGATGGTAGTGAATACGAGATGGTATTCACGAGCATGAGAAAATTTAAGAAGGATAAATGTTCGAATAAGATATGAGGAGTGGTGAATCATGATCGAGGTATGTTGATGTTTAAATACATGTTGGGATTACATTCACTTGAATCTAGTTGCTGTTTTTACCATGTTTTGTGAAATAAACATTGCTTTCTGCAATGAGCCTTTTTGTACCTATCTTGTTATAAGCTACATGTCATACTTCCCGCACTTGCTGAGTACGTCATGTATTCACCCTTGTATTATCATACATCATCAGCAACAGGAGAGGAGTACTTTGAAGACCATGTGGAGTATTAGGCGTATGATCCACCATCAACCTTGCCTGTGGAATATGGATATGAAGCCGCTGCTGCCGTGTTTAGTTTGCTTCCGCAATAGTTTAGAAGACTTCCGCTGCTAGATTTAGTTAGAGACTTCCGCTACAATAGAGATTGATGTAATAAAGTACTTGAACCCTATTCATTCATGGTAATATATTCTGAATTCAGTTTGTGGATGATATGTGTATGTGTGATGAACATCCTGGGCACACATATGCATCAGTCTCGGTTCCGAGAGGGTTTTTTCGGAACATGGGCATCACAAGTAAATGGTAGACGAGCTCCAAAAATATCCAAATTTGAGTTATGAGCTCATTGATACATGGGGAATGCACCGGTGAATTCATTTGGATGCATTTATACAATCTGAATAGGAATCCTTTTAAAAGATTCAAAATGGTGTTTAAATTTCCCTCCATTCTACTCATAGAGGATGTGCACATGAGTTAAATTTTTGGGAGTGAAATTCTTCCCCCAAGGTTAACATGTGTTGAGCATGAGCTAGACAAATTTTTTTAACTCCCTCACATGTCCATTTTTGTGTTCACCATTTCATGTGACAAAACTCAAGCTTGCCTTTTGCTTAACTTTATTTCACAACGTGAAATAAAACTTTACAAAAGTTAGTGCTGTTACATTCCTGCCCCATTAAAAGAATCTCGTCCCGAGATTATAAAAAGAAAGAGGAAGGAAGAAAACTACTGGACATGGTACAAACGAGTTGGGAAAATTTAAACGGAGAAAATCCTCCCTTTCCCACGTGGCTTCATCAGCGGTGTGGTTGCTCCACAAGACTTTGTAAAATTGGAATGTCCGGTTTCTTGTGGCGCGAGTCTTCTCGTCGATAATCTGTATCGGATACTCAGAATATGTGATATCCAGTTGAAGATCCTCAATGTTATCCATATGAACTGCAGCTGGGTACTTAAGACATTTCCGCAGCTGAGAGACGTGGAAAACACTATGAATTCCTTAAAGTGACGCCGGTAGCTCCAAACGATAGGCCACAGGTCCGCATATTTCAGTGACAGCAAACGGCCCGATGAACCGCGGAGCGAGTTTTCCCTTCACTCCAAAATGATGAATCCCTTTCATCGGGGAGACACGAAGATACACGTGGTCCCCGATGTCGAAGTGAAGAGATCGACGTCATTTGTCTGCATAGCTCTTCTGCAGAGATTGAACAGCCTTTAAGTTGGCTTGGATCACTCGCACTCATTCCTTGGCTTCATTCACAAGATCAATCCCGTAGATTACTCTCTCCCCAGACGCACAAATTCAGCGGTGTGCGGCACTTCCGTCCATAAAGAGCTTCATACGGGGCCATTCTGATGCTGCATTGATAACCGTTATTATATGAGAATTCTGCTAATGGTAGGTGGTCATCCCAATTCTTTCCATGATTGATGGCACATGCCCGTAGCATATCCTCCAGAATCTGATTTACCCTTTCCGTTTGACCATCAGTTTGCGGATGATGCGCTGAACTCCGAATTAACATGGTTCCCAGGGAAGGATGTAGTTGCTCCCAAAATCTGGATACGAATAAGGCACCTCGGTCAGAATCGATGGTGCGGGGAACCCCGTGTAAACACACGACTCTCGAGATGAACAGCTCCGCATATTTCTTTGCCACATATTTTGTATGGACTGGAATAAAATGAGCTTTCATGGTCAAACGATCGACGATTACCCAAATAGAATCATGCTTGTTGCTGGTCATGGGTAAACCGACGATAAAGTCCATACTTATTTCTTCCCACTTCCATGCTGGAACCTTCAGCA
The DNA here is from genome assembly GCA_030760725.1 of Neostapfia colusana. Taxonomy (NCBI): domain Eukaryota; kingdom Viridiplantae; phylum Streptophyta; class Magnoliopsida; order Poales; family Poaceae; genus Neostapfia; species Neostapfia colusana. The sequence goes on along the minus strand of JASWHV010000012.1, from coordinate 63,703,871 downwards.
GTTGAAGTTGTCCGGCTTTCCTCATATGGTCGGCTTTAACCAGCCGACACGTATCACACTACGATACGTATTTCACAATCTCTCTCTTCATCCGTGTCCACCAGAACTTAGATTTTAAGTCCTGGTACATCTTATTGCTTCCCGGATGAATGGAGTACTTGGATAAATGAGCTTCATCCAATATCTTCCTCCGCAATTTCATAGTTTGGGGTACAACTATTCGGTTGTTAAACCAGAGTGTACCCTCTTCATCCCTGCGGAACGTCTTCAATTCACCGCTGTCCACTCTTCTCCGGATAGGAGACATACCCCTGTCTCTCTTCTGATCCTCTACAATCTCATATCGGATTGTAGGAATAAGAGCAAGATTGAACAGCGATCAATAGGGAACTAAGCACAGGCTTGGTTCTCCTTCTTCCTATGCAGCCATGACTAAATGGTGAACGTGGGACTTCCGACTAAGTGCGTCGGCAACAACATTTGCCTTGCCCGGATGGTAATGAATCTCAAGATCATAATCCTTGATCAACTCGAGCCATATTCGCTGCCTCATATTCAGTTCTTTCTGTGTGAAAATGTACTTCAAGCTTTTGTGGTCAGTGTAGAGATGTACTAGATTGCCTAGTAAATAATGTCTCCACATTTTCAATGCTAGGACCACTGCAGCTAGTTCAAGGTCGTGCGTTGGGTAATTCTGCTCATGACCCCCTAAGATGTCGGGATCCATACACGACCATGCGTCCATCTAGCATCAACACACCAAGACCAATGCCGGATGCATCACAAAAACATCAAACGGCTTTGTTGTGTCCGGCTGGGCTAAAACATGAGCTGTAGTGAGATACTTCACTATAGTTTGAAAAGATTTTTCACAGGAATTGCTCCAATCATATTTGGTGGTTTTCTTCAACAGCTCCGTCATAGGTTTAGTGACATTGGAGAAGTTTGGAATGAATCTCCGGTAATAACCTGCGAAACATAGGAAACTCCTCACTTCATGAACAAATGTTGGAGATTTCCAATTCAGCACTTGCAAAACTTTACTTGGGTCCACATTGATGCCTTCCGCTGAAATAATATGCCCAAGAAACGGCACTTTGCTGATCTAAAATTCACATTTACTGAACTTTGCATATAGCTTGTGATCTCTCAAACTTTGGAGCACAATACGCAAATGTTCATCGTGTTCTTCTTCTGACTTTGAATAGACCAAGATGTCGTCGATGAAAACCATGAAGAATTTGTCTAACGACGGCATGAACACAGAGTTCATGAGATACATAAAGTGAGCCGGAGCATTGGTCAAACCAAAGGACATGATAAGATATTCATAAAGTCCATATCTTGTCGAGAACGCCGTCTTAGGAAAATCTTCTGCCCGGATTTTTATCTAGTGATACCCGGACCGAAGATCCATCTTGGAGAATATCTTAGCACCCACTAATTGATCAAACAAAATATCAATGCGTGGTAGTGGATACTTATTTTTGATAGCGACAGCATTCAGTGGACGATAATCTATGCATAGTCACAAAGTCTTGTCCTCCTTCTTCACGAGGAGTGCGGAACAGCCCCAAGGTGATGAACTTGGACGCATAAAACCTTTGTCCATGAGGTCATCCAGTTGCTCCTTCAATTCTGCAAGCTCCTTCGGTGCCATTTTGTATGGTCGCCGAGAAATAGGTGTTGTTCCCGGTGCTAGTTCAATCTTGAACTCTATATCACGTTCAGGCGGCATGCCCGGTAAGTCGTCGGGAAACACATCTGGATATTCACATAGCACTGAAATATTCTCAAGCTTAGGAGCTTCAATCTGATGCACAGCTGCAACTCGTTGTGATGGATCCACAAGATTCAAGTTGTTGCAACCGTGTATTGGGGAATTCAGTTGGACAGTCCGAGAGCTGATGTCAAAAATAGCTCCATAATGTGTCAACCATGACATCCCCAAGATAATATAAATCCTTTGGCCTTTGAGTATGATAAGGATCGCAGGATAGATGTTTCCACCCAAACATAAAGATGCCCGAGAGACCATTTCATCAGTTGATATCTTGCCTCCGGGTGAGCTGGTATGGAACAGATGTTTAACCGTGCTAAATGGAAGATGGTTCTTCAGCACATAGTCTCTGCTAATAAAATTGGCACCGGAATCAAACAACACAAAAGTGGGTTGTTCTTGTAAAGTGAACATGCCCGCTAAAACTGGTTCGCCTTTTACAATGTCCTCAATAGCAGTATAGGTAACCCTGCCAGCTTTTGAAAGATTCTTCTTTGAAGGTTCATGGAGCTGATCTGAGCATTGTTGAGACGACACACGGGTGTGGCTCTGCTCAGCTCCACGATGATCTCGTGCTACAGAAATCCTCAGCTCTCTACTAACACGAGGTGGAGATGATACGTGCATAGCTGGTTGCGGTAGGGTTGCACGAATAATTTATGATCGCTGCTGTTGAGGTGGAGGCTCATAAATGATTAAATTCAGCTGTGGTTGTGAGAGTTGCACCACAGACTGAGTTTCTTGCCTGACTGGCGAGTAACCACATTCGATAGTTCGGAGGAACCTCGATATCGCTGTCCAGCGGTATACTCCTCTTCAGCTCCGCTTGACAACGGAGATGCATGTGTTCTTTAATAATAGCGGCATTTACCAACTCATTGTAAATACCATTATTGAACAAGGCCACTTGTTCTTTAAGATCAACATTCAAACCTCAGAAGAAATACTCAGACTTCAATGCTTCCGAGTCTACCATATGAGTGGCGTATTGCATCAAGTCTTTAAACTATTTGAAGTACTCGTACGCACTCCTTTCCCCTTGCTTTAACTCTAGAAGGTCCTGATACTTTGTTTGAAGAATTCCCGAACAAATGTGACGTGCCCGGAAAACATCCCAGAATTCATCCCACATCACACGATGACCTTCAGGGAGAGTAGCGATGTACTCCACCCACCAAGCTCCAGCAGCTCCGTGGAGTTGTTGAGAGGCAAATAAAGGCTTTTGGTATTCATCGCACTCAAGCATCTCGAACTTGGCTTCAATACATTGGAGTGAATGAGCCGACTCCAACGGTTCTTTCGCTTCCGAGAAAACCGGTGGTTGTCTTGCTATGAAATCCAGATAAGTGCTTGACGGGGGATTACGCTGTAGTGTCTCCTGTCGTATGCTTTGTTGCACCAACAAATCGAGAGACTCAGCCATCTTTCCTAAGATTTCCGCCAATCCGGTTGTTGATGTCGGCACTTGTTGTCGTGGCGAATTACTTTTGCCGTGACTCGACTCACCAACCTCACTCCTAGAAAGAGTGTGATCCATACTGCAAGAGTGAGCAATTTACGGTTAAAATTCAAAGTTTAAACTCAGCTTGAATTGAAAACATAACCGTAAAAGCATCACATCAATATTGCAGCATTACACAATCTACCAGGGTTTCGACAATTCTGAAATCTATCTAACGTGAGCAAGTTTGTCCAAACCCTTAATTCCTAATAGTAGCAAAACTGAAAAATAACTCAAGAACCGGTTATGTGTAACACCCTCAAATTCATTTAGAAGCATTGCATACATTTTTCATGTAGAGAAGCATTATAAAAGAAGTACAAATGGAGAAAGAACAATAGAAATGGAGAAAAGAACCATAGAAATGGAGAAAGGACCATAGAAATGGAGGAAGGAACCATAGAAATGGAGAAGGGCAGGTAGAAATGGAGAGTGGGACATAGAAATGGAGAGGGGAATGTAGAAATGGAGTAAGTGGCATAGAAATGGTGAGGAATGAAAAAAATATAGATGAAATGAGCTATTTTTAATTTCCCCAAATTTTCCCCAAATCCTCCAAATTCCCCGCAAAAGGGGAATTTCCCCCATTGCTCCCGCACCACATCAATTGGGAAAAGTTTGGTAGGATTTTGCTCCAATTGGAGTAGGATTCTCCCCCTTCCCCCCTATAAATAGAACCCAACCCCCCCCCCCTTGGCCGCAGCCCCCTCTCCCTCCCCCCCCAAGTCGGCGACTTGGAGGCCCTAGCCCCCCAACTCGCCGAGTTGGATCCCCCCTCACCGGAGTTCAATCGCCGGTGAGCCCCGCCGGCGAGCCCCGCCGATGAGCCCCGTCATCGAGCCCCGTCGTCGAGCCCCGCCGACGAGACCCGTCACGCCTCGCCGTCACCGGAAAAGAGCCGACAATCTGTCCTGCCCTAATCTGTGAGGGCCCGGTCCCGATCACGGGGCCGTGCCGCTCGCCCGGGAATCGCATTGGGTGGTGTCGTGCGATGCGGCACCCTATAGCACACATAATGAAGCATCATATTACATAAATCATGTGGAAGCTTACAAAGTGTAAGTGTTAAAAATACTTCTCAAAATAATCTACAGCGGAAGACTATTACAACTCACGTCTGATACCTATGCTAAGCAACAGAGAAGGTGTCCAGCCCGCGGACCCTTCGTCACACCTGGTTTATCCGAAGAACAACCGAGTGAATATCACATGTATGCCAGGATCATTTTCTCATACATGTGATGACAAATAGTGAAGCATCATTTAGTACAAGCCAGGTGTCAAATATAAATAAGTCTTACATAGCAAATGTCTCGATGGACAATAATAAGTTCATCACAAGTAAATAAACTTGCAGCGGAAAAATTATTCTTGAGGGCTCCATCACAGGCGTTGCCCGGGGTCTCCATGAACCTAGAAACCTTCTTTGGTTCCAAAGTCTTGGTCATTATACACCACCTCATTATCTTGACCTGAGCAGCAATATAAACCAACAAATATGCAAGGTTGAGTACCAATGGTACTCAGCAAGTGTGGGAAAATTATATCATGCATGGCTAGAACAAGGAGAGGTTGAACTCATGGTTAAAGCACTACGCAATTAATACCTATCACCTTAGCTTATTAAGCACCTACATTACTACACAGGTGAAATGGTCCAAATCTCCCATCCCATCATCATAATCCAATAACCATAACATTATTTCCAATGTTAAGCTCCCCGCTTAACATCCACAACTTCCAAAACCATCAATCCTCTAATCATGAATAAGTCCAAGCCGCTCTTGACCGTGAGCACGGCTATCATGACAGTTTTGACTCTGCAGAGTTTGTACCACTGTACCCACATGTAGTGATTTCATCCCCCGTTGCCGGATGGACTAAAAGAACCTCCATTATGCCAGTGGCTACGAACCACATTCACACTTCCCAGGTGTGTAGCAAGGAGATCACTACAAAGCCTTTACAAAGGGATTCCCGACGAGCATGGGCCCACTGAGGTTTCACCCCTAACAGCATACAAGAGGCTCCAACCCCGCTGCAGTGGCCCCCTCTTGAGCCTTGCGGTTCATATGGTAGTCCAGCTGACACCTATTCCCCGCACCATCCAACACACCCATACTACGCCGGGGATACACCTAATTAATTGGCCAAGCTGCCCCATCTCAGCATGTGGTTGGCACGGTAAAGCCAGGTTACATGCTCCATGAACCGGTCCTTAGGATCCAGGCAAGTACTAAACACAAACCCGAGTCTCGTGCACCCAGCACACAACCAAAACATCCAACCTGCCTTGATCCCTACCTCTACATATCTCACAATATCTCATTCAAGAGTATGGTAAAATAAACTGATGATCTCATATCCCAAATATCCCATTCTAAGCATGGCTAAGCATATGCATAATAATAAATGACATGATAAAATAAATCCCATCCCAAGCTACAAGGAAACAAGGTAATGCAATTCTAGGGAAACTTCCTAACATGGGTTTCATATTTCATTTGACAATGCAAATAATTCTATCTACACATCCTAGCATAGGATCAAAGTGGTCAAGGACACTTGCCTCCTTCTTGCTGCTCTTGAAATGGATAGTCCTGATCTTGGAAAGGAATAACTTGCTCTTGAGCAGGTTCTACATCATACCATCACACATAGCAAAAGAAAAACAACAATCCATAAGACATAGTTCACACTTCTACTTCATACAAACCACACATTCATATTTATGAAAGTCATTCACCATTATATGTGTTGTGGTTACTCTATGTGTGTTGATTTGTGTCTTGCATACACTTTTAATCATATGTATATGATTCCTACTTTTGTTTTCACATTTATACTTACATGCTATATATATGAGTTTCAATTTAAATAAACTCCTTATATTCAATTACTACACCTTTTCACTACCAAGTATGTATGAAAAGTATTTTTCTTCTCCATATGTGCCTTTAGAATTTCTACCAACCTTAAACTGAATTCTTTGGATTCTAGAAACTCCATTTATCATTTACTAGTTTCTATATTTTCAGATTTATTTTCCTATACATAAATGTGTTCTTTATTATGAAATTAGTAATACACATCATCTAACAGAATAGGTTCTGGTCCTAAATAATTTAATAACATACTTTGACCTTTGCCTCTGATGTAAACTATTTCACAATTATTTTCCTATTTTCTAAAACTATTCATTGCTTAAAAATGTGTCCCTAAATGTGAATAATAAATTAGACAGATTCAATTCAGCCCAAAATATGTTTTTATCTCACTCCAAAGTTTCCTAAATACTGAGAAAGTCTTTAATTAAATTTTGACAATATGTTTGTCCCACCTTTTAAATTTTTAAACACTAGCAACATATTCAATTTCCTAAATTAAATACTAAACAGGGCTAAAAAGGTAAACTCACCCCATTACAGGGTCTATAATATTATTTTCAGAATTTCCAGGGGTCTACCTATACTTATCAGAGGTGTTTTTCCTAATTTTCATTAAGTCCAGGGGCTAAAACTGATTTTTAAATGAATTTACATGATTTTCTGAAGTTCCAGGGGCTAGATCAGAAGTTTCCGGGGCTAGCTCTTATTTCCCGAGAACCCCAGGGGGTAGCACGTAAGATTTCCAGTCTTTATAACGCGGGGCTGACGTGGACCGTCCGATTTTAAACCGACGGCCGAGATTATAACGTCGAACCGGTACGCGGGGGTTTAAACCCTACCGTGCGATTTAAAATAAACGGCGCACAAGCGGCCACGTCGCTCTGATCGAGCGCGGGCGGCGGGGTGGTTTAGATCATCTCCGCGTCGCCTACGGACAGAATTCAGCGGGGATACGCCGAAATCCCGATCGGTTTTGATTCGGGCGCGAGGGAGTCCGGCGGTGGCGCGAGGTAGACGAAGATCGGGTGGGTCCCACCTGTCAGCGGAAGGAAGCGGCGCGCGCGGCCGCGGGCTGGCGCGGGCGCTGGCTGGGCCGGCTGGTGGGTTTCGGCCCACTGGCCGGTTTTTTTCTGTTTTCTCTTTTTCTTTTTCTATTTCTTTTCTGATCTGAGTTTAATTTGAATTCCAGTTTGAATTTGAATTTTTGCAAAACATGCAACACGTCCAAAAATTTTTAAATTCCCCTCCTAACATGATTTAGGGCTTTGAATCAAAATTTTGGGGTGTTACACCCTTCTCGCTAGCAATACTATCACAATAGAAGCGGCAGGGGTTGCTATGAGTTCATCACTCGGAGAGTTCCGAGTCTCATCGGACACCCGTACATATCAGCGTACAGTTATTACCTGCAAAACAACTTATGCAGTATCTGTGAGCACGAAGCTCAGCAAGACTTAACCGTCACCCTAGTCATGAAACTCTACATGCTGAAAATAGAGGGCTGAATATAGCAGTTTGTACAAACGATGCTCTTGAGCTAAAGGAGAGTCCTTACTTCCAGTTTTAAGCAACTTTTATAGCCCTCGCGCAATTTACATTGAGACTCCACAATCAATCAAGAAACGATTTATCTCGATGTCACTTGCCTGAGGTAAAAGTAACTTTAGTGAGCTACCCTAGACTCATACAGACCTTGCGCTATTAACGTCGAGACTCCACAATCAAACAAGAAAAGCTTTGCCTTGACGCTACTAGCCCAAGGTGGAAAATAAATTTAGTGAAAGTGCTGATCATTCCTCATCTCGATTATGATGATTACTCACGAAGCATATTAAGGTTTTTCCCAGTTAATTACTACGTCATGACTCAGTGTACAAGTATGCTCACTACCGCGAGCGACGGTGATTGCAATCAAAAACACCCGGCTGACACGACACGTACGCCTGTACTCAACGTAGCACACAGCAACCATCACTGACGTCGTACATGGCAACCTTTCACACGACACCCAAATGTCGAACCGGTCCCACCGACTGGGATTAAGTCTCACTACGGCAAACCCTCATAGAGCCGACTTCTCTATCCTTTCAGAATCTGCATCAGACGGTGAGGTATGCCTCGACACCCAGGTTAACATGTTACATCGGTTTCCTGGGTCCCATATAGCTAGTATGCATACGGTACATATCTCAAACTTGTCCAGCGGGGCCGCACACGAGAACGGGCCTTAATCAACTCAGACATAGACTAGGTTCGCAGGACCACGTCCTTGAGCCTTCCATCCACTGCCCGGTCTCCATTCCCAACTATGAAGATCAATTCCCAACTCTTCCGATTGATCCACCTTAATCCCGGTTCACGAGTAGGAAACTGCCCAGTCGAGTTTTGCTTCTTTTAATCCACTTTTGTTGACTTGAGATCAGCAGTTATAATCAATTTATAATCTACTCTACATTATACTCCAGGGTTTCTGGGTCATGCATTTCGAGTGTCATACCACCTAGACTTAATGCAAGAAACTAAATGCTAGACAATATAAAGTGAATACAAATAAAAACTTGTATGTTTTGATGCAAACCGGGGCTTGCCTTTGTTTTTCAGGGGACTTATATATATATATATATATATGAAATTTAGTTAGTGAAGACCACTTGAGGCTTGATCACTCGCTTCCCTTCTTCTTTGATCTCCACTCTAATTGCTTTAACTTCTTCACGTAGATGCTACACGTAATGAATATGCATATGAATTTAATTGAAAAGATTTTGCTAACAAATTATAATGACAAGTTTAAAAACTGGAACTCAGTTTATGAATTTAAAATGACACTGGTGCTAGTGGCTTGGGTTTGGGTCTAAGCAACATGATTAATTGCTAAGTGCTTTCCCCCTTTTCTATGTTGATCACCTTAAAAGGTTAAGCAGAAAAGGGGTGATCCAGAGCTCCAATGGTGCTGAAAATTTTCATGTGAGTTTCTTGTCGCCAGAAAGTCCTCTGGACCAAAAATTAGCACTTTCCCTTAAGTGGTTTGTTCAGAACAATTCTCTAAGCAATTAAGGTAAAAAGGAATTAATTCAGAAGTAACTCCCATGTTCATGCCAAACTTAGTGAACTACAATTTCAATTATAGTTCATAGGACTTGCATGAATTTTCCTAAGATTTTTGGAGCTAAGAATTACCCAGAACTAAATTTCTAAGTTTTGGAAATTCTCTGAAAATGTTTCTGTATTCAATTGAACACAGCAACTTCAAATCTGAATCGATCTAATCAAATCAACTCCAAATGAGCTCAAATATTTACAGGGGTTCAATAACATCCTAAGGAATATTCTGGCAAAATTTGAGGATTTTTGGATCATCCAACTCCCTCTAACATTCTTTTGCTGAAAAGATTTAAAGAATTTTCCAGAATTAAATAATGGGTTTCATACAAATTGGGTTGCATATCTGGATAGAGCTATTCAATATGAATCCAACCCAATTTGAATCACTAAATGTGGAGCTTCCTAGCACAAGTTATGAGGTTCTAAAGTTTGGAGAAATTCTGGAATTCGAATTAATCGGGAAAATTCAAACCTCTGAAAGCGGGTCCGGCCAACACGTGTCAGCTCCTCGGCTAAACCACACGGGGCAACAGGGCTATTTCCCGCACTGTCACAGACGATCCCATGCAACAGAAGATCCCACCCCTATTCATTGAGCGACTGACGTGCGGGCCCGGCCTCCTCGTCTTCTACCTCTCGCTCCCGCGCCCGTGCGCCGCCGGGCTCGCCAGAGCTGCGCTGATCTTCGCCGTCCAGCCATCTCCCGCGCTCTCCCTCGCTGCTAGGGCCTAATTCCCCATGCTGAGCACAATGGGACCACTTTTCCTGACTGGCGGTGGCTCTAACATAGCCGGCGACGGTGCGGCGGCTCGGTACCATTTCAGCGACGTCGCCCGGCCAACCTAGCCCGCCAAAACATCGGTGGAAGGACCCTACAGCACCAGTGGATGCTAAGGAAGATCGTCCTGGTGGTGAAATGGGCCGGAGATTGCTCTAACCTAGCCTTCACCGTGAGCCCGATTCTCCCCACCATAGCCGCCGTTGGAAAAGTGGAAAATACACCGTGCACCCTGGTTTTCATGCGTCTGGTATTAAAAGGCAAATGATCGCCGGCTAGTCCAGCTCGTGTGTGCAAGATTTGATAAGCTACAGAGGATTAGAGAGTAAGAATTTTGGTGGCATGTACCAGATGCTCCGTTTGAAGTCGCTGGGACAAAATCTCCAAATTAGCCGTCGATCCTTCATGGGTTGCTCCAAGATTTGGAGGAGAGCAGCACCACCGTAGCGTGCTCCCGTGGCCGGGCTTGCTCGGGCGTGACAACCTCTGTGGAGGGCTGTCCACGTGCACCCAGTCGCCGGTTAGCTTTAGGTTGCCGCGGACAAAGGAGTTTAGGGCTCGGAAACCGCCGGAGCTTGCTAGGTCTCGCACTGAGGAGGTGAAGAACGAGGGTGCCGTGTTGTTGTGCAGCTCAGAAGGCGCCGTGGCACCAGTTTAGCCGGTTCCCGATTGTTTCACCGAGGCGGAGGTGAGCTCGGTTTTGTTTCGGGTTTTCTCGTGCGTGAGGAGGAAAAAAATCGGCGGTTGCCTCAGTATGCGTGAAGGCTCATGTCGAGAGGGCACCGCCAACCCCGTGCTGCCAGCGACCAGTGAGAAGAGCAGGAGGTGGCTCGGAGCTGCTCCCGCGGTGGCACCCGGTGAGGCCTCTGTTTTGTCGAGTGGAAAACTAAAGGCTGAAGATTTGAAGATCTTTTGAAATTTTTAACCTCCTAATGACAGGTGGGGTCCACTCAACTTTCCTGCAAAAAGATCTCCACAGTTTGGCAAATAATCAATCCAAATGTTTGAAAGTTGAAAACTGAGCTGCATTTGGATAGTTGGCAAACTCCCTCCAAATTCAAATGTATATTTGAATTCTTTGCACCTTTAAACCCTTTTTGGAAAAATGGACAGCAAACCTTTTCAAATATTAATGGAACTTTGCCTACCCACTAATTTGGATCTAAGGAATCCAAATATGCAATTTGATTCTTGTGTTAGCTGCTGCAAACAAGAGTTTGAACACAACAGTTTGAATTACCATTGTGTCGTCCCCTCAATTGAAATTTGAGTTGAATATTTAGTTCAAAACCTGATTTTTAAACCCTTCCATTGCACTTGAGTACTTCAATTCTGTGGTCTTAATCCACCTAGGGTCCAAACATGCAAGTAACCCTAAGTTAGTTTTAGAAGAATCTCTCATGTGTTATCATAGGTGTAAAAAGTTTACACTAGCCCCCTTTTTCATACACATGACACCAACATTTGTGCAAAGTTAAGTTTCTTTGTATTCATGCTTTTGGGACCTTTACATTCCTCCCTCCTTAAAAGGGAATCCCGTCACGAGATTACAAAAGAAAGATGAGGGGGAAGGTAATTACAAAATCTACGACAAAAATTCCGGATAGTTCTTGTGGATGTAATATTCACTCTCCCAAGTCGCCTCTTCTGGGGTATGATTACTCCACAGGACTTTGTAAAATTTCAAAGTCCGATTTCGAGTGATCCGAGTCTTTTCGTCGATAATCTTGATGGGCTGCTCGGCACAGGTGAGATCCGGTTGTATTATCTCCATGTCTCCCGAAAGAATCTCTGTCGGCTTCTTCAAACACTTTCTCAAGTGTGAGACATGGAAGATGTCGTGGACGCCCGATAAAGATGGTGGCAGCTTCAGACGGTAGGCTACCGGTCCATATCGTTCTGTAATAATGAACGGACCCACAAAGTGAGGAGCTAGCTTTCCCTTGACCCCAAATCGTTGAATTCCCTTCATCGGGGATACTCGGAGATAGACGTGATCTCCGACTTCAAAATACAAGAGTCGGCGTCGCTTGTCCGCATAACTATTTCTGGTGAGATTGACCGGCTTTGAGGTTTGCTTGAATAAGTTGGACCCGCTCTTTGGCATCCTTTACAAGATCGATGCCGAAAATCACCCTCTCACCGGATTCAAACCAATTGAGTGGCGTGCGGCACTTCCTGCCATATAGTGCTTCGTATGGTGCCATTTTAATGCTGGATTGGTAACCATTGTTGTAGGAGAATTCCGCTAATGGCAAATGGTTATCCCAATTCTTTCCTTGATCTATGGCACATGCTCTCAGCATATGTAACAACCAAAACCTGTTAAGAGGAGAATTTAAAAATTTTTGGACGTATTGCATGTGGTACAGAAATTCAAATTCAAATTGGAATTCAAATTACACTCAAAACAGAAAAGAAAAAGAAAAAACAAACCTCCCCGGCCAGTGGGCCGAAACCCACCAGCCGGCCCACTCACCACCGCGCCAGCCCGCAGCCGCGCCCCCCCTCTTTCCCATTGACACGCGGGGCCTGCCATCTTCTTCTTCCTCGCGCGCACGCTCGGCCGACCCGGACTCCTCTCTCTCTCCCGAATCAAAACCGCCCCGGATACTCGCGTATCCCAGCCGAATTTCGGTTCTGGACGACGCAAACTCGATCACAACCGAACACCGCCCTTCCCCGGCTATATAAACATCGGCATCTTCCTGATTTTCACCCACGATCAGCCGTTTTTCCTTCCGGTGAGAACCCGAGTTTCTTCGGCCAATTTCGCTCGATCTTCGCTCGGGATTTCTGATCTAACGCACTGATCTTGATCCACCGCCTCCGGGGAATCACGCAGGTGCAGAAAACTCGGTGTTTTGCGCTTCAGACCCAGCGCCGACGAGCCTCGCCGTGAATTCACCTTGGACCTCGTCGCCGACCGCTTTCCATGACCTTCGAGCTCAAGAAAACCCCCGAGGTGAGATCCCCGACCTCCCCTCTACCGATCTATGCCATAAAATCCCAGTTTTATGAAGAATTGACGAAGATCCGAAACTCTCCGGCGAGATCGCCGCCTCCCGCCGCCGCGCGCCGCCAGGCAGCGCCGCCCGCGCTCGATCAGAGCGACGTGGCCGCTTGAGGGCCGTCTATTTTAAATCGCACGGTAGAATTTAAATCCCCGCGTACTGGTTCGACGTTATAATCTCAGCCGTCTGTTTTAAATCGGAAGGTCCACATCAGCCCCGCGTTATAAAGGCTGGGATTCTTACGCGCTACCCCCTGGGGTTCTCGGAAAATAAGAGCTAGCCCCGGAAACTTCTGATCTAGCCCCTGGAACTTCAGAAAATCATGTAAATTCATTTAAAAATCAGTTTTAGCCCCTGGACTTAATAAAAATTAGGAAAACCCCTCTATTATGTATAGTTAGACCCCTGGAAATTTATGAAATAATATAATAGACCCTGTAGTGGGGTGAGTTTACCTATTTAACCCTATGTAATATTAAATTTAGGAAATTGAATATGTGGTTAGTATTTAAAATTTAAAAGATGGGACAAACACATTGTAAAATTAAATTTAAAACTTTCCTAGCACTTGGAAAACTTTGGAGTGAGATAAAAGTAGATTTTTGGCTGAAATGAATCTGTCTAATTGATTATTCACATTTATTAGTTATAGGGACACATTTTTAAGTAGAGAATAATTCTGAAAATTGATAAAATAAATTTAAATTAGTTCACACCAGAGGAGAAGTTCAAAAATATATTATTTAATATTTTAGACCAAAACCTATTCTGTTTAGATGAGGTGTCTTACTATTTTCATAATAAAGTTCACATTTAGGCATAGGAAATAAATCTGAAATTATAGCAAGCTAGGTATGAATAACTAGAAAATGATAAATGAAGTTTCCAAAATCCAAAGAATTCAGTTTAGGGTTGGTAGAAGGTCTTAAAACCCATTTGGAGTAGGAAATTACCTGGCAAGCACTCTTGGTAGCTAAACAGGGTATTAAAGAATTTGTTTAAATTGAGAATTTATATATGGTGTGCAAACAGAAATGTGAATACAAAAGTTAGAAATAATATACATATGTTTAAGAGTGCATGTAGGTCGAAAATCACCACACATAGAGTAACCACAACCCTTAGAAGTGTGAATAACTTCCATAAGTGTGAATGTTTGGTTTGTATGGAGTGAAAGTGTGAACTATGTCTTATGGATTGTTGTTTTTCTTTTGCTATGTGTGATGGTATGAGTAGAACCTGCCCCAGAGCAAGTTCTTCCCTTCCAAGAACAAGATTTTCCATTCCCAGAGCAGCAGGAAGAGGGCAAGTGTCCTTGACCATATTGATCCTATACTAGGATGTGTAGATAGAATTATTTGCATTGTCAATTGAAAATATGAAACCCATGCTAGGATGTTTACCTAGAATTGCATTACCTTGTTTTCTTGTAGCTTGGGTTGGGATTTATTTTATCATGTCATTTATTATTATGCATATGCTTAGCCATGCTTAGAATGGGATATTTGGGATATGAGATCATCAGTTTATTTTACCATACTCTTGAATGAGATATTATGAGTTATGTAGAGGTAGGGATCAAGGCAAGTTGGATGTTTTGGTTGGTGCTGGGTGCACGAGACTCGGGTTGGTGTTTAGTACTTGCCTGGATCCTAAGGACCGGTTCATGGAGCATGTAACATGGCTTTACCGTGCCAACCACATGCTGAGATGGGGCAGCTTGGCCAATTGATTAGGTGTATCCCCGGCGTAGTATGGGTGTGTTAGATGGTGCGGGGAGTAGGTGTCAGCTGGACTACCATATGAACCGCAAGGCTCAATAGGGGGCCACTGCAGCGGGGTTGGAGCCTCTTTTATGCTGTTAGGGGTGAAACCTCAGTGGGCCTACACTCATCGGGAATCCCTTTGTAAAGGCTTCGTAGTGATCTCCTGGCTACACACCTGGGAAGTGTGAAATGTGGTTCGTGGCCACTGGCATAATGGAGGTTCTTTTAGTCCACCCGACAATGGGAAATGAAATCACTACATGTGGGTACAGTGGTGCAAACTCCGCAGAGTCAAAAACTGTCATGACAGTCGTGCTCACGGTCAAGAGCGGCTTGGACTTATTCATGATTAGAGGATGATGGCTTTGGAAGTAGTGGATGTTAAGCGGGGAGCTTAACATTGGAAATGATGTTATGGTTATTTGATTATGATGATGGGATGGGAGATTGGGATCATTTCACCTATGTAGTAATGTAGGTGCTTAATAAGCTAAGGTGGTAGGTATTAATTGCGTAGTGCTTTAACCATGAGTTCAACCTCTCCTTGTGCTAGCCATGCATGACATAACTTTCCCACACTTGATGAGTACCATCGGTACTCAACCTTGCATATTTGTTGGTTTATATTGCTGCTCAGGTCAAGAGAATGATGTGGTGTTTAATGATCAAGACTTCAGACCCGAAGAATGTTTCTAGGTTCATGGAGTCCCCCGGGCAACGCCTGTGACGGAGCCCACAAGAATGATATTCCGCTGCTAGTTTATTTATTTGTGATGAACTTATTATCGTCCATCGAGACATATGCTATGTAAGACTTATTTATATTCGACACCTGGCTTGTAATAAATGATGCTTCACTATTTGTCATCACATGTATGAGAAAATGATCCTGGCATACATGTGATATTCATTCGGTTGTTCTTCGGAAAAACCGGGTGTGACAGAAGTGGTATCAGAGCCAAGGTTGCCCGTAGGAACATGGACCTAGGTAAAAATGGTTGTATTTAAGGACCCTATTTTCTTAAAAATTATTTTCACAAAGGTGTGAGTTGAAAAGTGTTATTTAATGGGGTCACTTTATTCATCATACCCAACTTTTATTCAAAATAGAATTTTTGTTTAAAACCTTATCTAACTTAAGTTTGAATGCTTTATGTTTTAGATGGTTCGCATGATTCGCACAGCTCGCAAGTCCACCGGAGGGAGAGTTCCCGTAGTTTCCCTTGCCCTGAAATAGGAGAACCGTCCGGTGACGTATCTCTCCTACGGATTGGCAGTAGGAGGCTTGTTGCGCCATCTTCGACGCATGATCCAAGCCGCCGGCAATACGGGCAAGCTAATCATGCACTATAGCTCCACCAGGACCATCCGTGAGAAGAGGGAAGAATGGAGTTCAGAGATGAGGATTATCCACGAAAATCAGCTGCTCAAGATCCACCGCTCTCCAGCTTGTCGAGCGACACAGGTCGATGCGGAGAAGGATGTCACCTGGGAGGCAATCACCTGTCAGAGTCACATCCATCGTCGTCACCTGGACAAGACTGAGTACATGTATGTCCTCCAGCGCGAGAGTGGTACAACGGAGTACAAGTACCCGCCAGTACAGTAGGGGACTTCCCATGAGCACATGGACTTGTGCTTGGAGGATGCTGCTATGCTCAGCACTCGACTACAGGAGTGTCAGCAGGAGCTTCAGGATGTTCGTGACACCCTGAAGGAAACCGAGGCATTGCTTCAAGCCTGCTTGAGGGCGAGAGAAAGAGGAGATGGGAATGAACTGTGTGTCACCGTGAATGACACATGGACTCCTGACTCCCTAGATCGCCGGGCGATCAGGCGTCGTCGCACTTCTCCACCAGCAGCCTCCCCACCCAAAGAGGAGTCTGAAGGCAGCCGCAATAATGAGGAAGATCCCGAGGAGCCAACTCAGTGATACGAGTAGTGTAGAGTCCTTCCCTTAGTTTAGCAGGATGCCGAGTAGTCGAGTCGTTACCTTAGTTAATGGTGTGTTAATGCTTGGTGTGTGGCGTGAGTTGTGGAAGCCATGGGCGTTTGTCCACAACCTCGTCTTCAGATTGTTTTGCTCTGGTGTGTGAACCCATATGAATTAAGAGTGCATTTATGTTCACGTAAGACATGAAATTCTCAGAAAATATAAATGAAATAAGTTCTCAAAATCTTAAAGTTTAAACAAGCAAAAACTGGTAAGTTAATACGTAATGCTTTAAATTAACATCTGGTTAGTCATGATAGATGGCCGGAAGAGGAAAGGGTTGCGGTGCCAACCCCGCCAAAATACAACGATGAGGCCGGCAACCCTCATCTTTCTGGAGGCCAAGACAGGGGTGGTCGCCGTGAAGTAGTTGATCCCATCCACCAAATGCTTGAGAATCAAAATCAGCTCATCCAGAACCTAACTCAAGTGGTGGCCAACTTGCACCAAGCTCCACCTCCACAAGCTGCACCACGCCAACCAAGGTTGAGTGAGTTTCTGGGAACTCAACCTCCGAAGTTTGCAAGTGCTGCTGAACCCCTGGAGGCAGATGACTGGCTAAAGACCATTGAGAGTAAGATGAGGATCATACAGTGCCAAGGGTATGAGAGGGTGCTGTTTTCCTCTCACCAATTGCATGGACCTGCTGCTGATTGGTGGACCTCTTACGTGGCCGCCCATCATGACCCCGAGAACATCACATGGGAAGAGTTCAAGCGTAGCTTCCGCAACCATTACATACCAAGGGGTGAACTCAAAAACAAGAGGAAGGAGTTCTTGGGATTGCAGCAAGGAAACATGACTGTGAGGGAATACCTCACTAAATTCACTCAACTATCCCGTTATGCCCCACGGGACATAGAGACTGATGAGCAGAAACAAGACTGCTTCGTGGAAGGACTTACAGCGGAAATACAGTGTGCAATGTCCTCCAACAAATATGAAAGTTTCCAAAAGATGGTGGACAGGGCATTTGTTGTAGAAAGGAAGCTGAAGGCCTTGTAAAATGAGAACAAGAGGAAGGCAGGATGGTCACACCAAGCCTCGGGAAGCAACACCCGCCCACGTCTGATGCAGCAACCCACAGGGCAGACGAGTCGAGCTGCGGTACCCTACTCAGCACCGAGAGGGTACAACCCGAACTTCAGGCCTCCGTCCGCACCAACGCAGCCACAGCGTCAGTTTGGACAGCAGCCTCACCCTACATACCAACATCGACCAGCAGTACAAGGACCCCCAAACCAACCCCAAGACAACAAAGGCCAGGCACCTAAGGTTGGGGTGCAATGCTTTAACTGTGGTGAATTGGGGCACTACGCCCATAAGTGCCCAAAGAAGAAGCCCGTGCAGCCGTAACAGCACAATGTAATGCGAGGACGGGTGAACCACGTCACCATGGAGGCGGCGCAAGAGGCACCCGACGTGGTAGTTGGTAAGTTTCCTGCCAATTTACACATTGCAACCCTGCTGTTTGATTCTGGTGCTACCCACTCGTTCATTGCTCAAGGGTTTGTTAAGAAGCATGACCTAGCAACAACACAAATGAACCATATGCTAGCAGTAAACTCTCCAGGTGGAGAAATAAGGACAAGACAAGTGTGTCCCAAGGTGAATATAGACATTAATGGGGTGGTATTCATTGCCAACCTCATAGTGATAGATTCACAAGGGATAGATATTATTTTGGGCATGGATTGGTTGACCAAACATAAGGGAATCATCCATTGTTCGACCAGAACGATGGAACTAACTCACCCTAGTGGCACAAGAGTAAAGTTCATAACAATACAAGAGCCTAGGAGAGACATAAAATTAAATCAAGTTGAGGTGAAAGTGGAGGAGATCAGGATTATCAGGGAATACCCAGACGTTTTTCCAGAGGAGTTGCCAGGTATGCCTCCCGATCGTGAAGTGGAATTCGCGATTGAGCTAGTGCCTGGAACAGCTCCGATATACAAGAGACCTTATCGGATGGACTCCAAGCAGCTGGGAGAACTCAAGGATCATTTGAGAGAATTGACGGAAAAGGGGTATATTCGTCCTAGTTCCTCACCATGGGGAGCTCCAGTGATATTTGTGCCCAAGAAGGACGGAACCCAAAGGTTATGCGTAGACTACCGTGCCTTGAATGAAGTAACCATAAAGAACAAGTACCCATTACCCCGCATTGAAGACTTCTTTGATCAGTTGAGGGGAGCTTGTGTGTTCTCAAAAATTGATCTCAGGTCGGGATACCACCAACTTAAGATAAGGCAATCTGATATTCCAAAGACAGCTTTCGTATCTCGGTACGGACTGTATGAATACACCGTCATGCCTTTCAGGCTAACTAATGCCCCGGCATACTTCATGTATCTCATGAACAAGGTATTCATGGAATATCTGGACAAATTTGTGGTGGTTTTCATAGATGACATTCTCGTCTTCTCCAAAGATGAAGAGGAATATGAGAAACATCTAAGGTTGGTGTTGCAGAAGCTGAGAGAACACCAACAATATGCCAAGTTGAGCAAGTGTGAGTTTTGGCTGAAGAGAGTTCCCTTCTTAGGACATATAATCTCGGAGGGAGGAATCTCCGTAGATCCCGCCAAGATTGAGGATATACAGAAGTGGAAGACCCCTGAGAATGTCGGGGACGTTCGAAGCTTCTTGGGATTGGCTGGATACTATCGACGGTTCATTGAGGGATTCTCCAAGATCTCGAGACCCCTCACCAAACTATTGGAGAAGGGAATCACATTCACATGGACGCCGTAGTGTGAGACGAGTTTTCAGGAGCTAAAGAAAAGATTGACAACAACCCCAGTGCTAGTTATGCAGATATGCAGAAGAACTTTTCGGTGTACTGCGATGCCTTTGGAAACGGGTTGGGATGTGTTCTCATGCAAGAAGGGCATGTCGTGGCTTATGCATCCCGACAGCTCCGGAAACACGAGAAGAACTATCCTACACATGACCTAGAACTAGCCACAGTGGTGCACGCATTGAAAATTTGGCGGCACTACTTGATGGGGAAGAGGACAGAGATATATACGGATC
Source organism: Neostapfia colusana (assembly GCA_030760725.1). Lineage (NCBI taxonomy): Eukaryota > Viridiplantae > Streptophyta > Magnoliopsida > Poales > Poaceae > Neostapfia > Neostapfia colusana. Next base: position 63,684,007 of record JASWHV010000012.1, on the reverse strand, counting down.
ATAAGAGTTTAAAGTACATTTTCACACAGCCAGATCTCAACCTCAGACAAAGGAGATGGTTAGAGCTAATCAATGATTGTGATGTGGGCATCAACTACCATCCTGGGAAAGCAAACGTCGTGGCAGATGCTTTAAGCTGGAAAGTGCAGGTCAATAGGTTGAACTTGAAGGACATGCCTGCAGAATTGAAGGACGATGTTATAAGACTCAGTCTATGCCTGGTGAATAGTGGTGAAGCCATCGCCATGGAAGTGGACTCCACACTAGAGCAAGACATACTCGATGGTCAAAAGAATGACGAGAAGATACAAGAAATCAGACAACTCATTAAGGAAAATAAAGACCCGGGTTTCAGAGAGGATGAACAAGGTACGGTGTGGTACAGGAAAAGAATCTGTGTGCCTGAAGTAAAGGAGATCCGTGAATTGATTTTGAAGGAGGCTCATGATTCCGACAATTCCATTCATCCTGGGAGTACGAAGATGTACCAGGACCTCAAGAGCAGGTATTGGTGGTATGGCATGAAGCGAGATGTCGCGGAACATGTTGCCCTATGTGACACATGTCAGTTGGTGAAAGCGGAACATCAACGACCCGCGGGATTATTGCAACCACTCAAAGTGCCTGAATGGAAATGGGAAGAAATCGGTATGGATTTCATAGTGGGATTGCCTAGGACCCAATCAGGATATGATTCGATATGGGTCATCGTGGACAGGCTAACCAAGGTAGCTCATTTCATCCCCGTGAAAGAAAGCTACAGCGGATCCAAATTGGCGGAGTTGTACATGTCAAGGATCGTGTGTTACCATGGAGTGCCAAAGAAGATAGTATCGGATCGAGGGACACAGTTCACCTCAAGGTTCTGGCAGAAGCTGCACGAAACCATGGGGACCCATCTGAACTTTAGTTCTGCCTATCATCCCCAAACTGACGGGCAGACGGAAAGAACCAATCAGATCCTTGAGGATATGCTGAGAGCATGTGCACTCAAAAACATCGGAGTTGGGACAAGAACTTACCGTATGCGGAGTTCTCCTATAACAACAGCTATCAGGCTAGTATGAAGATGTCACCGTTTGAAGCTTTGTACGGGAGGAAGTGTAGAACTCCACTATTTTGGAACCAAACGGGGGAAAGCAAAGTGTTTGGACCTGAAGTACTACAAGAAGCCGAGGCGAAAGTGAGGGAAATTCGCAACAACTTGAGGATAGCACAGACACGACAAAAGAGCTATGCCGATGTACGAAGAAGAGAGCTCGTTTTCAACATGGGGGACTATGTCTATCTCAAGGTGTCCCCTATCCGAGGACTTTGTCGGTTCAAGGTGAAAGGGAAGTTGTCACCTCGATACATCGGACCCTTTCAAGTTCTGGAGAGGAAAGGTGAAGCGGCGTATCAACTAGAATTACCGGCTCGCCTATCGGATGTGCATGACGTATTCCATGTGTCACAGCTTAAGAAATGTCTGAGAACACCTGAAGAGATGTTACCCATGAATGAGGTTGACGTAGCTGAGGATCGGTCTTATGCCGAGCAACCATCTAGGATTTTGGAGACAATGGAACGCCTCACAAGAAATAAAAGAATCCAGATGTGCAAGGTGCAGTGGAAGCATCACTCAGAAGAGGAAGCCACATGGGAGCGAGAAGACGAGCTTAAGGCACAGTTTCCGGAATTGTTTTCTTAGAACCACCAATATCGAGGACGAGATTTCTTTTAAGGGGGGTAGAGCTGTAACACCCCAAAACCTGTTAAGAGGAGAATTTAAAAATTTTTGGACGTATTGCATGTGGTGCAGAAATTCAAATTCAAATTGGAATTCAAATTACACTCAAAACAGAAAAGAAAAAGAAAAAAACAAACCTCCCCGGCCAGTGGGCCGAAACCCACCAGCCGGCCCACTCACCCCCGCGCCAGCCCGCAGCCGCCCCCCTCCCCCCGTCTTTCCCACTGACACACGGGGCCCGCCATCTTCTTCTTCCTCGCGCGCACGCTCGGCCGACCCGGACTCCTCTCTCTCCCCCGAATCAAAACCGCCCCGGATACTCACGTATCCCAGCCGAATTTCGGTTCTGGACGACGCAAACTCGATCACAACCGAACGCCGCCCTTCCCCGGCTATATAAACATCGGCATCTTCCCGATTTTCACCCACGATCAGCCGTTTTTCCTTCTAGTGAGAACCCGAGTTTCTCCGGCCAATTTCGCTCGATCTTCGCTCGGGATTTCTGATCTAACGCACTGATCTTGATCCACCGCCTCCGGGGAATCACGCAGGTGCAGAAAACTCAGTGGTTTGCGCTTCAAACCCAGCGCCGACGAGCCTCGCCGTGAATTCACCTCGGACCTCGTCGCCGACCGCTTTCCAGGACCTCCGAGCTCAAGAAAACCCCTGAGGTGAGATCCCCGACCTCCCCTCTACCGATCAATGCCATAAAATCCCAGTTTTAGGAAGAATTGACGAAGATCCGAAACTCTCCGGCGAGATCGCCACCTCCCGCCGCCGCGTGCCGCCAGGCAGCGCCGCCCTCGCTCGATCAGAGCGACGTGGCCGCTTGAGGGCCGTCTATTTTAAATCGCACGGTAGAATTTAAATCCCCGCGTACCGGTTCGACGTTATAATCTCAGCCGTCTGTTTTAAATCGGACGGTCCACGTCAGCCCCGCGTTATAAAGGTCGGGATTCTTACGCGCTACCCCATGGGGTTCTCGGAAAATAAGAGCTAGCCCCGGAAACTTCTGATCTAGCCCCTGGAACTTCAGAAAATCATGTAAATTCATTTAAAAATCAGTTTTAGCCCCTGGACTTAATAAAAATTAGGAAAACGCCTCTGTTATGTATAGTTAGACCCCTGGAAATTTATGAAATAATATAATAGACCCTGTAGTGGGGTGAGTTTACCTATTTAACCCTATGTAATATTAAATTTAGGAAATTGAATATGTGGTTAGTATTTAAAATTTAAAAGATGGGACAAACACATTGTAAATTCAAATTTAAAACTTTCCTAGCACATGGAAAACTTTGGAGTGAGATAAAAGTAGATTTTTGGCTAAAATGAATCTGTCTAATTGATTATTCACATTTATTAGTTATAGGGACACATTTTTAAGTAGAGAATAATTCTGAAAATTGATAAAATAAATTTAAATTAGTTCACACCAGAGGAGATGTTCAAAAATATATTATTTAATATTTTAGACCAAAACCTATTCTGTTTAGATGAGGTGTCTTACTATTTTCATAATAAAGTTCACATTTAGGCATATGAAATAAATCTGAAATTATAGCAAGCTAGGTATGAATAACTAGAAAATGATAAATGAAGTTTCCAAAATCCAAAGAATTCAGTTTAGGGTTGGTAGAAGGTCTGAAAACCCATTTGGAGTAGGAAATTACCTGGCAAGCACTCTTGGTAGCTAAACAGAGTATTAAAGAATTTGATTAAATTGGGAATTTATATATGGTGTGCAAACAGAAATGTGAATACAAAAGTTAGAAATAATATACATATGTTTAAAAGTGCATGTAGGTCAAAAATCACCACACATAGAGTACCCACAACCCTTAGAAGTGTGAATAACTTCCATAAGTGTGAATGTTTGGTTTTTATGTAGTGAAAGTGTGAACTATGTCTTATGGATTGTTATTTTTCTTTTGCTATGTGTGATGGTATGAGTAGAACCTGCCCCAGAGCAAGTTCTTCCCTTCCAAGAACAAGATTTTCTATTCCCAGAGCAGCAGGAAGAAGGCAAGTGTCCTTGACCACTTTGATCCTATACTAGGATGTGTAGATAGAATTATTTGCATTGTCAATTGAAAATATGAAACCCATGCTAGGATGTTTCCCTAGAATTGCATTACCTTGTTTCCTTGTAGCTTGGGTTGGGATTTATTTTATCATGTCATTTATTATTATGCATATGCTTAGCCATGCTTAGAATGGGATATTTGGGATATGAGATCATCAGTTTATTTTACCATACTCTTGAATGAGATATTATGGGTTATGTAGAGGTAGGGATCAAGGCAAGTTGGATGTTTTGGTTGGTGCTGGGTGCACGAGACTCGGGTTGGTGTTTAGTACATGCCTGGATCGTAAGGATCGGTTCATGGAGCATGTAACCTGGCTTTACCGTGCCAACCACATGCTGAGATGGGGCAGCTTGGCCAATTAATTAGGTGTATCCCCGGCGTAGTATGGGTATGTTGGATTGTGCAGGGAGTAGGTGTCAGCTGCACTACCATATGAACCGCAAGGCTCAAGAGGGGGCCACTGCAGCGGGGTTAGAGCCTCTTGTATGCTGTTAGGGGTGAAACCTCAGTGTGCCCAAACTCGTCGGGAATCCCTTTGTAAAGGCTTCATAGTGATCTCCTGGCTACACACCCGGGAAGTGTGAAATGTGGTTCGTGGCCACTGGCATAATGGAGGTTCTTTTAGTCCACCCGGCAACAGGGGATGAAATCACTACATATGGGTACAGTGGTGCAAACTCTGCAGAGTCAAAAACTGTCATGACAGCCGTGCTCACGGTCAAGAGCGGCTTGGACTTATTTATGATTAGAGGATGATGGCTTTGGAAGTAGTGGATGTTAAGCATGGAGCTTAACATTGGAAATGATGTTATGGTTATTTGATTATGATGATGGGATGGGAGATTGGGATCATTTCACCTATGTAGTAATGTAGGTGCTTAATAAGCTAAGGTGATAGGTATTAATTGCGTAGTGCTTTAACCATGAGTTCAACCTCTCCTTGTGCTAGCCATGCATGACATAACTTTCCCACACTTGCTGAGTACCATCGGTACTCAACCTTGCATATTTGTTGGTTTATATTGCTGCTCAGGTCAAGAGAATGATGTGGTGTTTAATGATCAAGACTTCGGACCCCAAGAAAGTTTCTAAGTTCATGGAGTCCCCCGGGCAACGCCTGTGACGGAGCCCACAAGAATGATATTCCGCTGCTAGTTTATTTATTTATGATGAACTTATTATCGTCCATCGAGACATATGCTATGTAAGACTTATTTATATTCGACACCTGGCTTGTAATAAATGATGCTTCACTATTTGTCATCACATGTATGAGAAAATGATCCTGGCATACATGTGATATTCATTCGGTTGTTCTTCGGAGAAACCGGGTGCGACAGCATATCTTCTAAAATCTGATTCACCCTCCCTATTTGACCGTCGGTCTGAGGATGGTATGCTGAGCTTCTAATTAACTTCGTTCCCAGAGATTCATGTAGTTGCTCCCAGAAATGGGCAACAAATATTGAACCTCGGTCGTATATGATTGTTTTGGGAACTCCATGTAAGCACACAATTCTGGAGAGATACAACTCTGCATATTGCTTAGTATGGAATTCCGTATTCACTGGAATGAAGTGGGCTGATTTTGTTAAGCGATCAACAATCACCCAAATGGAGTCATGCTTTCTAGATGTGAGAGGCAGTCGGACAATAAAGTCCATGCTGATGTCCTCCCACTTCCATGCCGTAATACTTAATGGTTGCAGCATTCCTGCTTTCTTATTATGATCAGCTTTGACTCGCCGACATGTATCACAATCGGATACATACTTGGCAATTTCTCGCTTCATCCGAGTCCACCAAAATTTTGTTTTAAGATCTTGATACATCTTATTGCTTCCTGGATGTATCGAGTACATGGACATATGAGCTTCATCCAAGATCTTATTTCTTAGCTTCAAGTTCCGGGGTACCACGATACGGTTGTTAAACCATAACACACCTTGATCATCTTCCCGGAAACATTTCATTTTATCCTCATTGATTCTTGCCCGGATTTTCCGCATTCCTTTATCTCTCTTCTGGTCTTGTACAATCTCTTCTCTAATGGTAGGCACAAGAGCAAGATTATACAACGCCCCATACGGAATCACCCGCAAGCTTGGTTCTTCATCCTCATCCAGAATAACTGACAAGTTATTTACGTGGGACTTACGACTGAGTGCATCAGCCACCACATTAGCTTTGCCCGGATGGTAATTGATCTCGAGCTCATAATCTTTGATTAATTCCAACCATCTCTGCTGCCTCATATTAATATCCTTCTGAGTGAATATATATTTGAGGCTCTTATGGTCGGTGTAGAGGTGCACTAAATTTCCAAGTAAGTAGTGCCTCCACATCTTCAATGCAAGAACCACCGCAGTGAGTTCTAGATCATGTGTAGGGTAGTGCTGCTCGTGGTTGTGGAGTTGACGAGACCCATATGCGATTACGCGTCTATCTTGCATTAAGACGCAGCCAAGTCCAATGCCTGAGGCATCACAATAAACATCGAATGGCTTTGTTGTATCCGGTTGGGCTAGAACCGGTGCCGTTGTGAGATGTTTCTTTAGAGTTTGAAATGCCTCTTCACAGGCCTCTGTCCACACATACTTGCTGCTCTTCTTCAATAATTCTGTCATTGGTTTAGCCACCTTCGAGAAGCTGGGAATAAATCTCCGGTAATAACTCGCTAGTCCTAGAAAACTGCGGATTTGATGAATAGATGTCGGAGACTCCCACTTCAAGACTTGCTCAATTTTGGTTGGATCTACGGCCACACCTTCCGCTGAAATAATGTTGCCTAAGAATGGTACCTTGCTGATCCAAAATTCACACTTACTGAATTTGGCATACATCTTATGTTCTCGCAATCATTGGAGCACAATATGGAGATGTTTGGTGTGCTCTTCCTCTGATTTGGAATATACGACAATGTCGTCGATGAAAACCACGACGAACTGATCCAACTCTGGCATGAATACAGAATTCATGAGATACATGAAATGTGCGGGTGCATTTGTTAGGCCGAAAGACATGACTAGATACTCATAGAGCCCGTATCTAGTCGAGAAAGCCGTCTTCGGTATATCCTCCACTCTGATTTTTATCTGATGATAACCGGACCGTAAGTCCATCTTGGAGAATAATTTGGCACCCACCAACTGATCAAATAATATATCGATCCGCGGCAGTGGATATTTATTTTTGATCGTCACTGCATTCAGCGGCCGATAATCCACACATAACCGAAGTGACTCATCCTTTTTCTTCACAAAGAGGGCTGAACAGCCCCATGGCGATGAGCTTGGTCGGATGAACCTTTTGTCCATTAAGTCCTTTAGCTGTTCTTTCAGTTCAGCCAATTCCTTTGGATACATTTTGTACGGCCTCCGAGATATCGGTGTGGTTCCCGGTGCTAACTCGATCTTGAATACCACGTCCCTTTCAGGCGGCATCCCTGGAAGATCTTCGGGAAACACATCTGGGTACTCACGGACCACTGGAATATCCTCCAGTTTTATGGTCACACTGTGGTACACCACCGGATTTTAGAATCCACGGCTTCAAGTATGAGTATTTGAAGACCATAGATCAGAGAGTCCAAACTAACAATCATGGACCGATATCAAGAACAGCCCCGTGGTAGTTCATCCACGCCATTCCTACGATCACATCCATCTTCTGCCCCTCTAATACAATGAGGGTTGTGGGGTATAATTTTCCACCTAAGCACAAGGGTGCTTTGATCACTACTTCATTAGCAGCTATATTTCCACCAGGTGAGCGGATAAGGTAGTGATCCTTCGGTGTAGAGGTGGAGAGTGCAGCTTTGCACACAAATAACCTGCTGATGAAATTGTGTGTAGCTCCAGAGTCAAATAAAATCAATACGGGCAGTTCATTGAGGGTGAACATTCCCTCTAGCACAGGTGCCCCATCCGGCACATCCTCTAGAGCTGTATGATAAATGCACCTGGATTATGGTGCTATTCCTTGAAGCTGAGCACGGGGTTGATTCATACCCTGCTACGAGGCATTTCCTCTGTGGCGTATCCATTCTGGACACTTCCCGCTGATGTGACCCAAATAACCGCACGTGAAGCACGGTTTCTCAGCCGGTTCCAGATTGCTCTGAGTAAGGACACTAGTTGTATTCTGCTGCGGCAAGAACGCTTGAGGAACAGAATAATGTGGCTGCATATACCGTTGTTGCAGCTGTCCGAATTCAGAGTATTGAGATTAATGACCCGAATATGGTTGGAGTCGTCGAGCCGGCTGCATCAGCTGACAGTTTAAGGTACTGTCTACCACCCTGTATTCATGAGGAGCACTACTGCTACTATCTGGTGGTATACGGTTCTTTCTTTTCTCAGCCTGAACTTCTCGCTGAGCATCTTCAATCATGATGGCAGCACTCATCAATTCGTTGACGTTCTTTCGATCAGCTAAGACAAGTCTTTCCTTTAATTTGGGGTTGAGGCTGCGGAAGAACCATTCACACTTTTGTGCCTCAGTGTTCACATGTTCAGGCGCATACTGTGCCAGTTTGTTGAACACTCGCGAATGCTCGTATGCATCCCTCCCTCCCTGTTTTAAGGCCAGAAACTCCTCGAGTTTCCGCTGAATTATTCCGGAAGGAACGTAATATGCAAGAAATGCCTTCCAGAATTCCATCCATGTGAAATGATGTCCAGCTGGTAAGGAGGCGAGTTGATTTGCCCACCATGCACTGGCGGACCCGTGAAGTTGTTGCGCCGTCATGCACTGGCGGACCCGTGAAGTTGTTGCGCCGCGTATAGAACCTTCTGATGTTCGGTGCATTGGAGAAACCCGAACTTAGACTCAATGGTACGGATCCAGCTATCTGCCACCAGAGGGTCCTCAGCTTCAATGAACACCGGTGCTTGAGTCGCCAAGAACTCAACATAGGAATTCGTTTGAGGTTGGCGCAAGTCTTCATGTTGACATCCCCCTTGACAGGATGTATTCATCACCAGGGTGCGGAGCAAATCGGTTTGCTCATCACTTGCACCCGTCATGGCAGCCAGAATGTCCGCCATTGTGACCGTAGGTGAAGATCCTGGTGGCGGCTGTGGTTGCAGAGCTCGCTGCTCCCGCTGTGGAGAGTTATCACCACCACCACCACTGGAACCACCCACCTCACCCATGGAACGAGTTCTTACCATTCTGCAATTGCAAGAGTTCATTATCAGCTCAACACTATCACTTGATTTATTCCATGAACAAAGTAGTGAAACACTGATAATGAAATCTTAACATGTAAGCAAAATGATTTAGGCGCAAACTGATGTACTAACAGCAAGGATTTAAAAGCAGATTGATCGATCCTCAAACAAACCAGATTTTGATCCAGTTAAAAGCACTTTCATAACTCAAGTTGAATACCAAAGTTAAGGTTAACTTCAATATATTTCCTATGAGTATTCAAATGCCTCCATATAACTTCTGGATCAAAAGTTATGATTGCTCAAAGTTGACAGAATTTCTGGATAAAATTTGCCAGCATCTCCTTTGTATATGGCTGACTTTATCACAGTTGTATACACAGATACAATATGAATGTGAACCAACTTTGAACTACAACAATGCTGCATATCTCATATCCTTTCTAACGGTGTATCACAGGCTCCTTAGGGATTTTTCTACAGGAAGTTATGGCTTAAAAACAGAAAGGTCCTGAGATGTTTTTCGGCTGTCCTGGTTCGGGACAGTTTGCATTCAACCTTTCTTTTCACCAACTTAAAGTGTGATTTTGCTCTGGAGGTCTACAAGAAAGTTGTAGAGCACTTGAAAAGCTTTCCAGAACTGTATCACACACCTTAATTAGTTAAATCTACTCAGAGTTATGCCCTGTAAAAGTCCAGCAAGAATTCCTGCCAGAAATAGAGCACTCTGTTTTTGAAATCTTTGAAACCTAGACCTTCTCTCATTTGAATATTAGCTCAAAATAAGAGTTCAGTAACTAATATTTGTTTCAAACTTCCATTTTTAGTTGAAAGTTAGTTCATGAATCATTTCTTCATAGGAAAGAGGTTATTAAATGTAGAACGGTGTCGATGCACCGTAAGAACAATGTTAGTACTATGTTCCTCACAAAAAACAAAATTCTAACCGGATTATACCGGCATATACGTCTCAATTGAGGCACTAAACGGTCTCTCGCACACGTGTACTACACGGGGTACGTACGTGGTTAATACCTGCAGAAGATCACTCAAGGTTTACTCATTTTAGGCTGTTCCATATCATACTAAAAACATACGCCCCGTATCATTTCCATACGGGCCGTCCTTGAGTCAAGCCATGTCTCAAGGTACATGGTCGTGTTTTTATACCACACGACGGGGAACCCGAGTAGAGCGCGAACGGGTCGTCACGGTTGGGAATTGTATTAACCCAACAGATACCACCTACTGCCCTGCAGGGCACGCCGATGGCAAGCGCTGCGTATGTCCTCCTGGCTATTTCCAGAAGAACACACTATCGTGTTACTGACCACACGATGGGGTCTCCACTTACTTGCCTAATGCACGCTAGGGATCAGTGTTTCATATGAAATCAGGAACATGAAGAGTTCAAGAGTTTCATATTGACGTCTCGCACCAAGCTGTGAGACCTATCCCAGAACCACTTTCCTCGTCAGGGGAGCTAACCGAAATTGAACCGCTTTCAGTGGCGTTCCTTACCACTCTTACCTGAACGTAGGTGCGTCGTTACATAATCAAAGTTCAGAATTATAACAAGTATGTTAGTCATGCCACTTTAAGTAACTATACTACTATAGTCCTTATGTGGGCCTAATACCGTATCCTCACCGTAACCTAGATTTTTATCGTAATACGATCCTTATTCTGTGCGCTATTACCAATGCGGCTCTGATACCACGCTGTGAGGGCCCGGTCCCGATCACGGGGCCGTGCCGCTCGCCCGGGAATCGCATCGGGTGGTGCCGTGCGATGCGGCACCCAACAGCACACATAATAAAGCATCATATTACATAAATCATGTGGAAGTTTACAAAGTGTAAGTTTTTCAAATACTTCTCAAAATAATCTACAGCGGAAGACTATTAGAACTCACGTCTCATACCTATGCTAAGCAACAGAGAAGGTGTCCAGCCCGCGGACCCTTCTCGCTAGCAACACTATCACAATAGAAGCGGCAGGGGTTGCTATGAGTTCATCACTCGGAGAGTTCCGAGTCTCATCGGACACCCGTACATATCAGCGTACAGTTATTACCTGCAAAACAACTTATGCAGTATCTGTGAGCACGAAGCTCAGCAAGACTTAACCGTCACCCTAGTCATGAAACTCTACATGCTGAAAATAGAGGGCTGAATATAGCAGTTTGTACAAACGATGCTCTTGAGCTAAAGGAGAGTCCTTACTTCCAGTTTTAAGCAACTTTTATAGCCCTCGCGCAATTTACATCGAGACTTCACAATCAAACAAGAAACTCTTTATCTCGATGTCACTTGCCCGAGGTGAAAGTAACTTTAGTGAGCTACCCTAGACTCATACGGACCTTGCGCCATTAACGTCGAGACTCCACAATCAAACAAGAAACTCTTTGCCTCGACGCTACTAGCCCAAGGTGGAAAATAAATTTAGTGAAAGTGTTGATCATTCCTCATCTCGATTATGAGGATTACTCACGAAGCATATTAGGGTTTTTCCCAGTTTATTACTACGTCACGACTCAGTGTACAAGTATGCTCACTACCGCGAGCGACGGTGATTGCAATAAAAAACACCCGGCTGACACGACACGTACGCCCATACTCGACGCTGCACACAGCAACCATCACTGACGTCGTACATGGCAACCTTTCACACAACACCCAAATGTCGAACCGGTCCCACCGACTGGGATTAAGTCTCACTACGGCAAACCCTCATAGAGCCGACTTCTCTATCCTTTCAGCATCTGCATCAGACGGTGAGGTATGCCTCGACACCCAGGTTAACATGTTACATCGGTTTCCTAGGTCCCATCTAGCCAGTATGCATCCGGTACACATCTCAAACTTGTCCAGCGGGGCCGCACATGAGAACGGGCCTTAATCGACTCAGACATATACTAGGTTCACAGGACCACATCCTTGAGCCTTCCATCCACTGCCCGGTCTCCATTCCCAACTATGAAGATCAATTCCCAACTCTTCCAAATGATCCCCCTTAATCCCGGTTCACGAGTAGGAAACTGCCCACTCGAGTTTTGCTTCTTTTAATCCACTTTTGTTGACATGAGATCAGCAGTTATAATCAATTGATAATCCACTCTACATTATACTCCAGGGTTTCTGGGTCATGCATTTCGAGTGTCATACCACCTAGACTTAATGCAAGAAAGTAAATGCTAGACAATATAAAGTGAATACAAATAAAAACTTGTAAGTTTTGATGCAAAACGGGGTTTGCCTTTGTTTTGCAGGGGACTTATATATATATGAAGTTCAGTTAGTGAAGACCACTTGAGGCTTGATCACTCGCTTCCCTTCTTCTTTGATCTCCACTCTAATTGCTTCAACTTCTTCACGTACATGCTACACGTAATGAATATGCATATGGATTTAATTGAAAAGATTTTGCTAACACATTCTAATGACAAGTTTAAAAACTGGAACTCTGTTTAAGAATTTAAAATGACACTGGTGCTAGTGGCTTGGGTTTGGGTCTAAGCAACATGATTAAGTGCTAAGTGTTTTTCCCCTCTTCTATGTTGATCACTTTAAAAGGTTAAGCAGAACAGGGGTGATCCAAAGCTCCAATGGAGCTGAAACTTTTCATGTGATTTCCTTGTCACAAGAAATTCCTCTGGACCAAAACTTAGCACTTTTCCTTAAGTGGTTTGTTCAGAACAATTCTCTAAACAATTAAGGTAAAAAGGAATTAATTCTGAAGTAACTCCCATGTTCATGCCAAACTTAGTGAACTACAATTTCAATTATAGTTCATAGGACTTGCATGAATTTTCATAAGATTTTTGGAGCTAAGAATTACCCAGAACTGAATTTCTAAGTTTTGGAAATTCTCTGAAAATGTTTCTGTATTCAATTGAACACAGCAACTTCAAATCTGAATTGATCTAATCAAATGAACTCCAAATGAGCTGAAATTTTTATAGGGGTTCACTAACATCCTAAGGAATATTCTGGAAAATTTGAGGATTTCTGGATCACCCAAACTCACTCTAAGATTCTTTTGCTGAAAAGATTTAAAGAATTTTCCAGAACTAAATAATGGGTTTCATACAAATTGGATTGCATATATGGATAGAGCTATTCAATATGAATCCAACCCAATTTGAATCACTAAATTTGGAGCTGCCTAGCACAAGTTATGAGGTTCTAAAGTTCCGGGAAATTCTGGAATTTGAATTAATCGGGAAAAGTTCAAACCTCTGACAGCGGGTCCGGCCAACACGTGTCAGCTCCTCGGCTAAACCACATGGGGCCACAGGGCTATTTCCCTCACTATCACAGACGATCCCGTGCAACAGAAGATCCCCCCCTATTCACTGAGCGACTGATGTGCGGGCCCGGCCTCCTCATCTTCTACCTCTCGCTCCCGTGCCCGCGCGCCGCCGGGCTCGCTGGAGCTGCGCTGATCTTCACCGTCCGGCCATCTCCCGCACTCTCCCTCGCTGCTAGGGCCTAATTCCCCAAACTGAACACGATGGGACCACTTTCTCCGACTGGTGGTGGCTCTAACATAGCCGGCAACGGTGCGGCGGCTCGGTACCATTTCGGCGACGTCGACCGGCCAACCTAGCCCACCAAAACATCGGTGGAAGGACCCTACAGCACCAGTGGACGCTAAGGAAGATCGTCCTGGTGATGAAACGGGCCGGAGATTGCTCTAACCTAGCCTTCACCGTGAGCCCGATCCTCCCCACCATAGCTGCCATTGGAAAAGTGGAAAATACACCGTGCACTGTGGTTTTCATGCGTCGGGTGCTAAAAGGCAAATGATTGCCGGCTAGTCCAGCTCGTATGTGCAAGATTTGATAAGCTACGGATGATTAGAGAGTGAGAATTTTGGCGGCAAGTACCGGATGCTCCATTTGAAGTCGCCGGGACAAAATCTCCAAATTAGCCGTCGATCCTTCACGAGTTGCTCCAATATTTGGAGGAGAGAAGCACCACCGTAGCGCGCTCCCGTGGCCGGGCTTGCTCAGGCGTGAAAACCTCTGTGGAGGGCTGTCCACGTGCGCCCGGTCGCCGGTTAGCTTTTGGTTGCCGCGGACAAAGGAGTTTAGGGCTCGGAAACCACCGGATCTTGCTAGCTCTCGTGCTGAGGAGGTGAAGAACGAGGGTGCCGCATTGTTGTGCAGCTCAGGGGGCGCCGTGGCACCAGTTTAGCCGGTTCCCGATTGTCTCACCGAGGCAGTGGCGAGCTCAGTTTTGTTTCAGGTTTTCTCGTGCGTGAGGAGGAAAAACATCGGCGGTTGCCTCGGATATCCGTGAAGGATCACGTCGAGAGTGCACCGCCAACCTTGTGCTGCCAGCGACCAGTGAGAAGAGCAGGAGGTGGCTCAGAGCTGCTCCCGCGGTGGCACCCGGTGAGGCCTCTGTTTTGTCGAGTGGAAAACTTAAGGCTGAAGATTTGAAGATCTTTTGCAATTTTTAACCTCCCCAATGACAGGTGGGGTCCACTCAACTTTCCTGCAAAAAGATCTTGTGGGGGCCCGACCTCCATCACGGGGCCGTGCCGCCTCGCCCGAGGAATCGCATTGGGTGGTGCCGTGTTATGCGGCACCCAACAGCACACATATAAGGAACACAATATTACATAAATCAAAAGCGGAAGCTTACTATTATTCTTTGTAAATAATTTACATAAAATAGCTACAGCGGAAGTCTATAAACAGCTCACGATGAATATCTAAGAAGCACTCGAGAAGAGATCCAGCCCGCGGACTCCTCTCGCTAGCAACACGAAAACATGGCAGCGGCTAGGTTCTCCACGTGTGACATGACTCGGAAGTTTCCGAGTCTCACCGGACAACCCTCTTTATAGCGTCGATGCTTACCTGCAAAACCACTTATATAGCAAGAGTGAGCACAAAGACTCAGCAAGACTTAACCGTCTCTCCTAAGACATGAAACTCTACATGAAAGTAACCTAAGACTTAAGCCTGTCATTTGCGAAAAGACTCGCCTACGAGTTCATCGTTAACTTTCAGATTTTAGCCATAATAGTAGTGATCTTGCGCCCTGCAACATTGGAACTCCACAATCAAACAAGAAACGCTTCATTCCAATGTTACTTGTCCCAAGGTGAAAAATAAATTTAGTTTGCTCTGTCTCTACTTCAAACAAGGTTCTCATGCAGTTTAACATAATCATAGCAGCAATTATACTGTTGCAAACTGTTCCCACACAACTTGCTTACTACGTCACAACACAGTGAGCAAGCGGTACTCATAACCGCGAGGGACGGTGATTCGAATCAAACACTACCCGGATAACTCGACACATACGCCCGCCTCTGAAGACCCAACTCTGGCGTCCTTCATTACGTCGTATGTGGTAACCTTTCTCAGGCCACTAAACTGTAGAACCGGTCGCACCGTCTCGGGCTCATAGGTCTAACGAGACGATGTGGTATGCCTCTACAATCTAGTGAACCTGGTACATCAGTTTCCTGGTTCCCATATATCAGTAAGCATCCGGTACACAACTCAATACTTGCTCAGCGGGGCTGCATACGCTTCGGTCCTTGACCGACACGGGCAGAGCTACTCGACCAAGACGTCGTCTTGTCGCTACCTAACTCTCCTGCCCGGTCTCATCTTTAGAAACGTAAACTTTAGTTTGCCTCTCTTTCCAACCCCACTTATGTGATCTAAAACAACGCTCGCGAGTAGATTCCAACTACTCGTCTTCTACCGGATGTCCTAGCCTATTTAGCACGGCCTTATTCTACAGCGATGACACAATGCTACCCTTGACCTCCGGGTCCATGTTTGGTTACGCAAGTGGGGTATCAAACATCCTGGACCTAATGCACATACAATCCTTGACCAATAGTAGTGAACAAAGGGAAAACTTTAAAAACAACTTAAGTGCAAACCGGGGCTTGCCTTGGTTTTGCAGGTGACTTAAGTCAGATAAGATGAAGTTAGTTGCTGATGATGACGTGAGCCTTAATCCCTGCCTTCTTGCTCCTTGATCCAAGCTCAACTTCTTCTTTACTTATCCACGTTTAATCACTACACGTTATGAAGACGCATACATGTTTAATTGTAAAACATTTGCTAACAAGTGCTAAGTACAAGTTTTTAAAACTGGAACTCTGTTTAAGAATTTAAAATGAAACTGGGGGTGGTGGTTGGGTGTGTGTTTAAGCACTATCATCAAGTGATGAGTGGAGTTTTATCACTTGGGTGGGGATCAACTAATGGTTGAACAGAACACTAATGATCCAGGGCCCCAATGGAGCTGTAAATTTTCTTGGGAGTTCCTTTTCATAAGAAAGTCCTCTGGACCAAAATTCAGAACATTTCACTGAGTGGATCACCCAGAACAATTCCCTAAGCATTTAGGCAAAAAGGAATTAATTCTGATTAAATTTGCACTTTCATGCAAATTCAAGTGAACTATAATTTCATACATAGCTCAGGGAGAATGCATGAATTTTCCTAGGAGTTTTGGAGCTAAGGAATGGCTAGAACTGAATTTCCAAGTTTTGGAAATCCTCTGAAAATGTTTCTGTATTTATTTGAATACAGAAACTTGGAATTATAATTACCCTAACTAAATCAACTCCAAATGAGCTGAAACTTTTACAGGAGTCTCCTAACATCCTAAAGAATATCCTGGCCAAATTTGGGGAATGTTGGATGAACCAAACTCACTATAAAATTCTTTTGCTGAAAAAATTTAAAGAATTCTCCAGAATTTTCTATTTGTTTTCATGCAAATTGGGTTGCATATTTGGCAAGGGTTTTTCATCCTGAATCCAACCTAATTTGAATCATTAAATTTGGAGCTTCCTAGCAAACATTATGCAGTTCTAAAGTTTGAACTAAATCTGGAATTCAAATTAATTCGGGAAAAGTTCAAACTCTGCCTGTGGGTCCACCCCACACGTGTCAGCCGTCGGAATCACGCCACACGGGGCCACAGGACCCTTCCCGCGTGTAGGATTGAAGAGCACGTGAAAAGCTACCAGAGGGGGGGTGAATGGTAGATTAAAACTTTTCGCAGCGGAAACAACAAAAACCCCTCAGCAAAAAATCAATCGGTTAAAGAAACCGTGTGTGCAAGTGTTTCCAAACGTGTTCAACCGTGAAAAATCAAGTAGAGAGGTAGAGAATCAAGTCACGGATCTAATGCAATAAGAATCACTTGAAAACACGAAGTAAAACTTGAGATACGATCAAAACATTAAACAAAGATCAATCTGTTCTACCCGATATAAAACAGATCTGCAATGCTGCAAAGAAACTCGTGTATCTCGAAAACTACAGATTCGAAGCTCGTGAAAATTTCACAGACGATAGATAATTGAGTTGTGAAGACAACCCAAAAAGAATCACGTCTATCGGATCTGTAAAACTCGAGTTATGAACGAAACACCGAAGCAACGTCGGTCTGTCCAGAAACTCGGCGAGAAAGACTTGACGAAAAACAAGTCGGACGAACATGGCACAAAAACTCCTCGAAACTATGAACTTTATTCAATAGAAACACAAGAGTAACAGCCCAAAGTTCTCTACACACGAGAGCTCTGGCCTCCCTTGCTTTTATAGCCAGCCCTCAGGCTAAACAATCCAATCTAGGACTCCTACTCCTAATTGGACTCGTATCCTAACTTACCATAACTGCTCAGGACTCTCCTATTCGCAGATAGAAGCAATCGTGAGACTTCCAAACACCTTAGGAACGTCCTAAACATTGCTAAAACAACTCAACTTCGTGCCTAGCACGAAATCCTATCATAACCAACTCAAAGCTTCCATATTTGAGCCATATCCGACTCAGCCTCAGCCTGAGTACGCAATCCAGCCGGTTG
Source organism: Neostapfia colusana (assembly GCA_030760725.1). NCBI lineage: Eukaryota > Viridiplantae > Streptophyta > Magnoliopsida > Poales > Poaceae > Neostapfia > Neostapfia colusana. The sequence goes on along the minus strand of JASWHV010000012.1, from coordinate 63,666,155 downwards.
GACCTTTCCGACCAATTCTTTACGTCCACTTCTCTTCATCACGCCTTGGAACAATGTTGCCACGTCCATGTACTCCTTGCACACGTGCAAACACCTTCCAACGACGTACACGCAACCTTCATATGCACTGCCCTTGATCCAAACATGCTGCGCGACCTCCCGATCAACTCAACCACAGCTCCTCCCGATCTTGGTTGTTGGAACCTCATCTCCTCCCTGAGACTAGTCCAAGGATCCGGTCACCAGCCATGTCTTGAACTCAAGCAACACCTGCACATGAATAAACAACCAATTCTTCCGAGCACAAGTCCTCGACTTGACTCACGTTAGTTCGAAAACCACAACACCTTACATGAGCACGTCACATAAGCATGTTGCAAACCATATCAAATGATAACAGCCATAACCACCAAAACACACCAAAAACTTAGCAAATTAATACTAAGCAAACCTTCCCATAAAGCAAGTTTGAAACATTGCGAGTTAAAAGCAAAAACAAGACGCTGCAGTTCTACGAGTTGAACTTCACGGGAGCTCCCTAAAAACAAGCTCTGGACCTCACAGAAGCTCTCCGGACCTTGCAGCAGTTCTCCGGACCTTGCGTCGGACCTTGCCAACACTTGGCAGACCTAACAAAGAACTTGTCGGACCTTGCCACAGAAGAATGTTTTGGCAATATTCAAAACTTTGAATGTTAATGCTAACTTTTATCCTAATTGACAATGTATTCAGCACACATAGGTCTCACAATCTCCCCCTTGATGAATGCATTGGCAACACTAATTAAAATCCGAACATTGGCTTATGAAAAGTTTTGAAAAGCTTTGAAAACTCATTTCTCCCCCTTTATTAATTTCTCCCCATTTTTTAAAATCAGAGAAGGAAGAAAGTGTATAACATATGCAAAGTGTAAAAAATCTCTCCTTATACATATTTCTCCCCCTTTGACAATGTATTCAGCAAGGTTCAAAAGAGAAATTTTTAAAAGTTATGAGCATATTATAACATATACATACAAAACAAAGCTCATCCAAGTCATACTATCAGGTTACTTACACTATCACATCAATGAGATACATAAAGTAGTGTAAGCCATGCTAGAGATCAAATGTATTTTTCAGTTTAAGCAAGTCATGATCTCCCTTACTCAACTATTTCAAAACCTGAAAACATGACACTTGTTGCTGCATTTTTATTATTCATAATCATTTAAGGCACAAAGTTGATCATATGATATTTGCAAGAGATTATATGCCGCATCAGCCTTATTCTAACCAACCAAGCCAAGCCTATGTCATTTGATAATCAGAAGCTTAAGGACATAGTTTTAGTCATACACAATTCCTTCCAAGTTCATATCTTAGTGCAATGATAAGCAATCTCAAAAGAAGAAGTGCGATGCATGCATATTCTCTTGATCTTTTCTCAATTTTTTAATTGAAAACTCAACATGTGAGCTGATCACTTGATTAAATTTTTTATGATTAAAAGCACTTGTGAGCACGCAACAAGTTCAAAACAGCAAGAAAGTTCGATCATGACCAGATTTAGTGTAAGTAATTATTCCAATTACTAGTCATGGCAAAAACTACAAAATGTATAACATGAGTAATGTAGTAAGAACTTTCAGCCTGTAAAAGGAATCACAAAGTCATATATGTATGAAATACTATGCTCATATTATTTTAGTTTCAGATTCACACATAGACTTTCAAAGTTTCAAAAACTCCCCCTCAATTTAAGCCATGAGGATGCATAACCCCTATTTCACTACGAATGAAACAAAAACGAGTGAAATCCAAAGGTTTTGTAAAAATATCAGCCAATTGTTGTTCGGTATCGACATGGTGAAGCACAATGTTTCCTTTTTCAACATTATCACGAAGAAAGTGATACCTAATGTCAATGTGCTTAGTTCTAGAGTGTTTCATGGGGTTTTTAGCAATACAAATTGCACTAGTGTTATCACAAAACAGTGGAACACTATCTAAATCAACTCCATAGTCCTTAAGTGTTTGAACAATCCAAAGAATTTGTGAGCAAGCGCTAGCCGCGGCTACATATTCAGATTCGGCCGTGGATTGTGCAACTGAACTTTGTTTTCTAGAGGACCAAGCAACAAGTGAATTACCAAGAAAATGACAAGCACCCGAAGTACTTTTCCTATCAATCCTACAACTCCCAAAATCAGCATCCGAAAAAGCTTTCAAAGAAACGGTTGAGGAAGAAGGAAGAAAAATGCCAAATTCTTGAGTTCCATGTAGGTACCTGAGAATCCTTTTGATGGCTTGGCGATGTGAAGCACGTGGAGAAGCTTGAAAACGTGCACAAAGACATACGCTGAATTGTATGTCCGGTCTTGACGCCGTGAGATACAAAAGTGATCCAATCATACTTCTGTATTCTTTTTTCTCGACCGGGTCACCATCTTCGTCAAGTTCAAGTGTTGTTGCTGTTCCCATTGGTGTCCGAAGAGGCTTGCATTTGTCCATGTTGAAGCGCTTAAGAAGGTCCTTTGTATACTTAGTTTGATGGACAAAAGTTCCTTCTTTTGTTTGCTTGATTTGCAGCCCCAAAAAGTATGTGAGTTCTCCCATCATACTCATCTCAAATTCTGAACTCATCATAGCAGAAAACTTGGACACGAGATCATGAGAAGCACAACCAAAGATAATATCATCCACATACACTTGAACGAATAATGAGTCATTGCCATGCTTAAGTACAAAAAGAGTTTTATCAACCTTGCCCATGGTAAACCCTTTTCAAGTAAGAATGTTTTTAACCTATCATACCATGCTCTAGGGGCTTGTTTTAGACCGTACAAGGCTTTGGACAGTTTGTAAACATGATTAGGAAAATTTGAATTTTCAAAACCCGGTGGCTGCTTAACATAAACCTCCTCCTCTATGTAGCCATTAAGAAAAGCACTTTTAACATCCATTTGTTACAACTTGAAACCTTTAGATGCAGCAAATGCTAATAAAATTCTTATAGCTTCTAATCTAGCAACAGGAGCAAATGTTTCATCAAAATCTAGACCTTCAATTTGAGTGAAACCTTGAGCAACCAACCTAGCTTTATTCCTAACCACAACCTCATCCTCACTTTGCTTATTTTTAAATACCCATTTAGTTCCAATTAATGTGTGACCTTGAGGTGGAGGTACAAGTTTTCAAACATTATTTCTTTCAAAATTTTCTAACTCTTCTTGCATGGCATTAATCCAAGATTCATTTGTGAGTGCGTGTGATATATCCTTGGGTTCAAAAGAAGCAACAAAAGCAGAATGAGCATGAGAGTTTGGATCGCAAAACCTGGACCGAGTGACTCGTTCATGCAAGCTTCCAATGATTTGTTGTGGAGGATGACTTTTGAGTACTCGGAGGGGAGTAGACACTTCACAAGCACCTTCTTCTTCATGTTCGGACCTTTGATTAGGAGAGCTTGTTGATTGAGGAAGGTCCGAACCAGCAGTAGTGACTGTTGGTGCTGGTTGTGGTGCAAAATCAGCAGCTTGATCGTTTATTTACTTCTGAGTTTTTGGGCAGCAGCACCACTTCTTCATCTTCTTCAATAAAAATACTCTCCCCTGCGGATATGGATCCGGACCTGCAATATCGGAGCTAGTACTTGGGCTAGCTTCATCAAAAGAAACCTCGCAAGTCTCCACAATTTTGTTAGTGTCAAGTAAAAGCACACGGTAGCCTCTATTATGAGATGGATAACCAAGAAACATGCCATCAACAGATCTAGCTTCAAATTTATCAAGATTACCATTTTTCTTAACAAAGCATTTGCAACCAAAAACCCTAAAGTGTGTAACACTAGGCCTATGTCCAAACCGGAGCTCATATGGGGTTTTTCCAAGCTTAGCACGCAAGAAAACACGATTTGAGACATAACAAGCGGTTGCAGTTGCATCAGCCCAAAATTTCCTAGGAGTTTGATATTCATCAAGCATAGTCCTAGCCATCTCAACTAAGGTCCTGTTCTTTCTTTCTACGACACCATTTTGTTGTGGTACATAGGGTGAAGAGTATTGATGATCTATTCCATTTTCAGCACAAAAGTGATCAAAGGATTGGTTTTTAAATTCAGTTCCGTTATCACTTCTAATTGCTTTTAATGATCCTGGGTGATTAATAGATAATCTAAGAAATAAAGTTCTAAAATGACTAAAAGCTTCATTCTTAGATGCCATAAAATAAACCCAAGAATATCTGGAATAATCATCAACAATCAAAAGCACATACCATTTACCTCCGAAGGATTGAACACGTGCCGGACCTACTGTGTCAAGATGTAAAAGTTGTCCCGGTTCAGCTGTCATGGTCATTGTGAGAGGAGCATGTGAACCTGCAACAAACTTAGCATGTCTACAAGAAGAGCACACAATATCATTGTCCTTTTTAAGCTTCGGCAGCCCACGTATGCGATCGAGAGCACTAACACGAGTGAGATGATCAAAGCCCATGTGACCAAGTCTACGATGCCAAAAATATAGATCCTTTGTATCATTAGCAACTAGACACCGATGCTTAGAAGTTGACAAATCAAAATCAGCTTTAAAAACTCTTCCAAATCTAGACATGTTAAACAAAAGCTCACCTTTTGAATCTACAACCTTGCAGCAATTTTTAGCAAAGCTAACATCTAGATTTTCATCTAGCAATTGTGAAACCGAAAGCAAGTTGTATTTCAAATGTTTAACAAGTGCCACATCTTTCAAAGTGTAGAAATTGTTTACTCTAACCGATCCTTTAGCAATTATGGGAGTCGAAGAGTTATCGGCGAAAGTAACATTTTCTACACGTGACACAAAAGAGAGAGAGGATAACCATTCTTTGTTACCGGTCATGTGGCGTGAGCAACCTGAATCCAAAATCCAAATGTTCTCCTTCCTCAAACGTGAAACCTACACAGCAGAACAATACGTCGATGACTCAATACTGGGGTTAGTTAAAAGACTTTTAGGAATCCAGTACTGAGTCACACGACGTCCAGTAGGAATAACACGCGAAAGCTGAGAAGGTACAGCAGGTTTATGAGCCAAACATCGAAAATTTTTGTTCCCAACTACTGACATAGAAGATGTGTTATATGTAGCACAAAAAACAGTAGGTCCGGGAGCAAGTTTTTGACTCATTACAGCAGGTTGCAAGCTCCGAACATTCGGTCTAGCAGATTTTGCTTGGTTGTTATGTGATCTAGCAAGTATTCTTTGTTTCTTATTGTGTTTAGCTAGTCTATAACAAAAATCCATGACATGACCATCTCTACCACAGTAGGTACAATGAAAAATAACCTTATTATCATGTCTAGATGAGCAAGCAACACGTTTATTAGAACCCGAATGGGACAGTACTCCTGCAGATTTGAAAATCACCTCTTTTTGTCTAGGAGCTGTTTGAATCAAACCGCTTCCTAATGAGTTTACAACTTTAGGTGGGTGTGCCTTAGCATGAGCATGAGAATTAAAACCTAAACCAGTTTTATCATTACATGACTTGGAAGAATTCAGCAGCAAGTTTAGGTTCTTATTTGCATTAGAAAACCGATCTAGTGTCCTATGCATGTCATCAAGTTTATTGGACAGATCAAAGCAGTTTTCACATGAAGTTTTTCCTTTTAGTTTGCAATTTGAACAATATTTAACTTCATGCACACGTAAAGCATTGTTCAAAATAGAAATCTCATTCATAGCATCATTTAGTTTCTTATTCAGATCATCACATGAAGAACAATGCAAATCAATTGTAGAACAACAAGCATCTTTCAAATTTTTATCATTAAGTGCAGCAAGCTCTTTGTTCTTTTCAATTTCAAGTTCAAGTTTATCAAGTGTAGATGCGTGTGCACTTCTTAAAGAGGATAATTGTTCATAAATCAAATCACATGAGGAACAAGAATCATCACTAGGAATCAAAGTTTTTAAACGATTAATTTCAGATTCAAGTGATTCAATTTTAACAGCATTGTTCCTAAGTTTTTTATCCTTTTTCTTTAATATAACAGTGGCACGAGAAATAGCATCACACATTTCTTCGCAAGTGGGACATACCTCTTCATCGTCACTGTTGTGTTCTGCCTCCTCGGAGCTTGAACTTGACTTGCTCGCCATGCAGCACATATTTGCCATAGCTTCTTCATCTTCATCACTACCGGTGTCCACATCACTTGAGCCAAAATCTTGAAGTGCAGAGATCATACTATGCACTATGTTGCGCATTGATAAATCTTTCTTCTTCTTATTCTTTGCAAACGATTTCTTCGGCCTTGTTTGCTTTTCTTCACGTGAAGTCGGACCTGAAAGGTTAGGGCACTCCGTACGAAAATGTCCTGTCTTACCACATTCAAAACATCGTTGAGGTCCGGAGCTTCCTCTCCTTCTAGTTCTCACATTTTGCAATGCTTTTGAGAACCGAGTAGAGATGAGTGCAAGCTCCTCCTCTAGAAACTCTTCAATCTGTTCAAGGGTTAGAGAGGACAGCAAAGAGAGTGCACTACTAGATGATGATTGACTAGAACTAGTCATGTCACGTTGCAAAACAAATGCAATAGACTTGTTGGGGTTTTTACGTGAGATGATGTCAATTTCATGAGTTTTCAATGTAGAATAAAGCACGTCTAAAGTAAGAGAACTCATGACAGTAGATTCACGAATAGATGTAACTTTCATCTCCCAAATTGACATATCTAATGCTCCTAACAATTGTCTAGCATTTTCAGCATCTGAAAAGTTAAAATTGACACTACGCAAGTTGCTGAGAATTTTATTAAAGCGAGCAAAAAGGTCGTCAATTGACTCACCGGGTTGCATCTCAAAACACATGTATTCTTTCTTGAACATATCTTGCCTTACCTCCTTGATCGTATTGGATCCTTCATGGTAGTCACAAAGAGCTTTCCAAACATCATATGCAGATCGGAGGTGTGCAACACGTCGAAGTCGCTTTGAGTCAATCCTTGGATGATCAAGTTGCGAGCCTTGTTGTTGTTGTCAACATCTCTCATGTTCGCAGCCGTAACTTGATCGTTGGGTGGTACATCGAAGTTCCGGTAGACCTTTTCCCATATGGCGAAGCCTTGCGCCTGTATGTAGGCCTCCATCCGCGCCTTCCAGCCCTGAAAATCGATGCCATTGAACACACAAGGTTTTGCGGAGTACTTCTCCATGATGGTTAGTCAAAACACGTGCAAATCACATAGAATAGAGCACCTTGGCTCTGATACCAATTGTAGGATCAAAGAGCACGTGAAAAGCTACCAGAGGGGGGTGAATGGTAGATTAAAACTTTTCGCAGGGAAAACAACAAAAACCCCTCAGCAAAAAATCAATCGGTTAAAGAAACCATGTGTGCAAGTGTTTTCAAACGTGTTCAACCGTGAAAAATCAAGTAGAGAGGTAGAGAATAAAGTCACGGATCTAATGCAACAAGAATCACTTGAAAACACGATGTAAAACTTGAGATACGATCAAAACATTAAACGAAGATCAATCTGTTCTACCCGATATAAAACAGATCTGCAATGCTGCAAAGAAACTCGTGTATCTCAAAAACTACAGATCCGAAGCTCGTGAAAATTTCACAGATGATAGATAATTGAGTTGTGAAGACAACCCAAAAAGAATCGCATCAATCGGATCTGTAAAACTCGAGTTATGAACGAAACACCAAAGCAACGTTGGTCTGTCCAGAAACTCGGCGAGAAAGACTTGACGAAAAACAAGTCGGACGAACAAGGCACAAAAACTCCTCGAAACATTGAACTTTATTCAATAGAAACACAAGAGGAACAGTCCAAAGTTCCCTACACACGAGAGCTCTGGCCTCCCTTGCTTTTATAGCCAGCCCTCAGGCTAAACAATCCAATCTAGGACTCCTACTCCTAATTGGACTCGTATCCTAACTTACCATAACTGTTCAGGACTCTCCTATTCGCAGATAGAAGCAATCGTGAGACTTCCAAACACCTTAGGAACGTCCTAAACATTCCTAAAACAACTCAACTTCGTGCCTAGCACGAAATCCTATCATAACCAACTCAAATCTTCTATATTTGAGCCATATCCGACTCAGCCTCAGCCTGAGTACGCAATCCAGCCGGTTGGACCTTTCCGACCAATTCTTTACGTCCACTTCTCTTCATCACGCCTTGGAACAATGTTGCCACGTCCATGCACTCCTTGCACACGTGCAAACACCTTCCAACGACGTACACGCAACCTTCATATGCACTGCCCTTGATCCAAACATGCTGCGCGACCTCCCGATCAACACAACCACAGCTCCTCCCGAACTTGGTTGTTGGAACCTCATCTCCTCCCTGAGACTAGTCCAAGGACCCCATCACCAGCCATGTCTTGAACTCAAGCAACATCTGCACATGAATAAACAACCAATTCTTCCGAGCACAAGTCCTCGACTTGACTCACGTTAGTTCGAAAACCACAACACCTTACATGAGCACGTCACATAAGCATGTCGCAAACCATATCAAATGATAACAGTCATAACCACCAAAACACACCAAAAACTTAGCAAATTAATACTAAGCAAACCTTCCCATAAAGCAAGTTTGAAACATTGCGAGTTAAAAGCAAAAACAAGACGCTACAGTTCTACGAGTTGAACTTCACGGTAGCTCCCTAAAAACAAGCTCCGGACCTCACAGAAGCTCTCCGGACCTTGCAGGAGCTCTCCGGACCTTGCGTCGGACCTTGCCAACACTTGGCGGACCTAACAAAGAACTTGTCGGACCTTGCCACAGAAGAATGTTTTGGCAATATTCAAAACTTTGAATGTTAATGCTAACTTTTATCCTAATTGCCAATGTATTCAGCACACATAGGTCTCACACCGCGCCACCACACCGGATCCCGGGGCCACAGCGGATCGAAGATTTAAAATATCGCCACTGACAGGTGGGACCGGCTGGTCGTCTTCAACCTCGGGCCGTTCTCTTTTTCCCGCGCCGCCCCCTCGCCGGAAGTTCGTCGAGGCTCGCCGGACTCGGCTTCCCGGCCGTCTCCCGGCTCGGTACTCGCAGCCTGGGGGTTTTCAGGGGCGAGCAACTCATCTACGGGGTCAGCACAAGCTAACGGCGCTCGGAACTAGGTCGGCGACGTTCGCACCCTTTGGTGAAGCTTCGGCGCCGTGGTCTGAGCATCCTAGCCCGCCAAAGGGTCGGAGAATTTGCTCTAAAGCATCAGTGAAGGTCAGGCAAGCTCGGCATGGCCTCAAACTGGCTAGGAAATGGCGGCAACTCGGTTGTCACCGTGCGCCCGAGGGTCCCCTCCATGATCACCGCTCGGAAAACTTGAAATTCGTTGCTAACCTGAGTTTTCTAGATAGGGTTGTGAAGGGGACTTAACCGCTAGCCAGTCTAGTGCTCATGTGCACGATTTGGTGGCCTAAAAACAACAATTACGAATGAATTTTGAGGATTTCTTACCCGGAGTCTCTACGCACGTGCCGAGAGCAAATCGCCAAATTCTTGCTCAGGAGGTCATGGCTCGAGTGGAGGTTTGGCGAGGAGCAGCAGGGAACTCCGGCGCTCCTCTGGGTGTCCCAGCTCGGCCGTGAAAGCCTCTTGGTGGCGCTGTCCACGTGAGTCTGACGTCAGTTTCCAACGTTTACCCCTCGGCTTCGGCGCTGATCCTCAGATTACGGCCAACAGCAGCCCCGAACGCCGGAGCTGAGCTGGGGAACCTCTTGTGCACTCGCTGGCGCTCCCTTTTCGTGTGGACGGCTCAAGCAACCGGGCGCGCGAGCTGGTGGACAATGGAAAGAAACAGAGGCGTCGCCGGCGGCTGCTTTTCGGGCGCGGGAGCAGAAGAAAGCCGCGAGCACGAGTGAAGAACTTCGTGTTTGCCTCGGTGGAAAGGATAGGCGCCGGGTGAACCGCCTCTGGCGCCCGCGCGTGGGGGGCAGCTCGAGCAGGAGGTGGCTGTGGCTGCTGCCTCGGTGGCGCCGGGAGCTCGGTCTAACCCAAGAGCAAAGACTTAGGTGCTAAGTTTTTCCTCCTCTTCTATGACAATTGGGCCCCACCAAGTTTCCTGCTCAAATATCTCCAGATTTTTGGCACATTGCAAACTTCACTCATATGGAGCTCAAATTCACAAGCCAATTGACAATTTGACAAGTTGTGCCTCAGTTTCAAATTTAAATTCAAATTTGGATGGAATCCACAAGTTCCTTTGATATTCCTATCAAAGCACCTCCAAATTTGCTCCAAATTTGCCCCCTCTACAATTTGAACCTGGGGAGTTTGAATATGCCCTCTGATCTTTGAGTTGGTCATTGCAAATACAACTTTTTAAACAACAGTTTGAATTTCCTCTTTTGAAACTTGCCCTTCTTCTTTTTGGAAGTGACCCTCTTATTTCAAACTGAATTCAAAGTTTTATAGCACATGCCAACATTTTTATGAGTAAACAAAAGTTTTTGTAAGTCCCATTTCTTGTATTCAAACTCAACTTTATTCATAGCTCAAGTTCTCTATTTACAAGTTTTGGGACTTTTACATTCCTCCCCCCTTCAAAAGAATCTCGTCCCGAGATTCATGATTAAGGACAACGTGGAGAGGACAACTACTACATATAAGCCTCTAACAACTCCGGATGATTGCGCTGTAAATATTCGTCGCTTTCCCATGTAGCTTCGTCGGACGTGTGATTTTCCCATAGCACCTTGAAAAATCGCAGCGTCCGATTCCTGGTTTCGCGAGTCTTTTCATCAATTATCCGGGTTGGTCGCTCAACATACGTGAGGTCCGGCTTCAAATTTTCTATGTCTCCCGTGAGAATCTCCGTTGGAACTTTTAAACACTTCCGCAACTGAGATATGTGAAAGACGTTATGCACTCCGGCTAAGGCTGCCGGCAGCTCCAAACGGTATGCCACGTGTCCACACCTTTCAATGACAATGAAGGGGCCGATAAAACGTGGAGCTAATTTTCCTTTCACTCCAAATCGGTGAATGCCCTTCATAGGAGATACGCGGAGGTATACGTGGTCCCCAACATGGAAGTCTAGAGGGCGACACCTCCTATCCGCATAGCTCTTTTGTCTGGACTGAGCGGCTTTCAGATTTGCTTGAATAAGCCTTACCCGCTCTTCAGTTTCATTTACGAGGTCAACCCCGTAAATCACTCTCTCGCCAGATTCACACCAGTTCAAGGGTGTGCGGCACTTCCGGCCGTAGAGAGCTTCATATGGTGCCATTTTGATGCTCGCTTGATACCCATTGTTATAAGTGAATTCCGCCAACGGTAGATGATCGTCCCATCCTTTACCGTGGTGAATGGCACATGCTCGAAGCATATCTTCGAGAACTTGATTCACCCTCTCCGTTTGCCCATCGGTTTGAGGGTGATATGCAGAGCTTCTAATCAATTTGGTTCCCAGTGAGGCATGCAGCTGCTCCCAGAAACGAGCAACGAACAGTGTGCCTCGATCGGAGATGATCGTCCGGGGAACTCCATGTAGGCATAGTATTCTTGCAATATATAGCTCCGCATAATTCTTGGCATGGTATCCCGTATGTACCGGGATGAAATGGGCTGACTTGGTTAAACGATCTACGGTTACCCAAACCGAGTCATGCTTGTTAGTCGTGAGAGGTAGTCCAACAATAAAGTCCATACTAATATCCTCCCACTTCCATGCCGGAACACTTAGCGGTTGTAAGGTTCCCGCCTTCTTCATGTGGTCGGCTTTAACTCGCCGACACGTATCACATTCTGATACGTATTTAGCAACCTCCCTCTTCATCCGGGTCCACCAAAATTTAGTCTTCAGCTCTTGGTACATCTTGTTGCTGCCCGGATGAATAGAAAATTTGGATAAGTGAGCATCATCCAAAATTTTCTTCCGCAGCCTCATATCACGGGGTACGACTATCCGGTTCCTGAACCATAGGGTGTCTTCATCATCTAACCGGAAACATTTCATCTCCCCGTCTTTCATCCTCCTTCTGATATGAGCCATGCCCTTGTCTTTATTTTGAGCTGCCATAACCTCCTCTTTTATTGTGGGTATGAGGGCTAGGTTATGCAGAGCTCCAAATGGAACCAAGTAAAGACTTGGTTCTTCCTCTTGTATCAGCGTGATGGTTAGGTTATGAATATGAGACTTCCGGCTGAGTGCATCGGCAACCACATTTTCCTTGCCCGGATCATAATGAATTTCAATCTCATAGTCCTTGATCAGCTCCAACCATCGCCGTTGCCGCATATTCAACTCCTTTTGAGTGAATATGTACTTCAAACTTTTGTGGTCGGTGTAGAGATGAACCAGATTTCCCAATAGGTAATGTCTCCACATCTTCAAAGCTAGTACCACGGCAGCAAGCTCGAGATCATGAGTTGGATAATGTTGTTCATGATTCCGTAATTGCCGTGATCCATATGCGACCACGCGTCCGCCTTGCATGAGTACACAACCAAGCCCGATGCCCGACGCATCACAATAAACATCAAAAGGCTTGGGTTGTATCTGGTTGAGCTAAAACTGGGGCTGTTGTGAGGTGTTTCACCAACGCTTGAAAAGCTTCCTCACATGGCTTGCTCCAATCATACTTGATGCCTTTCTTCAGTAGCTCCGTCATAGGTTTGGAGATTTTTGAGAAGCTCGGGATGAACCTCCGATAATATCCCGCCAAACCCAAGAATCTACGAACTTCATGGACTGATGTTGGAGACTTCCACTTCAGCACTTGCTCAATCTTGCTTGGATCAACAGCAATGCCTTCCGCTGAAATAATATGCCCAAGAAATGGCACTTGGTTGATCCAGAATTCACATTTACTAAACTTTGCATAGAGTTTGTGATCTCTCAAGCGTTGAAGCACAATATGCAAATGTTTAGTGTGTTCCTCTTCAGATTTGGAATAGACCAAGATGTCGTCGATGAATACCACGACGAACTGATCTAGCTCCGGCATGAACACCGAGTTCATAAGATACATAAAGTGAGCCGGAGCATTGGTCAATCCAAATGACATGACAAGATACTCATAGAGTCCATATCTTGTCGAGAATTCTGTTTTCGGGACATCTTCCGTGTGAATCTTGATTTGATGATATCCCGACCTTAAGTCCAGTTTGGAGAAGACTTTAGCACCCACTAGCTGATCGAAGAGGATATCAATTCTTGGTAGTGGATACTTGTTCTTTATTGTCACAGCATTCAAAGGACGATAATTGACGCATAGCCTCAGCGTCTCATCCTTCTTCTTTACAAATAAAGCTGAGCAACCCCATGGTGATGAACTTGGATGAATAAACCCCTTGTCCATCAGATCCTTGAGTTGCTCCTTCAATTCTGCTAACTCACTCGGAGCCATTTTGTAGGGTGTCCGAGAGATCGGCGTGGTTCCCGGTATCGACTCTATTTTGAACTCCACCTCGCGCTCAGGTGGTAAGCCTGGAAGATCTTCGGGAAACACGTCCGGATATTCACGGACTACCGCAATGTCTTCTAATTTGCAAGCCTCGGCATTACATACTTCCAGGTCTTTGGAAACCGCTTCGCCGAGATACAATGTTTGACGCCCGTGAAGTGGAGAGTCCAAGTGAACACTCCTGTTCTCGATGTCCAGAACAGCCTTATGGAAGGTCAACCATGATATTCCCAATATGGCATTGATTCCCTGGTCTTCGAGAATGATAAGGTTGGTAGGATAAATTTTTCCACCCAAACAAAGTGGTACTCGAGAGACAACTTCATTAGTGGATATATCTCCACCTGGCGAGTGAATAAGGTATGAACCTTTTGTAACAGTGGTGGAGATCTGATCCCGGATTACCGTTGCCCGGCTAATGAAGTTATGTGTTGCACCAGAGTCGAATAAAATGACAACCGGCTTGTCATTTAAGGTGAACCTGCCGGCAAGAATAGGTCCTCCCTTTGGCAGATCATCGACTAGCACATAATTAACTGTCCCCACTTTGACATAGCTTTTCTTTGCTGCCCAAGATCGCTCTGTGGAACTGGACCTGCAGACACATTGTTGCTGTTCGGTTCAGTTGCTTCATTGACCTTAAGATCATTGTCAAGCTGAAGTGGGACAGCACTTGGCTCAGCTGAGAAATCACATTGTTCCTCTTCAACCTCTTGAGGGAAATAATATTCTAATGCACCTTGTTGATACTGAGGTGCATAAGAAATAATTTGCTGCTGCGGTGGAGGTGAATAAGACCTCTGTGGAGTAGAAGAGTCGTCACACTCCCAGAATGATTGCACCTCTTGTGGAATCTCTCGACCGGAAGGTGAACGGATTACCAACCGATACTTCTGAGGTAGACGATTGTCTTCATCTTGTGATGAGTCCCTCTCCCTCTTTTCTTTGAGGTAGAGGTTGGAATAATATTCTTGAGCGATAGCACAGCTCACAAACTCATCAAAATTCTCTTGGCTAACTTGAGCCAATTCACATCGCAGCCTAGCAGTCAGCCCTCGATAAAAATGATAACCCCTCATGGATGGTGATTTCACATAGTCAGGGACATATTGAGCTAAGCGATTGAATTCCTTCGCATACTCAATAACGCTCATGTCGCCTTGTTTTAGGTTCCAGAATTCATCATGGTTTGTTTGCATTATGCCCGCAGGGATGAAACGAGCACGGAATGCAGCCTGGAACTCCGCCCATGTGACACGATGCCCTGCTGGTTGGACAGCAAGGTACTCTGCCCACCATGCTCCAGCAAAGCCGTGAAGCTGCTGAGCGGCATATAGAGCCTTCGAGAATTCATCACATTGGATCAACCCAAACTTGGACTCAAGGACACGTAACCAGTGATTTGCTTCACAATGGTCAGCCGCCTCGGAGAATACCGGCGGTTGTGTCGCCAAGAAATCCAGATACGTGCTCTGGGTTGGCATGTGACGTTGAGCTTCTCGATCAATGCCTTGCTGAACTAGAGTTTGGAGAGTTTCATTCATCTTCGCCATAATTTCAGCCAATCCGGTTGGCGATGGCTCTTGTGATGAAGTCGAGTCATTCCCACCTCGACTTGAACCTCCAAGCTCCATTTGAGAATGTGTACGTACCATACTGCACGAAACAAAATTTTGAGTCAATCAAAATTCTATCTCAGTAGTAAGTAAAGATAAGTAAAACATGAACATGTCATGAACTTTATGAAAGCATAACCACATTCATGTTTAAACAAATCTTATGTACGCTAAGCTAATCAGCGGGACTACCCTGACCAGCTCACACAAACTCCAAATTTTACTCAAGTTATCAACAGATTCTTGACTTGAGTTCAATACCAAAGTTTTAGTAAACTTCAGTAGCTTTCCAACAAGTACTTATGTGCTCCTTAAGGATTTTTCTAGAGGAAAATATGGCTTAAAAACAGAAAGGTCCAGAGAGGTTTTTGCTACTGTCCTGGTTCTGAACAGTTTGCCTTCAACTGGACTTTTCACCAACTTAACGTGGGATTTTGCTCTGGAGGTCTACAAAGAAATTGTAGAGCACTTAAAAATCTTTCCAGAACTGTATCATACACCTTAATTGGTTAAATCTACTCAGAGTTACGCTCTGTTAAAGCCCAGCAAGAATTCCTGACAGAAACAGAGCACTCTGTTGTTTTGAAAACTTTAATACCTAGTTATACTCTCATTTCAATCTTAGCTCAAAATAAGAGTTCAATAACTAATACTTGTTTCAAACTTCTGTTTTTAGTTGAAAGTTAGTTCATGACTCATTTCTTCATAGGGAAGAGGTTATTAAGTGTAGTACGGTGTCGATGCACCGTAAGAATCATGTCGGTACTAGTAGCCTCACCAAAAGAAAATCCTAAACCGGATTATACCGGCATATTCGTTTTATCAGTGGAACTAAGACGGTCTCTTGCACACGTGTACTACACGGGATACGTACGTGGTTAGTACCTGCAGAAGAACACTCAATAGTGGTGCACTCAAAGGTTGTTTCATTTCAGGCAGTTCTATAATTGAAAGTAAATACAAACACCCGTATCATTGTCATACGGCCGTCCTTGAGTTAAGCCATGTCTCAAGGTACGCGATCGTGTTTCAACACCACACGACGGGGAACCCGAGTATGTCATGAACTGGTTGTCACGGTTGGGAATGTTATCAACTCAACAGATACCACCTACTGCCCTGCAGGGCACGCCGATGGCAAGCGCTGTGTATGTCCTCCTGGGCTACTTCCAGACGAACATACTATCACGTTACTGACCACACGATGGGGTCTCCACTTACTTGCCTAATGCACGCTAGGGATCAGCGTTTCATATGAACTCAGGAACATGAAGAGTCCAAGAGTTTCATATTAACATCTCACACCAAGCTGTGAGATCTAACCCTGAACCACTTTCCACGTCAGGGGAGCTAACCAAAATTGATCCGCTTTCGGTGGCGTTCCTTACCATTCTTACCAGAACGTAGGTGCGTCGTTACATAATGAAAATTCAGAATTAAAACACATATGTTAGTCTTGCCACTTTAAGTAACTATACTACTATAGTCCTTATGTGGGCCTAATACCGTTTCCTCACCGTATCCTAAGTTTTTATTGTAATACGATCCTTATTCCGTGTGCTATTACCAATGCGGCTCTGATACCACGCTGTGGGGGCCCGACCTCCATCACGGGGCCGTGCCTCCTCGCCCGAGGAATCGCATTGGGTGGTGTCGTGTTATGCGGCACCCAACAGCACACATATAAGGAACACAGTATTACATAAATCAAAAGCGGAAGCTTACAATTATTCTTTGTAAATAATTTACATAAAATAGCTACAGCGGAAGTCTATAAACAGCTCACGATGAATATCTAAGAAGCACTCGAGAAGAGATCCAGCCCGCGGACTCCTCTCGCTAGCAACACGAAGACATGGCAGCGGCTAGGTTCTCCAAGTGTGACATGACTCGGAAGTTTCCGAGTCTCACCGGACAACGCTCTTTATAGCGTCGATGCTTACCTGCAAAACCACTTATATAGCAAGAGTGAGCACAAAGGCTCAGAAAGTCTTAATCGTCTCTCCTAAGACATGAAACTCTACATGAAAGTAACCTAAGACTTAAGCCTATCATTTGCGAAAAGACTCGCCTACGAGTTCATCCTTAACTTTCAGATTTTATCCATAATAGTAGTGACCTTGCGCCCAGCAACATTGGAACTCCACAATCAAACAAGAAACGCTTCATTCCAATGTTACTTATCCCAAGGTGAAAAATAAATTTAGTTTGCTCTGTCTCTACTTCAAACAAGGTTCTCATGCAGTTTAACATAATCATAGCAGCAATTATACTGTTGCAAACAGTTCCCACACAACTTGCTTACTACGTCACAACACAGTGAGCAAGCGGTACTCATAACCGCGAGGGACGGTGATTCGAATCAAACACTACCCGGATAACTCGACACATACGCCCGCCTCTGAAGACCCAACTCTGGCGTCCTTCATTACGTCGTATGTGGCAATCTTTCTCAGGCCACTAAACTGTAGAACCGGTCACGCCGTCTCGGGCTCATAGGTCTAACCAGACAATGTGGTATGCCTCTACAATCTAGTGAATCTGGTACATTGGTTTCCTGGTTCCCATATATCAGTAAGCATCCGGTACACAACTCAATATTTGCTCAGCGGGGCTGCATACGCTTCGGTCCTTGACCGACACGGGCAGAGCTACTCGACCAAGACCTCGTCTTGTCGCTACCTAACTCTCCTGCCTGGTCTCATCTTTAGAAACGTAAACTTTAGTTTGCCTCTCTTTCCAACCCCATTTATGTGATCCTAAAACAACGCTCGCGAGTAGATTCCAACTACTCGTCTTCTACCGGATGCCCTAGCCTATTTAGCACGGCCTTATTCTACAGCGATGACACAATGCTACCCTTGACCTCCGGGTCCATGTTTGGTTATGCATGTGGTGTATCAAACATCCTGGACCTAATGCACATACAATCCTTGACCAATAGTAGTGAACAAAGGGAAAACTTTAAAAACAATTTAAGTGCAAACCGGGGCTTGCCTTGGTTTTGCAGGTGACTTAAGTCAGATAAGATGAAGTTAGTTGCTGATGATGACTTGAGGCTTAATCCCTGCCTTCTTGCTCCTTGATCCAAGCTCAACTTCTTCTTTACTTATCCACGTTTAATCACTACGCGTTATGAAGATGCATACATGTTTAATTGTAAAACATTTGCTAACAAGTGCTAAGGACAAGTTTTTAAAACTGGAACTCTGTTTAAGAATTTAAAATGAAATTGGGGGTGGTGGTTGGGTGTGTGTTTAAGCACTATCATCAAGTGATGAGTGGAGTTTTATCACATGGGTGGGGATCAACTAATGGTTGAACAGAACACTAATTATCCAGGGCCCCAATGGAGCTGTAAATTTTCTTGGGAGTTCCTTGTCCAAAGAAAGTCCTCTGGACCAAAATTCAGAACATTTCACTGAGTGGATCACCCAGAACAATTCCCTAAGCATTTAGGCAAAAAGGAATTAATTCTGATTAAATTTGCACTTTCATGCAAATTCAAGTGAACTATAATTTCATACATAGCTCAGGGAGTATGCATGAATTTTCCTAGGATTTTTGGAGCTATGGAATGGCTAGAACTGAATTTCCAAGTTTTGGAAATCCTCTGAAAATGTTTCTGTATTTATTTGAACACAGAAACTTGGAATTAGAATTACCCTAACTAAATCAACTCCAAATGAGCTGAAACTTTTACAGGAGTCTCCTAACATCCTAAAGAATATCCCGGCCAAATTTGGGGAATTTTGGATGAACCAAACTCCCTATAAAATTCTTTTGCTGAGAAATTTTAAAGAATTCTCCAGACTTTTCTATTGGTTTTCATGCAAATTGGGTTGCATATTTGGCGAGGGTTTTTCATCCTGAATCCAACCCAATTTGAATCATTAAATTTAGAGCTTCCTAGCCAAAGTTATGCAGTTCTAAAGTTTAAACTAAATCTGGAATTCAAATTAATTCGGGAAAAGTTCAAACTCTGCCTGTGGGTCCACCCCACACGTGTCAGCCGCCGGAATCACACCACACGGGGCCACAGGACCCTTCCCGCGCCACCACATCGGATCCCGGGGCCGCAGCGGATCGAAGATTTAAAATATCGCCACTGACAGGTGGGACCGGCCGGTCGTCTTCAACCTCGGGCCGTTCTCTTTTTCCCGCGCCGCCCCCTCGCCGGAAGTTCGTCGGGGCTCGCCGGAGTCGGATTCCCGGCCGTCTCCCGGCTCGATACTCGCCGCCTGGGGGTTTTCAGGGGCGAGCAACTCATCTACGGGGTCAGCACAAGCTAACGGCGCTCGGAACTAGGTCGGCGACGTGCGCACCCTTCGGTGAAGCTTCGGCGCTGTGGTCCGAGCATCCTAGCCCGCCAAAGGGTCGGAGAATTTGCTCTAAAGCATCAGTGAAGGTCAGGAAAGCTCGGCATGGCCTCAAACTGGCTAGGAAATGGTGGCAACTCGGTTGTCACCGTGCGCCCGAGGGTCCCTGCCATGATCACCGCTCGGAAAGCTTGAAATTCGTCGCTAACCTGAGTTTTCTAGATAGGGTTGTGAAGGGGACTTAACCGCTAGCCAGTCTAGTGCTCATGTGCACGATTTGGTGGCCTAAAAACAACAATTACGATTGAATTTTGAGGATTTCTTACCCGGAGTCTCTTCACACGTGCCGAGAGCAAATCGCCAAATTATTGCTCAGGAGGTCATGGCTCGAGTGGAGGTTTGGCGAGGAGCAGCAGGGAACTCCGGCGCTCCTCTGGGTGTCCCAGCTCGGCCGTGAAAGCCTCTTGGTGGTGCTGTCCACGTGAGTCCGATGTCGGTTTCCAACGTTTACCCCTCGGCTTCGGCGCTGATCCTCAGATTACGGCCAACAGCAGCCCCGAACGCCGGAGCTGAGCTGGGGAACCTCTTGTGCACTCGCTGGCGCTCCCGTTTCGTGTGGACGGCTCGAGCAACCAGGCGCGCGAGCTGGTGGACAATGGAAAGAAACAGAGGCGTCGCCGGCAGCTGCTTTTCGGGCGCGGGAGCAGAAGAAAGCCGCGAGCACGAGTGAAGAACTTCGTGTTTGCCTCGGTGGGAAGGACAGGCGCCGGGTGAACCGCCTATGGCGCCCGCGCGTGGGGGGGGGGGGCAGCTCGAGCAGGAGGTGGCTGTGGCTGCTGCCTCGGTGGCGCCGGGAGCTCGGTCTAACGCGAGAGCAAAGACTTAGGTGCTAAGTTTTTCCTCCTCTTCTATGACAATTGGGCCCCACCAAGTTTCCTGCTCAAACATCTCCAGATTTTTGGCACATTGCAAACTTCACTCATATGGAGCTCAAATTCACAAGCCAATTGACAATTTGACAAGTTGTGCCTCAGTTTCAAATTTAAATTCAAATTTGGATGGAATTCACAAGTTCCTTTGATATTCCTATCAAAGCACCTCCAAATTTGCTCCAAATTTGCCCCCTCTACAATTTGAACCTGGGGAGTTTGAATATGCCCTCTGATCTTTGAGTTGGTCATTGCAAATACAACTTTTTAAACAACAGTTTGAATTTCCTCTTTTGAAACATGCCCTTCTTCTTTTTGGAAGTTACCCTCTTATTTCAAACTGAATTCAAAGTTTTATAGCACATGCCAACATTTTTATGAGTAAACAAAAGTTTTGGTAAGTCCCATTTCTTGTATTCAAACTCAACTTTATTCATAGCTCAAGTTCTCTATTTACATGTTTTGGGACTTTTACAGATCTCCACAGTTTGGCAAATAATCAATCCAAATGTTTGAAAGTTGAAAACTGAGCTGCATTTGTATAGTTGGACAAACTCCCTCCAAATTCAAATGTATATTTGAATTCTTTGCACCTTTAAACCCTTTTTGGAAAAATGGACAGCAAACCTTTTCAAAAATTAATGAAACTTTGCCTACCCACTAATTTGGACCTAAGGAATCCAAATATGCAATTTGATTCTTGTGTTAGCTGCTGCAAACAAGAGTTTCAACACAACAGTTTGAATTACCATTGTGTCCTCCCCTCATTTGAAATTTGAGTTGAACATTTAGTTGAAAACCATATTTTTAAACCCTTCCATTGCACTTGAGTACTTCAACTCTGTGGTCTTAATCCACCTAGGGTCCAAACATGCAAGTAACCCTAAGTTCGTTTTAGAAGAATCTCTCATGTGTTATCATAGGTGTAAGAAGTTTAAACTAGCCCTCTTTTTCATACACATGACACCAACATTTGTGCAAACTCAAGTGTCTTTGTATTCATGCTTTTGGGACCTTTACATAATCATTCATAGAAAAACTTTCCGCTGCTGCCATTGCTAGAAGGAAGGCCCTGCCACCAAGGAGGAAGTTAGGTAGGTCCTCATTACCCATCTTACGACGTCGCCGCTGTTTCTACGCATCCGTTTTCTTCGCCCCCTTCGAACAGAAATTTTTTCGTGTGAACAGATCACGTTTTGATCAGTTTTTGATGGTGGAATTGATCTAGATCTTGAGTCAAGATCATCACCACGTCCACACTTAATCCAAGCACCCTTGTTCATCATAAAACCCCATGAAAGCACGTTAAAATATGCAAAAACACGTACAAACTGGATTAATAAAACAGCACCATAGGAATTGCATTCATCTACCCCATTGCATCTTGAGTAAAGTTTGTGCATGATCTTTGATTGCTGTAAATTTTGTATGTGCGTGATCGTGAGTAGAAGAACAAGCTCAAGAGGTCATCTACGAGGAACTACAGTACCAAGACTTCGAGACACTCGGACAACAAGAACCACGGGAGCAAGGCAAGTGCCTCTTTACCATATTGATCCCATGTTTTGAAACTGTTTAGTTTGCGAAAATGTGTATGCTTGAGTCAACTTGATGGGACACCCTTTTATAGGAGTTTACTAGTTTTGTTAACCATCCTTTTCGCTGGGAGAGTTGATGAGTCGGGTATGGTCATTTTTTTCCTTTTTGTTTCGCTTAATTCACGGGATACAGGAAGCTGAAATAAAACATTTCTAGCTACTGCACTCATATGAATAATGATGATGAGATCTTGATGATGTAATGGGCATGGAATTGGGGAGATCTAGGCAAGCTTGGTTCGTGAATGTTGCTGGATGAGATGGTTGTACTTGCCGTAGATCTAAGGACCGGTTCATGCGAGAATATGCCAGGAAAACAGTGCCACCACAAGGCCATGTATGGGTGTGGCTTAGCTGATTAATTAGGTGTGTTGCAAGCTTGTTATGGACCGTGGATGGCGCGGGGAATGGTAGTCGAGAGAGGACTGCCCTGGGAATTGCATGGCACAAGAGGGGACCCGTGGGTGGGAGAATGGTGATTCGAGCCTGCCGGTGAAACCTCAGTGAGTCCATATATTTAGTAGCCCCTTTGTAAAGGCTATTTTGTGATCTATTGGCCATACACCGACGGTTGTGTACTGGTATAATGGAGGTTCTGCAGTCGCCGACGGGTGGCTAAATCACGAACTTGTGAGTAAAGTGGTGCCACCTCTGCAGAGTGTAAAACTATCATGATAGCCGTGCTTCCGGTCACAAGCACCTGGTCAACTTCCATGATTAGAGGGAAAACATGGGATGGATATTCGATATGGTTATGGTATGGTCACTGAGATTGGTTTTGTAACTGTTTTGAGTCATGAAAATGAGTTTGGCTTCGGTTATAGGAATATGAGATGGTTATGAATATTTATGTGCATGAGATGAACTTGACAAAGATTAATGGCTGGATGAGACTTGATAAATGGTGAATTATGGTGAAGGAATATTGATGAAAGAATGTTGCTGTTTTACTTGGTTATATTGGGATAAATTTCACCTAGAAATAGTTGCTGTTTTTATCATGTTTGTGAAATAAAATTTGCTTGCTGCAATGAGCCTTTTTTTCCTACCTTGTTGAAAGCTACATGTCAATCTTTTCCCGCACTTGCTGAGTACGACATGTACTCACCCTTGCATTATCACATAAACATCAGCAACAGGAGAAGTGTACTTCGAGGACCATGTGGAGTACTAGGCGTGCGAACTACCGTCAACATGCCTGTGGAGTTGAAGATGGAACCTGCTGCTATTTAGTTATTTCCGCTGTCGTTTAGAGACTTCCGCTGCAAGTATAAGTTAGAGATTCATGAGTGAGACAATGAGTCGATGTAATAAAGTACTTAAACTTTATTCATGGTTATATTCTGAATTCAGTTTGTGGATTACATGTGTATGTGTGATGAACATCTTGGGCACACATATGCATTAACTTGGTTCTGTTTTTGGAACCGGGTGTCACAGATTGGCATCAGAAAAACGTTGACCGTAGGATGCAGGACTAGTAGAATGGACACTCTAAAACACATAGGCACACCCCTCTAAACCGCTATTTTTGAAAATTGCTTGCTGCTGCACTTTTCTTGTCAAATCAGCCACCGCAAAGAGCTATTTTCAGCCCCTCTTTTCTGTTCTTTTGGACAGCAACGCCTTTGCTTTCTTGCTCCATAGTTTCTGAAGTTTTGGGAGTTATTTCTTCCTTCTCTAAAGTTTCTCGTGTCTTATTTATAGATACCGGTGACCAGGAGCACAGCACGCACAAGGGCTCGTCCACCACCACGTGGGAGTGCTCTTAACCCCATTGAGGTGTCCGATGGACCATATTGGGAGGAAGTGAAGACGGAACCTTGTGATGAAGTTGAAGTCAATAGTTATATGCATGAGGAAGAGGATCGGAAAGAGGTGGAACCATTCGAAGACGACATGGAAGATGATCCACAAGAACAGCATTGGTACGCACCTCAGGAGGAGTTTCACGCGGGCTTACGCCCCGTGGGGCCTCATGAAACTATGACGGGAGGAGATGAACCCGAGGAGGGGCCACCCCTTGCTGAGACCAATAATGAAGGTGATGAATGGGTCAACCATTAAGTTCAAGAATTTCGGTCCGATGGAATGGAACGAGGACACACATCCAGGGAGCTCAAAGAATTTCTGGATTGCTGCAGCTTATACCCGGAGTATCTCCTCAAGAAGGTCCCTCGTCGCAGACATGAAGAGTGGAAGGCTGATGTAACCATCCTATCTAACGGTAGGGTTGTCACTCGGCACTTCACACCCAAATGGAGAGCTACAAGGGCAGAAGCTATCGATGATGCTGCATGGGAAGCACTCGCCGGACTGTGCTACGCCTTCCATGAGCAGCTTGAGGGCACCACTTTTGAGCTGCACCCATGTCGGAAGAGTGGCACAAGGGAGATCGTTGGACCCCATGTAACAGCCCTTTCCAACCCACAAGCTGCTGACAAGTCACCAAGGTTGCTCGTGGAGTTAGGAAACCGCTATGCTAGCGCACAAGAAGAGATCCGTTACCTCCGCAGGAAGTTGTATTTGTTGGAGAAACAAGAGGAGACTCGTGCCAACGCGGGAGCAAATGGAGCACCAGCGTCATCTAAACCTACATGGACAGCCAACTCGCGATGGCGTGTGCCCATGTATGGACTACCCCCGTCACACGGCGAGAACGGCACCGGTGCACATGATTAAGTTTAGGATTCCCATTAAATAAGCTGTAACCGAAACGTTTAGATCGTAGTAGATTTAATAAGAGTGGTGTGTTGAACTTTTGTGATGATTGCTTGGTTTGTGTGCTGATGTGAGTTGTGTGACGCTTCGGCGAATGTCTACATCCACACATAGTGGAGATATATGAGATGCTTCGGCACGTGTTCACATCCTCATATAGGCTGAAATTAATAAAAGAAGATATTTAGTTTGTACACCTTGATACATATAGTTGGGGGGAATCAATCTAAACTTCTATTTCCATTCTACTCTACTCTCTCTCACAGATGGTGAGGGAAAACGCCAGCCGTCAAAGGAGGAACGCCCGTGGCAACAATGAACCACAAGAGGATGGCAACATTGAAGTTCCTGAAAATGCTAACCCCCGGGCTGATGCAAACAACCTTGAACGGTTGATGGCTATGCAGAACCAGCTCATGCAAACTATGATACAAACGTTGGGACAGCTGCAAGCCAAAAACAACAACAATCCTAACCCCGTTCCTGCACCCCCACCGCCACCACCGCCGGCTCACAACAGATTTGGAGAGTTCATGAGGACTAGGCCGCCTACTTTTGGACAAGCTAATGATCCCATGGAGGCTGATGATTGGTTAAAGTCCATGGAAAAGAAGCTTGCTATTGTTCAGTGCAATAATCGGGAGAAAGTTCTCTTCGCATAGCACCAACTTATGGGAGCAGCCGCTGACTGGTGGGACACTCTTTGCAATGGTCATGTCAACCAGGAGACTATCACTTGGGCTGAATTCAAGGAGAGTTTCCGCTCTCATTACGTCCCTGCTGGAGTCATGATGCTTAAAAGACAAGAGTTTGAAGGTCTCAGCCAAGGAAGGAAGTGTGAAGGCCCGGCCCGGGAATCGCAGTGGGTGGTGCCGTGCGATGCGGCACCCAACAGCAAGCACGAAAAGAGACGATAAGAACATAACGGAACCATTTTGTTACTCAATATAATTTCTTTTACAACATAAGTACACACGCAGCGGAAATTAAAACTAGCTGGACAAACTACTCACTCTCGACCCTAACTACGCCGAAGAGAAGTCGTTCAGCCCATGAACGCTTCCTACTAGCTTCACCAAAGAAAGGCAGCGGCTAGGTTTCCGATGAGTTGAACAAACCGTGAGGTTCATCATCTCACCGAACAACCCTCTTCATAGCAGGCATCCTGCTACCTGCAAAAACAACTCAGAAGCAACCGTGAGCACTAAGGCTCAACAAGACTTACCCGTCAATCCTAAACACGCAACTCTACATGCAGGGGTAGTAAGACAGTAGGCATAGGAATTTGCAAAATGCAGCTTGACTAAACTTGATCCTTATATTCAGATTCTTTTAGCCTTCATTTTAGTGGTCCTCATGCCTCACAACATCGGAAGTCCACAATCAAACAAGAAACGCTTATCCCGATGTTGCTAGACTAAGGTGGAAATGAAATTTAGTTGGCTCTATATCTACTTCAGTCAAGGTTCCAATACAGTGATTAATCCACAAACAGCAAGTTAAGAGACTTAGTTCATCTTCTTACTAAGTCACGGCGCAGTGGGCAAGTATGCTCAATCATCTTCCGCGAGCGACGGTGATTCGAATCAATAACAACCCGGAATACACGACACATACACCCGCCTCGAAAGACTCTCTCAAGAGCTCTTTCTTACGTTGTATGCAGCAACCTTTCACACGACACCCCAACATAGAAAAACGCTTCGCGCCGAGCAGGATGGTCCTCTACGCGGACACGTCGAAGTTGCCCGCTAAAGGATTTACATCTCCCGCCTTCTCAACGCCATTCCCACGCGAAGGATGTGTTTCTATATCACGGTCCATCGAGTTACATCGGTTTCATGAGTCCCATACCCCACTATATATCCGGTACAGCTCAATCTTGTCCAGCAGGGCCGCATACATACGGTCCTTAACCGACACGGACGGGGCTACAACCAACCTCCACATTTGCCTTACCATCCCGGTCCAGGCCAAATGTGGTCTCAAGCATTGTCACACCCATCGCAGGTCGAGACCAACCTTGAGCGCTCCATCCTACAGGAACATCCCCGTCCCCATCTCATATTCATAAGGGTGCTCTTATCATTTATCTCTCGCGAGTAACTCCATTACTCGAACTTTCTCGCGAGTAGCTTTTTACTACTCGACTTCTACCGAGCTAGCTACAACATTAGCCTAGCATCTATAACGAGGCAAAGCCTACACTAAACCTTCTAATGAGGGATGTAATAGGCATGCAAGTGGGTTTCAATCATCCTAGACATAATGCACTCAAGTCTAATAACCATGAGGTGAAGTAAAGCAAAATTTAAAATGGTAACGATATGCAAACCGGGGCTTGCCTTGCTCAACGGTTTTGTTAGAAGGTAGGAGTTAGTCTTCCTCCGGAGAATCCGCCAAACTCGTCACGAGATGGAGATCCTCGCTGCAGAGTCGAGTCCTCGTCGCACGTCGACGTCACGTGAGCTATTATGTTGCAATGCACATATATTTTAGAAGCAATTTAGAAACTGTTTCAAAACTGTGGTTCAAGTTAACTCACACCTAAAAGGGACAAACAACAGCAAGGTTTCTGTTGTTGGATCTACAACCTTAGAGATGATGAAAGCTAGGTGAAAAGGAGAATCTAGTAATCACCATGTGATTAAGTCCATTATATGAACACTTAAACCTAAAAGATGGTAGCTCAAGTTCCAGAGGTCCAATGAAGCTGAGAATTTAACCACAGCCTCTATGGAAGATATTTAGGCAGTGTGCAAAGATTGAGCTCATGAAATGGCTCAAGGTGATCACAATAATTCCTTATGTGATTTTCACTAATCTGCCTTTACCCCCTGGAAATTAAGCATTCCTATGCTGCAAAGTGGACATTTTATGAAGTACAAAATGTTCTGAGTCCATAGGAATTGGTTTTACCATTTTTGGAGTTTGCTACATGGAGATATGGAGTTTACAAAGAATGGGGAAAAGCTGAAATTGTCTCTGTTCATTTTCCCATTTTTCAAAGACATAAGGAATGAACACATCATTTGACCAAGCAAATGAGGTCCAATGCCTCTGAAATTTTTACTGAAGTTCAGGAATATTTGGAAGAATGTCCTGTCCAAATTTGGGAATTTTCCAATAAACAGAACTCCTGTAAAAATTCATACAAGGTTTTACTTAAATGAATTAATGAGCCAAATTCAGGGATTTTCATAAACATTGGTCTGCAGCCCTGGATAGTACTCTTTGAGAGGAATTCAAAATAATTTGTTTCACAATTTTTGGACACTCCTACACAAAGTTATGGCTCTCCAAAGTTTGAACTAAAGTGGGAAAATCTGGAAAATGTTTAAATGCTGACAGTGGGTCCCACCTGTCATCCCTAACCTCCAGACTCGCGCCAAACACACCAGTGGCGGCCCACTCTGGCGAGGTCGCCGGAAAACCAGTTCCCAGCCACCTCCAGACCCCCTGCTGGCCGCCCCCCCATATTTCCCCACGCTGAACACGTTGGTGAGGTCGCCGGCGGCTGAAACTCGCCGGAAAATAGGGCGCACCGGTCACAGCAAACCCTAGAGCTCTGGCGAGGTCTTGCACGGTGAATTTTCCACCAAATGGCCGGTTCTTGGGCTCTACAGCACCAGGGGATCATGTAGAAGACCGGCATGAGGTCTAAACCAGCTGGAGATGGCTCTAAACCTATCGGCACCGTGCACCCGATAGGGTCCAGCGGCATACCCTCTAAAAGAGCTCGGATTGCTCACTCTACACTCAATTTCTTGGTCTAAAATCGATGGAGGAGGTGTGCTAGACCGTTAACATCCTGTGTGTGAAGTTTAAGTCCCAACAAACACGAATTGAGGACGAATTTTACAATTCCTTACCTCAAGGTCCGTTTCTGCCGCCCGGGAGAAAAACTTGAAATTCTCCCTCTGTGATCCATGGCTGGGGCTGACCTTTGGAGGTGAGCAACTAGACTTGTTGGTGCACAGATGGGGTGGCTTGCTTGGGCGTGATCCCTTCTGGTTTGGGCTGTCCACGGCGTCCAGTTTTGGTTGCCTGAGTTTGAACTCGGGAGCAGAGGAAACCTCGCTGTTTCTAGGCGCCAGCAAGCATGGAACAGCGGAGGAAGGGTGCTAGCCGGCCAGAGCACTCATGGGCGAAGGTCTATGCTGTGGAGACCTCAAGCATCTGGTGGCTAGGTGGCTGGGTAATCGGGAGAAGAAAATGGGCGCTGGTTGTGTTCTGCTCGGGAGAGAAACCCACGGGAGCGAGGCAGAGCAGGAGAAGAGTGGAACTTCGCCTGTGCAGCCTTCGGGAGGAGATAAGGGCAGAGGCAAACCGACTGAAAAAAAGAGGAGCTGGCACCGGAGATTGCCGTGCGCGATCGGTGCTCAGCCGAGGAAAACAGAACCGAGTCGGTTTGCCCGAATGTGTGTATGACATGTGGGGTCCACAGCCACAATTCTTCCTCTTATCCCCCAATTCCGTTTAAAATAGCAAACGAGCTCCGAATTCGATCAAACTTCGAGGATAGTTCAAAAGAATTATGAGGAACTCAAATCTGAAATCAGATTTTGAAATTGAGTTTGTTTGGTTCAAAATTCAAATTTAAGTTTGAATTTGAACGTGCCCTGATTTTATCCTCGGAATAAATAGTATATGAAACCTAAAATTCTCCAAATTTGAAACTTAGGCTCTTGAATACATGAGAAATGCATCTATGCTCTCACATATGGGCCTTTGTACAATCTGAATAGGAATCTTTTCAAAAGGATTCAAATTACATTTAAATTTCCTCCACTCTACTCATAGAGAAGGTGCACATGAGTTAGAGTTTTTGGAAGTCTAATTCTTCCCCCTAGGTTAACATGTGTTGAGCATGTGCTAGAGAAAATTTTTAACTCCCTCACATGTCCATATGTGTGTTCATCATTTCATGTGACACAATTATAGTCTTTTGTTGCCATAACTTTGTTTTATGAGCTGACATCAAACTTTACAAAAGTTAGGGCTGTTACATTCCTCCCCCCTTAAAAGAATCTCATTCCGAGATTACAAAAAGAAAGAAGAAGGGAGAGTGACTACTGGACATATGGTACAAACAAGTCGGGAAAATTTAAACAGAGAAATTCCTCGCTTTCCCACGTGGCTTCATCAGCAGTGTGGTTGCTCCACAAGACTTTGTAAAATCGCAATGTCCGATTTCTTGTGGCGCGAGTCTTCTCGTCAATAATCTGTATCGGATACTCAGAATAGGTGAGATCCGGTTGAAGATCCTCAATGTTCTCCATATGAACCGCGGTCGGGTACTTAAGACATTTCCGCAGTTGAGAGACGTGGAAAACATTGTGAATACCCAAAAGTGACGTCGGTAACTCCAGACGATAGGCCACGGGTCCGCATATCTCAGTGACAGCAAACGGCCCAATGAATCGTGGAGGAAGCTTTCCCTTCACTCCGAAACGATGAACTCCTTTCATCGGAGAGACACGAAGATAAATGTGGTCCCCGATTTCGAAGTGAAGAGGTCGACGTCTTTTGTCTGCATAACTCTTCTGCCGAGATTGAGCAGCCTTTAAGTTGGCTTGAATCACTCGCACTCGTTCCTCGGCTTCATTCACAAGATCAATCCCGTAGACTACTCTCTCGCCGGACTCACACCAATTCAGTGGTGTGCGGCACTTCCGGCCATAAAGAGCTTCATACGGGGCCATTTTGATGCTGGATTGATAACCGTTGTTATATGAGAATTCTGCTAACGGTAGATGGTCATCCCAATTCTTCCCATGATTGATGACACATGCCCGTAGCATATCCTCCAGAATCTGATTTACTCTCCCTGTTTGACCATCAGTTTGCGGATGATACGCTGAACTCCTGATTAACTTGGTTCCCAAGGAAGCATGCAGTTGCTCCCAAAATCTGGATACGAACAACGCACCTCGATCAGACACGATGGTGCGGGGAACCCCGTGTAAACACACGATTCTTGAGATGAACAGCTCCGCATACTTCTTTGCCACATATTTGGTATGGACTGGAATAAAATGTGCTGTCTTGGTCAAACGATTGACGATTACCCAAATAGAATCATGCTTGTTGCTGGTCATGGGTAAACCGACGATGAAGTCCATACTAATGTCTTCACACTTCCATGCTGGAACCTTCAGCGGTTGAAGTGGTCCAGCTTTCCGCATATGGTCGGCTTTAACCCGCCGACACGTATCACACTCGGATACGTACTTCGCAATCTCTCTTTTCATCCGTGTCCACCAGAACTTAGATTTTAAGTCTTGGTACATCTTGTTGCTTCCGGGATGAATGGAGTACTTGGATAAATGTTCCTCATCCAATATCTTCCTCCGTAATTTCATGTTTTGGGGTACAACTATACGGTTGTTAAACCATAGAGTACCCTCTTCATCCTTGTGGAACATCTTCAATTCACCGCTGTCCACTCTCCTCCGGATATGAGACATACCTCTGTCTCTCTTCTGAGCCTCTACAATCTCATCTCGGACTGTAGGAATAAGAGCGAGGTTGAACAGCGACCCATAGGGAACTAAGCGTAGGCTTGGTTCTCCTTCTTCATGTGCAGCCATGGCTAAATGGTGAACGTGAGCTTTCCGACTAAGTGCGTCGGCAACCACATTCGCTTTACCCGGATGGTAATGAATTTCAAGTTCATAGTCCTTGATCAATTCGAGCCATCTTCGCTGCCTCATATTCAGTTCTTTCTGTGTGAAGATGTACTTCAAGCTTTTGTGGTCAGTGTAGAGATGTACTAGATTGCCTAGTAGATAATGTCTCCACATTTTCAATGCTAAGACCACTGCAGCTAGTTCAAGGTCGTGCGTCGGGTAATTCTGCTCATGACCCCTCAGTTGTCGGGATCCATACGCGACCACACGTCCTTCTTGCATCAACACACAACCCAAACCGATGCCGGATGCATCACAATAAACATCAAACGGCTTCGTAGTGTCCGGCTGGGCCAAAACTGGAGCTGTAGTGAGATACTTCACTAAAGTTTGAAAAGCTTGTTCGCATGAATTGCTCCAATCATACTTGGTGCTTTTCTTCAACAGCTCCGTCATAGGTTTAGCGACTTTGGAGAAGTTTGGAATGAATCTCCGGTAATAACCCGCTAAACCTAGGAAACTCCTCACTTCATGAACAGATGTTGGAGATTTCCAATTCAGCACTTGCTCGATTTTACTTGGGTCCACAGCGATGCCTTCCGCTGAAATAATATGCCCAAGAAACGGCACTTTGCTGATCCAAAACTCACATTTACTGAACTTTGCATAAAGTTTGTGATCTCTCAAGCGTTGGAGTATAATACGCAAATGTTCAGCATGTTCTTCTTCTGACTTTGAATAGACCAAAATGTCGTCGATGAAAACCACGACGAACTTGTCTAACTCCGGCATGAACACATAGTTCATGAGATACATAAAATGAGCCGGAGCATTGGTCAATCCAAAGGACATGACAAGATATTCATAAAGACCATATCTTGTCGAGAACGCCGTCTTAGGTACGTCTTCTGCCCGGATTTTTATCTGGTGATACCCGGACCGAATATCCATCTTGGAAAATACCTTACCACCCACTAGTTGATCGAACAAAATATCGATGCGCGGTAGTGGATACTTATTCTTGATAGTGACAGCATTCAGTGGACGATAATCTACGCATAGTCTCAAAGTCTCGTCCTTCTTCTTCACGAAGAATGCGGAACAGCCCCAAGGTGATGAACTTGGGCGTATAAAACCTTTGTCCATGAGGTCATTAAGCTGCTCCTTCAATTCTGCTAGCTCCTTCGGTGCCATTTTGTATGGTCGCCGAGAAATAGGTGTTGTTCCCGGTGCTAGTTCAATCTTGAACTCTACATCACGTTCAGGCGGCATGCCCGACAAGTCTTCGGGAAACACATCTGGATATTCACATACCACTCGAATATCCTCAAGTTTAGGAGCTTCAATCTGATGCACTGCTGCAACTCGTTGTGATGGATCCACAAGATTCAATGTGTTGCAACCGTGTATTGGGGAGTTCAGTTGGACAGTCCGAGAGCTGATGTCAAAGATAGCTCCATAATGTGTCAACCATGCCATCGCCAAGATAATATCAATCCTTTGGCCTTTGAGTATGATAAGGCTCGCATTATAGATGTTTCCACCCAAACATAAAGGTGCCCGTGAGACCATTTCATCTGTTGATATCCTGCCTCCGGGTGAGCTGATATGAAACGGATGCTTAACTGTGCTAAATGGAAGATTATTCGTCAGCACATAGTCTCTGCTAATAAAATTGTGGGTGGCTCCGGAATCAAACAACACGAAAGTGGGCTGTTCATGTAAAGTGAACATGTCCGCCAAAACTGGTTCGCCTTTTGCAATGTCCTCAATAGCAGTATAATTAACCCTGCCAGCTTTTGAAAGATTCTTCTGTGAAGGTTCACGATGCTGATCTGAGCATTGATGAGACGACACACAAGTGTGTCTCTGCTCAGCTCCACGACGGTTTCGTGCTGCAGAAATCCTCAGCTCTCTACTAACACGAGGTGGAGATAATTCATGCCTAGCTGGTGGCGGTAGGGTTGCACGAATAATTCCTGACAGCTGCTGTTGAGGTGGAGGCTCATAAGTGAGTAACTCCAGCCGTGGTTGTGAGAGTTGCACCACAGGCTGAATTTGTTGCCTAACTGGCGAGTAATACCGCACTCGATAGTTTGGACGAACCTCGATGTCACGGTCCGGCGGTATACTTCTTTTCAGCTCCGCTTCACAACGGAGATGCATGTCTTCTTTAATGATAGCGGCATTTACCAACTCATTGTAAATACCGTTATTGAACAAAGTCACTTGTTCCTGAAGTTCGACATTCAAACCTCAGAAGAAATAGTCGCACTTCAACGCTTCCGAGTCTACCATATGAGTGGCGTATTGCATCAAGTCTTCAAACTCTTTGAAGTACTCGTACGCACTCCTTTCTCCTTGCGTTAATTCCAAAAAGTCTTGGTACTTTGTTCGTAGAATTCCCGAACAAATGTGACGTGCCCGAAAAACATTCCGGAATTCATCCCACGTCACTCGATGACCTTCAGGAAGAGTAGCGATGTACTCTGCCCCCCAAGCTCCAGCAGCTCCGTGGAGTTGTTGAGCGGCAAATAAAGTCTTCTGATATTCATCGCACTCAAGCATATCGAATTTGGCTTCAATACATTGAAGCCAATGAGCCGACTCCAACGGTTCTTTCGCTTCCGAGAAAACCGGTGGTTGTCTTGCTAGAAAATCCAGATAGGTGCTTGGCGGGGAATTTTTCTGTAGTGTCTCCTGTCGTATGCTTTGTCGCACCAACAGATCCAGAGACTCAGCCATCCTTGCCATGATTTCCGCCAATCCGGTTGACGATGTCGGCACTTCTTGTTGTGGCGAATTACTTTTGCCGTGACTCGACTCACCAACCTCACTCCTGGAATGAGCATGATCCATGCTGCAAGAGTGAGCAATTTACGGTTAAAATTCAAAGTTTAAACTCAACTTGAATTGAAAACATAACCGTAAAAGCATCACATCAATATTGCAGCATTACACAAGCTAACTAGGGTTTCGACAATACTGAAATCTATCAAATGTGAGCAAGTTTGTCCAAACCCTTAATTCCATCAGTAGGACAAATTGAAAAATAACTCAAGAACATGTTATGGAGCTTAGAGAAGTCTGAAACATCCCTGTCCACAACAAGTCTTAAGTTACATAGGCAATAAGCACTACTCTGTTCAGAATGACCAATTGGTCTTAACCCCAGAATTTAAATATAAAAATGGCAATTTCATGTCTCAAGTTGAATATCAAAGTTATAGTTAACTTTAATATCTTTCCAACGAGTAGTCATTTGCCTTCATATCAGTTTTGGATCAAAAGTTGTGATATTTCAAAGTTAACAGAAATCTGGAACAATTTTGACAGCACCTCCTTTGAAAGTGGCTGTTTTGTCCGCAAGATTTCATACAACTAAACTCCAAATCTGGAGAAATTTTGAACTACAAAGTCATAGCATATATCACCAGCTTTCCAACAGTGTATTACTTGACCCTTAGAAAATTTTCTACAGAAAGTTATGGTCGAAATACAGAAATTTCCAGAGAGCAATTTGTGTCTGCCCTGTTTTTGGACATTTCACACTCCTATGAGAATTTCATCCATTTGGAGGGTGATTCTGATCTGGAGTTCTACTGAAGAGTTGTAGAGTAATTCAATAGCTTTCCAGAAATGTATCACTTACCTCCATTGGTTCAACCCAACAAATGTTATGTCCTGTTCAACTTCAGCAAAATTCTGCCGGAAACAGGGGAGGTTTATTCCTAAGTCTTTGTGAATAAATCTATACTCCCAATTGACTCTTAGTTCAATATAGGAGTTCATCACCCCCTAATAGAATCCTAGACTCCAAATTTACCCTTTTTCTTTTCAAACCTTCATTTTCATGCAGTTCAAAACACATCTCGGTACTACGTTGCCTCACCAAATTAAAATCCTATCCGGCTTTATACCGGCTTATACGTCTCAAGTGGTGGCACTAAAACGATCACTCGCAAACGTTGTCTACACGACATGTACTAACGTGGTTAAGGTACCTGCAGAAGACCACTCAATAATGATGCACACAATGTTTTATCATTTCAGGCAGGTCCATATCGTAGGAAAAACATACGCCCCGTATCATTGCCATACGGGCCGTCCTTGAGTCAAGCCACGTCTCAAGGTACATGATCGGGTTATTCACCACCCGACGGGGGCTCCACACCTTTGCAATAAAGCACACCGGTGGAACAGCGCTTTCGTAAGCCTCATAGGACATGAAGAGTCCTAGAGAAATTACTTCGTGTTACAAACCACACGATGGGGTCTCCTCCTCTTGCCCCTGGGTTTGCGCACTGGAGGCTAGTGCCATTCATATGTCTCTAAGACATGGAGAGTCTTAGAAACATATTCACTTCCTGTACGTTGCTGAACGGGACATCCCACACTACTTTCCTCGTATGGGTGAGCTAACCGAAATTAATCCGCTTTCGGTGGCGTTCCTTACCATTCTTACCTCCACGTAGGTGCGTCGTTACTGAATTGAAATACTAAAGAGTAACACACTGTTAGCTTGCCACCTTAAGTAACTATGCTATTTATAATCCTTATGTGGGCATACTATACGTTCCTCACTCGTATACTCCTAAGTTTTCAAAAATATGCTCTTTTCATGCGTGCTATTCCCAATGCGGCTCTGATACCACGTCTGTGAAGGCCCGGCCCGGGAATCGCAGTGGGTGGTGCCGTGCGATGCGGCACCCAACAGCAAGCACGAAAAGAGACGATAAGAACATAACGGAACCATTTTGTTACTCAATATAATTTCTTTTACAACATAAGTACACACGCAGCGGAAATTAAAACTAGCTGGACAAACTACTCACTCTTGACCCTAACTACGCCGAAGAGAAGTCGTTCAGCCCGTGAACGCTTCCTACTAGCTTCACCAAAGAAAAGCAGCGGCTAGGTTTCCGATGAGTTGAACAAACCGTGAGGTTCATCGTCTCACCGAACAACCCTCTTCATAGCAGGCATCCTGCTACCTGCAAAAACAACTCAGAAGCAACCGTGAGCACTAAGGCTCAACAAGACTTACCCGTCAATCCTAAACACGCAACTCTACATGCAGGGGTAGTAAGACAGTAGGCATAGGAATTTGCAAAATGCAGCTTGACTAAACTTGATCCTTATATTCAGATTCTTTTAGCCTTCATTTTAGTGGTCCTCACGCCTCACAACATCGGAAGTCCACAATCAAACAAGAAACGATTATCCCGATGTTGCTAGACTAAGGTGGAAATGAAATTTAGTTGGCTCTATATCTACTTCAGTCAAGGTTCCAATACAGTGATTAATCCACAAACAGCAAGTTAAGAGACTTAGTTCATCTTCTTACTAAGTCACGGCGCAGTGGGCAAATATGCTCAATCATCTTCCGCGAGCGACGGTGATTCGAATCAATAACAACCCGGAATACACGACACATACTGTAAGTGCATCAAGGATATCCCTTGTGGGTTTTGGCTAATTGATGACGAACATATGAGATCCTAATGAAACTATTAAGATGATTGCAGGATAAACAAAGTGAACTGGCTCGGCACACACACACAAAAAGGTGAAAAATAGAGTGGTGCCCGAAAAGGAAGAAGTTAGTGAAATTTAGAGAAGCAAAGTAGATATAAATGTATAGGTGGTGTGTGAGAGAGACACATCCCAAGAGCTCATGACTTTGCGTAGGGGTAAGGGGTTTAAAAATCAACTAAAATCCACTGAAAACCGGACTAGTCCGTTCATGGACCGGACTAGTCCGTTAAACTTTCTGAAAGACGCAAACATAGTGCACCGGACTAGTCCACCTTGTGAACCGGACTAGTCCGGTCAGGTCACTGGAACGCAACCGGACAAGTCCGGTTTTAGACCGGACTAGTCCGGTCATGTCTCTGTTGTCCTCCTTAGAGACTACGGACTAGTCCATCCAGCAACATGACTAGTCCGCTAAAGTTTCTGAAAACCCATCTCACATAGTACCGGACAAGTCCGGTTTGGGGACCGGACTAGTCCGGTTAACCCACTGGAAGTAGGCCGGACAAGTCCGATCATATACCGGACTAGTCCGGTAGTAGGTTTAACAACGGAAACTTTTTGGAAAAGCCTATAAAAAGAGGTCCTTCGGCTTTTCCCCAATAAGACATGACTCATATTGTCAAAAGCTGAAACCCTAGCGCCGCCACCTGTCCCAAGAGCCCAAAAAACACATCTCCCCACACATCTAAGGTGCAAAAAGGTGAAGATCAATAAAATACTTGGATTTGGGATTGGGAGATCGTCGTTCCTTCGTTGTGAGCTCTTGGGGTTTGATCTCTCTACACTCATATTCTGCATTGTAATCTTTTTGAGTGTATTTGATCAACTTCTCATTGTAATTCTTGTGGGAGCCCTCAACGTGTGAGGTTGCCCCATAAAAACGGTGATTACACTTGATAGTGAAGTCAAGTCGGCCTGTGTGGTGACTTGAAGAGGGAAAGGGTTGGGAACCCGGCTTTGTGTGAGCTTCCTCAACGAGGACGTAGATCTCTTGGTGAGATCGAACCTCGGTAAAAATTAGTGTCTTTTGTCTCTCATTTGTTTTACATCTTGACACATTAGATTACTAGTTTGCTAGTCATCGTTTGAGTTCTTTACGAGTTTGCACGTGCATACATACTATAAATTTAAGTTATAAAAACTGTTGTTCTTATTCCGCTGCTATAAGATAAAACTTGTGAGACACACTTAATCAACTCAAACAATTCAGCACACCGGACTAGTCCGCCCACACAACCGGACTAGTCCGGTCAGTCAAATTTCTGACAACTTTATTAAGTGTGTAGGAATTCTTTAAAGGCCTATTCACCCCCCTCTAGGCCACATTCAATTGGTATCAGAGCCAAGTTCTCCATCAACGAGACTCACATCTCGGAGAGATCAATGGCCTCTGAGAAGAACAACGATATCCCGAAGACGAGCAACAACGATGAGGAGCAAGAAGCCAAAGCCTTCGATGTGCTGAAAGAAAACCCACATGACGATAAAGAAGTGAGGCAGCTAAAAGCACTCCTGAGAAAGAAACTGCTGGCACAAAAAGGAAAAGAGGAAGAAAAGACGATGGGGAGTGGTCATCACGACTACTCCCGGTATCCTTACAACTACAACCGACTCAATTCAAATAATCATTATCTCTCTATTCCTATGGGAAGGCCTCCACAGTTTGATGGAAGTGACTACACCATGTGGAAGTACAACATGAAGATGCATCTGATATCCCTGAACCCTAGTCTGTGGCACATTGTTTGCACAGGCATCGACATTCCGGACACGGATGATGAACTCACCCCAGAACAAGAACAAGAGATTCACAGAAACGCACAAGCCGTCGCCGTGATCACATCATCACTAAGCAGAGAGGAATTCACAAAGATCGATGGGTTAGAAAGTGCAAAAGAAATCTGGGATACCCTCAAGACAGCTCACGAAGGAAATAGGTCAGTTCGTGAAGCCAAAATCGAAATGCTTGAGGGAGAGTTGGGAAGATTTGCTATTGAAGAAGGTGAATCACCTCAAGACATGTACAACCGGATGAAAGCACTCATCAACAGAATTCGTGCTTATGGAAGTAAGAAATGGACAGATCACGAAGTGGTCAAAAGGATGATTAGAGCCTTCATGCCAAGAAACGTCACACTTTGCTCAATGATTAGAGAAAGCCCCGGGTTTCACAAAATGACTCCCGATGAGTTATTGGGAAAGATCATAAATCATGAAATGATGGAGAAAGAGGCTCAATACGTCAAAGACTTAGCCGAGCTCACCTCTTCTAAAAAGAAAGAAGTTGCCCTCAAAGCAACGTGCAGACCCAAACTCAAAGAAACTCGTGAAGACCAAGACGATGGAGATACAAGCGACGAAAGCACCGATCTTGATGACGAAGAAATGGTACTCTTCATCAAAAAGTTCAAACGCATGATGAAGAGAAGACACGGCAACAATTCATATGAAGGCAAAAGCAAGGATAAAGGAAAATCCAAGGCTCGACGCACTTGCTACAACTGCGGAGAGTATGGTCACTTCATGGTGGACTGTACTTATGAGGAAAACAAAAAGAAAAAGGAAACAAGATCTCAAGAAAAGAAAAATTTCAGAAAAAGAAGACAAGCCCATCAAGCTCACATTGGGAAGGAGTGGGACTCAAACGACGAGTCCTCCTCCGATGAAGAAGAAGAGGTGGCCACAATCGCAGTCAAGAAACCAACTACGAGAGCCACACTCTTTCCAAACATGGGAGGACGAGACATGAACATCCACACTTGTCTTATGGCTAAGGAAGGCAAGAAAAAGGTTAGACTTACTCCTCCTATACTAAATTCCTCCATTGATGACTTTGATAGCTCTAGTGATAATGAAGAATTATTTAGAGGGCTAAGTAAAATTGCTTTAAAGAAAATGGAAATGTTGTCGAACGAAATCTTTGAAAAGGAAGAACTTGTCAACCGACAAGAAGATATGCTCATCCGTGAGAGGAAGAGATATCAAGAAGTTGAAAAGCTTCTTGAGCTTGAAAGAGAGAAGAATGAGTCACTTGAGTTAGAGATAACCTTGAGTAAGGAAACTTACTCAAAGTTAGAGGACTCGCACATTGCAATCAAGGAAGAACTTGCTAACTTGTCAAAAGTTAACAAAATCCTTGAGATGCAAGTTGAGTCCCTCAAACAAAGTGACTCCTCTTCCTCCAAGAGCTCTTCCTCCAAAGATATGCGCTCGACAACAGTAAGAACCTGCACTTGCTCTAGTAAGAAGAATGTAATTTCTAATGCTTTAACCCCACATGACATGCATTCTTCTCAAAACGACATCTTTGATAAGGAGAATATCAAATATGCAAGAAGTGCATATATGATCACTAGACCTTCCAATGTCAAAGATGGACTTGGCTTCGACAGGAATAGACACATGTCTACCTCTAATCATGCTAAGAATAGAATCATTTTTGTTAAAGAAAAATCCCATGAATCTGAGCTACAAACATCATTCCATACATTTGATGCTTCTTATGTTCTCATGAAAAACAAGTATGGAAAAGTCATTGCTAAAAATACAGGGCCACGCCACAAGAACTTAAAAACTTGTGTGTGGGTGCCCAAGACTCTTGTGACTAACCTGAGAGGACCCAAGCAAGCTTGGGTACCTAAAACCCAGAAATAATTCTGTTTTGCAGGCTTACTCCTCCGGTGGATCTAAGTGGGTGCTAGATAGCGGATGCACAAATTATATGACAGGAGAGAGAAGTATGTTTGTGGAATACGAGTGCAACAAGGATCCATGTGAAGGAATATACTTTGGAGATAACAGCCAAGGAAAGTTCCTTGGTAGTGGTAACATTGAAATATCCTCTCAACACACCTTATCTAATGTTTTACATGTAGATTCTCTAGATTATGATCTTTTATCAATATCTCAACTATGCGACAAAGGTTACAACTGTTTATTCACTAATGAGGGTGTGACCGTCTTTAGAAGAAGTGATGGCTCGATTGCATTCAAGGGATTGTTGAAGGGAAAGCTTTATCTTGTTGACTTCAACAAAGATAAAGCCGAACTCAACACTTGCTTGGTTGCTAAGACCAACATGGGATGGCTGTGGCATAGACGGCTAGCCCATGTTGGAATGAGAAATCTGCAGAAACTTCCAAAAGGTGGTCACATCCGTGGTCTTAAGGATGTGGTTTTTGAAAAAGACAGGCCGTGCAGCGCTTGTCAAGCAGGAAAACATGTTGGAGCACCACACCCCGCCAAGAATGTGATGACCACCGCTAAACCGCTGGAACTTCTCCACATGGATCTCTTTGGTCCAATTGCGTACATCAGCATCGGCGGTAACAAATACGGTTTAGTAATTGTTGATGATTTTTCAAGATTTACCTGGGTATTTTTCTTGTATGATAAATCAGAAACTCAAGGAATCCTCTAGAAGTTCTTGAAAAGAGCTCAAAATGAATTCTCATCAACAGTAAAGAATATCAGAAGTGACAATGGGACAGAATTTAGGAACACCCAAGTTGAAGAATATCTCAATGAAGAAGGTATAAAGCATGAATTCTCGGCACCCTATTCTCCTCAACAGAATGGGGTGGCCGAAAGGAAAAACCGAACATTGATCGAAATGGTGAGAACAATGTTGGATGAATACAAGACGTCAGACCGGTTTTGGGCAGAAGCGGTGAATACCGCTTGTCATGCCACAAATCGGTTGTACCTTCATCGACTTCTCAAGAAAACTCCATATGAGCTTCTCACGGGTAGAAAGCCTAACGTTTCCTATTTCAAAGTTTTTGGTTGCAAATGTTTTATTCTGAACAAGAAACCAAGGGCCTCGAAGTTTGCTTCGAAGTCCGATGAAGGATTCTTGCTCGGATATGAATCGAACGCCTACGCCTATCGTGTCTTCAACAAGGTGTCCGGCCTTGTTGAAGTAGCGCGTGACGTAGTGTTCGATGAAACTAACGGCTCACAAGTGGAGCAAGTCGATAAGTCTATGCTAGATAAGGAGGAAGCTCCATGTGAAGCGCTGAAGAAAATGGCACTTGGTGATATCCTACCACGAGAGGAGACACAAGATGAAGTTCAACAAGGAAGCAATGATCAAGGGGGAGCTCCTACAAAAGATCAAGTTGAGGAAGATCAAGAAAATCAAGATGATCATGGAAGCAATGATCTAGGGGGAGACATGACACATGAAGACAATGAAGAACAAACAACTATACAACATCCACACCCAAGAGTACATCAGTGTGTGCAAAGGGACCATCCTGTCAACAATATCATTGGAGATATTGCTAAGGGAGTAACTACTAGATCTCAAATTACAAATTTTTGTGAACATTATTCTTTTGTGTCTTTTCTGGAGCCATACAGGGTAGAAGAAGCCTTAAGGGATCCAGACTGGGTGATTGCGATGCAAGAGGAGTTGAACAACTTCAAAAGAAATGAAGTGTGGGAGCTGGTGGAAAGACCAAGGGCGAACATCGTTGGAACCAAATGGGTCTTTCGGAACAAACAAGATGAACATGGAGTAGTGACAAGAAATAAAGCAAGGTTGGTGGCCAAAGGTTATTCTCAAGTGGAAGGTTTGGATTTCGATGAAACCTTCGCTCCTGTAGCTAGACTTGAGTCCATTCGCATTTTATTGGCATATGCTACTCACCATAATTTTAAGTTGTATCAAATGGACGTCAAGAGTGCCTTTCTGAATGGTCCGATAAAGGAGGAAGTCTATGTGGAGCAGCCACCGGGGTTCGAAGATCAGAAGTATCCCAACCATGTCTATAAACTGCGTAAGGCTCTCTATGGCCTCAAACAGGCTCCTCGAGCCTGGTATGAGTGCCTTAGAGATTTTCTGATTCAAAATGGTTTCAAAATTGGTAAAGCTGACTATACACTCTTTACTAAACATTTCGATGATCATTTATTCGAATGTCAAATTTATGTTGATGACATTATTTTTGGATCCACTAACAAGTCCTTCTGTGAAGAATTTAGCAAAATAATGACAGACAGGTTCGAGATGTCAATGATGGGTGAATTGAAGTTTTTCTTGGGATTTCAAGTGAAGCAACTGAGAGAAGGTACATTTATAAGCCAAACCAAATATACACAAGACATTCTCAAGAAATTCAATATGGACAAAGCCAAGCCCATCAAGACACCCATGGCCATCAACGGACATCTCGACCTCAATGAAGACGGTCCAAATGTGGACCAAAAGGTATATCGGTCCATGATTGGTTCCTTACTATACTTATGTGCATCTAGGCCAGGTATTATGCTTAGTGTTTGCATGTGTGCAAGGTTTCAAGC
This sequence comes from Neostapfia colusana, assembly GCA_030760725.1. Taxonomy (NCBI): domain Eukaryota; kingdom Viridiplantae; phylum Streptophyta; class Magnoliopsida; order Poales; family Poaceae; genus Neostapfia; species Neostapfia colusana. The sequence goes on along the minus strand of JASWHV010000012.1, from coordinate 63,623,087 downwards.
CGCACCCAAAGAGTGTCACTTAATTGCTGTAAAAAGAATCCTAAGGTATCTTGTGCACACACCCAACTTGGGCCTTTGGTATCCCAAAGGATCCAAGTTTAACTTGATAGGGTACTCCGACGCTGACTATGCGGGATGCAAAGTCGATAGAAAGAGCATGTCAGGGACTTGTCAATTTCTTGGTAGGTCCCTAGTTTCTTGGTCATCTAAAAAGCAAAACTCCATTGCTCTTTCCACAACGGAAGCTGAGTATGTTGCAGCCGGTAGTTGCTGTGCGCAACTGCTCTGGATGCAACAAACTCTTAGGGACTACGGCTACAATCTAAGTCGTATCCCGCTTCTATGCGATAATGAAAGTGCTATAAAAATTGCACACAACCCGGTAGAGCACTCAAGAACTAAGCACATAGACATCCGTCATCACTTTCTTAGAGATCATTCATTAAAAGGTGACATAGCTATCTCACATGTTAGGACTGAAAAACAACTTGCAGATATTTTTACCAAGAAATGAGCTAAGAAATGTGCTAAACATTCTTGACTCTCGAAATGTGGCTTGAAACATTGCATACCTAGTTGCAACTAAAATTGTTCCTCCGTACTGTCAAAAATGCTCCTCCTCTCCTTTGTACTCAGAAAACTATTCTTAATGAATAAATCTTGTGGATTATGACCATTGTTTGATTGTTGATTGTATACTGGTCGTAATCACCAAGACTACTTGCAAAATTGTTGTCCTTGGATCACTATTAGTTATCTATATATATATCAAGTCTGTTGAAAACGGACTAGTCCGATTCCCAACCGGACTAGTCCGGACAGACAACAATTAGGTTAAACTCAGGGGTACCGGACTAGTCCGGTCAGTCGGATATAGAAGCACTCAGCCGGACCAAACACCTCCCTCTCCACTCATTAGCACTTTGCCTCACCCTCTCTCCTAAACCCTAGCTCTCAAAGTGATTTTCGAGTTGAGCCCTCAAACTCGGAGTTTTCTCCGTGAAAAAGCCTCTTCTCGACGAGGGGATCCTACTTTCCGGACTCATCCGGACTGATTTCCACTCCTTCAACGCGAATCCTCAAATCTTGGTAAATCCCCCCAAAACCGAAATCTCAATTTTTCTAGCTCTAGCTAGTTTCCTTTGACCTCAAAAGAATGTACATTGCTTAAATAGATGTATTCCTACCATTTTCCTACCATTGTGTCCTTAGATAGGAGATTTGCTTCAAATGAAACACCCAAGTTAGGGTTCTTATGCTAGGCCGGACTAGTCCGGCGTCCAGATGCGGACAAGTCTGGTCCACCGGACTAGTCTGCACTCTGAAACCGGACAAGTCCGGTCTCTAACAGCTGAACTGCTACATTCCCATTTGAAGTCAATAAGGTCTCCGTTTGCATCTAATCCTTAAACTCCTTGTCAGGCATAATGTCTTCAGGATCAGATGACAGCTTTTTTCACATTGACGAAGAAACTCAACGTGAAAGAGTGAGGAGAGCTAAGGAGGGAGTGATGAAGAAGAGACATGACGTCAATGCTCACTCTCCACCCTCCGACGACAATCTTCCTAAGAAGAGAAAAGTCATTATCAAAAGGCCTCAAAGGAAAGATGCTGCTGAGGGCTCATCAAGGCCAAGAAGAGTTCTCAATAAAGGGAAGGGACTTGCTAGTGGCCCCATTGGGCCCTTAAAATTGAAAAATCCCGTTCACCGCAACAGGCAGCCCTCAAGTGAAGATTTCACTGGAAAAGGGAATGAGCTAGCTGATAACTTCAGAAAGATTGAAGTGTATGGACGACCTAAACAATGTTCTGATCCTAGGTTCTGGAGCAACTTCCATGCAGACTACTATGAGCACGTGTACATGAAGATGAAGAATCCCGTAGTAGAGAGTCAATGGCTGAATGTTGACTACCTGAAGTCGAAGAAGTATCCCGCCTTTCGTGAGATTGTGGAGGCCTTAGAGAGGCACGGTCTGACGGACCTGCTATCCTTTGAGTATGACTGGAACAATGAAGTCATTACCCAGTTTTACTCCACTCTCTACTTTGCTCGGGATGATGGAGACAGTCTTACTTGGATGACTCATGGTTCAAGGTACAGTGTCACTTATGATGAATTTGCTAGGATTCTTCACCTCCAAAACACTTTGGATCATGAACTGGTCATTCATAATCTGAAACCCCTGGAGAAGGAGGAACTTGAATTTCTCTATGACACAAGGATGCCATATGTCCCTCCAACCATCAAATACCTAAAGCCCTTCTTCGTGGTTCTAAATAGAGTCTTGAGAAAGACGATAGCTCCGAAGGATGGAGATGCAGGAACTATACAAGGAACCTTGAGGACTCTCATGAAAGTCATTAGTGGGAGGAGACCATTAAATGTCTTTGAGTATATCTACAATGACATTGTGAACATCTCAATTACCCCCAATAGGTCCTGTGGATACGCACCTTATATCATGTACATGATTAAGAAGGTGACAGGACTCGAGTTTGTCAAGGATGTCAAGCATACAGGGTTGAAGCCGCAAAAACCCACCGAGTACACTCTCCCTCCGGCTCCAACTGCCCCGTCCTCTCCACCAGTGGAGAGGAGATCAAAGCAAGCTCATGATGACACTAGGTCTGCAGCTGCTACTCCTGGTTCTCCACCTGCTCAAGAATCATCTAGCGGCATCCTCAAGATGCTCTCCTCTATCTTTGCCTGCTGCCGTAAGATCGAAGACAGGCAACGCAAAGAAAAGCTTGCAAGGAAGAGACATCAACAGTACGTCAATGCAAATATCAAGTCTATCTGTGCAAAGCTTGAGATTGAGCCTGTTGGATCACCGCCTGCCTCCGAGGACTCAGAGGAAGATCCTGCTCCCGTGGATGCTGAAGATGAAGATCAGACTAAGACTGACGGGGGAGGCAGCGATGAGTGACTTCCCTCAATTTTTCCCTTTTTGGTGTCTTGATGCCAAAGGGGGAGAGATTGAGATGGAAGATTGAGATTAGACTTGGACTTATTTTTCTATCTAGTATTAGTCATTAAGATCTTGAGTGATCAAGGACATGTATCTATTTTTAAAATCTTGTAATGCACTATTTCTTTTCCTATGTGTGATGTACTATGCTCTAATGCCCACTTACGTGTTCACTACTGGTTGTCTTTAATTTAGCACATTTTGTTTAACACACACCTGTAAGGCACCCCACCATAAGGTGTGTACATATGTGAGAAGTTTTTTGTGAATTCTTTATTGTTCTCATGTGTACGCACCTTATGAAAATCAATCTTTTATTCCCAATTGTGATATCTCAAATGGTTGTCATCAATCACCAAAAAGGGGGAGATTGTAAGTGCATCAAGGATATCCCTTGTGGGTTTTGGCTAATTGATGACGAACATATGAGATCCTAATGAAACTATTAAGATGATTGCAGGATAAACAAAGTGAACTGGCTCGGCACACACAAACAAAAAGGTGAAAAATAGAGTGGTGCCCGAAAAGGAAGAAGTTAGTGAAATTTAGAGAAGCAAAGTAGATATAAATGTACAGGTGGTGTGTGAGAGAGACACATCCCAAGAGCTCATGACATTGCGTAGGGGTAAGGGGTTTAAAAATCAACTAAAATCCACTGAAAACCGGACTAGTCCGTTCATGGACCGGACTAGTCCGTTTAACTTTCTGAAAGACGCAAACATAGTGCACCGGACTAGTCCGCCTTGTGAACCGAACTAGTCCGGTCAGGTCACTGGAACGCAACCGGACAAGTCCAGTTTTAGACCGGACTAGTCCGGTCATGTCTCTGTTGTCCTCCTTAGAGGACTACGGACTAGTCAATCCAGCAACAGGACTAGTCCGCTAAAGTTTCTGAAAACCCATCTCACATAGTACCGGACAAGTCCGGTTTGGGGACCGGACTAGTCCGGTTAACCCACTGGAAGTAGGCCGGATAAGTCCGATCATATACCGGACTAGTCCGGTAGTAGGTTTAACAACGGAAACTTTTTGGAAAAGCCTATAAAAAGAGGTCCTTCGGCTTTTCACCAATAAGTCACGACTCATATTGTCAAAAGCTGAAACCCTAGCGCCGCCACCTGTCCCAAGAGCCCAAAAACACATCTCCCCACACATCTAAGGTGCAAAAAGGTGAAGATCAATAAAATACTTGGATTTGGGATTTGGAGATCGTCGTTCCTTCGTTGTGAGCTCTTGGGGTTTGATCTCTCTACACTCATATTCTGCATTGTAATCTTTTTGAGTGTATTTGATCAACTTCTCATTGTAATTCTTGTGGGAGCCCTCAACGTGTGAGGTTGCCCCATAAAAACGGTGATTACACTTGATAGTGAAGTCAAGTCGTCCTGTGTGGTGACTTGAAGAGGGAAAGGGTTGGGAACCCGGCTCTGTGTGAGCTTTCTCAACGAGGACGTAGATCTCTTGGTGAGATCGAACCTCGGTAAAAATTAGTGTCTTTTGTCTCTCATTTGTTTTACATCTTGACACATTAGATTACTAGTTTGCTAGTCATCGTTTGAGTTCTTTACGAGTTTGCACGTGCATACATACTATAAATTTAAGTTATAAAAACTGTTGTTCTTATTCCACTGCTATAAGATAAAAACTTGTGAGACACACTTAATCAACTCAAACAATTCAGCACACCGGACTAGTCCGCCCACACAACCGGACTAGTCCGGTCAGTCAAATTTCTGACAACTTTATTAAGTGTGCATGAATTCTTTAAAGGCCTATTCACCCCCCTCTAGGCCACATTCACATACACCCGCCTCGAAAGACTCTCTCAAGAGCTCTTTCTTACATTGTATGCAGCAACCTTTCACACGACACCCCAACATAGAAAAACGCTTCGCGCCGAGCAGGATGGTCCTCTACGCGGACACGTCGAAGTTGCCCGCTAAAGGATTTACATCTCCCGCCTTCTCAACGCCATTCCCACGCGAAGGATGTGTTTCTATATCACGGTCCATCGAGTTACATCGGTTTCATGAGTCCCATACCCCACTATATATCCGGTACAGCTCAATCTTGTCCAGCAGGGCCGCATACATACGGACCTTAACCGACACGGACAGGGCTACAACCAACCTCCACATTTGCCTTACCATCCCGGTCCAGGCCAAATGTGGTCTCAAGCATTGTCACACCCATCGCTGGTCGAGACCAACCTTGAGCGCTCCATCCTACAGGAACATCCCCGTCCCCATCTCATATTCATAAGGGTGCTCTTATCATTTATCTCTCGCGAGTAACTCCATTACTCAAACTTTCTCGCGAGTAGCTTTTTACTACTCGACTTCTACCGAGCTAGCTACAACATTAGCCTAGCATCTACAGCGAGGCAAAGCCTACAGTAAACCTTCTAATGAGGGATGTAATAGGCATGCAAGTGGGTTTCAATCATCCTAGACATAATGCACTCAAGTCTAATAACCATGAGGTGAAGTAAAGCAAAATTTAAAATGGTAACGATATGCAAACCGGGGCTTGCCTTGCTCAACGGTTTTGTTAGAAGGTAGGAGTTAGTCTTCCTCCGGAGAATCCGCCAAACTCGTCACGAGATGGAGATCCTCGCTGCAGAGTCGAGTCCTCGTCGCACGTCGACGTCACGTGAGCTATTATGTTGCAATGCACATATATTTTAGAAGCAATTTAGAAACTGTTTCAAAAGTGTGGTTCAAGTTAACTCACACCTAAAAGGGACAAACAACAGCAAGGTTTCTGTTGTTGGATCTACAACCTTAGACATGATGAAAGCTAGGTGAAAAGGAGAATCTAGTAATAACCATGTGATTAAGTCCATTATATGAACACTTAAACCTAAAAGATGGTAGCTCAAGTTCCAGAGGTCCAATGAAGCCGAGAATTTAACCACAGCCTCTATGGAAGATATTTAGGCAGTGTGCAAAGATTGAGCTCATGAAATGCCTCAAGGTGATCACAATAATTCCTTATGTGATTTTCACTAATCTGCCTTTACCCCCTAGATATTAAGCATTCCTATGCTGCAAAGTGGACTTTTTGTGAAGTACAAAATGTCCTGAGTCCATAGGAATTGGTTTTACCATTTTTGGAGTTTGCTACATGGAGATATGGATTTTACAAAGAATGGGGAAAAGCTGAAATTGTCTCTGTTCATTTTTCCATTTTTCAGAGACATAAGGAATGAACACATCATTTGACCAAGCAAATTAGGTCCAATGCCTCTGAAATTTTTACTGAAGTTCAGGGATTTTCGGAAGAAAGTCCTGTCCAAATTTGGGAATTTTCCAATAAACAGAACTCCTGTAAAAATTCATAAAAGGTTTTATTTAAATGAATTAATGAGCCAAATTCAGGGATTTTCATAAACATTGGTCTGCACCCCTGGATAGTACTCTTTGATAAGAATCCAACAAAATTTGTTTCACAATTTTTGGACACTCCTACACAAAGTTATGGCTCTCCAAAGTTTGAACTAAAGTGGGAAAATCTGGAAAATGTTTAAATGCTGACAGTGGGTCCCACCTGTCATCCCTAACCTCCAGACTAGCGCCAAACACACCAGTAGCGGCCCACTCCGGCGAGGTCGCCGGAAAACCAGTTCCCAGCCACCTCCAGACCCCCTGCTGGCCGCCCCCCCCCATGTTTCCCCACGCTGAACACGTTGGTGAGGTCGCCGGCGGCTGAAACTCGCCGGAAAATAGGGCGCACCGGTCACAGCAAACCCTAGAGCTCCGGCGAGATCTTGCACGGTGAATTTTCCACCAAATGGCCGGTTCTTGGGCTCTACAGCACCAGGGGATCATGTAGAAGACCGGCATGAGGTCTAAACCAGCTGGAGATGGCTCTAAACCTATCGGCACCGTGCACCTGATAGGGTCCAGCGGCATACCCTCTAAAAGAGCTCGGATTGCTCACTCTACACTCAATTTCTTGGTCTAAAATCGATGGAGGAGGTGTTCTAGGCAGTTAACATCCTGTGTGTGAAGTTTAAGACCCAACAAACACGAATTGAGGACGAATTTTACAATTCCTTACCTCAAGGTCCGTTTCTGCCGCCCGGGAGAAAAACTTGAAATTCTCCCTCTGTGATAAATGGCTGGGGCTGAGCTTTGGAGGTGAGCAACTAGACTTGTTGGTGCACAGATGGGGTGGCTTGCTTGGGCGTGATCCCTTCTGGTTTGGGCTGTCCACGGCGTCCAGTTTTGGTTGCCTGAGTTTGAACTCGGGAGCAGAGGAAACCTCGCTGTTTCTAGGCGCCAGCAAGCATGGAACAGCAGAGGAAGGGTGCTAGCCGGCCAGAGCACTCATGGGCGAAGGTCTTTGCTGTGGAGACCTCAAGCATCTGGTGGCTAGGTGGCTGGGTAATCGGGAGAAGAAAATGGGCGCTGGTTGTGTTCTGCTCGGGAGAGAAACCCACGGGAGCGAGGCAGAGCAGGAGAAGAGTGGAACTTCGCCTGTGCAGCCTTCGGGAGGAGATAAGGGCAGAGGCAAACCGACTGAAAAAAAGAGGAGCTGGCACCGGAGATTGCCGTGCGCGATCGGTGCTCAGCCGAGGAAAACAGAACCGAGTCGGTTTGCCCGAATGTGTGTATGACATGTGGGGTCCACAGCCACAATTCTCCCTCTTATCCCCCAATTCCGTTTAAAATAGCAAACGAGCTCTGAATTCGATCAAACTTGGCGGATAGTTCAAAAGAATTATGAGGAACTCAAACCTGAAATCAGGTTTTGAAATTGAGTTTGTTTGGTTCAAAATTTAAGTTTGAATTTGAACGTGCCCTCATTTAATCCTCGGAATAAATAGTATATGAAACCTAAAATTCTCCAAATTTGAAACTTAGGCTCTTGAATACATGAGAAATGCATCTATGCTCTCACATATGGGCCTTTGTACAATCTGAATAGGAATCCTTTCAAAAGGATTCAAATTACATTTAAATTTCCTCCACTCTACTCATAGAGAAGGTGCACATGAGTTAGAGTTTTTGGAAGTCTAATTCTTCCCCCTAGGTTAACATGTGTTGAGCATGTGCTAGAGAAATTTTTTAACTCCCTCACATGTCCATATGTGTGTTCATCATTTCATGTGACACAATGATAGTCTTTTGTTGCCATAACATTGTTTTATGAGCTGACATCAAAATTTACAAAAGTTAGGGCTGTTACAGGAAGAGCATGAATTAGTACCTCAACAAGTTCACACAGCTGTCAAGGTATGCTCCAGAAGAAATCAACTCGGATCAAAGGAAGCAATACTTGTTCATGACAGGATTGAACAATGAGATCCAAGTTCAGCTGCTCAACAATGATTATGCAAACTTCCAGAAGCTCGTTGACAAAGCTATAGTGGTTGAGAGCAAGATCCGTGAGATCGAGCAAGAAGGCAAGAGGAAGATGCCATACCAGCCAAAAGGGAGCAATGTACGGCCCCGTTTCATGTTACCAGCTGCACCATAGTATGCCTCGTCCGCTTCTACTTTCCGCCCTGCAAATCCACCCCGCCCTGATGAACCGCCGCAGCAACGTCCTGTTATGCAAGCACCTCGTATGCCTTTGCCTGCCGCGCCCCGTCCCAACATGGGCGCCTATGCTCAAAACCAGCCTCGCCCCAACATTCCTGCTGTTGTGGGCAGCAAAGCATGATTTTCATGTGGAGAGGCGGGACACTTTGCAAGTCAATGCCTGAAGAAAGGCCTGGGACAGCCGACCAACGCACCAAAACAGAACCCACGGTCGAATGGAGGAGCTACGCAAGGTAACCGTGGGCAGCAGAACTACGCTCGTGGCAACGTGAATCATGTCTCCGCTGAGGAAGCACAACTTTAAGGGCCTCAGTTTTTGACACATAATTGAAGTGTTCATCACCACACCACACACCTCATTTGAGGAAAGATGATGAACACAAAAGAAGAGCAAGTAACCACCATCAACATGTTCATTAAAGAACAAACTCACATATTGCAAAAGTGGTATTTCCCACATATGATATAGGTGGGCTGGACATATGAAAACTCCTACACATTGCTAAGGATGTCCATGCCAAGTTTCACCCAAATTCAAAACCTTTTTGAGGTCATTTTGGGTATAGCTAGGAAGAGGGCAGTTTGAAACCATATTCAAATTCAAACTGTTTTTATCCCATGAATTCAAAAGTGGGAGGCATATTCTTACTCAGCACATTTTTGTGATCTCACATACCAATTTTCACTCCATTTGGAGTTGATCTTGAAATGAGCTAAGTGGGATAAATTCAAACTTTATTTGAATTCCAAATTGAATTTGTGCTGAAATTCATTCAAACCAAACCCCATTTGAATTCTACTCAATCCAAATGGCTCATGGGTGAATAATTTGAATCACCATGGGTATTTTGGGGCTCACTGTTTACAACAGTGATTAGGAGTGACCTTCAGAGGTTAAAACCCCGGTTGGGACCCACATGTCAGCCACTGAAGCAAAAGAAACCGACTGAAGACTCAGCTCGGTTAACCGCGCGCGCTGCAGCTGCCGCCACGGCGAAGAAACAGCGAAGCCACCAGCTGCTTGCCGATCTCAGCCGCGGAACCGACTCCCTGGGTCTTTATCTACCCGCCCGAGCGGTCACCGACGCCTCCCATCGCTGCCTCGCCGCACTTTCACTCAAAACGCCGAAACACCTCACCGCCCGAGCAAACCTTCGGTTCCTCATCGCCCGGACGATCCAGTGACCCTCTCGGCGATCTGAGACCAGCACCGGGTGCGCCAAGCCATCTTCGACACCTTCGCATCGGTTCCAGACCCTGCGCAGCTTTCTCCGAGCTCCACAGCGGCGATCTTTGCCCTGCCGGTGCAGCTCGAGCCGCTGCTGCAGGAACCGCCTTTCCGGCCACCACAGCCCACCGTTCACGGAGCTGTAAACAGCAAAGAGGTTCGCCTTCAACCCCTCTTTCTTTTCCGCACGCTCCGGCGGCGTGACAAGCACCGCTCCTGCCGGAATTTCATATTTTTGCGACGGTGTGCAAAAGTGAGGTCGGTACTGATCTGAGAAATTCGTAAACCACACTGCATCACTCATCCTCTCATGGAGAGGATCACTTCTAGCAGCCCGTGCGGATCCATAGGATCAAGAACCACGAAGAACCGTGGAGGGAAACCGCTGTTCTTCGAGTTTTAGTAGAAATCCCGATTTCTGGCCTAGGTCGCACGGTGACAGCCCAACACAGCCCTTCCCGAGCTCCGTGGAGCTCACGTCGACCTTTCCTATGGTCCACTGATGCTCGACGATCCTTAGCTTGATCGGGGGAGGTGCTAGGGAGGGTGGACAACGCGACCGAAGTTCTTCCGAGGTTGCGGCTCGTGGCCGACCAGGTGGTGGCCGTTGTCATGACGAGCTGACCCCAGAATCCTGTTCCCCGAGTGGAAATAGGCAGGGGCGGCCAGAATCGTGAAGTTTGGAGGTTTACAGAAGCCCGCGGCGAGCTCTCCGGCGAGGCTCCTCGGCGGCAGAGCGCGGGCGTCGGGAGGTTGACGAAGGGGTGGACCCCAGCTGTCAGCGGGAGATATTTTAAATCGGGATCGGGCTGCGGCCGGGATCAGCTGCGCTGGCGCGCAAATACCCTGTGAGCTCCGGTGTGCCGGACACCTCCACGCTCGACACGTGTCCCCGTGGGCCCCGCGAGTTTAAACTTTTCCCCCGATTTTCAGAATTCTTCCAAACTTCAAATCCTCATAACATTGGTTAGAAAGCTCCAAATTGAGTGAAACAAATTTTTCTGGATTCAGCTCTCTGAGTACTTTCCAGCAAATCAAGTTTCACTTCATGAAATTCCTTATTTCTCCAGAATTAATTCCTCAAAGTTTAAACTGTTTGGAATTTTAACTGGAGAGTCCTTTGGAGGAAAATCCTGAAATTTTGCTGGGATGTTCACCAAAATATCCCTGAACTACCATAAACTATTTCAGACCCATTTGAGCTCATTTGATCCACCTAATGGTGTGATTAGTGAAACTGTTCCAGAGAAAATAGAAAATGTTCAGAAACATTTTCAGAATTTTCTCTGAAATTGTTTAGCTCATATCTTCAGCTAGGAACCTTCAAATTAAGTGAGACCAACTCCATTAGAACCCTCTGAAAATCTAGTTTTCAGAAAGTCATAGTTTGTTTCATGAAAATCCTTAGAGCACCGTAAGAGTTCCAATTGAGGTCATGGACATAATTAATTGTGGAGGGCTCAAATGAGCTTTGCTGCAACTAAAACTTGACCAAGTCTCTAATTAGGTTGTAACCAAGCCACAGTAAAAGTTTTACAGTCATTGAGTCTGTCTAGTGGGACTTATAAGCTTCACAAGTTCAAACTTAATACAAATGCATTCAAATTAATACATGTACCTCTCTTATCATGTAGTCGCTAAGGTCGAGGAGGAACCCGAAGTCCTAGACTTCGTTACTCCGGAGGAGCAGCTAGCCAACGACCAAGAGCAGCAAGGCAAGCTCTGGTTTGCATTAACCTTTTTGCAAGTTTTTATTGTTTTGAGCACATACTTGATTACGTTATTCATTGCATTAGAGTCTTGTTTGGAAATCCAACTGCATAGCCAAGAAAACCATGGGTTGGGTTTAGGAGTTCAAACTCCGTTAGCTACTGCAATGCTAAGATTGTGTAGGATTCGGTACAAGTCGAGTAGTTGGAACTACTCGCGAGCATAGGCTAGAGGCACTCGACTCGGGTAGAGATAGCACATGATACACATGGCAAGAAAGATGAGATCGAGCGGAGAGTAAGGGCAGCAGGACTTTGGGGCCTGTGTGCTGTAGCTCCGCTTGTGTCGATTGAGGATCGAGCCTTGTGCGGGCCTGTTGAACAAGCTAGAACAGTACCGAAGACCTACCGGCTATATGGGAACCGGGAAACTGATGTAACTCGGGTAGCTGGGTATTGAGGCATTGCCCGTCGTTCAGAGGGTAGGTTGAGAGCTTGAGGTGTAAATCGGCTAGCGGCACGGAGATGCGCGTGCAGAGACCTCTTGCTCGGGACGATGGGACCGGTTCAATATTTGTCTGACGGGCGTAAGGTGGTTGCGTACGGCATCCGTGATGGTTGTTGTAGGCAACATCGAGTATGGGCGTACGTGACGGGTTATTCGGGTAACCCTGCAGGTGTAAATCGATTATAATCGCCGTCCCTCGCGGTCAGTGAGTACCACTTGTTCACTGTACCGTGACTTAGAAAGAACAGGCTAGTTGCATGTTAAAATGTTGCTGATTGAAAGATGGACTTGATTGCTAATGGTTTGCTGTAGTCTAGAGCTAACTAAAGTTCATTTCAACTTTGGGCAAAGTACACGAGAGAAATGTGTTTCTTGTTTGATTGCGGATCTCTCATGTGCCTTCGCGTAAGGTTCTCCACAACCTGCTGCTAAAACTTGAAAATAAGGTTCTACTAATTAGGCAAGTCCTTGCAAATGATTTTACCTCATGTATCCCATTACCCCTCATGTAGAAGTTCCATGTTTAGGTGAGACGGGTCAGACTTGCTGAGCCTTCGTGCTCACTGCTTGTGTTTGAAGCTTTTGCAGGGTTCTATGAGGAAGGGACTCCCGAAGAGGAGACGGAACCCCAGAAGGGGAACCCCATCGAGTGGGAGTCGTGCACGCCGCAGAGTTAGTGTGCGTGTGTGCTAGCAAGGACACGTTCAAGGGCTAAACGTGCACTTGATGCTTAGTCTACGCCCGCGAGTGTAGACTGAACTTATTTTGATGTAAACAGGTTCATAACTTGTTTATGTAATAAAAATTTCACTTCCGCTTTGTACCTTTGACGTGTGTTATACGGTGCTGTGCAACGCAGCACCCCTCAGCGTGATCCTAGCTTGACAAGACCGTGGGGTCGTGTCAACAACAAGCTGAGGATGTCGTGATTGGTATGTTCCTTGCCAACTCGTACCCAGCCACTGTTTTATTTGATTCCGGAGCATCACATTCATTCATATCATCCAAGTATGTTGCCAAGTATAATCTGCCCATATCACACATGAAACACACTATGTTGGTTAATTCTCCTGGCGGAGAGATGAGGACTAATATAGTATGTCCAAAAGTAAACCATAAAATAAGGGGGGTAGACTTCCTTGCCAACCTTATTGTCTTGGATTCCAAAGGGATTGATATAATACATGGAATGGATTGGTTAAGCAAGCACAACAGAGTGATTCAATGTGCTGAGAGGAGCGTGCAGTTGACAAATGAGCACGGTACTCGTATTGAGTTCGAGTCAGCCCAACCGGCAACCAAGAAGGCAGCATTGAACCACGTCAAAGAAGCAACATTGGAAAGCATTCCGATGTTTCAAGAATTTTCAGATGTGTTCCCGGAAGAACTCCCAGGTATGCCACCTGACCGGGACATCGAATTTGCCATTGATTTAGTACCCGGAACTGCAACTATAGCGAAAATGCCGTATAGGATGCCCGCTAATGAACTAATGGAACTTAAGAAGCAAATTCAGGAGCAGCTAGAAAAGGGTTTTATACGCCCAAGCTCGTCACCATGGGGAGCCCCCGTGCTCTTCGTAGACAAGAAGGAAAAGTGGTAGCCTATGCATCGAGACAACTAAAGAAACATGAGCTGAATTACCCCACACATGACTTGGAACTTGCAGCCGTGGTACATGCATTGAAGATTGGGAGACATTATATCCTTGGCCACCGATGTGAGATCTATACGGATCACAAAAGCCTCAAGTATATATTCACGCAAACGGATCTAAATTTGAGGCAACGTCGATGGTTGGAACTCATAAAGTATTATGATGTTGGAATCAACTATCACCCTGGAAAGGCCAATGTAGTAGCTGATGCGTTGAGCCAAAAGGGAGCATGTCACCAACTCACGGTTGGGGTGCTTCCACCCGAGCTGCGCAAGGAGTTCGAACGGTTACATATCGGGTTCTTGAACGAGATGGAAGTGATAGAACTCAGCTCTTCGCTGGAACAAGAGATACGAGATGGCCAAGCAATGGATGAGGAAATCAAGAAAAGAATCCTACAAGGCATAGAAAAGGATTTTAAGGAAGATGAGAAAGGCACGCTTTGGTTAGGGAAAAGGATTTGTGTGCCTAACGTGAAGCACATCCGCGACACGATATTAAAGGAGGCACATGACTCACCTTATTCCATACACCACGGCTGTACAAAGATGTACAAGGACCTGAAAACTTGCTATTGGTGGAAAGGTATGAAAAGGGACATAGCTGAATATGTTGCCTTATGCGACACGTGCCAACGGGTGATATCCAAACATCAAAGACCCGCTGGACTGTTGCATCCATTGGAAGTACCCGAGTGGAAGTGGGAAGACATCAGCATGGATTTCATTGCCGGATTGCCACGTACTCAATTGGGTTACGACTCTATTTGGGTTATCGTGGACCGATTGACAAAAACAGCCCATTTCCTTCCTGTTAAAACCAAGTACAATGTTGCACAACTAGCCGAGCTGTATATGGAGCAAATCGTGTGTCACCATGGAGTTCCGAAGAGGATAGTTTCAGATTGGGGTTCTCAATTTACCTCTAGGTTCTGGAAGAAACTGCATGAAGCCATGGGTACAAGACTGAATTTCAGCTCCGCTTATCACCCACAAACCGATGGGAAAACTGAGAGGACAAATCAAACTTTGGAAGACATGTTGAGAGCTTGCGCCTTGAAACATGAGCGTAGTTGGGATAGGAGCTTGCCGTACGCTGAATTCTCATACAACAACAGCTACCAAGCCATCTTGAAGATGTCACCTTTCGAAGCATTGTATGGTAGAAGGTGTAGAATGCCGCTGTTCTGGAATGAGACCGGAGAGAGTCAAGTGCTTGGACCCGAAGTGCTGCAAGACACCGAGAAGCAAGTCCAAACGATACGAGAAAACTTTAAGGCGGCTCAGTCACGACAAAAAGGTTATGCGGACAATAGGCGAAGAAATTTGATCTTCGAAGTGGGAGACTTCTTGTATCTTAAAGTATCGCCTATCCGAGGCCAACGAAAGTTCAACGTCAAGGGCAAGTTAGCAGCTCGCTACATCGGGCCATTCAAGATTTCGGGCAAGCGAGGAGAAGTAGCCTATCAACTAGAGCTGCCAGCGCACCTCTCCAACGTACACGACGTGTTTCACGTGTCCCAACTAAGGAAGTGCTTAAGAGTACCAGAAGAACAAGTACCGATGGATGAGCTCGAGCTTCAAGAGGATCTGACCTACGTGGAGCAACCCGTCAAAATTTTGGACGTGAAGGAAAGGGTCACGAGGAACAAAGTGATCCGTTGGTGCAAGGTACAATGGAGCCATCACAAGGAAGCCGAAACTACATGGGAGCGTGAGGAAGACCTCAAGGCAGAATTCCCTCATCTATTCTCTACTCTATCTAATCTCGAGGGCGAGATTTAGTTTAAGGGGGGGGTAGGTTTGTAACACCCTCAAATTCATTTCCAAGCGTTGCATACATTTTTCATGTAGAGAAGCATTATAAAAAAGTAGAAATGGAGAAAGAACTATAGAAATGGAGAAAAGAACCATAGAAATGGAGAAAGGACCATAGAAATGGAGAAAGGAACCATAGAAATGGAGAGGGGGACATAGAAATGGAGAGGGGAATGTAGAAATGGAGTAAATGACATAGAAATGGTGAGGAATGGGAAAAAGATAGCTGAAATGAGCTCTTTTCAATTTCCCCAAATTTTCCCCAAATCCTCCAAATTCCGCAATTCCCCAAAAAAGGGGAATTTTCCCCACATTTGGGGAATTTCCCCCACATTGCTGCCGCACCAAATCAATTGCGGAAAAGTTTGTTAGGCTTTTGCTCCAATTGGAGTAGGATTCTCCCCCCTCCCTCCCCTTATAAATAGAATCCAAACCCCCTTGGCCGCAGCCTTCTCTCCCTCTCTCCCCCTCCCAAGTCGGCGACTTGGAGGCCCTAGCCCCCAACTCGCTGAGTTGGACCCCCCCTCGCTGGAGTTCAGTCGCCGGTGAGCCCCTCTGGCGAGCCCCGCCGGTGAGCCCCGCCGACGAGCCCCGCCGTTGAGCCCCGCCATTGAGTCCTGCCGTCGAGCCCCGCCGGCGAGCCCCGTCGTCGAGCCCCGTCATCGAGCCCCGCCGACAAGCCCCGTCACGCCTCACCATCGCCGGAAAAGAGCCGACAATCTGTCCTGCCCTAATCATCCATAGAAAAACTTTCCGCTGCTGCCATTGCTAGAAGGAAGACCCTGCCACCAAGGAGGAAGTGAGGTAGGTCCCTGTGGCACCCGGTTCCGAAAATAGAACCAAGCGAATGCATATGTGTGCCCAGGATGTTCATCACACATACACATGTATTCCACAAACTGAATTCAGAATATAACCATGAATAAATAGGGTTAAATACTTTATTACATCGACTCATTGTCTCACTCATGAATCTCTAACTTATTCTTGCAGCGGAAGTCTCTAAACGACAGCGGAAATAACTAAACAGCAGCAGGCTCCATCTTCAACTCCACAGGCATGTTGACGGTAGTTCGCACGCCTAGTACTCCACATGATCCTCGAAGTACTCTTCTCCTGTTGCTGATGTTTATGTGATAATGCAAGGGTGAGTACATGTCGTACTCAGAAAGTGCAGGAAAAGTATGACATGTAGCTTACAACAAGGCAGGGAATAAAAACATCATTGGAGCAAGCAAATTTTATTTCACAAACATGATAAAAACAGCAACTATTTCTAAGTGAGTTTAATCCCATCATAACCATGTTATAACAGCAACATTCCTTCATCAAAATTACCACTTATCATGTCTCAACCAACCATTAATCTTTCTCAAGTTCATCTCATTCTCATAAACACTCATAACCATCTCATATTCATATAACCGAAACCAAACTTATTATCATGACTCAAAACAGTCCCAAAACCAATCCCAATGACCATACCATTACCATACCGAATAACCATCCCAAGTTTTCCCTTCTAATCATGGAAGTTGGCCAGGTGCTTGTGACCGGAAGCACGGCTATCATGATAGTTTTACACTATGCAGAGGTGGCACCAATTTACCCACAAGTTTGTGATTTCGTCACCCGTCGGCGACTGCAAAACCTACATTATACCAGTTCACAACCATCGGTGTATGGACAAGAGATCACAAAATAGCCTTTACAAAGGGGCTACTAGATGTATGGACTCACAGAGGTTTCACCGGCAGGCTCGAATCACCATTCTCCCACCCACGGGCCCCCTCCTGTGCCATGCAGTTCCTAGGGCAGTCCTCTCTCGACTCCCATTCCCCGCGCCATCCACGGTCCATAACAAGCTAGCAACACACCTAATTAATCAGCTAAGCCGCACCCATACTTGGCCTTGTCGTGGCACTGTTTTCCTGGCATATTCTCGCATGATCCAGTCCTTAGATCTATGGCAAGTAAACCACCATCTCATTCAGCAACATCCACGAACCAAGCTTGCCTAGATCTCCCCGATTCCATGCTCATTAACATCATCAAGTTATCATCATCATTATTCATATGAGTGCAGTAGCTAGACATGCTTAATTCAGCTTCCCGTTTCCCGTAGATTAAGAGAAGCAAAGAGGAAAAACAACCATACCTGACTCATCAACTTTCCCGGTGTAAAGGATGGTTAAAAAAACTAGTAAACTCCTAAAATAGGGTGTCCCATCAATTTGACTCAAGCATACGAGTTTTTGCAAAAAAAAGTTTCAAAACATGGGATCAATATGGTCAAGGGGCACTTGCATTGCTCCCGTGGTTCTTGTTGCTCAAGCGTCTCAAAGTCTTGGTGCTGTAGTTCCTCGTAGATGGCCTCTTGAGCTTGTTCTTCTACTCACAATCACGCACATACAAAATTTACAGCAATCAAACATCATGCACAAACTTTACTCAAGATGCAATGCGATAGATGAATGCAAATCCTATGGTGCTATTTTATTAATCCAGTTTGTACGTGTTTTTGCATGTTTTAACGGGCTTTCATCGGGTTTTATGATGAACAAGGGTGCTGGGATGAAGTGTGTACGTGGTGATGATCTTGACTCAAGATCTAGATCAGTTCCACCATCAAAAATCGATCAAAACATGATCTGTCCACACGTAAAAGTTTCTGTTCGAAGGGGGCGAAGAAAACGGACGCGTAGAAACAGCAGCGACATCATAAGATGGGTAACGAGGACCTACCTCACTTCCTTCTGGTGGCAGGGCCTTCCTCCTAGCAATGGCAGCAGCGGGAAGTTTTTCTATAGATGATTAAGGCAGGACAGATCGTCGGCTCTTTTCCGGCGACGGCGAGGCGTGACGGGGCTCGTCGGCGGGGCTCGACGACGGGGCTCGATGATGGGGCTCGCCGGTGGGGCTCGTCGGCGGGGCTTGACAGTGGGGCTCGTCGGCGGGGCTCACCGGCGACTAAACTCCAGCAAGGGGGGGGGTCCAACTCGGCGAGTAGGGGGCTAGAGCCTCCAAGTCGCTGACTTGGGGAGGGGGAGGGGGGGAGGGGGCTGCGGCCAGGGGGGTTTGGGTTATATTTATAAGGGGGGAGGGGGGAGAATCCTAATCCAATTGGAGCAAAATCCTAACAAACTTTTCCCCAATTAATTGGGTGTGGCAGCAATGTGGGGGAAATTCTCAAAATGTGGGGAAAATTCCCCTTTTTTGGGGAATTGGGGAATTTTGAGGATTTGGGAGAAAATTTGTGTTAATTGAAAATAGCTCATTTCAGCTATCTTTTCCCCATTCCTCACCATTTCTTTGTCACTTACTCCATTTCTACATTCCCCTCTCCCTTTCTATGTCTCACTCTCCATTTCTTCATTCCCCTCTCCATTTCTATGTCCCATTTCTCCATTTCTATATGCCCTTCTCCATTTCTATGGTTCCTTCCTCCACTTCTATGGTCCTTTCTCCATTTCTATGGTTCTTTCTCCATTTCTATGGTTTTTTCTCCATTTCTATGGTTCTTTTTCTGTTTCTATAGTTCTTTCTCCATTTCTACTTCTTTTATAATGTTTCTCTACATGAAAAATTTATGCAATGCTTGGAAATGAATTTGAGGATGTTACAAACCTACCCCCTTAAACTGAATATCGCCCTCGAGATTTGATAGAGTAGAGAATAGATGAGGGAATTCTGCCTTTAGGTATTCCTCACGCTCACATGTAGTTTCGGCTTCCGTGTGATAGCTCCACTGTACCTTGCACCAACGGATCACTTTGTTCCTCGTGACCCTTTCCTTCACGTCCAAAATTTTGATGGGGTGCTCCGCGTAGGTCAGATTCTCTTGAAGCTCGAGCTCATCCATCGGTACTTGTTCTTCCGGCACTCTTAAGCACTTCTTTAGTTGGAACACGTGAAATACGTCGTGTACGTCGGAGAGGTGCGTTGGCAGCTCTAGTTGATAGGCTACTTCTCCTCGCTTGCCCAACATCTTGAATGGCCTGATATAGCGAGGTGCTAATTTGCCCTTGACGTTAAACCATCGTTAGCCTCGGATAGGCGATACCTTAAGATACACGAAGTCTCCCACTTCGGAGGTCAATTTTCTTCGCCTATTGTCCACGTAACCTTTTTGTCGTGACTGAGAAGCCTTCAAATTTTCTCGTATCGTTTGGACTTGCTTCTCAGCGTCTTGCAGCACTTCGGGTCCAAACACTTGGCTCTCTTTGGTCTCATTCCAGAACAGCGACGTTCTACACCGTCTACCATACAATGCTTCGAAAGATGACATCTTCAAGCTAGCTTGCAAGCTGTTGTTGTATGAGAATTCAGCATACGGCAAGCTTATATCCCAACTACTCCCATGCTTCAAGGTGCAAGCTCTTAACATGTCTTCCAAAGTTTGATTTGTCCTCTCAGTTTGCCCGTCGGTTTGCGGGTGATAAGCGGAGCTGAAATCCAGTCGTGTACCCATAGCTTCATGCAGCTTCTTCCAGAACCTAGAGGTAAATTGAGTACCCCAATCTGACACTATCCTTTTTGAAACTCCATGGCGACACACGATTTGCTCCATATACAGCTCGGCTAGTTGTGCAACATTGTACTTGGTTTTAACAGGAAGGAAATCGGTTGTTTTTGTCAATCGGTCCACGATAACACAAATAGAGTCGTAACCCGATTGAGTACGTGGCAATCCGACAATGAAATCCATGCTGATGTCTTCCCACTTCCACTCGGGTACTTTCGATGGATGCAGTAGTCCAGCGGGTCTTTGATGTTCGGCCTTCACCCGTTGGCACGTATCGCATAAGGCAACATATTTGGCTATGTCCCTTTTCATACCATCCCACCAATAGTAAGTTTTCAGGTCCTTGTACATCTTTGTACAGCCGGGATGTATGGAATAAGGTGAGTCATGTGCCTCCTTTAATATCGTGTCGCGGATGTGCTTCACGTTAGGCACACAAATCCTTTTCCCTAACCAAAGCGTGCCTTTCTCGTCTTCCTTGAAATCCTTTTATATGCCTTGTCGGATTCTTTCCTTGATTTCCTTTTCCTCAGCCGTTGCTTGGCCATCTCGTATCTCTTGTTCCAGCGAAGAGTCGAGTTCTATCACTTCCATCTCGTTCAAGAACCCGAGATGTAACCGTTCGAACTCATTGCGCAGCACGGGTGGCAGCTCCGGAACTGTGAGTTGGTGACATGCTCCCTTTTGGCTCAACGCATCAGCTACTACATTGGCCTTTCCGGGGTGATAATTGATTCCAACATCATAATCCTTGATGAGTTCCAATCATCGATGTTGCCTCAAATTCAGATCCATTTGCGTGAATATATACTTGAGACTTTTGTGATCCATATAGATCTCACAACGGTGGCCAAGGATATAATGCCTCCAAACCTTCAAGGCGTGTACCACGGCTGCAAGTTCCAAGTTATGTGTGGGGTAATTCAGCTCGTGTTTCTTTAGTTGCCTCGATGCATAGGCTACCACTTGTCCTTCTTGCATGAGCACACATCCAAGCCCTTGTCTTGATGCGTCACAATATATGTCGAAGCTCTTGCTCACGTCTGGCAATACCAAAACCGGCGCTGTGGTTAGTCTTTTCTTGAGCTCCTTAAAGTTTTCTTGACACACTGGTGTCCACTGAAATGCTTTCCCCTTCCTTAGCAATTCAGTCATAGGCTTCGCTATTTTGGAGAAAACCTCGATGAACCGGCGGTAGTATCCAGCCATCCCAAGGAAACTCCGAATATCTCTCACATTATGTGGTTGGTTCCACTTCACAACATCTCCCACTTTTTCGGGATCAACCGATACTCCTCCATCAGAGATGATGTGGCCTAGGAACGATATCTCCTTTAGCCAAAATTGACACTTGCTGAACTTAGCATACAATTGATGCTCTCGGAGTTTCTGCAATGTCAATCTCAAGTGTTCTTCGTGTTCTTCTTCGCTTTTCGAATACACCATGACATCGTCGATGAAAACCACGATGAACTTGTCCATGTACTCCATGAACACCTTATTCATGAGGTACATAAAGTATGCGGATGCATTCGTTAACCCAAAAGACATAATGGTATATTCATACGAACCATACCGTGTTCGAAACGCAGTCTTGCGTATGTCGGAGGGCTTAATCTTCAGCTGGAAGTATCCCGACCGAAGATCAATCTTGAAGAAAATTCGAGTACCTTTCATTTGGTCGAACAGGTCCTCTATACGGGGCAGCGGGTATTTATTCTTGATCGTCACCTCATTGAGAGACCTATAATCCACACACATCCTTTGGGTCCCATCCTTCTTGTCTATGAAAAGCACGGGGGCTCCCCATGGTGACGAGCTTGCGCGTATAAAACCCTTTTCTAGCTGCTCCTGAATTTGCTTCTTAACTTCCATGAGAGAGCCGCAATCAAACAAGAAACACATTTCTCTCATGTACTTTGCCCAAGGTTGAAAGGAACTTTAATTAGCTCTAAATTACAGCAAATCATTAACAATCAAAGTCCATCTTTCAATCAGAAACATTATAACATGTATATATCCTATTCTTTCTACGTCACTGTATAGTTAACAAGTGGTACTCACTGACCACGAGGGACGGCGATTATAATCGATTTACACCTGCAGGGTTACCTGAATAACCCGTCACGTACGCCCGTACTCGATGTTGCCTACAGCAACCATCACGGATGTCGTACGCGACCACCTTTCACCCATCAGCCAAATGTTGAACCGGTCCAATCGTCCCGAGCAAGAGGTCTCTGCGCGCATCTGCAGTGCCGCCAGCCGATTTACACCTCAAGCTCTCAACCTACCCTCTGAACGACCAGCTATGCCTCAACACCCAGATACCCAAGTTACATCGGTTTCCCGGTTCCCGTATATGCGGTAGGTCTTCGGTGCTGTTCTAGCTTGTTCAACAGGCCCGCACACGGCTCGGTCCTCAATCGACACAAGCGGAGCTATGGCACCCAGGCCACAACATCCCTCTGCCCTTACTCTCCGCTTGGTCTCATTTTTCTTGCCATGTGTTTCATTTGCTACCTTTATCCGAGTAGTGTGCCTCGAGCCTATTCTCGCGAGA
Organism: Neostapfia colusana; assembly: GCA_030760725.1. Lineage (NCBI taxonomy): Eukaryota > Viridiplantae > Streptophyta > Magnoliopsida > Poales > Poaceae > Neostapfia > Neostapfia colusana. The sequence continues at coordinate 63,600,562 of JASWHV010000012.1, read as the reverse complement.
AGTTCCAACTAGCCGACTTGTATCGAATCCTACACTATCTTAGCATTGCAGTAGCTAAACGAGGTTTAAACACCTAAGCCCAACCCATGGTTTTCTCAGCTATGCGTTTGGGTTTTCAAACAAGACTCTAATGCAAAATTGAAGTGGATGCTCAAAGTAAGTTCTTAAAACAGTAAAATTTGTAAAAATGGTTAATGCAAACCGGAGCTTGCCTGTTTTGCAGGGTAGTAGTATATAATAGAAGTTAGTGATCTTCAATCCCTTGATCTTTCTCAATTTCCTAAACTGATCTACACATCAATGGATGACTCCGTCGAACTCCTCCGTCGTGAACCCTATCGACATGTATATGCATAATCTTTTATAATGCAATTTAACGACTTTAGAGATTAAAACTTCTTAAGAACAGAGGCTGTGTGGAGATCTGTAGGATCGAAGTACACGTGTAAAGCTACCATAGGGGGGTGAATGGTAGATAAAAACTTTTCAGCGAAAGCAACAAAACACCCCTCAGCAGAAAACCGATCTGTTAAAGAAACCGTGTGTGCGACTAATCTAAACGTGTTCAACTGTGAAAAAACTAGTATAGATTGTAGAGAATCAAGTCACAAAGACGTCACAAAAACAATCATGAAAATCCGTTGAGAGAAACTCAAGTTACGATCGAATATCGAACAAAGGTCAATCTGTCCTACGCGAGAAAAACAGTTCTGGAATACTGCAAAGAAACACGTGTTGATCAGAAACCACAAATTCAATGACCGTGAAATTTTTACAGATGATAGATAATCAAATTGTGAAGACAACCCAAAAAGAATCACATCAATTGGATCTGTAAAACTCTAGTTATGATAAAACCACCGAAGCAAGGTAGTGCTGAACAGAAACTCGACGAGAAAAACTTGCCTGAAACAAGTCGGACGAACAAGGCACAAAAGTTCCTTTAGAATACGAATTTTATTTATCAAAACACAAGAGGAACAGCCCCAAAGTCGTGTACACATGAGCCTTGGCCTCCCTTGCTTATATAACCAGCCCTAAGGCCAACCCAATTCAAACTAGGACTCCTACTCCAACTTGGATTTAATCTGTAACTTTCCAATACTGCTCAAGACCCATCTACACGTAGATAGAAGCAATCTTAAGACTTCCAAACACCTTAGTAACGTCCCAAACATTCCTAAAACAACTCAAATTCATGACCCACACGAAATCCTATCATAACCAACTCAAAACTTTCCATATTTGAGTCAAACACGACTCAGCCGCAGCCTGAGTCCATAACCTAGTCGGTTGGACATTTCCGACCAATTCATTACGTCCACATCTCTTCATCACGCCTTAGAACCATGCAGCCACGTCCATGCACTCCTTGCACACGTGCAAACATCTTCCAACAATGTCCAAGATACCTTCATATGTATTGTTCTTGATTCAAACATACTGCGCAACCTCCCGATCAACTCAACCACAATTCCTCCCGAACTTGGTTGTTGAACCTCATATTCTCCCTAAGTCTAGTTCAATGGATCCCGTCACCAGCCATGTCTTGAACCCAAGCAACACCTGCACATGAATAAACATCCAATACTTCCGAGCACAAGTCCTCGACTTGACTCTCGTTAGTTCCTAAACTACAACATCTTACGTGAGCACCTCACATAAGCATGTTGTAAACCATAGCAAAATGATATCAGCCATAACCACCAAAACACACCAAAAACTTAGTAAAATAATACTAAGCAAACTTTCCATAAGAGTAAAGCAAGTTTGAAACATTGCAAGTTAAAAGCAGAACCATTGCAATCAAGCTCCGAACCTTACCAAAGCTAACCGGACCTTGAACCGGAGCTTACCAAAGCTAGTCGGACCCAGCGCTGGAGCTTACTAAAGATTAGTTGGACCTAGCACGGAACTTACCAAAGCTAGTCGGACCTAGCACCGGAGCTAGCAAAAACAAGTCGGACCTAGCCAAAAACAAGTCGCACCGGAGCTTACTAAAGAAGAAGGATGAAACCTTGAGGTTGTGTGTGGACTAACGACCTCTCAACGCCGTCACCATCAAGAATAAATATCCACTGCCACGAATTGATATATTATTCGATCAACTTGTGGGTGCAAGTGTATTTTCAAAGATGGATCTTCGCTCTGGATGTCACCAAATCAAGATCCGAGCGGAGGATATTCCAAAGACGGCCTTCTTGACGAGATATGGGTTATATGAATACCTCGTCATGTCCTTTGGTCTCACCAACGCCCCGGCACACTTCATGTGTCTCATGAACTCAGTGTTCATGCCGGAGTTGGACAAGTTTGTGGTGGTGTTCATAGACGACATCTTGGTCTACTCCAAGTCTGAAGAGGAACACGCCAAGCACTTGCATATCGTACTTCAACGATTAAGAGACCATAAGCATTATGCCAAGTTCAGGAAGTGCGAGTTTTGGATCAGCCAAGTGCCATTCCTTGGTCATATCATTTCTGCAGAAGGCATTGCAGTTGATCCAAGCAAGATCGAACAAGTGCTGAAATGGAAGTCCCCCACATCAGTCCACAAAGTCAGGAGTTTCCTCGGGTTAGCAGGATATTATCGGAGATTCATACCAAATTTCTCCAAGCTTGCTAAGCCGATGACTGAACTGTTGAAGAAGGGGATCAAATATGTTTGGAGCTCAGCTTGTGAAGAAGCTTTCCAGGCATTAGTGAAGCATCTTACAACAGCCCCGGTGTTAGCTCAACCGGATACAACCAAGCCCTTCAACGTATATTGTGATGCGTCCGGTATCGGGCTTGGCTGTGTATTGATGCAAGGAGGAAAAGTGGTCGCCTATGGATCACGTCAACTCCATAACCACGAGCAGCACTATCCAACTCATGATCTCGAGCTTGCTGCTGTGGTATTGGCCTTGAAGATGTGGAGGCACTATTTGCTCGGGAACTTAGTGCACCTCTACACTGACCACAAGAGTTTGAAGTATATCTTCACTCAAAAGGAGTTGAATATGCGGCAACGGAGATGGCTACAACTGATCAAAGACTATGATATCGAGATTCGCTACCACCCCGGTAAGGCAAACGTGGTTGCCGATGCCTTAAGACGCAAATCCCATGTCAACAATCTGTCCATCACCCCACTTGAAGAGGAGGAGCCGAGTCTGTACTTGGTTCCATATGGGGCGTTATATAATCTTGCTCTCGTCCCTAATATACGAGAGGAGATTATGGAAGCGTAGAATAAAGACGTGGGAATGTCGCACATTCGGAGAAGGATGGAGAATGGCGAAATGAAGTGCTTCCGAAGAGATGAACACGACACTCTATGGTTTAAAGACCGTATAGTGGTACCTCGTGACATGAAGCTTCGGAAGAAAATCTTGGACGAGGCTCATTTGTCCAAGTATTCTATTCATCCGGGCAGCAACAAGATGTACCAAGATCTGAAAACCAGGTTTTGATGGACACGGATGAAGATAGAAATCGCAAAATACGTATCCGAATGTGATACGTGTCGGCGTGTGAAGGCCGACCACATGTGTAAAGCCGGACAGCTGCAACCATTAAACATTCTGGCATGGAAGTGGGAGGATATCAGCATGGACTTCATAGTTGGGTTACCTCTCACGTCTCACAAGCATGACTCGATTTGGGTGATAGTCGATCGACTAACCAAGTCGGCTCATTTTATCCCCGTACATACAAAGTACGTGGCCAAGCAATATGCGGAGCTGTATATTGCAAAGATCTTGTGTTTGCACGGTGTTCCCCGCTCCATCATTTCAGATCGTGGTGTGCTGTTCGTCTCTCGGTTCTGGGAGCAGCTGTACGCATCACTGGGAACCAAACTAATCCGAAGCTCCGCGTATCACCCGCAGACGGATGGTCAAACCGAACGGGTGAATCAAGTGCTTGAAGACATGCTACGCGCTTGTGCCATCCACCACGGAAAGAATTGGGACGATCATTTTCCGTTGGCGGAATTTTCTTACAACAATGGCTATCAAGCTAGCATCAAGATGGCGCCGTATGAAGCTCTCTACGGCCGGAAATGCCGCACACCTCTCAACTGGTGCGAGTCCGGCGAGCGAGTCATCTACGACATTGAACTTGTGAATTGTCACACCCAGTTTTTCCGAAGAACAACCGAGTGAATATCACATGTATGCCAGGATCATTTTCTCATACATGTGATGACAAATAGTCAAGCATCATTTATTACAAGCCAGGTGTCGAATATAAATAAGTCTTACATAGCAAATGTCTCGATGGACAATAATAAGTTCATCACAAGTAAATAAACTAGCAGCGGAATATTATTCTTTAGGGCTCCATCACAGGCGTTGCCCGGGGGTCTCCATGAACCTAGAAACCTTCTTCGGGTCCAAAGTCTTGGTCATTATACACCACCTCATTATCTTTACCTGAGCAGCAATATAAACCAACAAACATGCAAGGTTGAGTACCAATGGTACTCAGCAAGTGTGGGAAAATTATATCATGCATGGCTAGAACAAGGAGAGGTTGAACTCATGGTTAAAGCACTACGCAATTAAATACCTATCACCTTATCTTATTAAGCACCTACATTACGACACAGGTGAAATGGTCCCAATCTCCCATCCCATCATCATAACCCAATAACCATAACATCATTTCCAATGTTAAGCTCCCCGCTTAACATTCACAACTTCCAAAACCATCAATCCTCTAATCATGAATAAGTCCAAGCCGCTCTTGATCGTGAGCACGGCTGTCAGGACAGTTTTGACTCTGCAGAGTTTGTACCACTGTACCCACATGTAGTGATTTCATCCCCCGTTGCCGGGTGGACTAAAGAACCTCCATTATGCCAGTGGCTACGAACCACATTCACACTTCCCAGGTATGTAGCCAGGAGATCACTACGAAGCCTTTACAAAGGGATTCCCGACGAGCGTGGGCCCACTGAGGTTTCACCCCTAACAGCATACAAGAGGCTCCAACCCCGCTGCAGTGGCCCCCTCTTGAGCCTTGCGGTTCATATGGTAGTCCAGCTGACACCTACTCCCCGCACCATCCAACACACCCATACTACGCCGGGGATACACCTCATTAATTGGCCAAGCTGCCCCATCTCAGCATGTGGTTGGCACTGTAAAGCCAGGTTACATGCTCCATGAACCGGTCCTTAGGATCCAGGCAAGTACTAAACACAAACCCAAGTCTCGTGCACCCAGCACACAACCAAAACACCCAACTTGCCTTGATCCCTACCTCTACATAACTCATAATATCTCATTCAAGAGTATGGTATAATAAACTGATGATCTCATATCCCAATTATCCCACTCTAAGCATGGCTAAGCATATGCATAATAAATGACATGATAAAATAAATCCCAACCCAAGCTACAAGGAAACAAGGTGATGCAATTCTAGGGAAACTTCCTAGCATGGGTTTCATATTTAACTTGACAATGCAAATAATTCTATCTACACATCCTAGCATAGGATCAAAGTGTTCAAGGACACTTGCCTCCTTCTTGCTGCTCTTGAAATGGGTAGTCCTGGTCTTGGAAAGGAATAACTTGCTCTTGAGCAGGTTCTACATCATATCATCACACATAGCAAAAGAAAAACAACAATCATAAGACATAGTTCACACTTCTACTTCATACAAACCACACATTCACATTTATGAAAGTTCTTTACCATTATATGTGTTGTGGTTACTTTATGTGTGTTGAGTTGTGGCTTGCATGCACTTTTAACCATGTGTATATGATTCCTACTTTTGTGTCCACATTTATACTTACATACTATATATATGAGTTTCCAATAAATTTCTTATATTCAACTACTACACCTTTTCACTACCAAGTGTGTATGAAAAGTATTTTTCTTCCCCATATGTGCCTTCATAATTTCTACCAAACCTAAACTGAACTCTTTGGATTTTAAAAACTCCATTTATCATTTACTAGTTGCTATATTTTCAGATTTATATTCCTATGCATAATTGTGTATTTTATTATGAAATTAGTAATACACATCATCTAAACAGAATAGGTTCTGGTCCTAAATAATTTAGTAACATATTTTGACCTTTGCCTCTGATGTAAACTATTTCATAATTATTTTCCCTATTTTCTAAAACTATTCATTACTTAAAAATGTGTCCCTAAATGTGAATAATAAATTAGACAGATTCAATTCAGCCCAAAATATGTTTTTATCTCACTCCAAAATTTCCTAAACACTGAGAAAGTCTTTAACTTAATTTTGACAATATGTTTGTCCCACTTTTTAATTTTTAAACACTAGTTACATATTCAATTTCCTAAATTAAATACTAAACAGGACTAAAAAAATAAACTCACCCCACTACAGGGTCTATAATACTATTTTCAAAATTTCCAGGGGTCTAGCTACACTTATCAGAGGTGTTTTTCCTAATTTTATTAAGTCCAGGGGCTAAAACTGATTTTTAAATGAATTTACATGATTTTCTGGAGTTCCAGGGGCTAGATCAGAAGTTTCCGGGGCTAGCTCTTATTTCCCGAGAACCCCAGGGGGTAGCACGTAAGATTTCCAGTCTTTATAACGCGGGGCTGACGTGGACCGTCCGATTTTAAACCGACGGCCGAGATTATAACATCGAACCGGTACGCGGGGGGTTTAAACCCTACCGTGCGATTTAAAATAAACGGCGCACAAGCGGCCACGTCGCTCTGATCGAGCGCGGGCGGCGCTGCCGGCGGCGCACGGAGGCGGGAAGCGGCGATCTCGCCGGAAACTTTCGGATCCTCGAGAATTCTGCCTAGAACTGGGATCTTATGGCATAGATCGGTAGAGGGGAGGTCGGGGATCTCACCTCGGGGGTTTTCTTGAGCTCGGATGACACGACCCCATTGGTCCTGTCGAGCTAGGATCACGCTGAGGGGTGCTGCGTTGCACAGCACCGTATAACACACGTCAAAGGTGCAAAGCGGAAGCGGAAGTTTTATTACATAAACAAGTTTATGAACATGTATACATCAAAATAAGTTCAGTCTACACTCGCGGGCATAGACTAAGCATCAAGTGCACGTTCAGCCCTCGAACGTGTCCTTGCTAGCACACACGCACACTAACTCTGCGGCGTGCACGACTCCCACTCGACGGGGTTCCCCTCCTGGGGTTCCGTCTCCTCTTCGGGAGTCCCTTCCTCATAGAACCCTGCAAAAGCTTCAAACACAAGCAGTGAGCACGAAGGCTTAGCAAGTCTGACCCGTCTCACCTAAACATGGAACTTCTACATGAGGGTAATGGGTTGCATGAGGTAAAAATCATTTGCAAGGACTCGCCTAATTAGTAGAACCTTACTTTCAAGTTTTAGCAGCAGGTTGTGGAGAACCTTACGCTAAGGCACATGAGAGAGCCGCAATCAAACAAGAAACGCATTTCTCTCATGTACTTTGCCCAAAGTTGAAAAGAACTTTAGTTAGCTCTAAGCTACAGCATATCATTAACAATCAATGTCCAGCTTTCAATCAGCAACATTTTAACATGTAACTAGCCTGTTCTTTCTACGTCACGGTACAGTGAACAAGTGGTACTCACTGACCGCGAGGGACGGCGATTATAATCGATTTACACCTGCAGGGTTACCCGAACAACCCGTCACGTACGCCCGTACTAGATGTTGCCTACAACAACCATCACGGACGCCGTAAGCGACTACCTTTCACCCGTTAGCCAAATATTGAACCGGTCCCATCGTCCCGAGCAAGAGGTCTCTGCATGCGCATCTCTGTGCCGCCAGCCGATTTACACCTCGAGCTCTCAACCTACCCTCTGAACGACGGGCAATGCCTCAATACCCAGCTACCCGAGTTACATCAGTTTCCCGGTTCCCATATAGCCGGTAGGTCTTCGGTACTGTTCTAGCTTGTTCAACAGGCCCGCACACGGCTCGGTCCTCAACCGACACAAGCGGAGCTACAGCACACAGGCCCCAAAGTCCTGCTGCCCTTACTCTCCGCTCGGTCTCATTTTCTTGCCATGTGTATCATGTGCTATCTCTACCCGAGCAATGTGCCTCTAGCCTATTCTCGCGAGTAGTTCCAACTACTGGACTTGTACCGAATCCTACTCTATCCTAGCAATGCAGTGGCTAACGAGGTTTTCAATCCTAAACCCAACCCATGGTTTTCTTGGCTGTGCAGTTGGGTTTCCAATCAAGACTCTAATGCAAAGAACAATATTCAAAGATGTGCTCAAAACAATAAACATTTGTAAAAAGGTTAATGCAAACCGGGGCTTGCCTTGCTGCTCTTGGTCGTAGGCTAGCTGTTCCTCTGGAGTAACGAAGTCTAGGACTTCGGGTTCCTCCTCGACCTTAGCGACTACATGATAGAAACAATACATGTATTAATTTAATGCATTTGTATTAAGCTTGAAGTTGTGAAGTCTATAACCTTTGCTAGATAGACCTAATGACTGTGAAACTTTTACTGTGGCTTGGTTACAACCTAAACAGAGACCTGATCAAGTTTTTGTTGCAGCAAAGCTCATTTGAGCCCTCCACAAATAATTATGTCCTTGACCTTAATTGGAACTCTTAGGGTGTTCTAGGAATTTTCATGAGACAAACTATGATTTTCTGAAAACTATATTTTCAGAGGGTTCTAATGGAGTTGGTCTCACTTAATTTGGAAGTCTCTAAGTAAAGATATGAGCTAAACAATTTCAGAGAAAATTCTGAAAATGTTTCTGAACATTTTCTATTTTCTCTGGAACAGTTTCACTAATCACACCATTAGGTCGATTAAATGAGCTCAAATGGATCTGAAATTTTTATGGTAGTTCAAGGATATTTTGGTGAACATCTCAGCAAAATCTCAGGATTTTTCATCCAAAGGATTCTCCAGTTAAAATTCCTAACAGTTTAAACTTTGAGGAATTAATTCTTGAGAAATAAGGAATTTCATGAAGTGAAACTTGATTTTCTGGAAAGTACTCAGAGAGCTGAATCCAGAAAAATTTGGTTCACTCAATTTGGAGCTTTCTAGCCAAAGTTATAAGGATTTGAAGTTTGAAGGAAATCTGAAAATCGGGGAAAAGTTTAAACTCGCGCGTGGGCCCAGGGGACACGCGTCGCACGCCTAGGCGATGGCACATCGCGGCCCACAAGGATTTTGCGTGCCAGCACACCCGATCCTGGCCGCAGCCGGATCCCGATTCAAAATATCTCCCGCTGACAGCTGGGGTCCACCCCCTTCTTCAACCTCGCGACACCCGCGCTCCGCCGCCGAGGAATCTCGCCGGAGAGCTCGCCGCCGGCTGCTGTACAGCTCCAAACTTCTTGATTCTGGCCGCCCCTGCCTACTTTTACTCAGGGAACAGGATTCTAGGGTCAGCTGCTCATGACAATGGCCGGAGCATGGTCGGCGACGAGCCGCCACCTCGGAACGACTTCGGCCATGTCGGCTGACCATCCTAGCACCTCAGCTACTTGGGAAATCGGTCGGGGAGCATCAGTGGACCTCAGAGAAGGTCGACATGAGCTCGAGGCAGCTCGGGGAAAGCCCGAAATAGGTCCTCACCGTGCGCCCGATACCGCCCGTTCGTTCCGCCATTAGTAGACCTTAAATTACGCCGGGCACAGAGGTTCTCCGGCCCAGAGTTGTGAAGGCAACTTGTGCGTTACCGTGTCTAGCTCGTGTGAGAGCGGCCTGAGGCCCTCTAATCCTTTCTAGAGCACGAATTAAACAGAACCGTACCCGAAGGTCGTTCTGCACACAGAAAGGGGAGAAGTGGAAATTCGCCGCCGGTGAGCAACCACTCGAGCTGTGGCTCGGGGATGAGCAGCACCGGTCACCTGCGCGTCCAAGGGTGCCTTGGCTCGGGCGTGACAACGCCCTGGTTGGGCTGTCCACGAGAGCCCGAGGTGCGGCGGTTCCAAGTTCCGATTTTGATCTTTCGGCACAGCCGATATCACTCGGTTTCAATCGAATTCTAGCAACGGGGAGGATGGAGGAAGGTCTCTAGTACCTTGCTGGGGCTCTGGAGTGGAAGGAGGGAGCTGCGATCGGCGTTCCCCGATCAAGTCCGAGCTGCGGAAGTTTTCGGCCGGCGCTGAGTTCTTGCGGGTAAGAACGGTGGTGCCTCGGCCGAGGAGGGGGCAGGCGCCTTAATAAGGCTCTGCACCGCCTCACGCCCGCGCGTGGGCAAGCAGCTGGTGGCGCGGCGGCTGGCCTCGGTGGCGATCACCGCTGCGGCTCGGCGACCCGAGTGAAAAAGTCTCAGTCGGTTTGATCTGAGCAGTGGCTGACATGTGGGTCCCACCTCCAGTTTTAACCTCTGAAATGTACTCCTAATCACTGTTGTAAACAGTGAACCCCATACTACCCTTGGCAATTCAAATTATTCACCCATGAGCCATTTGAATTGATCAAAGTTCAAATGAGGTTTGGTTTGAATGAATTTCAGCACAAGTTCAGTTTGAAATTCAAATAAAGTTTGAATTTCTCCCACTTAGCTCATGTCAAGATCAACTCCAAATGGAGTGAAAATTGGTGTGTGAGCTCACAAAAATGTGCTGAGTAAGAATATGCCCCCCACTTTTAAATTCATTGGATAAAAACAGTTTGAATTTGAATATGGTTTCAAACTGCCCTCTTCCTAACTATACCCAAACTGACCTCAAAAAGGTTTTGAATTTGGGTGAAACTTGGCATGGACATCCTTAGTAAAGTGTAGGAGTTTTTATATGTCCAGCCCATCTATATCACATGTGGGAAATACCACTTTTGCAATGTGTAAGTTTGTTCTCTAATGAGCATGTTGATAATTGTTACTTGCTCTTCATTTGTGTTCATCATTCTTCCTCAAATGAGGTATGTGGTGTGGTGATGAACACTGCAAATGTGTGTCAAAAACTGAGGCCCTTACATTCCTCCCCCCTTAAAAGAATCTCGTCCCGAGATTATAAGGTGAAAATGAGAGAGAGGACGGTGGAAAATTACCGGATATGTGACGTGAAAAAGTCGGGGTAGTTAGAGCGAAGGAATTCTTCGCTCTCCCATGTCGCTTCGTCCATGGAGTGATTACTCCATAGAACCTTGTAGAACCACAACGTACGGTTGCGTGTGGTTCGGGCCCTTTCATCAATAATCTGCACCGGTTCCTCCCGATAGGTGAGATCCGGTTGCAGTTCTTCAATGTCTTCCAGCTGAACGGTAGTTGATAGCTTAAGACACTTCCTCAGCTGGGAAATGTGAAAGACGTCGTGCACACCGGAAAGTGCTTCTGGTAATTTCAGCCGGTATGCCACCGATCCACATCTTTCGGTAATCTGGAATGGACCGATGAATCGGGGTGCCAACTTTCCTCTCACCCCAAATCTATTTACGCCCTTCATTGGAGACACCCGTAGATATACGTGATCTCCAACTTCGAATTGTAATGGGCGCCTTCTCCGGTCCGCATACTGTTTCTGACGGGATTGAGCGGCTTTTAGGTTCGCTTGAATTAGTCGAACCTTTTCTTCCGCGTTGTTGACAAGGTCAATCCCGAAGGTAACCCTTTCGCCAGACTCACACCAGTTCAATGGTGTGCGGCATTTTCTTCCGTATAGCGCCTCTTAGGGCGCCATCTTGATGCTGGCTTGGTACCCATTGTTGTACGAGAACTCGGCTAACGGCAAGTGATCATCCCAATTCTTGCCGTGGTTGATAGCGCAAGCTCGTAGCATGTCTTCTAGGATTTGATTTACCCGCTCGGTTTGCCCGTCCGTCTGCGGGTGGTAGGCTGAACTACGGATCAGCTTCGTCCCCAAGGCAGCGTGTAGCTGCTCCCAAAAACGGGACACAAATAAAGTGCCCCGGTCCGATATGATGGTACGGGGTACGCCGTGTAAGCATAGGACCCGTGAGATGTACAGTTCAGCGTACTTCTTGGCGTTGTAGTTGGTGTTGACCGGGATGAAATGGGCAACTTTGGTGAGCTGATCGACGATCACCCACACTGAATCATGTTTCTGTAAGGTGGTGGGTAAACCGACGACGAAATCCATGCTCACGTCCTCCCACTTCCAGGCAGGAATGCCCAGTGGTTGCAGCAGTCCCGGTTTCCGCATATGATCTGCCTTCACCCTTCGACATGTGTCACACTCGGTCACGTATTTTGCAACCTCGCGCTTCATCCGTGTCCACCAAAACTTTCTTCTGAGTTCTTGATACATTTTGTTGCTGCCGGGGTGAATAGAAAATTTTGATAAGTGAGCCTCATCAACGATTTTCTTCCGTAACTCCGGGTTTCGGGGTACGACGATCCGGTCCTTGAACCATAGGACGCCGTCTCCGTCCTTCCGGAAACATTTCAACTCCCCACTGTCTACACGTCTCCGTAAATGTGACATGCCCTTGTCATTCTTCTGGGCTGCCGCTATCTCTTCACGGATGCTGGGGATCAAAGCTAGGTTGTAGAGAGCTCCGTGTGGAATCACACGTAGTGGTGGTTCGCTCTCTTCCAACGGTGTGATGGTCAGATTATTGACGTGTGACTTGCGGCTCAGCGCATCTGCCACAACGTTTGCCTTGCCCGGATGATAATGGATCTCTATCTCGTAATCCTTTATCAGTTCTAACCATCTTCGTTGCCTCATGTTCAGCTCCTTCTGAGTGAATATGTACTTGAGGCTTTTGTGGTCGGTATATAAATGTACGAGGTTACCGAGTAGGTAGTGCCTCCACATTTTTAGTGCAAGTACCACGGCAGCGAGCTCCAAGTCGTGAGTTGGATAATTTTGCTCATGGTTCCTAAGCTGCCGTGATCCATACGCGACCACTCTTCGGTCTTGCATCAGCACACACCCAAGCCCAATGCCGGATGCATCGCAGTACACATCGAACGGTTTTGTTGTGTCTGGCTGCGCCAAAACCGGTGCTGATGTCAGGTGCTTGACTAAAGCCTTGAATGCTGCTTCACATGCTGGACTCCAAACATATTTGGTAGCCTTCTTCAGCAGCTCTGTCATTGACTTGGCAATCTTCGAGAAGTTCGGAATGAACCTCCGATAATATCCCGCGAGTCCGAGGAAACTCCGTACCTCATGAACAGTCCTCGGGGATTTCCAATTCAGCACTTGCGTGATCTTGCTCGGGTCCACAGCGATACCCTCCGCTGAGATGATATGCCCGAGGAAAGGCACTTGCGATATCCAAAACTCGCATTTGCTGAATTTTGCGTATAACTTGTGATCCCGCAGCCGTTGCAAGACTATACGCAGATGTTTCTTGTGATCTTCCTCCGACTTGGAATATACCAGGATGTCGTCGATGAAGACCACGACAAACTTGTCCAGCTCCGGCATGAACACCGAGTTCATTAAGTACATGAAGTGAGCTGGAGCATTGGTGAGGCCAAAGGACATGACCAGGTACTCATAAAGTCCGTACCTTGTCGAGAAAGCTGTCTTTGGAATGTCCTCCGCCCTTATCTTAATCTGATGGTACTCGGATCTTAAATCCATCTTGGAAAAGACCTTTGCTTCGACCAACTGATCAAACAACATGTCGATCCGTGGCAACGGGTACTTGTTCTTGATGGTTACGGCATTTAATGGACGGTAGTCCACGCAAAGCCACAACGTTTCATCCTTCTTTTTGACAAATAATGCCGAACAGCCCCATGGCGAGCAGCTCGGCCTAATAAAACCCTTCTCCAGAAGGTCCGTGAGCTGAGTCTTCAGTTCAGCCAACTCCTTGGGCGCCATCTTGTACGGCCTTCGGGATATTGGCATGGTTCCCGGTGCAAGTTCAATCTTGAACTCCACCTCTCTATCGGGTGGCATCCCCGGCAAATCGTCCGGGAATACATCAGGGAACTCTCGGACCACTGGAATGTCTTCCAATCTGATGGTTGTGGCTTGATAGACACTTGGAAGTTTTATTTCTGGACTGTCCAGAAATAATGAGTGAGAACCGTGCACTTCTGAGTTTAAGTGCACGACTCGAAGGACGGTGTCTAAAACAGCGCCGTGGCGGGTTAACCACGACATCCCTAGGATGACATCGACCTTCTGTCCCTCTAAGATAATGAGAGACGTGGGGTATACTCTACCCGCTAAGCATAATGGTGCTTTGGAGACCATTACGCTTGCTGAAATCTTCCCACCCGGTGAACAAATTAAATATGGACTATCGGTGGGTAGTATTGGCAAACTGTGTTTAGCAATGAAAGCTTGGCTAATAAAATTATGCGTGGCGCCTGAATCAAATAGTACTATAGCGGGATGCTGGTGGAGTTGGAACATACCCGCAAGGATTGGCTCGCCCTCCGGCACGTCCTCAATGGCAAGTTGGTGGACAGTGCCGGGCCTAGGGTTTGCCCGCCGCGCATTAGTAGGGTTCCGGGGTTGATTCCTCCCCAGAAACTGTGGTGCCACTCCGCCGCCTTGCCTCTCCGGGCAACTGCTCGCGAAGTGTCCTGGACGACCACACTTGTAACATGTGGCCGCTGCTGGTGGAGTACTTGGTGGACGAAAGCCCGGCATGCGTTGCTGAGGTGCAAACGCACGCGGCATCGCCCGCTGCTGTTGTTGTTGTTGCGGTGGTACTGGCAGTGCCGGCCGGAATGCCGGCGAAGAGTACGGCCGACTGCGGAACGGCATCGACCGCTGTGGTGGTTGCCAGCGTGGGCCTGATGGTGGGCGATTCACCATCCGAAACTTCTGAGAAGGACCGCCTCCTTCTCTGCTGCTCTGCGGCGCGCTTCGCTTTCGCTCTGCCGCCGCCAACTCCTTGCCGGAGTCCTCCTGAACAATCGCAGCATCAATGATGTCATTGAGGCTGCCGCGATTGAACATCGCCAACTTGTCCTTCAGGAGCGGGTTAAGCCCCTGGTAAAAATGGTCTCGCCGCTTCTCGTCGGTATCAGCATGATACGACGCATATAGCGCGAGATCATTAAACGCCCTGGAGTATTCCAGCGCGTTCCGGCTCCCTTGTTGCAGGTGTAGGAACTCCTCCGTCTTCCTCTTCATCAAACCGGGCGGTATATGATAGGCCCTGAAGGCCGTCCGGAACTCCGCCCAGGTCATCACTCGGTCGGTGGGCTGGGAAGCACAAATGTTGGCCCACCACGCGCTCGCGGATCCTTGGAGCTGCTGGACCGCGAACTGAGTCTTGCGCTGCTCGCTGATTTGGAGCAGCCCGAACTTCATCTCTATGGCGCGGAGCCAGTTGTCCGCGTCAAGTGGTTCATCCGCCCTTGAGAATACAGGGGGATGAGTCGCCAGGAAGTCGGAGTAGGAGCTCTGTTGGCACTCCTCACGCTCTTGACGTCTCTCTGGGCGAGACGTATTGGCGATGAGAGTCTGCAGCAACTCTGTGTGCTGCTGATGCGAGCCCGCCATTGCCGCGACAATGTCGGCCAATGTAACCGTTGGCAGTGGCGGTGGCGGTGTTTGCTGTTGCTGTCCCGAGGAGTCCTCGGGAGGTGGTTGGGAGGTCTCTCCCCCTTGGCTAGTACCTCCAACATCAGGGTTGGCACGAGTACGCGTCATTCTGAAATTCAACACAGCAGCAATTAGAACATGTCTTACTCAAAATTCCATAAACAGCAGTAGGTATTGAAGCGACGCATGATTAACTTGCACAACATTCACATATATTGATAAAGCATAAACTTTATACAAGATACATTATTCTCGGATCTCCGAGAAGTCGTGCTCATGTCGTCACTACCTATACATACGCTACTGTCTACACGACATGTCACCGATTACAAAAGTTGGGTTACGCTACCCTAGCTGCCCTACTTGGCAACCGTAACCCCCTACTCGGAGTAGAACTCGACCTCCTGTGGGTCGTCCTCCTCCGGTACCTCTGCTGGTGGCTCGGGGTCTACCACCTCTTCTCCCATTCCGGGTTCTCCCATGGCTGGAAGACCCAAGACTACCGGTACGCCCAATACCGGGGGCACGAGGTCCTGCAATGCATGCACCTCGTCCATAGCCTGGTTGTAGTCCTCTTCCCAGCCTTGTCCTTCCTCAATAGCTTCGTCCCGCTCTTGAGCAAGGTCCCCATTCTGCTGGGTTAGGGTCTGCACCAGCTCTTGCAACGCCGCGATGTCAACACGGCTCTTCTTCTTTGCCTTCTTCAGACGACGCAACTGATTGTGTTGTTCATTTAGTCGCTTGATCGTCGGAAGAAGCACATTGCGAAGTGCGCTGTGAGCACTCTCGAAATGATCTCCATGGCTTGTGCTCTCCTTGAGCTTGGTGGCGAGATGCTCCGTATGAACAGCTTGGCTGTCCATCACAGCGTTTCCCGCTCTCATTTGGAGGCTGAGGTTTGCCTCCGCGGGGTTGTACCTTGGGCAATTCGGGTCTGTTGCCTCCAGGTACCTCTCCTCCCACACATGCTGAGCTCGTCCCTCCACCGGAACGAGTGCGTATGGAGTTCCCTCCATAGCCTGCACGTGCAGTTGGCAGAAACGTGACATAGTGTCGCGGGCTGCCACTTGCCACATCCCTTCCGGTTGTCTTCCTCTCACCGTGACGGTGAATGGCACCCAACCGGGTGGCGTAGGTCCTGCAGGAACCTCGACATGGATCGTCCACGTCTTGTTCCCCTCTTCGCCTTCTTCCTTGGCGAAGTATTGCGGCATCTGGTTGTACCCGAAATATTGGAGCATTTGCCACAATGCTTCCGGGTAGCCGCTACGGTCAGAACAGTGGGAAACTACCCACCCGTTCTCCAACCGTTTATCTACTGCCATCTGTAAAAATATATTTGACAAATGTAAAATATTTATTTAAACAGTAAACCCCTGAGTTATAACATAAAATATGTCATTGAACCCGTAAAACTTGGAAACATAGTTCAAATTTTTAAACAAATTTGACTGCTGATCTGCTGTTACCATGACAGCCCTGACCAGTTTCCATATCAACCTGATTTAGGCCATGTTAAAGGCAAAACCAATTCTGGAGCTCAACATCAAAGTTAAAGTTAACTTCAATAGCTTTCCAGAAAGTATTTGGTTGACCTAAGATCTGTCCTGGTTCAAAAGTTATGAGATGTCAAAGTTAACAGAATTTCTGGAATCAATTGGACAGCACCTCCCTGCTTTAGGTACTGAATTGATCCAAGAATCCCAGTTAATTCTGTTCCCAATCTGACAAAACTTTCTGTTACAAAGTCGTAACCCATCTCATAAGATTTCCAGAAGTACCTCATTTCCTATTTTTGGATTTTTAAGCAGGAAGTTATGCTTAATTTACAGAGAGTTTACAGAGAGTCTTTGCTCTGTCCTGTTTTCTGGACAGTTTCAACTCTACTGCATTTTTCGAGTGGTTAAGGGATGAAACACCTCTGGACCTCAACAGAAGAGTTGTAAAGCTCTTCCAACGCTTTCTAGAAATGTATCATACGACCCCAACCTCGAAAGAACTCAACCTCTAACCTCTGATTAACTTCAGACTTGATTCAGCTGAAAACAGAGTGCTCTGTCTTTAACATCCTATAAGTTGAAAACTTGTTAACTTGAATATCCTGTTCAAGGGAAGGAGTTACATCAAGTTTTACTCCTTTGGATAAAACCTTCAAGTTTTTAAATGAAGTTGTTCATTTAGTTGGGCGTGACGTCGATGCGTCACTAGATTATGTCGGTACTACGTCCTCACAAAGAAAAACCTATACCGGACTTAGCCGGCTTCGTTATTTCAGTGGCACTACTCGTCACTCGCACACGGATGCTACACGTCTACCGTTTCGTGGTCAGGCTACCTGCAGAAACTCAAACAATTATCGGACTCGGCTGCACACCGAGCCCGGAATCCATACAGTTGGTACACCCGGCCGTCATCACTCGCCCGGATGTTCTCAAGCCAAACATGCCTTGAGTTACGTGTTCACGTTTCAGACCACGTGACGGGGTCTCCCATGTTGCACCACGCACGCCAGGGACAGACGTTGCTCGAATACCCCAAACGACATGAAGAGTCGTAGAGGATACTAAAGCGGGTCGGGTTACCTGCCACCCGTGGGGCTCCACCCTTCAGCTTGTGCGCACTGGTGGACAGCGCTTACGTGCACCCCCCAAGACATGAACGTCCCGAGATGCACGATTTTCCGACATAACAAATAGGTTAATAAGCCACTTTCTATATACTAATAACATCCTTATACGGGCTACTAACTCGTTCCTCACTGGATTTTTGAAAAAGAAGACCTTTGTACTGTGTTAAACCTCAAGTGAGCTCTGATACCACGCTGACACGACCCCATTGGTCCTGTCGAGCCAGGATCACGCTGAGGGGTGCTGCGTTGCACAGCACCGTATAACACACGTCAAAGGTGCAAAGCGGAAGAGGAAGTTTTATTACATAAACAAGTTTATGAACATGTTTACATCAAAATAAGTTCAGTCTACACTCGCGGGCATAGACTAAGCATCAAGTGCACGTTCAGCCCTCGAACGTGTCCTTGCTAGCACACACGCACACTAACTCTGCGGCGTGCATGACTCCCACTCGACGGGGTTCCCCTCCTGGGGTTCCGTCTCCTCTTCGGGAGTCCCTTCCTCATAGAACCCTGCAAAAGCTTCAAACACAAGCAGTGAGCACGAAGGCTCAGCAAGTCTGACCCGTCTCACCAAAACATGGAACTTCTACATGAGGGTAATGGGTTGCATGAGGTAAAAATCATTTGCAAGGACTCGCCTAATTAGTAGAACCTTACTTTCAAGTTTTAGCAGCAGGTTGTGGAGAACCTTACGCTAAGGCACATGAGAGAGCCGCAATCAAACAAGAAACGCATTTCTCTCATGTACTTTGCCCAAAGTTGAAAAGAACTTTAGTTAGCTCTAAGCTACAGCATATCATTAACAATCAATGTCCAGCTTTCAATCAGCAACATTTTAACATGTAACTAGCCTGTTCTTTCTACGTCACGGTACAGTGAACAAGTGGTACTCACTGACCGTGAGGGACGGCGATTATAATCGATTTACACCTGCAGGGTTACCCGAACAACCCGTCACGTACGCCCGTACTCGATGTTGCCTACAACAACCATCACGGACGCCGTACGCGACTACCTTTCAATCGTTAGCCAAATATTGAACCGGTCCCATCGTCCCGAGCAAGAGGTCTCTGCACGCGCATCTCTGTGCCGCCGGCCGATTTACACCTCAAGCTCTCAACCTACCCTCTGAACGACGGGCAATGCCTCAATACCCAGCTACCCGAGTTACATCAGTTTCCCGGTTCCCATATAGCCGGTAGGTCTTCGGTGTAAAAGCCCAAGAAAAGGGACTTGCAAAAATTTTTATGCACCTCACAACACAACAGTTTTGTTGTGGGTAGATTGTGAAATATTGTGAAGAGCAAGTGGCCTCCATCAAAGGAGTGATTAGAAGGGAAAGTCTTCACTTTCACAAAGTAGGGTTTACACACATATGGTCACACATGGGAGGGAAATTTCAAACTGTTGCATTCAACTTCAGGATTTCAGCAGCTAAAACAAGGAGTAAAGGGCATACTTGGATTCCTCAGGTTCAAATTAGTGGGGAGGCAAAGTCTCAATAATTTTTGCAAGGGTTTGCTACCCAATGGTCCAAAAAGGAGCCAAATAGGCAAGAATACAAATATACATTAGAATTTGAGGGAAACTTGTCCAATCATGCAAATGTGGCTCAGTTTGAGACTGCAAACATTTGAATTACTCATTTGCCAAAAATTTGGAGATATTTTGGGGCAGAGGGGAGCTGTGGGCCCCACTGGTCAGTGAGAAGAGAGGGGGGAAGCTTACTGCCTAAGTTAATCGGTTCCACAGTTCACACTCGAGCGAGTTGCGTTCTCCCACCGGCTGCCACCGCACGGACAACCGACGACCGAAGCACCTCCCGAGCTGCTTCGAGTGTCGGTTCCCCGGCGCCTTCATCTCCCCCACGCCGCGCTCTGTCGGCCACAACAACCCTCCCACGAGCCCTGTTATCTTTCCTCCCGAGCAAACAAGCCGCCGGCGCCGCGCCGGTTCGTCCCGATCCTAAGCCGGCATCGCGTCCCGACTGCTCAAGCGATCAACGCGAAAAAGGAGCGCCAGCGCATGCACAAGAGTTTCCCCAGCTCAGCTCCGGCATTCGGGGTTCCTGTCGGCCGTATTTCGAGTATCAGCACCGAAGCCGAGGTGCAACCGGTGGAAACCGACGTCGGGCTCCCGTGGGCAGCTCACACCAACCAGTTTCACGACTGAGCGAGAGCACCCCAAGGTGCGCCAACTCCCTGCGCTGCTCCTCTCCAAATTTCAGAGCAATCCGTGCGACGTAGCTTCGGAATTTCGAGTTTTTCCCTCGGACGAGGAAAACCTAACCGCGGGTAAGAACTGTGGAAATTAACGCTTAATTCTCGGTTAAAGTTATTCATTTTGCGCACACCAGAGCTAGATAGGATAGGGAACCTTTTTCCCTCCACAACCCTAGCTAGAAACGCCGTGGTTACAGCTAATTTCGAGCTTTTCGGTCGGCGGCCATGGCGGGAACACGCGGGCGCACGGTGAGAACCGGTTTGCCGTCGTTTCCGAGCCAGGTTGAGGCCACGCCGAGATTTCCTGACCTCCACTGATGCTTTAGAGCGGATCCGCCGAGCTTTTGGCGGGCTAATGTGCTCGGGCGACGGTGCCGATCATCACCGAAGGCCGCGGCTCGTCGCCAGCCTACTTCCGGCCACCGGCAGCCCGAGCCAACCCTGTAGACTTGTTCCCCGACCCTGAAAACCCCCAGGCGGCGAGTCTCCGGCCGAAAGGTGGCCGGGAAGCCGGGTCCGGCGAGCTCCAGTACAGCGCCGGCGAGGGGGAGGCGCGGGAGCGAGAGGAAGAAGAAGACCCGCCGGGCCCACGTGACAGCGGCTAAAGATTAAAACTCCGGATCAGCTGTGGCGTGTGATCCCGTGTGGTGGCGCGGGAAAAGGTCTGTGGCCCCGTGTGGCATGATTCCGGCGGTTGACACGTGTAGGGTGGACCCAGAGGCAGAGTTTGAACTTTTCCCGAATTAAATTGGAATCCCAGAATTGGTTCAAACTTTGGAACTGCATAACTTTTGCTAGGAAGCTCCAAATTTAGTGATTCAAATTGGGTTGGATTCATATTGCCTAGCTCTGTCCAGATATACAACCCAATTTGTATGAAACCCATTAATTAATTCTGGAAAATTCTTTAAATCTTTTCAGCAAAAGAATTTTAGAGGGAGTTTGGTTCATCCAAAAATCCCCAAATTTTGCCAGGATGTTCTTTAGGACATTAGTAAACCCCTGTAAAAGTTTCAGACCATTTGGAGTTGATTTGGTCAGAGCAATTCAAATTGGAAGGTGCTGTGTTCATTTGAATACAGAAACATTTTCAGAGAATTTCCAAAACTTGGAAATTCAATTCTGGGCAAACCTTGACTCCAAAAATGCTAGGAAAATTCATGCAAATTCATATGAAGTATGTATGTGCATTAGGTATAGGATGAATGAAACCCCACTTGCATAACCAAAGGTTCCTAAAAGAGTGAGGGTAGTGTCAAGGACCTCGAGTAGACAGGCTATGCTTAATGAGTCATAGGACTTCGGTACAAGTCGAGTAGTTGGAATCTACTCGCGAGATAGGCTTGGGACACACGGGTTCGGTTGAGTGATGTGAGATCACTTTAGTAATAAAAATGAGACTAGGCAGGGGCTAGGGCGCAGCAAGAGAGAGTCTTGTGTGCGCAGCCCTGCCCGTGTCGATTGAGGACCGATCCCTGTGCGGCCCTGCTGAACAAGTGTTGAACGTACCGAAGGCATATCGGATATATGGGCCCCGATAAACCGATGTAGCCTAAACCTCCGGGCGTCGAGGCATAGCACACCGATTTATAGGTGTAGGTTGAGGCAGCAAGGTGGAAATCTGCCAACGGGCATAGAGAGATGCTCCGTGTGGGGAACCTCCTGCTCGTTTCGGTGCGACCGGTTTGACGTTTGGGC
Organism: Neostapfia colusana; assembly: GCA_030760725.1. Taxonomy (NCBI): domain Eukaryota; kingdom Viridiplantae; phylum Streptophyta; class Magnoliopsida; order Poales; family Poaceae; genus Neostapfia; species Neostapfia colusana. The sequence goes on along the minus strand of JASWHV010000012.1, from coordinate 63,578,592 downwards.
TGTTGGGTGAAAGGTTGTCCCGTACGACATCGAGTGAGCGTTCTGTGCAGCTCCACGGGTGGGCGTACGTGACGTGCTCTTTGGGTTTTCCCTGCAGGTGTATATCGAGTCGATTCGCCGTCCCTCGCGGTGACGAGTACTGCTTGTTCACTGCGTCGTAACGTAGACTAATGGATGAAATATGTTGATTCAAAGATGCTGATTGACATAATCGTATTGCTACATGTGTGCCACCAAATACTGCTTACTAAATTTCAGATTTCATGAACTGTTAACTTGTTGCTAAAAGATGAATTAAGGATGAACTTGTAGGCGTGTCGTTTTGCTGAAATGTTACTAACCTATGTCTTGGTATACCTCATGTAGAGTTTCATGCTTAGGTGAGTCGGTTAAGCCTTGCTGAGCCTTCGTGCTCATGGTTGCTGCTTAAGTGTTTTTCAGGTGAGGAGCCACCCACGGACTCGGAGTACGAGTCCACCGGCGAGGGTTACCCTCCGTCGGGGACCACGGCTGAGTGGGAGCCGTACACGCCGCGCTGAGCTGAGGAGTGCAGCTAGTGTGGGTTGCCCTAGGGCTGGGCAACCAACTTTTGCTAAATAGGCGGGCGTGAGTTGTATAGTGTAGACTTCCGCTGTGTAATATAAACAATAGTGTAACTGAAGTTTGTACCTGTTTGTACAGTTTCAGTTGTTTCCCATGTAATATATTATGTTCTTATGACGTGTGCTGTCGGGTGTCGCATCGCGCGGCACCACCCTCTGCGATCCTGGATGAGCGGATTCCGGTCCGCCACAGCCTGGTATCAGAGCCGCAGTGGGGATAGCACAGTACTAAAGGACTGCATTATGGGAAAAACTTAGGTATACGGTGAGGAATCGGTAGCTGCCCAAGTAAGGACTATATTAGCATAGTTACTTAAAGTGGCAAAGACTAACTTATGTGTTATAATTCTGAATTTCAATTATGTAATGATGCACCTACGCTCTGGTAAGTATGGTAAGGAACGCCACCGAAAGCGGTTCAATTTCGGTTAGCTCTCCCTGACGAGGGACGTGGTTCAGGGATTGATCTCACAGCTTGGTGTGAGACGTTAATATGAACCTCTTGGACTCTTCATGTCCCTGAGTTCATATGAAACGCTGATCCCTAGCGTGCATTAGGCAAGTAAGCGGAGACCCCATCGCGTGGTCAGTAACGCGAGAGTGTGTTCGTCTGGAAATAGCCCAGGAGGACATACGCAGCGCTTGCCATCGGCGTGCCCTGCAGGGCAGTAGGTGGCATCTGTTGGGTTGATAACATTCCCAACCGTGACGACCCGTTCATGACATACTCGGGTTCCCCGTCGTGTGGTGTTGAAACACGATCACGTGCCTTGAGACGTGACTTAGCTCAAGGACGGCCGTATGACAATGATACGGGCGTTTGTATTTACTTTTAAATATGGAACTGCCTGAAATGAACAACCTTTGAGTGCACCATCATTGTGTGGTCTTCTGCAGGTACTAACCACGTATGTATCCGTGTAGAAAACGTGTGCGAGAGACCGTTTAGTGCCACACTCGAGACGTATATGCCGGTATGATCCGGTTAGGATTTTCTTTTGTGAGGAGCGTAGTACCGAGATATTGTAGGTATATGCATGAGTATAACGATAATAAGAATTAAAAATCTATAGGTTCAACATTTAGGACCCTGGTTGGGTATAGGAATGGGATAGTGATGATTGTAGTTCCAAAAAGACTGAAAAACAGAGTGCTCTGTTTTGGGCAGCATGTTTGCTGATCTTCAACAGGGCGTAACTCACCGGTCTTTTAGCCCAGGGAGGTGTGCTACATAGCTCTGGAAAGGTATTGAAGTACTCTACAACTTTGTTGTAGACTTCCAGAGCTGAAACTCACCTGAAGATGGCTTAAAGCCCAGAGAAATGTAAACTGTCCAGAACCAGGGTAGAGTAAAACATCCTCTGAACTGATCTGTTTTTCAAATATAACTCCCAGTAGAAAAATCTAAAATTGTCATATAATACATCCTTAGAAAGAGTAGAAGATGTGTGACATCTTTGCAATTCAAAGTTTCTGAAGTTTCAGCACGGAATTTAGTGGAAATCAGGGTTGAAAACAGCCACTTCCAAGGGAGGTGCTGTTAAAATTCTTCCAGAAATTCTGCTAACTTTGAATTAACATAACTTTTTAATCAAAGCTGATCTGGGGGCAAATGAGTACTCGTTGGAAAGATACTGAAGTTAACTTGAACTTTGGTATTCAACTTGAGTCATGAAAATGCCAGAACCAGATCAAAACTTGGAATAGGTAGCAACTGGTCATTCTGACACAAGAATGACAGTTGAACTCATTGAAAAGGGTGTTGTACCCTAAGGGTGTTATACGTGATGACAACGCAATAATAATGTCTCGTAGAGACCAAACCCAGTTATGGTGAGCTTCCAAAGAGGGGGTTCATCAAGTTGGATTAAACTAACTTGTGTTTGGTCTGGTAATGGTGTAGCTTGTGCAAAGTTATTACATTATCTACTTACGAGATATTTCGCATGTTTTGTTGTCATAATGTTTTTCCGCCCAGTTCTATTGGACTGCATGCAAAATGTTGCGGGACTGATGTTTAATGTCGTATGGTTGCAGATGGTTCGTACTAGGACCACGCACGAGGTTGGTGGCTCTAGCCAAGGTGGAGGCGATGACTCCCAGCCACCGGCCTACGACAGCACCCCGCAGCAGCAGCCACCACCGCCGCCTCCGCTTACTCTAGCGGATGTGATAGCGGCATTGGTGGGAGGTCGTGAGGAGCAGACCGACCTGCTCCGCACGATCGTGCAGAATACGTCCCAGGCGGGAGGACGTCAAGAGCGAGGGCCTCGTGAGCCCCGCGAAGTGTCGTACTCGGATTTCATGAGTACGCACCCTCCGGTGTTCACCGAAGCTGAAGAACCACTGGAGGCGGACAACTGGCTGCGGACTATCGAGTCCAAGTTCGGGCTGCTCCAGTGTACGGAGCGGCAGAAGACACTGTTCGCAGCACAGCAGCTCCACGGTGCCGCTGGTGCGTGGTGGGCGAATTATGTCGCCTCACGTCCGGCTGGCCATGCCGTGGAATGGCAAGAGTTCCGGGAGGCGTTCCGCGCCTATCACATTCCTCCCGGAATAATGAAGAGAAAGTTCCAAGAATTTTTGGAACTGAAGCAGGGCGGGAGGAGTGCCCACGACTACTCCCGTGCCTTCAACCATCTGGCGCAGTATGCGTCAGACTACATCTCCACGGAGGAGAAGAAGAGGGAGCACTTCTATCGGGGGTTACACCCCGAAATGAAGACCCACCTCGTACAATGGAACCGCGGCACATTCAACGACCTAGTCAATGCCGCCATCATGCAAGAGGACGCTCAGCGGGAGTTAGCAGCTGAGCAGAGGAAGCGCAGCGCTCCACCTAGCAGCGGTGGGAGTGGCGCTCCCCAGAAGTACCGTATGGTGTATCGGACACCATCCGGGCAGCAGTGGCAACCACCGGCGTGACCGCAACGGTTCGGGGGACGTCCCTTTCAGGCACCTCCGTTCCGTCCGCCGATGCCACCACCAAGACAGCAACAGCAGACGGTACCCCGGGCGTTTCCACCGCCACAACGCGCCCCGGGTTTCCGTCCACCGATCAGCGGGGGACCGCCCCGTTTCACCTGCTTCACGTGTGGCCAGGCGGGCCACTTTGCGAAGGACTGTCCCCAGGGGCAGCAGAGTAGCGGGCAAGCCCAGTTTCAGGGCGGTGCTCGAGGCCGACCTCCGGTGAAGAAGGTTGGTCAGCGGACTGGAGGCGTCCGCAACCTCGACAATGAGGACGCCCCAGAGGGAGACAACATGCTGGCGGGTACGTTTACTCTCAACCATCAAGCCATCATCATATTATTTGATTCGGGTGCAACCCACAGCTTTATAAGTGCATCCTATGTGGCTAAACATCAATTGCATGTCTTCCCAACCGACTGCACTTATATGATCTGCTCACCGGGAGGGAAGATTTCAGCTAATATGATGATTCCAAAGGCACCTCTGTGCTTAGGTGGGAAACTATATCCCACCACCTTGATAATCCTTATGGGACAAAAGATTGATGCAATCTTAGGGATGTCATGGCTGCAATACCATGGTGCTGTCCTAGAGATTCGGACACGGACGGTTCACTTAAATTCTCCATTCCACCGTCCGCATTCCATGGTGTTAGACACGCCAGTCCGGGAAGTTTTAGCAATTAATAATGCTGAAGTTCTCAAGATAGAAGACATCCCCGTAGTCCGGGAGTATCCCGACGTGTTCCCGGACGATCTTCCGGGCATGCCACCTGAGCGGGATGTCGAGTTCAAGATCGAGCTCGCACCCGGGACTACGCCCATATCACGGAGACCATATAAGATGGCTCCAAATGAGCTGGCTGAACTAAAAGAACAGCTCAATGATCTGTTGAGCAAGGGTTTCATTCGGCCGAGTTCCTCGCCTTGGGGATGCTCGGCGCTATTCGTGAAGAAGAAGGATGAGACCCTGAGGCTGTGTGTGGATTACCGGCCGCTCAACGCCGTCACCATCAAGAATAAGTACCCACTGCCCCGTATTGACATCTTGTTTGATCAACTTGTGGGGGCAAGTGTATTCTCAAAGATGGACCTTCGCTCTGGATATCACCAGATCAAGATCCGGGCGGAGGATATCCCGAAGACGGCGTTCTCGACGAGATACGTCTTATACGAATATCTCGTCATGTCCTTTGGTCTCACAAATGCTCCAGCCCATTTCATGTATCTCATGAACTCGGTGTTCATGCCGGAGCTGGACAAGTTCGTGGTAGTGTTCATCGACGATATCTTGGTTTACTCCAAGACAGAAGCCGAGCATGCCGAACACTTACGGATCGTTCTTCAACGATTGCGAGACCACAAGCTCTACGCCAAGTTCAGCAAATGCGAATTTTGGATCAGCCAAGTGCCATTCTTGGGACATATCATCTCAGCTGAAGGCATTGCGGTTGACCCAAGTAAAATCGAGCAAGTGTTGAAATGGAAAGCTCCCACTTCAGTTCATGAAGTCAGAAGCTTCCTCGGGTTAGCGGGATACTACCGGAGATTCATTCCAAGTTTCTCCAAGCTCGCTAAGCCGATGACAGAGTTGCTGAAGAAAGGGACAAAATATGTTTGGAACACGGCGTGTGAAGGAGCGTTCCGAACACTGGTGAAGCATCTCACAACAGCCCCGGTATTAGCTCAGCCGGATACAACAAAGCCCTTCGACGTGTATTGTGACGCGTCCGGTATTGGGCTCGGCTGCGTGTTGATGCAGGAAGGACGTGTGGTCGCTTATGGCTCACGCCAACTTCGGAACCATGAGCAGCACTACCCGACTCACGATCTTGAACTTGCTGCCGTGGTGTTGGCGCTGAAAATGTGGAGGCACTATCTCCTGGGGAACTTGGTGCATCTCTACACCGACCACAAGAGCTTGAAATACATTTTCACCCAGAAGGAGCTGAACATGAGGCAGAGGAGGTGGTTAGAACTGATCAAAGATTATGAGATTGAGATCCATTACCACCCCGGCAAGGCGAATGTGGTTGCCGACGCGCTGAGTCGGAAATCACATGTCCATCACCTCACCATTACACCGGTGGAGGAGGAAGAGCCAAGTTTATACTTGGTTCCTTATGGATCGCTGTACAACCTTGCCCTCGTCCCTACTATTAGGGAGGACATCATTGCAGCTCAGAAAAATGATAAAGGCATGGCACATCTCCGGAGACGAATTGACAATGGGGAGATCAAATGTTTCCGGAAACATGGTGAGGGGACGTTGTGGTTCAATGACCGCATAGTCGTACCCCGAGATATGGAGTTGAGGAAAAAGATCCTCGATGAAGCTCACTTGTCCAAATACTCCATTCATCCGGGCAGCAACAAAATGTACCAAGATTTGAAAAAGAAATTTTGGTGGACACGGATGAAGCGGGAGGTAGCTAAGTACGTATCCGAGTGCGATACGTGTAGACGAGTGAAAGCTGATCACATGAAGAAATCAGGGCTGTTGCAACCCCTGAAGATCCCGGCATGGAAATGGGAAGATGTGAGCATGGATTTCATTGTGGGATTACCCCTAACAGCCAATAAGCATGATTCCATATGGGTAATCGTTGATCGGTTAACCAAGACGGCTCACTTCATTCCGGTGAATACACGTTACAATGCCGGCAAATATGCGGAGCTATACATAGCGAAGATTCTATGCCTATACGGGGTACCCAAGACCATTGTCTCAGATCGAGGTGCATTATTTGTATCTCGCTTTTGGGAGCAGCTACACGCTGCATTGGGTACTAAGTTGATCAGGAGCTCCGCTTATCACCCTCAGACAGATGGCCAGACAGAAAGGGTGAATCAAGTCCTGGAAGACATGTTGAGAGCATGTGCCATCCACCATGGTAGGAATTGGGATGATCACCTACCATTGGCGGAATTCTCGTACAACAACGGTTATCAGGTGAGTATCAAGATGGCACCTTACGAAGCTCTCTACGGTCGTAAATGCCGCACCCCATTAAGTTGGTGCGAGTCCGGTGAAAGGGTCACATTCGGAGTTGATGTGGTGAACGACGCCGAAGAGCGCGTTCGGACAATTCAAGCCAATTTGAAGGCCGCTCAATCCCGACAAAAGATCTACGCTGATAAGAGGCGTAGGCCGTTGCACTTTGACGTTGGGGAACACGTGTACCTCCGCGTGTCTCCAATGAAGGGAGTGCACCGATTCGGTGTGAAGGGGAAGCTCGCTCCCCGTTTTATTGGACCCTACGCTATCACCGAGAAGTGTGGACCAGCGGCGTATCGATTGGAACTACCGGCATCTCTGGCTGGTGTCCATGATATTTTCCATGTTTCGCAACTGCGAAAATGCTTGAAGTATACAGCTGCTGTTCCTACCGAAGACATCGGCGAGCTGAAACCGGATTTAACATATGATGAATATCCGGTGGGAATTCTTGATGAGAAAGCCAGAACCACACGCAGCAGAACGTTGTGGTTCTACAAAATACTCTGGAGCAACCACACCGCCGAGGAAGCGACGTGGGAGAGCGAGGAGTTCCTTCGCTCAAATTACCCGGAGTTCATGGCTTCTCAACACGGGTAAGTCCCTATTACATCGCTATCTCTTCTTTTATAATCTCGGGACGAGATTCTTTTAAGGGGGGAGGGATGTAAAAGCCCAAGAAAAGGGACTTGCAAAAATTTTTATGCACCTCACAACACAACAGTTTTGTTGTGGGTAGATTGTGAAATATTGTGAAGAGCAAGTGGCCTCCATCAAAGGAGTGATTAGAAGGGAAAGTCTTCACTTTCACAAAGTAGGGTTTACACACATATGATCACACATGGGAGGGAAATTTCAAACTGTTGCATTCAACTTCAGGATTTCAGCAGCTAAAACAAGGAGTAAAGGGCATACTTGGATTCCTCAGGTTCAAATTAGTGGGGAGGCAAAGTCTCAATAATTTTTGCAAGGGTTTGCTACCCAATGGTCCAAAAAGGAGCCAAATAGGCAAGAATACAAATATACATTTGAATTTGAGGGAAACTTGTCCAATCATGCAAATGTGGCTCAGTTTGAGACTGCAAACATTTGAATTACTCATTTGCCAAAAATTTGGAGATATTTTGGGGCAGAGGGGAGCTGTGGGCCCCACTGGTCAGTGAGAAGAGAGGGGGGAAGCTTACTGCCTAAGTTAATCGGTTCCACAGTTCACACTCGAGCGAGTTGCGTTCTCCCACCGGCTGCCACCGCACGGACAACCGACGACCGAAGCACCTCCCAAGCTGCTTCGAGTGTCGGTTCCCCTGCGCCTTCATCTCCCCCACGCCGCGCTCTGTCGGCCACAACAACCCTCCCACGAGCCCTGTTATCTTTCCTCCCGAGCAAACAAGCCGCCGGCGCCGTGCCGGTTCGTCCCGATCCTAAGCCGGCATCGCGTCCCGACTGCTCAAGCGATCAACGTGAAAAAGGAGCGCCAGCGCGTGCACAAGAGTTTCCCCAGCTCAGCTCCGGCGTTCGGGGTTCCTGTCGGCCGTATTTCGAGTATCAGCACCGAAGCCGAGGTGCAACCGGTGGAAACCGACGTCGGGCTCCCGTGGGCAGCTCACACCAACCAGTTTCACGACTGAGCGAGAGCACCCCAAGGTGCGCCAACTCCCTGCGCTGCTCCTCTCCAAATTTCAGAGCAATCCGTGCGACGTAGCTTCGGAATTTCGAGTTTTTCCCTCGGACGAAGAAAACCTAACCGCGGGTAAGAACTGTGGAAATTAACGCTTAATTCTCGGTTAAAGTTATTCATTTTGCGCACACCAGAGCTAGAGAGGATAGGGAACCTTTTTCCCTCCACAACCCTAGCTAGAAACGCCGTGGTTACAGCTAATTTCGAGCTTTTCGGTCGGTGGCCATGGCGGGAACACGCGGGCGCACGGTGACAACCGGTTTGCCGTCGTTTCCGAGCCAGTTTGAGGCCACGCCGAGATTTCCTGACCTCCACTGATGCTTTAGAGCGGATCCGCCAAGCTTTTGGCGGGCTAATGTGCTCCGGCGACGGTGCCGATCATCACCGAAGGCCGCGGCTCGTCGCCAGCCTACTTCCGGCCACCGGCAGCCCGAGCCAACGCCGTAGACTTGTTCCCCGACCCTGAAAACCCCCAGGCGGCGAGTCTCCGGCCGAAAGGTGGCCGGGAAGCCGGGTCCGGCGAGCTCCAGTACAGCGCCGGCGAGGGGGAGGCGCGGGAGCGAGAGGAAGAAGAAGACCTGCCGGGCCCACGTGTCAGCGGCTAAAGATTAAAACTCCGGATCAGCTGTGGCGTGTGATCCGGTGTGGTGGCGCGGGAAAAGGTCTGTGGCCCCGTGTGGCATGATTCCGGCGGTTGACACGTGTAGGGTGGACCCACAGGCAGAGTTTGAACTTTTCCCGAATTAAATTGGAATTCCAGAATTGGTTCAAACTTTGGAACTGCATAACTTTTGCTACGAAGCTCCAAATTTAGTGATTCAAATTGGGTTGGATTCATCTTGCCTAGCTCTGTCCAGATATACAACCCAATTTGTATGAAACCCATTAATTAATTCTGGAAAATTCTTTAAATCTTTTCAGCAAAAGAATTTTAGAGGGAGTTTGGTTCGTCCAAAAATCCCCAAATTTTGCCAGGATGTTCTTTAGGACATTAGTAAACCCCTGTAAAAGTTTCAGACCATTTGGAGTTGATTTGGTCAGAGCAATTCAAATTGGAAGGTGCTGTGTTCATTTGAATACAGAAACATTTTCAGAGAATTTCCAAAACATGGAAATGCAATTCTGGGCAAACCTTGACTCCAAAAATGCTAGGAAAATTCATGCAAACTCTAGGAGCTATAATTGAAATTATAGTTCACTAAGTTGGGTATGAACAGGGGTATTACCTCAGGATAAATTCTTCCTTGCTGATTTGCCAAGAGAATTATTCTGAGCAAACCACTCCATGAAAAGTGCTAATGTTTGGTCCAGAGAGTTTTCTTGTGACAAGGAACTCGCACAAAAATTCTCAGCTCCATTGGAGCTCTAGATCACCCCTGTCCGGTTTAACCACTTAAGGGATTAACATGGAAAAGGAGGAAAACCACTTAGCATTTAACCATGTGATTAAGTCCAAGCCAAACCACCAACACCAGTTCATATTTAAATTCTTAAACAAAGTTCCAGGTGTTAGAGGCTGGTTATTAGAACTAATAGTAGAAGTCTTACTCTAAAACTCACATTTGCATCTAAATTAACATGTAGTATTTCATTAACGTGTAGCCGTTGAAGAAGAGACTCCGGAAGTGCTGGACTTCCTCCTTCCGGATGAAGAACTAACTCCTGACCAGCAGCAACAAGGCAAGCCCCGGTTTGCATTAACCCTTTTATAAGTCTTACTTTGTTTACATGTGTCATATGAAGTATGTATGTGCATTAGGTATAGGATGAATGAAACCCCACTTGCATAACCAAAGGTTCCTAAAAGAGTGAGGGTAGTGTCAAGGACCTCGAGTAGACAGGCTATGCTTAATGAGTCATAGGACTTCGGTATAAGTCGAGTAGTTGGAATCTACTCGCGAGATAGGCTTGGGACACACGGGTTCGGTTGAGTGATGTGAGATCACTTTAGTAATAAAAATGAGACTAGGCAGGGGCTAGGGCGCAGCAAGAGAGAGTCTTGTGTGCGCAGCCCTGCCCGTGTCGATTGAGAACCGATCCGTGTGCGGCCCTGCTGAACAAGTGTTGAACGTACCGAAGGCATATCGGATATATGGGCCCCGATAAACCGATGTAGCCTAAACCTCCGGGCGTCGAGGCATAGCACACCGATTTATAGGTGTAGGTTGAGGGCAGCAAGGTGGAAATCTGCCAACGGGCATAGAGAGATGCTCCGTGTGGGGAACCTCCTGCTCGTTTCGGTGCGACCGGTTCGACGTTTGGGCTGTTGGGTGAAAGGTTGTCCCGTACGACATCGAGTGAGCGTGCTGTGCAGCTCCACGGGTGGGCGTACGTGACGTGCTCTTTGGGTTTTCCCTGCAGGTGTATATCGAGTCGATTCGCCGTCCCTCGCGGTGATGAGTACTGCTTGTTCACTGCATCGTAACGTAGACTAATGGATGAAATATGTTGATTCAAAGATGCTGATTGACATAATCGTATTGCTACATGTGTGCCACCAAATACTGCTTACTAAATTTCAGATTTCATGAACTGTTAACTTGTTGCTAAAAGATGAATTAAGGATGAACTTGTAGGCGTGTCGTTTTGCTGAAATGTTACTAACCTATGTCTTGGTATACCTCATGTAGAGTTTCATGCTTAGGTGAGTCGGTTAAGCCTTGCTGAGCCTTCGTGCTCACGGTTGCTGCTTAAGTGTTTTTCAGGTGAGGAGCCACCCACGGACTCGGAGTACGAGTCCACCGGCGAGGGTTACCCTCCGTCGGGGACCACGGCTGAGTGGGAGCCGTACACGCCGCGCTGAGCTGAGGAGTGCAGCTAGTGTGGGTTGCCCTAGGGCTGGGCAACCAACTTTTGCTAAATAGGCGGGCGTGAGTTGTATAGTGTAGACTTCCGCTGTGTAATATAAACAATAGTGTAACTGAAGTTTGTACCTGTCTGTACAGTTTCAGTTGTTTCCCATGTAATATATTATGTTCTTATGACGTGTGCTGTCGGGTGTCGCATCGCGCGGCACCACCCTCTGCGATCCTGGATGAGCGGATTCCAGTCCGCCACATTCGGTACTGTTCTAGCTTGTTCAACAGGCCCGCACACGGCTCGGTCCTCAACCGACACAAGCGGAGCTACAGCACACAGGCCCCAAAGTCCTGCTGCCCTTACTCTCCGCTCGGTCTCATTTTTTTGCCATGTGTATCATGTGCTATCTCTACCCGAGCAATGTGCCTCTAGCCTATTCTCGCGAGTAGTTCCAACTACTCGACTTGTACCGAATCCTACTCTATCCTAGCAATGCAGTGGCTAACGAGGTTTTCAATCCTAAACCCAACCCATGGTTTTCTTGGCTGTGCAGTTGGGTTTCCAATCAAGACTCTAATGCAAAGAACAATATTCAAAGATGTGCTCAAAACAATAAACATTTGTAAAAAGGTTAATGCAAACTGGGGCTTGCCTTGCTGCTCTTGGTCGTAGGCTAGCTGTTCCTCTGGAGTAACGAAGTCTAGGACTTCGGGTTCCTCCTCGACCTTAGCGACTACATGATAGAAACAATACATGTATTAATTTAATGCATTTGTATTAAGCTTGAAGTTGTGAAGTCTATAACCTTTGCTAGATAGACCTAATGACTGTGAAACTTTTACTGTGGCTTGGTTACAACCTAAACAGAGACCTGATCAAGTTTTTGTTGCAGCAAAGCTCATTTGAGCCCTCCACAAATAATTATGTCCTTGACCTTAATTGGAACTCTTAGGGTGTTCTAGGAATTTTCATGAGACAAACTATGATTTTCTGAAAACTAGATTTTCAGAGGGTTCTAATGGAGTTGGTCTCACTTAATTTGGAAGTCTCTAACTAAAGATATGAGCTAAACAGTTTCAGAGAAAATTCGGAAAATGTTTCTGAACATTTTCTATTTTCTCTGGAACAGTTTCACTAATCACACCATTAGGTGGACTAAATGAGCTCAAATGGATCTGAAATTTTTATGGTAGTTCAAGGATATTTTGGTGAACATCTCAGCAAAATTTCAGGATTTTCCTCCAAAGGATTCTCCAGTTAAAATTCCTAACAGTTTAAACTTTGAGGAATTAATTCTGGAGAAATATGGAATTTCATGAAGTGAAACTTGATTTTCTGGAAAGGACTCAGAGAGCTGAATCCAGCAAAATTTGGTTCACTCAATTTGGAGCTTTCTAGCCAAAGTTATAAGGATTTGAAGTTTGAAGAAATCTGAAAATCGGGGAAAAGTTTAAACTCGCGCGTGGGCCCAGGGGACACGCGTCGCACGCCTAGGCGACGGCACATCGCGGCCCACAAGGATTTTGCGCGCCAGCACACCCGATCCTGGCCACAGCCGGATCCCGATTCAAAATATCTCCCGCTGACAGCTGGGGTCCACCCCCTTCTTCAACCTCGCGACACCCGCGCTCCGCCGCCGAGGAATCTCGCCGGAGAGCTCGCCGCCGGCTGCTGTACAGGTCCAAACTTCTCGATTCTGGCCGCCCCTGCCTACTTTTACTCGGGGAACAGGATTCTAGGGTCAGCTGCTCATGACAATGGCCGGAGCATGGTCGGCGACGAGCCGCCACCTCGGAACGACTTCGGCCATGTCGGCTGACCATCCTAGCACCTCAGCTACTTGGGAAATTGGTCGGGGAGCATCAGTGGACCTCAGCGAAGGTCGACAGGAGCTCGAGGCAGCTCGGGGAAAGCCCGAAATAGGTCCTCACCGTGCGCCCGATACCGCCCGTTCGTTCTGCCATTAGTAGACCTTAAATTACGCCGGGCACAGAGGTTCTCCGGCCCAGAGTTGTGAAGACAACTTGTGCGTTACCGTGTCTAGCTCGTGTGAGAGCGGCCTGAGGCCCTCTAATCCTTTCTAGAGCACGAATTAAACAGAACCGTACCCGAAGGTCGTTCTGCACACAGAAAGGGGAGAAGTGGAAATTCGCCGCCGGTGAGCAACCACTCGAGCTGTGGCTCGGGGATGAGCAGCACCGGTCACCTGCGCGTCCAAGGGTGCCTTGGCTCGGGCGTGACAACGCCCTGGTTGGGCTGTCCACGAGAGCCCGAGGTGCGGCGGTTCCAAGTTCCGATTTTGATCTTTCGGCACAGCCGATATCACTCGGTTTCAATCGAATTCTAGCAACGGGGAGGATGGAGGAAGGTCTCTAGTACCTTGCTGGGGCTCTGGAGTGGAAGGATGGAGCTGCGATCGGCGTTCCCTGATCAAGTCCGAGCTGCGGAAGTTTTCGGCCGGCGCTGAGTTCTTGCGGGGAAGAACGGTGGTGCCTCGGCCAAGGAGGGGGCAGGCGCCTTAAGAAGGCTCTGCACCGCCTCACGCCCGCGCGTGGGCAAGCAGCTGGTGGCGCGGCGGCTGGCCTCGGTGGCGATCACCGCTGCGGCTCGGCGACCCGAGTGAAAAAGTCTCAGTCGGTTTGATCTGAGCAGTGGCTGACATGTGGGTCCCACCTCCAGTTTTAACCTCTGAAATTTACTCCTAATCAATGTTGTAAACAGTGAACCCCATACTACCCTTGGCAATTTAAATTATTCACCCATGAGCCATTTGAATTGATCAAAGTTCAAATGAGGTTTGGTTTGAATAAATTTCAGCACAAGTTCAGTTTGAAATTCAAATAAAGTTTGAATTTCTCCCACTTAGCTCATGTCAAGATCAACTCCAAATGGAGTGAAAATTGGTGTGTGAGCTCACAAAAATGTGCTGAGTAAGAATATGCCCCCCACTTTTAAATTCATTGGATAAAAACAGTTTGAATTTGAATATGGTTTCAAACTGCCGTCTTCCTAACTATACCCAAACTGACCTCAAAAAGGTTTTGAATTTGGGTGAAACTTGGCATGGACATCCTTAGTAAAGTGTAGGAGTTTTTTATATGTGCAGCCCATCTATATCACATGTGGGAAATAACACTTTTGCAATGTGTAAGTTTGTTCTCTAATGAGCATGTTGATAATTGTTACTTGCTCTTCATTTGTGTTCATCATTCTTCCTCAAATGAGGTATGTGGTGTGGTGATGAACACTGCAAATGTGTGTCAAAAACTGAGGCCCTTACATCGGAGGTCCTGGGAGGTGATCGGCGGCGAGGTCCGAGGCAAAACCACGGCGAAGCTCGTCGGCGCTGTGTTTACACCGCAAGTCACCGAGTTTTCTGCACCTGCAAGGTTCACCGGAGGCGGTGGATCAAGACCAGTGAGTTAGATCGGAGTTTCTGAGCTTAGATCGGCCGGAATTCACCGGAGAAGTCTCGGTTCTCACCGGAGTAAAAATCGGCGATCGCGTGGGAAAAACAGAACGGGGCCGGGGTTTTTATAGACGGGAGAGGGCGGCGGGGTGGTTTAGATCATGTCCGTTTCCTCCTCGAGCGAAATTCGGCTGTGATCCGCAGCAGTTCCGATCGGTTTGGATTCGGTGAGAGAGAGTCCGGCGCGGCGCGAGGTGGAAGACGAAGCCCGGGTGGGTCCCGCCTGTCAGCGTGAGAAAACGCGGGCGCGCGGCTGCGGGCTGGCGCGGGGTAAGTTGGGCCGGCTGGTGGGTTTCGGCCCACTGGCCGGTTTTTTTCTGTTTTCTCTTTTTCTTTTTCCATTTCTTTTCTTATTTGAGTTTAATTTGAATTCCAGTTTGAATTTGAATTTTTGCAAAACATGCAACACGTCCAAAAATTTTTAAATTCCCCTCTTAACATGATTTAAGGTTTTGAATCAAAATTTTGGGGTGTTACAGCTCTACCCCCCTTAAAAGAAATCTCGTCCTCGAGATTGGTGTTTCTAAGAAAACAATTCCGGAAATTGTGCCTTGAGCTCATCTTCCCGCTCCCAGGTGGCTTCCTCTTCTGAGTGATGCTTCCACTGCACCTTGCACATCCGGATTCTTTTATTTCTGGTGAGGCGTTCCATTGTCTCCAAAATCTTGTATGGTTGCTCGGCATAAGACAAATCCTCAGCTACATCCACTTCATTCATGGGTAACACCTCTTCAGGCGTCCTCAGACATTTCTTGAGTTGTGACACATGGAATACATCGTGCACATCCGATAGATGAACCGGTAACTCTAGTTGATATGCCACTTCGCCTTTCCTTTCCAAAACTTGAAAGGGTCCGATGTATCGAGGTGACAACTTCCCTTTCACCTTGAACCGACGAAGTCCTCTGATAGGGGACACCTTGAGATAAACATAGTCTCCCACGTTGAAAACGAGCTCTCTTCTTCGTACATCGGCATAGCTCTTTTGGCGTGTCTGTGCTATCCTCAAGTTGTTGCGAATCTCCCTCACCTTCGCCTCGGCTTCTTGTAGCACTTCTGGACCAAACACTTTACTTTCTCCTGTTTGGTTCCAAAATAGGGGAGTTCTGCACTTCATTCCATACAAAGCTTCAAACAGTGACATCTTCATACTAGCTTGATAGCTGTTGTTATAGGAAAACTCCGCATACGGTAAGTTCTTGTCCCAACTCCTATTGTTTTTGAGTGCACATGCCCTTAACATATCTTCAAGGATCTGATTGGTTCTCTCCGTCTGCCCGTCAGTTTGGGAATGATAGGCAGAGCTGAAGTTCAGATGGGTTCCCATGGTTTCATGCAACTTCTGCCAAAACCTCGAGGTGAACTGTGTCCCTCGGTCCGACACTATCTTCTTTGGCACTCCATGGTAACACACGATCCTTGACATGTACAATTCTGCCAATTTGGATCCGCTGTAGCTTTCTTTCACGGGGATGAAATGAGCTACCTTGGTTAGCCTATCAATGATGACCCATATTGAATCATACCCGGATTGGGTCCTAGGCAATCCCATGACAAAATCCATGCTGATTTCTTCCCATTTCCATTCAGGCACTTTGAGTGGTTGCAATAATCCCGCGGGTCGTTGATGTTCTGCTTTCACCAACTGACATGTGTCACATAGGGCAACATGTTCCGCGACATCTCGCTTCATGCCATACCACCAATACCTGCTCTTGAGGTCTTGGTACATCTTCGTACTCCTAGGATGAATGGAATAGTCGGAATCATGTGCCTCCTTCAAAATCAATTCATGGATCCCCTTTACTTCTGGCACACAGATTCTTTTCCCGTGCCACACCGTTCCTTGTTCATCCTCTCTAAAACCAGGAGCTTTATTTTCCTTGATGAGCTGTCTGATCTCTTGTATCTTCTCATCATTCTTTTGGCCCTCGCGTATATCTCGCTCGAGTGTGGAGTCCACTTCCATGGCGATGGTTTCACTACTATTTACTAGACATAGATTGAGCCTTATAACCTCGTCCTTCAATTCTGCAGGCATGTCCTTCAAGCTCAACTTATTGACCAGCACTTTCCGACTCAAAGCATCGGCCACGACGTTTGCTTTCCCAGGATGATAGTTGATGCCCACATCAAAGTCATTGATTAGCTCTAACCATCTCTTTTGTCTGAGGTTGAGATCTGGCTGTGTGAAAATGTACTTCAAACTCTTATGATCCGTATATATCTCTGTCCTCTTCCTCATCAAATAGTGTCGCCAAATTTTCAACACGTGTACCACTGCGGCTAGTTCTAGGTCATGTGTAGGATAGTTTTTCTCGTGCTTCCGAAGCTGCCGGGATGCATAAGTCACGACATGTCCTTCTTGCATGAGAACACATCCCAACCCGTTTCCAGAGGCATCGCAGTACACTGTGAAATTCTTCTGCATATCTGGCATAACCAACACTGGGGCTGTTGTCAATCTCTTCTTTAGCTCCTGAAAGCTCGTCTCGCACTGTGGCGTCCAGGCGAATGTGATTCCCTTCTCCAACAGTTTGGTGAGAGGTCTCGAGATCTTGGAGAATCCCTCAATAAACCGTCGATAGTATCCAGCCAATTCCAAAAAGCTTCGAATTTCCCCGACATTTTCAGGGGTCTTCCACTTCTGTATATCCTCGATTTTGGCGGGATCTACGGAGATTCCTCCCTCCGTGATTATATGTCCTAAAAAGGGAACTCTCTTCAGCCAAAACTCACACTTGCTCAACTTGGCATATAGTTGGTGTTCTCTCAGCCTCTGCAACACCAACCTTAGATGTTTCTCATGTTCCTCTTCATCTTTGGAGAAGACGAGAATGTCATCTATGAAAACCACCACAAATTTGTCCAGATATTCCATGAATACCTTGTTCATGAGATACATGAACTATGCCGGGGCATTGGTTAGCCCGAAAGGCATGACAGTGTATTCATACAGTCCGTACCGAGATACGAAAGCGGTCTTGGGAATATCAGATTGCCTTATCTTGAGTTGGTGGTATCCCGACCTGAGATCAATTTTCGAGAACACACAAGCTCCCCTCAACTGATCAAACAAGTCTTCAATGCGAGGCAATGGGTACTTATTCTTGATGGTTACCTCATTCAAAGCACGGTAATCCACGCATAACCTTTGGGTTCCGTCTTTCTTGGGCACAAATATCACCGGAGCTCCCCATGGTGAGGAACTAGGGCGAATATACCCCTTCTCCGTCAATTCTCTCAAATGATCCTTGAGTTCTTCTATCTGCTTGGAGTCCATCCGATAAGGTCTCTTGTATATCGGGGCTGTTCCCGGTACTAGCTCAATTGCGAATTCCACTTCACGGTCGGGAGGCATACCTGGCAATTCCTCCCGAAAAACATCTGGATATTCCCTGATAGTCCTGATTTCCTCAACTTTCACCTCCACTTGATTTAATTTAATGTCCCTCCTAGGCTCGTGTATCGTTATGAACTTTACTCTTGTGCCACTAGGGTGAGTTAGTTCCACCGTTCTGGTCGAACAATAGATGATTCCTTTATGTTTGGTCAACCAATCCATACCCAAAATAATATCTATCCCTTGTGAATCTATCACTATGAGGTTAGCAGTAAATACTACCCCATTAATATCTAGGTTCACTTTGGGACACACTTGTCTTGTCCTTATTTCTCCACCTGGAGAGTTTACAGCTAGCATATGGTTCATTTGTGTGGTTGCTAGGTCATGCTTCTTAACAAACCCTTGAGCAATGAATGAGTGGGTAGCACCAGAATCAAACAGCAGAGTTGCAAGGTGTAAATTGGCAGGAAACTTACCAACTACCACGTCGGGTGCCTCTTGTGCTTCCTCCATATTGACGTGGTTCACCCGTCCTCTCATTACATTCTGCTGTTGTGGCGGCGCAGGCTTCTTCCTTGGGCATTTATGGGCGTAGTGCCCCACTTCACCACAGCTAAAACATTGCACCCCAATCTTAGATGCCTGGCCTTTGTTGTCTTGGAGTTGGTTTGGGGGTCCTTGCACTGCGGGTCGAGGTGGATATGCGGGGCGAGGCTGCTGCACAAACTGACGTTGCGGCTGTGCTGGTGCTGCGGAAGGCCTGTAGTTTGGGTTGTACCCTCTTGGTGCTGAATAGGGTACCGCAGCACGGCTCGTCGGCCCCGTAGGTTGCTGCATCATACGTGGGCGGGTGTTGCTCCCTGAGGCTTGATGTGACCACCCGGCCTTCCTCTTATTCTCATTTTCCAGGGCCTTTAGCTTCCTTTCTACCACAAATGCTCTGTCCACCATCTTTTGGAAGCTTTCATACTCATTTGAGGACATTGCACACTGCATCTCTGCGGTAAGCCCTTCCACGAAACAATCTTGTTTCTGCTCATCAGTCTCTATGTCTCGTGGGGCATAACGGGATAGTTGAGTAAATTTAGTGAGGTATTCCCTCACCGTCATGTTTCCCTGCTGCAGTCCCAAAAACTCCTTCCTCTTGTTTTTGAGTTCACCTCTTGGGATGTAATGGTTGCGGAAGCTACGCTTGAACTCTTCCCAAGTGATGTTCTCAGGGTCATGATGGGCGGCCACGTAGGCGGTCCACCAATCAGCAGCAGGTCCATGCAATTGATGAGAGGCAAACAACACCCTCTCATACCCTTGGCATTGTATAATCCTCATCTTACTTTCAATGGTCTTCAGCCAATCATCTGCCTCCAGAGGTTCAGCAGCACTTGCAAACTTTGGGGGTTGAGTTCCTAGAAACTCACTCAACCTTGGTTGGCGTGGTGCAGCTTGTGGAGGTGGAACTTGATGCAAGTTGGCCACCACTTGAGTCAAGTTCTGGATGAGCTGATTCTGATTCTCCAGCATTTGGTGGAGGGGATCAACTCCTTCACGGCGACCACCCCGGTCCTGGCCTCCAGAAAGATGAGGGTTGCATGCCTCATCGTTGTTGTTGGCGGGGTTGGCAGCACGTCCTTTTCCTCTTCCGGCCATCTGGCAGAATCAACCAATGTTAATTTGAAAGCATTTAGTATCATCTTACTACTTTCATTTTGTTTGTACTTTGAAGTGTTGAGGCTTTGTTATACTTTTACGAGGGTTCATATCTCACACCAAATAAATGCACTATTATTTCATGTGGGTTCACACACCAAAGCAAAACAATCTGAAGACGAGGCTGTGGACAATTGCTCATGGCTTCCACAACTCACGTCACACACCAAGCATTAACACACCATTAACTTAACGTAACGACTTGACTATTCGACATCTTGCTAACTAAGGGAAGGACTCTACACTACTCGTTTTCTTGAGCTGGCTCCTCAGGATCTTCCTCATCATTGCGGCGGCCTTCATTGAGCTGGCTCCTCAGGATCAGGAGCTTGGAAATTTTGGAGTGAGATAAAAACATATTTTGGAGTGAGATAAAAAGCAGAGTCAGAAGGTAGCCGAAATGAGGAGGAAGATCCCGAGGAGCCAGCTCAAGAGAACGAGTAGTGTATAGTGTTTCCCTTAGCTAGCAAGAGGTCGAGTAGTCGAGTCGTTACGTAGTTAATGGTGTGATAATGCTTGGTGTGTGACGTGAGTTGTGGAAGCCATGAGCAATTGTCCACAGCCTCGTCTTCAGATTGTTTTGCTTTGGTGTGTGAACCCACAGGAAATAATAGTGCATTTATTTGGTGTGAGATACGAACCCTCGTAAAAAGTATAACAAAGCCTCAACACTTCAAAATACAAACAAATGAAAGTAGTAAGATGATACTAAATGATTTCAAATTAACATCGGTTGATTCTGCCAGATGGCCGGAAGAGGAAAAGGACGTGCTGCCAACCCCGCCAACAACAACGATGAGGCATGCAACCCTCATCTTTCTGGAGGCCAGGACCGGGGTGGTCGCCGTGAAGAAGTTGATCCTCTCCACCAAATGCTGGAGAATCAAAATCAGCTCATCCAGAACTTGACTCAAGTGGTGGCCAATTTGCATCAAGTTCCACCTCCACAAGCGGCACCACGCCAACCAAGGTTGAGTGAGTTTCTAGGAACTCAACCTCCAAAGTTTGCAAGTGCTGCTGAACCTCTGGAGGCAGATGATTGGCTGAAGACCATTGAAAGTAAGATGAGGATTATACAATGCCAAGGGTATGAGAGGGTGCTGTTTGCCTCTCATCAATTGCTTGGACCTGCTGCTGATTGGTGGACCGCCTACGTGGCCGCCCATCATGACCCTGAGAACATCACTTGGGAAGAGTTCAAGCGTAGCTTCCGCAACCATTACATCCCAAGAGGTGAACTCAAAAACAAGAGGAAGGAGTTTTTGGGACTGCAGCAGGGAAACATGACGGTGAGGGAATACCTCACTAAATTTACTCAACTATCCCGTTATGCTCCACGAGACATAGAGACTGATGAGCAGAAACAAGATTGTTTCGTGGAAGGACTTACCGCAGAGATGCAGTGTGCAACGTCCTCAAATGAGTATGAAAGCTTCCAAAAGATGGTGGATAGAGCATTTGTGGTAGAAAGGAAGCTAAAGGCCCTAGAAAATGAGAATAAGAGGAAGGCCGGGTGGTCACATCAAGCCTCAGGGAGCATCACCCGACCACGTATGATGCAGCAACCTACGGGGCAGACGAACCGTGCTGCGGTACCCTATTAAGCGCCAAGAGGGTACAACCCAAACTACAGGCCTCCCGCAGCACCAGTGCAGCCGCAACGTCAGTTTGTGCAGCAGCCTCGCCCCGCATATCCACCTCGACCAGCAGTGCAAGGACCCCCAAACCAACCCCAAGACAACAAAGGCCAGGCATCTAAGATTGGGGTGCAATGTTTTAGTTGCGGAGAAGTGGGGCACTACGCCCATAAGTGTCCAAAGAAGAAGCCCACGCAGCCACAGCAGCAGAATGTAATGAGAGGACGGGTGAACCACGTCACTATGGAGGAAGCACAAGAGGCCCCCGACGTGTTAGTTGGTATGTTTCCTGCCAATTTACATCTTGCAACTCTGCTGTTTGATTCTGTTGCTACCCACTCGTTCATTGCTCAAGGGTTTGTTAAGAAGCATGACCTAGCAACCACACAAATGAACCATATGCTAGCCGTAAACTCTCCAGGTGGAGAAATAAGGACAAGACAAGTGTGTCCCAAAGTGAACCTAGACATTAATGGGGTAGTATTTACTGCTAACCTCATAGTGATAGATTCACAAGGGATAGATATTATTTTGGGTATGGATTGGTTGACCAAACATAAAGGAATCATCCATTGTTCGACCAGAACGGTGAAACTAACTCACCCCAGTGGCACCAGAGTAAAGTTCATAACGATACACGAGCCTAGGAGGGACATTAAATTAAATCAAGTGGAGGTGAAAGTTGAGGAAATCAGGACTATCAGGGAATATCCAGATGTTTTTCCGGAGGAGTTGCCAGGTATGCCTCCCGACCGTGACGTGGCATTCGCAATTGAGCTAGTACCGGGAACAGCCCCGATATACAAGAGACCTTATCGAATGGACTCCAAGCAGCTAGAAGAGCTCAAGGATCATTTGAGAGAATTGACGGAGAAGGGGTATATTCGCCCTAGTTCCACCCCATGGGGAGCTCCGGTGATATTTGTGCCCAAGAAAGACGGAACCCAAAGGTTATGCGTGGATTACCGTGCTTTGAATGAGGTAACCATCAAGAACAAGTACCCATTACCCCGCATTGAAGACTTGTTTGATCAGTTGAGGGGAGCTTGTGTGTTCTCGAAAATTGATCTCAGGTCGGGATACCACCAACTCAAGATAAGGCAATCTGATATTCCCAAGACAGCTTTCGTATCTCGGTACGGACTGTATGAATACACTGTCATGCCTTTCGGGCTGACCAATGCCCCGGCATATTTCATGTACCTCATGAACAAGGTATTCATGGAATATCTGGACAAATTTGTGGTGGTTTTCATAGATGATATTCTCGTCTTCTCCAAAGATGAAGAAGAACATGAGAAACATCTAAGGTTGGTTCTACAGAGGCTGAGAGAACACCAACTATATGCTAAGTTGAGCAAGTGTGAGTTTTGGCTGAAGAGAGTTCCCTTTTTAGGACATATAATCTCGGAGGGAGGAATCTCCGTAGATCACGCCAAAATCGAGGATATCCAGAAGTGGAAGACCCCTGAAAATGTCGGGGAAGTTTAAAACTTTTTGGGATTGGCTGGATACTATCGACGGTTTATTGAGGGATTCTCCAAGATCTCGAGACCTCTCACTAAACTGTTGGAGAAGGGAATCACATTCACCTGGACGCCACAGTGCGAGACGAGCTTTCAAGAGCTAAAGAAGAGATTGACAACAGCCCCAGTGTTGGTTATGCCAGATATGCAGAAGAATTTCACAGTGTACTGCGATGCCTCTGGAAATGGGTTGGGATGTGTTCTCATGCAAGAAGGACATGTCGTGGCATATGCATCCCGGCAGCTCCGGAAGCACGAGAAGAACTATCCTACACATGACCTAGAACTAGCTGCAGTGGTACACGCGTTGAAAATTTGGCGGCACTATTTGATGGGGAAGAGGACAGAGATATATACGGATCATAAGAGTTTGAAGTACATATTCACACAGCCAGATCACAACCTCAGACAAAGGAGATGGTTAGAGCTAATCAATGACTTTGATGTGGGCATCAACTATCATCCCGGGAAAGCAAACGTCGTGGCCGATGCTTTGAGTCGGAAAGTGCAGGTCAATAAGTTGAGCTTGAAGGACATGCCTGCAGAATTGAAGGACGAGGTTATAAGGCTCAATCTATGTCTAGTAAATAGTGGTGAAGCCATCGCCATGGAAGTGGACTCCACACTCGAGTGAGACATACGCGAGGGCCAAAAGAATGATGAGAAGATACAAGAGATCAGACAGCTCATCAAGGAAAATAAAGCTCCTGGTTTTAGAGAGGATGAACAAGGAACGGTGTGGCACAGGAAAAGGATCTGTGTGCCAGAAGTAAAGGAGATCCGTGAATTAATTTTGAAGGAGGCTCACGATTCCGACTATTCCATTCATCCTGGGAGTACGAAGATGTACCAGGACCTCAAGAGCAGGTATTGGTGGTATGGCATGAAGCGAGATGTCGCGGAACATGTTGCCCTATGTGACACATGTCAGTTGGTGAAAGCAGAACATCAACGACCCGCGGGATTATTGCAACCACTCAAAGTGCCTGAATGGAAATGGGAAGAAATCAGCATGGATTTTGTCGTGGGATTGCCTAGGACCCAATCCGGGTATGATTCAATATGGGTCATTATTGATAGGCTAACCAAGGTAGCTCATTTCATCCCCGTGAAAGAAAGCTACAGCGGATCCAAATTGGCAGAATTGTACATGTCAAGGATCGTGTGTTACCATGGAGTGCCAAAGAAGATAGTGTCGGACCGAGGGACACAGTTCACCTCGAGGTTTTGGCAGAAGTTGCATGAAACCATGGGAACCCATCTGAACTTCAGCTCTGCCTATCATCCCCAAACTGACGGGCAGACGGAGAGAACCAATCAGATCCTTGAAGATATGTTAAGGGCATGTGCACTCAAAAACAATAGCAGTTGGGACAAGAACTTACCGTATGCGGAGTTTTCCTATAACAACAGTTATCAAGCTAGTATGAAGATGTCACCGTTTGAAGCTTTGTATGGAAGGAAGTGCAGAACTCCCCTATTTTGGAACCAAACAGGAGAAAGTAAAGTGTTTGGTCCAGAAGTGCTACAAGAAGCCGAGGCAAAGGTGAGGGAGATTCGCAACAACTTGAGGATAGCACAAACACGCCAGAAGAGCTATGCCGATGTACGAAGAAGAGAGCTCGTTTTCAACGTGGGAGACTATGTTTATCGCAAGGTGTCCCCTATCAGAGGACTTCGTCAGTTCAAGGTGAAAGGGAAGTTGTCACCTCGATACATCGGACCCTTTCAGGTTTTGGAAAGGAAAGGCAAAGTGGCGTACCAACTAGAGTTACCGGTTCATCTATCGGATGTGCACGATGTATTCCATGTGTCACAACTCAAGAAATGTCTGAGGACACCTGAAGAGGTGTTACCCATGAATGAAGTGGATGTAGCTGAGGATTTGTCTTATGCCGAGCAACCATGCAAGATTTTGGAGACAATGGAACGCCTCACCAGAAATAAAAGAATCCGGATGTGCAAGGTGCAGTGGAAGCATCACTCAGAAGAGGAAGCCACCTGGGAACGGGAAGATGAGCTCAAGGCACAATTTCCGGAATTGTTTTCTTAGAAACACCAATCTCGAGGACGAGATTTCTTTTAAGGGGGGTAGAGCTGTAACACCCCAAAATTTTGATTCAAAACACTAAATCATGTTAAGAGGGGAATTTAAAAATTTTTGGACGTGTTGCATGTTTTGCAAAAATTCAAATTCAAACTAGAATTCAAATTAAACTCAAATCAGAAAACAAATGGAAAAAGAAAAAGAGAAAACAGAAAAAAACCGGCCAGTGGGCCGAAACCCGCCAGCCGGCCCAATTTCCCCCGCGCCAGCCCGCAGCCGCGCGCCCGCGCTCTCTCACACAGACAGGTGGGACCCACCTGTCATCCCCAACCTCGCTCGCGCCGACCCCGGACTCTCTCCCGCGCGCGCGCGATCGTAACCGACCGGAATTCCGCGTCCCTCAGCCCGAATTCTGGTCCCAGAAGACTCTAACTCGATCACAACCGACCCACCGCCCTCCCCCGGCTATAAAAACCCCAGCCCCGATCGGTTTTTCCCACGCGATCGCCGATTTTTACTCCGGTGAGAACCGAGAATTCTCCGGTGAATTCTAGCCGATCTAAGCTCGGAAACTCCGATCTAACTCGCTGGTCTTGATCCACCGCCTCCGGGGAACCTTGCAGGTGCAGAAAACTCGGTGACTTGCGGTGTAAACACAGCGCCGACGAGCTTCGCTGTGGTTTTGCCTCGGATCTCGCCGCCGATCACCTCCCAGGACCCCCGAGCTCAAGAAAACCCCCGAGGTGAGATCCCTGACCTCCCCTCTACCGATCTATGCCATAAGATCACATTTCTAGGCAGAATTCTCGAGGATCCGAAACTTTCCGGCGAGATCGCCGCTTCCCGCCGCCGTGCGCCGCCGGCAGCGCAGCCCGCACTCGATCAGAGCGACGTGGCCGCTTGTGCGCCGTTTATTTTAAATCGCACGGTAGACTTTAAAACCCCGCATACCGGTTCGATGTTATAATCTCAGCCGTCGGTTTAAAATCGGACGGTCCACGTCAGCCCCGCGTTATAAAGACTGGAATTCTTACGAGCTACCCCCTGGGGTTCTCGGGAAATAAGAGCTAGCCCCGGAAACTTCTGATCTAGCCCCTGGAACTCCAGAAAATCATGTAAATTCATTTAGAAATCAGTTTTAGCCCCTGGACTTAATAAAAATTAGGAAAAACACCTCTGATAAATGTAGCTAGACCCCTGGAAATTATGAAAATAATATTATAGACCCTGTAATGGGGTGAGTTCATTATTTTAGCCCTGTTTAGTATTTAATTTAGAAAATTGAATATGTAACTAGTGTTTAAAAACTAAAAAGTGGGACAAACATAATTGTCAAAATTAATTAAAAACTTTCTCAGTACTTAGAAAACTTTGGAGTGAGATAAAAATATATTTTGGGCTGAAATGAATCTGTTTCATTTATTATTCACATTTATTAGTATAGGGACACATTTTTAAGTAAAGAATAGTTATAGAAAAATAGGGAAAATAATTATGAAATAGTTTACATCAGAGGCCAAGGTCAAAATATGTTATTAAAATTATTTAGGACCAGAACCTATACTGTTTAAATGATGTGTATTACTAATTTCATAATAAAATACACAAATATGCATTAGAATATAAGTCTGAAAATATAGCAACTAGTAAATGATAAATGGAGTTTTTAAAATCCAAAGAGTTCAGTTTAGGGTTGGTAGAAATTATGAAGGCACATATGGGGAAGAAAAATACTTTTCATACACACTTGGTAGTAAAAAAAAAGGTGTAGTAGTTGAATATAAGAAATTTATTGGAAACCCATATAAATAGTATGTAAGTATAAATGTGGACACAAAAGTAGGAATCATATACACATGGTTAAAAGTGCATGCAAGCCACAACTCAACACACATAAAGTAACCACAACACATATAATGGTAAAGAACTTTTATAAATGTGAATGTGTGGTTTGTATGAAGTAGAAGTGTGAACTATGTCTTATGATTGTTGTTTTTCTTTTGCTATGTGTGATGGTATGAAGTAGAACCTGTTCAAGAGCAAGTTATCCCTTTCCAAGATCAGGACTACCCATTTCAAGAGCAGCAAGAAGGAGGCAAGTGTCCTTGACCACTTTGAACCTATTCTAGGATGTGTAGATAGAATTATTTGCATTGTCAAATGAAAGATGAAACCCATGCTAAGATGTTTCCCTAGAATTGCATTACCTTGTTTCCTTGTAGCTTGGGTTGGGATTTATTTTGTCATGTCATTTATTTACATGCATATGCTTAGCCATGCTTAGAATGGGACATTTGGGATATGAGATCATCAGTTTATTTTACCATATTCTTGAATAAGATATTGTGAGTTATGTAGAGGTAGGGATCAAGGCAAGTTGGATGTTTTGGTTGTGTGCTGGGTGCACGAGACTTGGGTTTGTGTTTAGTACTTGCTTGGATCCTAAGGACCGGTTCATGGAGCATGTAACCCGGCTTTACAGTGCCAACTACATGCTGAGATGGGGCAGCTTGGCCAATTAATTAGGTGTATCCCCGGCGTACTATGGGTGTGTTGGATGGTGCGGGGAGTGGGTGTCAGCTGGACTACCGTATGAACCGCAAGGATCAAAAGGGGGCCACTGCAGCGGGGTTGGAGCCTCTTGTATGCTGTTAGGGGTGAAACCTCAGTGGGCCCACGCTCGTCGGGAATCCCTTTGTAAAGGCTTCGTAGTGATCTCCTGGCTGCACACCTGGGAAGTGTGAGTGTGGATCGTAGCCACTGGCATAATGGAGGTTCTTTTAGTCCACCCGGCAACGGGGGATGAAATCACTACATGTGGGTACAGTGGTACAAACTCTGCAGAGTCAAAACTGTCTTGACAGCCGTGCTCACGGTTAAGAGCGGCCTGGATTTATTCATGATTAGAGGAGTGATGGCTTTGGAAGTTGTGAATGTTAAGCGGGGAGCTTAACATTGGAAATGGTGTTATGGTTATTGGATTATGATGATGGGATGGGAGATTGGGACCATTTCACCTGTGTAGTAATGTAGGTGCTTAACAAGCTAAGGTGATAGGTATTAATTGCATAGTGCTTTAACCATGAGTTCAACCTCTCCTTGTTCTAGCCATGCATGATGTAATTTTCCCACACTTGCTGAGTACCATTGGTACTCAACCTTGCATATTTGTTGGTTTATATTGCTGCTCAGGTCAAGATAATGAGGTGGTGTATAATGACCAAGATTTTGGACCCGAGGAAGGTTTTTAGGTTCATGAAGACCCCCGGGCAACGCCTGTGATGGAGCCCTAAAGAATAATATTCCGCTGCTAGTTTATTTACTTGTGATGAACTTACTATTGTCCATCGAGACATTTACTATGTAAGACTTACTTATATTCGACACCTGGCTTGTAATAAATGATGCTTCACTATTTGTCATCACATGTATGAGAAAATGATCCTGGCATACATGTGATATTCACTTGGTTGTTCTTCGGAAAAACCGGGTGTGACAATGGAGTATCCCATCCGGATCATCGATGAAAAGACTCGTGCCACAAGAAACCGGACCTTATGGTTCTACAAGGTCTTGTGGAGTAACCATACCGCTGATGAGGGGACATGGGAAAGTGAGGATTATCTACACACGTATTATCCGGACTTGCTATCATCATATACCCGGTAAAGTTTTCCCCACTTTGCTTTTCCTTTGGAATCTCGGGACGAGATTCTTTTTATGGGGGGAGGGATGTAAAATCCCCAAAAGTGGTAGCAAGAAAATTCAGCTGCATATACACTTATGAAAAATGAGGAGAATTAAAACTTTGAATTATAATGGGGTATGTTCAAAGTGAGGGTTTAGACTTTCCAAAACTTCCAAACATGGGGATCTAAATGCACAGCTTGGATCTTCATAGTCCAAATGTTCACCCTTCCAAATTTCAGCTCATTTGGAGGAGTTTCAATATTTGTTTGGGATTAAAAGGAAAAGCCCTCTAATCTGAATTTCAAAATCAGTTTCAAATTCCAATTCCCTCAATTTGAAAATTGGGTTTCACAAATGTGTTCTCCACCTTGTAATAAGCAGCCATGCCAAAAATTGGATGCTTTGGAGCAGGTGTGCTATATTTTTGAGGCAATACAAAGTGGAGAATTCAAACTCTTTTTCAAATTCAAATGATCAAACCACATCCAAATTTCACACCGAATTAAAACCCTCTGAATTCAGCAAATTCAAACTATGACTTTGGGGTGAAGTCAAGTCTTTAATGTTGAGTTGTTGGTGGGAAAATATCAGAAAAGTTGACTAAAAAAAGAGGGGAGGTGGGGCCCATTTGTCAGCAACCCACAGGAGCTACCGCCTCAGCCGACGGCGGTCGAACAGCGGGAGCGCGCCAGCTCCCGGTTGAACCCGCGCCTGAGGGAGAGCCCGTGCCACCTCCTGCTGCCTCGGTGGCTCGGTTGGATCACGGCAAGGGGTGCGCCAGAGATGTTTCACTTCTTCCCCTGCTATAACTCGCGCCTCCGCCGTTTCTTTTGCCCAGAACACCGCCGCCGTTCCTCCCGATCACGCCGCAGCTACTGAGCTCGGTTGCTCGAGTGCCCAACAGCGAAGAGCTGCGCCCACCAATGCTCTAGCCGTCCAGCACCTCTCCTACCCTGTCCCAAACGTGATTGCTCCAGATATTTGCAAAATAACCACGATCCTCGGGTGAACGTGGAAGCACCGAGGGAGGTCGCTGTGGACAGCGCGCTACAGCGGGTGTCACAGCCCCTTCCCTACACAAGAAAGGTGCGTTTACATGTCCTGATCGTGTAGCCGGAAGCCGTTTAGCGATTGCTAGAACCGGTGGCGAGAATTTCACCGTTTCCCCAAATGGTACACCGACGGGTAGTGCGCGGTCTAGCCAAAAATTCGTGGTGCACGATCCTTTAGACCTCGAGTAAGCTTGCACAGAGCTTCTCTACTTCCTAGCGCCTCTCCTCGACGAAGAACCAAGCAAAAACATCAAGAAACGAGGGAGCCCTAGCTGTTTTCTTAGTCGCCGGTGCAAAAGCACCTCGGGTCGCCGTGGAGCCCTCGGTTTCCGGCAGTTTCACCGGCGGCCAGGACCCTTACGGGCTCCTAGATCATTCACTGATGCTCTAGAGCCCAAGAGTCGATCGTATGATGGAGGAATAAGGGTTCCCGACCTCGCCGGAGTTCAAAACCTTGCTGCCACCGGTGCGCGATGGTTTCCGGTGAGCCACGGCCGCCGGCGACCCTCCCACAGTGTTCAGCACGGTTGAATACGGGGGAGCGGCGAGTTTAGGCCCGGGAGATGGCCGGGAGAGCCGTTTCCTCCACCCTCGCCGGAGCAACCGCCGCGGAATCCTCTGTTGGCGCGAGGTTGAAGAAGGTGGGGGCCTGCCCCACCTGTCAGTGGCACCGGGTTGGCGCCGGATCGGAGTGCGGCTCGGGATCGGCTGTGGCTGCGCGGGTTAACTCCGTAGCCACCGGTGTTGCCGAAATCTTACTGGTCCGATTTAAAACAGTGGGCCCAGCCCAATTATTTGAAGTTTCTATTAGAGAAATAATTCCAGGAATTTGCTGATCTTTGCAAGCCCATAACTTTGTGTAGAAAACTCCAAAAAGAATGAGACCAATTTTTTTGGATTCCTCATAAGGAGTACTTCACAGAGAAACCAATTTTAGGCTATGAAACTACCCAGGAATTTCTGTAGAATTGTTTTTACTAAAGTTTTAGGGATTTATTACAGGAGCTATTCTTTATGAAATATTCCCAAATTTGGTCAGAAAATCCTTCTCATAGTTACTGATCTCCACTAAAAAGTTGGGCTTCATTGGATATCATTTGCTAGGCTAAACTTCCTTCCCAAGTTCAGCCTTTATTTGGAAATTCAAATTTAAACAGAAGCTTTTTCAGAACTCCTGTCTAAGTTTAAAAATTCATATCTATCTGATGGTAGCTCCAAAAATGGTGAAACAAATTTTGTTAGAACCATGGAGACTTACCCTAATCAGATCTTCCATCTCTAGCTATGTCAAAGCTCCTGATTTGGGCTCAAAATTCAGATAAGCATTGTACTTGTAGGAATTTTAAAAACTACATTATGGAATGACATGTCTCCAAATTTGGCTCAAATCATCCTGAGAGGGTCTAGTATCCGCTGTAAAAATCCCAAAGCCAATTAAGGATCCTAAATAGAAATAGCTATGAATAGTAATTAAATTTTTATAAAGCCTTAATACTTATACATCTATTTTGCTACATTTCATTTCGTGACCGAAGTTGAGGATACGCCGGAGCCTTTGGACGTCCTGCCACCAGAAGCTGACTTCCCATTTAACTCGCAACCAGGCAAGCCCCGGTTTGCACTTAAGTACCTTTTGTAAAGCTTTTCATTTGTATCACTTATGTCTAGGTTGAAATGTATGCATTAGAGTTAAGGTGATTGAAACCCCACTTGCATAGCCTCTTTAAATCCTATGGGGGGGTTGGGTAGTTTACAAACTCGACGAGTAGAGAATGCCATGCTAATGTATAGGATCTCGGTAGAAGTCGAGTGGTTGGAAGCTACTCGCGAGATAGTACTTATCACCCGGAAAGAAAAGAGGTAGATAATGGCTTGAGTTATAAAAATGAGACCCCGCAGGGGGGATAAGATGCAGTGAGCAGAGGTCTCACGTGCTTAGCCCTGTTGGTGTCGGTTGAGGACCGTCCGTGTGCGGCCCTGCTGGACAAGTATCGAACAGTACCGGATGCATACTGGCATATGGGAACCAGGAAACCGATGTAATTGGTTAACCTGGGTGTCGAGGCTTACCCAACCGTAAATAGGAGTGGGTTGAGGGTAGCAAGGTGTAAATCTGCCGGTGGGCACAGTCACGCTCCACATGGGGACCTTCTGCCCGTTACGGATGGACCGGTTCGACATTTGTGTTGCCTTTGAAAGGTTGTTGCATACAACAGAGTAGGAAGGGGTGTGGAATCACGCTTCTGAAAGTAGGTGTATGTAACGTGTTATCCGGGTGTGTCTTGATTGCAATCACCGTCCCTCGCGGTTATTTGAGTACCCGCTTGTTCACTGCGCTGTGACGTAGTAAGAAGTGAAATAAGCCAACTGAAAATGCTGTATTGATCTTAATGTCTTGAATACCTTGATTGCTGTAGATATAGAGCTAATTAAGTTTATATTCCACTTTGGGCATCACCACATCGGAGGAAAGCGTTTCTTGTTTGATTGTGGACTTCCGATGTGAGGGCTGCCTAAGGCACATGAATCTGCTGCTATAAAACTGAAAGTAAGGACCAACTTATAGGCGTGTCTTTGTCGCAAATTCCTTTCCCCATCTTACATATCCTTGCACGTAGAGTTCCATGCCTAGGGTTGACGGTTAAGACTTGCTTTGCCTTCGTGCTCACGGTTGCAATATTTGAGCTGTGTGCAGGTGAGAGTTATGAGGAAGGTTCCGAGGACGAGGCGATGCCCCCGTCAGGGTACACGGCCGAGCTGGAGCCATGCACGCCGCCGTGATCTCCGGTTACTTGCTGCTAGTGTGTAGCGTCCCCGGGCTGGACGGCTGCACTTTTGCATAGCTAGGATGAGAGGCCTTATATGTATATTACTTCCGCTGTATGAATTGGTTTTGTAAAAAGACTTCCGCTGTTTTATATCAAATAAAATGTTGTATGTTATCCTTTATTCTTTTCATGTGTGCTGTTGGGTGCCGCATCGCACGGCACCACCCTATGCGATCCTGGAGTGGGTGAACCACGGGGTGGTCCCCTCAATTCTAAGCATGACTAAACATAAGTAATATAAAAAAATGACATAATAAAATAAATCCCAACCCAGGCTACAAGGAAGTAAGATAATGAAAATCTAGGGAAACTTCCTAGCTTGGGTATCATATTCCAAATTGACAATGCAATTAAATTTTAACTACACATCCTAGTATAGGATCAAAGTGGTCAAGGACACTTGCCTTCTTCCTGCTGCTCTGGGAATGGAAAGTCTTGATCTTGAAAGGTGAGAACCTGCTCTGGGGCTGGTTCTACTCATGCCAATACACATAGCACAAGAAAACAACATTCCATAAGCCATAGTCCACATTTCCACTCATACAAACCACACATGCATACATATGAAAGTCATACATATATTTAAGTGTTGTGTTTACCCTAGATATGTTGATTCTAAGAATACATGCACTTTTAAACATATATATTATTTCTGGC
The DNA here is from genome assembly GCA_030760725.1 of Neostapfia colusana. Taxonomy (NCBI): domain Eukaryota; kingdom Viridiplantae; phylum Streptophyta; class Magnoliopsida; order Poales; family Poaceae; genus Neostapfia; species Neostapfia colusana. The sequence goes on along the minus strand of JASWHV010000012.1, from coordinate 63,545,587 downwards.
TTTAATACTCAGATTTCTAATTGCACACTATATATGAATTTCCAATATGAACAAATTTTCTATATGGGATAATACACTTCTTAGACACAAAATTTATATAAGAGATAACTTCCTACTCCAAATAGGTTTTCAGATCTTCTACAAAATCTTAATTTGAAGTTTTGGATTTGGGGTCCTCACTTGACATTTTCTAATTAGGTATACCTATTTTCCTATATTTCCAGATTTATTTTCCATACCTAAAAGTGAACTTTAATACTAAAATAGCACAATATATCTCCTAAACAGAATGTGTTCTGATCTAAAATGTTCAATAAAATATCTTTTGACTTCCTCTCTGATGAGGATCAATTTAAATTTATTTTTACCCATTTTCAGAATTATTTTCTAGTCTATAAATGAATTTCCACCAATAAAACAGCAACCTAAATTCATACAAAAATTTCTACTGTTCCAATTACCCAAACAGAACCTTTATAAATTTTTCATACCCCTTTTTGGTTACTTAGATTTATTTTCCCACATTTTAAATTTGTTTTATGCCTAAAGGGTATATTTCAGAGATAAATTACAAAACAGCAATCTCATTTAGTTTTAAAAGTTTATTTCCCCTCCAAATTTGGACCTCAGATTGTTCTATCAATTTTCAACAGGGTTAGAATAGTTCAACTGAACCTACACCTATGTTTAAATTTAAATCCTATTCACATATTCAATTTCCTGAAATTAATACTTCCCAGGGGCTGATGTGCAAATTCACACTGCAGTAGGGTCCCATTTCTCATTTCCGAAATTTGCAGGGGTCTAAGTGTGCAAAATAGGGAGGTCTTCCTAATTCCTATTAAGTCCAGGGGCTAAAACTGATTTTTGATTTACATGAATTTCTGAGGGTCTAGGGGCTAGATCAGAAGTTTCCGGGGCTAGCTCGTGTTTTCTGAGATCCCCAGGGGGTAGCGCGTAAGATTCCTGGCCTTTATAACGTGGGGCTGACGTGGGCCGTTAGATCGCGAAGCGGTACTGGTTAGATATATTCGGGACCGCACGATTTAAAATGGACGGGCCTCAGGGGGCCACGTCGCCCTGGCCGGAGCCAGCCCGCGCGCGCGGCGCGCGGTGGCGGGGGTGGCGATCTCGCCGGCGCAGCTTCGGTTCCTTGCCGCTACATGCTAGAACTTGCATCTTTTCGCACGGATCGACTGCCGAGGGTAGGGGAAGCTCACCTAGAGGTTTCTCGGGCTTGGAGTGGTCGGAATTCGGCTCTGCGACGACGGTGGTTGGAGCTGCTCCTCGGTGCTTGTCGAAGCCGATGCTAGGGTGCAAGACTCATCGCTTCCTTCACCTGCAGGGCTGTCCGGCAGCGGTGGAACACGACAAGCCCATTAGATCAGAGAAAAACGACGAGACTCGAAGGTTTTTTGGCGGGGGACGATCGGTTCTCACCGGAGCGGAAAACGTGGCAATGCGGGGAGATCGATGGGGTTTTCTGGAGTTTAAAGGCACGAGGAGAGGCGGCGGGGGTCGGTTTAGATGTGCAGCAGCGCTTTGCCGAAGATCAGGCGTGGAAATCGGGCGAGGCAGCGGCGATCGGCGCGGGAAGATCGGTGGCGGTTGGGCGCGCGCGGAGGAGGAAGATGACATGCGGGCCCCGCACGTCAGAGAGAGGGGGAGGGGGAAAACAGCCGCGGGCTGTTGAGCCGGTTGAGTGAGAGGGCCCGACCCCGATCACGGGGCCGTGCCGCCTCGCCCGGGGATCGCATTGGGTGGTGCCGTGTTATGCGGCACCGAACAGCACACATATAATGAACACTGTATTACATAAATCAAAAGCGGAAGCTTACAATTGTTCTTTGTAAATAATTTACATAAAATAGCTACAGCGGAAGTCTATAAATAGCTCACGTCGAATAACTAAGAAGCACTCGAGAAGAGGTCCAGCCTACGGACTCCTCTCGCTAGCAACACGCAGACAGGGCAGCGGCTATGTCCTCCCTGTGTAACATGACTCGGACGTTTCCGAGTCTCACTGGACAACCTTCTTTATAGCGTCGAGGTTTACCTGCAAAACCACTTATATAGCAAGAGTGAGCACAAAGGCTCAGCAAGACTTAACCGTCTCTCCTAAGACATGAAACTCTACATGAAAGTAACCTAAGACTTAAGCCTGTCATTTGCGAAATGACTCGCCTACGAGTTCATCCTTAACTTTCAGATTTTATCCATAATAGTAGTGACCTTGCACCTAGCAACATTTGAACTCCACAATCAAACAAGAAAAGCTTTATTCCAATGTTACTTGTCCCAAGGTGGAAAAATAACTTTAGTTTGCTCTATCTCTACTTCAAACAGGGTTTTCATGCAACTTAACATAATCATAACAGCAATTATACTTTTGCAAACTGTTTCCACACAAGTTGATTACTACGTCACAACATGGGAGCAAGCGGTACTCAATAACCGCGAGGGACGGTGATTCGAATCAAACACTACCCGGATAACTCGACACATACGCCTGCCTCTGAAGACCAAATCTGGCATCCTTCATTATGTCGTATGTGGCAACCTTTCTCAGGACACTAAACTGTAGAACCGGTCGCGCCGTCTCGGGCTCATAGGTCTAACGAGACGATGTGGTATGCCTCAACAATCCAGTGAACCTGGTACATCGGTTTCCTGGTTCCCATATATCAGTAAGCATCCGGTACACAACTCAATACTTGCTCCTAGACGCGGCACACGCATCGGTCCTTAACCGACACAGGCAGAGCTACTCGACCAAGACCTCGTCTTGTTGCTGCCTAACCCCTCTGCCCGGTCTCATCTTTAGAAATGTAGACTTTAGTTTGCTTCCTTTCCCAACCACACTTATGATATTCTAAACTATAGCTCGCGAGTAGATTCCATCTACTCGTCTTCTACCGGATGCCCTAGTCTATTTAGCATGGCCTTATTCTACAGCGATGACACAATGCTACCCTTGACCTCAGGGTTCATGTTTGGTTATGCAAGTGGAGTATAAAACATCCTTGACCTAATGCACATACAAACTTTGACCCATAGTAGTGAACAAATGAAAAACTTTAGAAAACAACTTAAATGCAAACCGGGGCTTGCCTTGGTTTTGCAGGTGACTAAAGTCAGATGATTATGAAGTTAATTGCTGCTGCCTTGAAGCTGAATCACTGCCTTCTTGCTTCTTGATCCAAGCTTAACTTCTCTTCCACTCTTCCACGTTTAATCACTACACGTTATGAACATGCATACATGTTTAATTGTAAAACTTTTTGCTAACAAATGCTAAAGCCAAGTTTAAAACTGGAACTCTGTTCAAGAATTTAAAATGATGCTGGGGGTGGTGGTTTGTGTGTGTGTCTAAGCACTATCATCAAGTGAGAAGTGAGGTTCATCACTTGGGTGGTGATCACCTAATTGGTTGAACTGAACACTACTTATACAGGGCTCCAATGGAGATGGAGATTTTCTTGGGAGTTTCTTGTCACAAGAAAGTCCTCTGGACTAAAATTCAGAATATTTCACTGAGTAGATTACCCAGAACAATTTCCTAAGCATTTAGGCATAAAGGAATTAATTCTGAATAAATTTGCACTTTCATGCAAATTCAAATGAACTACAATTTCAGGCATAGTTCAAAGAGTATGCCTAGAACTATGGAATGCCCAGAACTGAATTTCCCAGTTTTGGAAATTCTCTGAAAATGTTTCTGTATTCATTTGAATACAGAAACTTGAAATTAGAATTACCCTAATTAATTCAACTCCAAATGGGCTGAAACTTTTACAGGAGTCTTCTAACATCCTAAAGAATATCCTGGCAAAATTTGGGGATTTTTAGATGAACCAAACTCCCTCTAAAATTCTGTAACGGCTCGAGATGGGGGTCATGGGGGTGCTCGGCTTTGGCTCAAACTGGATCTGTAACTGCTCGAGATGGGGTCACACCGTGCGCCCGGCGGTTCCCGCCATGATCGCCGCTTGAAAAGCTAAAAATTAGCTGTAACCACGGGGTTTCCAGCTAGGGTTGTGAAGGGGATCGGACCGCTGTTAAGCCTAGACCCTTTTTGCACGAGTTGGTGATCTCTAAGTGCAAATTAAGTGCGAATTTGAGAAATCCAGAGGGTCCGTGGTCGTGCTCCGGAGGAAAAACTTCAAATTCTGTCACTGAGGATCACCGTTTGAGCTGAGCTCCGAGGAGAAGTACCGCGGCGGTACGGCGCACCTCTGAGCGTTGCCGCTTGAGCGTGAAACCTACGGTGGTGAGCTGCCCACGAGAGACCGACGTCGATTTCCAACGTTTACTCCTCGGCTTCGGCGCTGATCCTCAGATTACGGCCAACAGCAGCCCCGAACGCCGGAGCTGAGCTGGGGAAACTGTTGTGCACACACTGGCGCTCCTCTTTCGTGTTGCTAGCTCGGGCAGTCGGGGAACGACGCTGGCTCCCGATCGGGACGAACAGGCGCAGCGTCGGTGGCTTGTTTGCTCGGGAGGAAAGAGAACAGGGGCTCGTGGGGCGGTTTTGTGGCCGACAGAGCACGGCGTAGGGGAGATAAGGGCGCGGGGGAACCGACGTTGAAGCAGCTCGGGAGCTGGCTGCGTCGTCGCCTCGGTGGCGCGCGCGTGGGCGTCGGCCGTTCAGCGCCTTCGAGTGAAACAGGGAGCTGGTTTGAGTCTGAACAGAGGAAAATATTTCTTAAGTGCTAGGTCTTCCCGTCTCCTCAATGACAATTGGGTCCCACTCATCTCCCCTCCTAAATATCCAAATTTTTGGCACATTGTAAACTTCAGCTATTAGGGATCCAAATTCAAAGGTCATTTAGCCATTTAACACTTTGTGCCACAGTTTCAAATTTAAATTCAAATTTGGGTGAAACTTACAAGTTCCTTTGATATTCATATCAAAGCCTCTCCAAATTTTCTCAAAACTTGGCTCCCTCATAATTTGGACCTGAGGAATTCAAACATGTCCTCTGATCTTTGAGTTGGCTATTGCAAATACAAAATTTCAAACAGCAGTTTGAATTTCCTTTTTGGAAAGGGCCTTCTTTGCCTTGAAGTAGACCATTTAATTCAAACTGAAATTTAAGTCCTCTTTGGTGATGACCCATCTGAATTTGGGTGGAAAACTTTGGTTTGCTTCTAGCCCATGCTTGATCAACCTTAGTTTTAATCTGAACTTCACAAGTTCAGTTTGACTAAGCCCCTCAACTTTGAATTTGAAGGTGATCTCAAATAATGCCTTGAACACATGGTATATGAGCTCAAAATTTCTCCAAATTTAGATCTTAAGCTCTTTAATACCTGAGGACTGCAAAGGTCATCTCACATATAGGCCTTTGGACCATCTGAACATGAATGCTTTGCAAGGGTTCAAAAATGGGGTTTAAACTTTCCTCCCCTCTGCTCATAGAGAATGTGCATATGAGTTAGATTTTTGGGAGTGAAATTCTTCCCTAGGTTAACATGTGTTCAGTATGAGCTAAAGAACATTTTAGCTTTCACCACATGCCCATGTTTGAGTTTATCATTTCATGTGACATAACTCAAATCATTCCCTTGCCTTAACATGTTTGAGTTCAGCATGAACCCAACATGATCATAATCCACTCCTTTTTAGCTCACCCTCAAATCAGAAAGTTGCCACCATAATCTCCTCAATTCAAATGTATGAAGCTCCATGTGTATACAAAAGTTTGGTGGCAATTTGAGCTGAGCCTTTGGGTCTAAAGACCTTATTTTTGTTCTTTCTCATGTACATGTATGATTACACATGAGTTTAACTCCACCTTGGTCCAACACCTTCAAAGGCATGCTTGAACCCATGTGGTTGCACCTCATTATTAGAAATCGGGGTGCTTAGGATCGATGCTAGCAACCCCTGATTAAGCATTCTTAAATCTAATCTAATCTGACAGACATATTTGATCATAATTAACTAATGCGCTAATGACCTAGACTGATGATCAGTGAATCAAACATAGGAAAAATTACCTTCAGTGGATCCATTTGATGCCATTTGGCTCAGAGGTCGATCGATGGAGGGTATCTGACGCAGGGTGATTGTTGGTGCAGGAAGATTGTTGATGCAGTGATGGCTTGATGCAGAGGTACGGTTCTTCCCCTCGTTCCACGCTATCTCAAGATCGGATTAGTGTTACCCGTACCCTTCTTTCCTTATGGGCGTGGTTTTATAGTGTGTACGAGAGGGGGCCGCACGGAAAACAGAATCCGTTGCGCCCCCGATCAGGGCGCCGAGGAGAACACAAAACCCGGTCATGGTTGTTGCCCACGTAGGACCGGGATCACAACAACTAACATTCTCCCCCTTGATCTCGGATCTTTAACTTATTTTCTTATTTACTTAATCAACCTTAAATATATTTCTTTTGCTTCGACTTATAGGGCACAACGCATCAAAACAGCCATTTACGTACTGTTTGACTCGATGACCACGATACGTCTCACAATTAGAAATAGTCTTACACTTTGGTGGCCCCTTAGAGTCCAGGATATCACAACAGGGTCTCCCTTAAACCCATGCCGGCTACGTGTTCTCTGAACACATTGGGTGGAAGGCCCTTAGTTAGCGGATCCGCAAGCATTTGCTTTGTGCTAATATGCTCGAGACTAATTGTGTGATCCTGGATTTTCTCTTTCACAACATAGTATTTAATGTCGATGTGTTTGGCAGCACCACTCGACTTGTTGTTGTAAGAGTACATGACTGCTGGCTGATTATCGCAGTATAACTTAAGTGGTTTATTAATGCTGTCGACCACCTTAAGACCGGGAACAAATTTCTTAAGCCAAGATGCCTGCCCGGTGGCCTCATAACAAGCAACAAATTCAGCATACATTGTCGACGATGTAGTGACTGCTTGTTTGGAGCTTTTCCACGATATAGCCCCATTCGCGAGGGTGAATATGTAACCTGACGTGGATTTCTTAGTATCCACACAACCCGCGTAATCTGAATCTGAATAGCCCACTATTTCTAGTGACTCAGTCTTACTATATGTTAGCATGAGGTGCTTAGTGCCCTGTATATATCTTAATGCCTTCTTAACAGCTTTCCAGTGATCTAATCCTGGATTACTTTGGTATCTGCCAAGCATCCCAGTCACAAAAGCTAAGTCAGGGCGTGTACAAACTTGAGCATACATCAAGCTTCCGACAGCAGAAGCATAAGGAATTCCTTTCATCTGATCCACCTCATATTGATTCTTAGGCGATTGAGTATTGGAAAATCTATCGCCTTTAACTATTGGAGCAGGCGAGGGTTTACTGGCATGCATACCGTACTTTCTAAGTACATTTTCTAAGTATGCCTTCTGAGATAGTCCTAAAACCCCCTTAACACGATCTCGGTTTATTTCAACCCCTAAAACATAGGTCGCTTCACCTAGATCTTTCATATCAAAGTTCGAGGATAAAAACTTCTTAGTTTCTAAGAGTAGGTTCACATCACTACTTGCTAATAGTATGTCGTCCACATAAAGAACTAGGAAAATAAACTTTCCATTCTTAAACTTGGCATAAATGCAGTTATCCTCCTCATTCTCCTTAAATCCTATTTTTCTAATGACTTCATCGAACTTAAGATACCATTGTCTTGAAGCTTGCTTAAGACCATAAATGGACTTCTTCAAATGGCATCCCATATGTTCCTTGCCCTTAACGACAAAACCCTTCGGTTGTGTCATATAGACGTCCTCATATAAATCTCCATTGAGGAACGCCGTCTTTACATCCATTTGGTGCAATTCTAAGTCATAATGTGCTACTAATGCCATGATGATTCGAAAAGAATCCTTAGAAGACACGGGAGAGAAGGTCTCATTATAATCAATACCCTCCCGTTGAGTGAATCCCTTAGCCACAAGTCTGGCTTTATATTTTTTGATCTTCCCTTTGGAATCACGCTTAATCTTGTAGACCCACTTACAGCCTACTGTTTTGGCTCCTTTAGGAATCTCTACTAAGTCCCATACCTTGTTGGCACTCATGGAACTCATTTCATCTTCCATGGCCCTACGCCATTCAGATGACTGAGGTCTTCCCATGGCATCTTCGTAAGAGGCAGGATCATCCTCCATCTTAATCTCCTCACTCAAGTAGATCTGATAATCGTCCGGAATGGCCGATCGTCTTACTCTTTGTGATCTTCTTAATTGAGCATTATCTGCAAGTGGAGGCTGTTGTTGAATCTCATCTTGTTCGACCATATGCTCAACAGGCTGGGGAGGCGAAACCTCACTCAAGTCCGTTGCGGCCGATGAAGGTGCAACAACAGGTGTTGTGTCACCAGTGGCTGGTACTGGTGGCACAACGACAGCAGGTAGAGTGAAATATGACTCTTGAGTCATTGGAGCGGGTAAAGAAGTCCGTTCTTCTTCAAGGTCTATTTCTCGCCGTACCGTGCTCCCCTGATCATAGCGTCTTCTAAGAATACGGCATGTCGTGTTTCTATAAACTTAGTATGCCGATCTGAACAATAGAATCTAAAACCCTTACTTTTCTCAGGATACCCAATGAAATGGCAACTAATTGTTCTAGATTCTAATTTGCTAATGTTTGGGTTAAACATCTTAGCTTCAGCTGGACAACCCCAAATATGAAAATAGTTTAATGAGGGCTTGCGACCCGTCCACATCTCATACGGCGTGTGAGGTGCTGACTTAGTGGGGACTCGATTAAGCACATGAATGGCAGTCTTTAACGCCTCCATCCATAGGCTAACCGGTAACGTAGAATAACTTAGCATGCTTCTTACCATGTCCATAAGCGTGCGGTTTCTACGTTCCGCAACACCGTTTTGCTGAGGTTCGCCTGGTGTAGAATACTGAGCGACGATACCATGTTCCTGTAGAAATCTTGCAAAAGGTCCAGGAACCTGACCATATGGGGTATGCCGACCGTAGTACTCACCTCCACGATCGGATCTTACTACCTTAATCTTAGCATTATGCTGATGTTCTACTTCAGCCTTAAATAGCTTAAACTTATCCAATGCTTCGGATCTCTCCTTGATCGGATAAATGTAACCATAACGAGTGTAATCATCCGTGAACGTTATGAATGAATCATACCCATCTACAGAGATTACAGGAAACGGACCACAAATGTCCGTATGAATAATTTCTAAAATACCCGTGCTGCGTATGGCGTTCTTCTTAATGGTCTTGACAAATTTTCCTTTAATGCAATCAATGCATTCTTCTGAATCTGAAAAGTCTAAGTGAGGTAAAATCGATTGAGATACTAAGCGCTCGATCCTCCCCCTCGAAATATGGCATAAGCGACAGTGCCATAATTTCGACGATGTTTCGAAATTGATTCTTTTGCGCTTGTTTCTTCCTATTTCATTCTTAGCGGGAATCTGATCATTACTTAAGGTGTTCACATTATCATGGATGGATAACAAATAAAGCATGTCTTGTCTGAAAGCAAGACCTACAATCTTATTATTCAAACTAATAGAGCATTTGTCTTCGCCAAAATGGCACACAAATCCACAATCATCCAAACATGAGACTGATATCAAATTCCTTTCTAGACTAGGAACATAAAGAACATCATGAAGGCTAAGTATAAAACCACTACTAAGTCTTAGAGGATAAGTCCCAATGGCTTCAACCTCAGCTTCATGGCCATCAGCGACTTTGATGGTCCTTTCCCCCTTTCTTATAGTCCTCATCGTACTTAATCCCTGTATAGAGTTACAAACATGCACAGTTGCACCTGAGTCAATCCACTAGGTAGATCGTGAATAAGCTAAATACAGGGATTCATTTACTAAAGTAATAACATCCTTACCATTCTTAGCACACCATTTGACAAAACCAAAACAGTCCTTCTGGCGATGTCCAAAATCTTTGCAAAACTTGCACTGATCTGCCTTTAGTTTTGAACCAGAGGATTGAGGAGTTGTTCCTTTGCCCTTAGAGGAGGAGCCATGTACTTTAAATGATGGTGGTTTGGAAAAGTAGGTCTTTCCCTTTCCTTTTCCCTTACCCTTACCTTTGGCTAGGTTGACGGAGTCTCCACCCTTACCCTTTATGCGTTCCTCCTCCTGAACGCACATAGCCATGACCTTTTCCAAAGTCCAGCTATCTTCCTTAGAGTTGTAATTGATTACAAAGGCCTCAAAGTCCTTGGGCAAAGACATGAAGATGAAATGTACAAGCATTTCATCTGGCATGGCTAGGTTAAGATTCTTGAGGTTTGCATTCAAATTACTCATCTTAAGAATGTGATCTCTCACATCTCCACCAGTGTATCTCTCATTAACAAGCCTCTTAAGAAGGGTGCTTGCCAATGTTTTAGTGGAGCCTGTATACTGGCTTTTAACCTTGGCAAGGTACTCAGTAGCTAGGTCACAGTCAGGGATAGCTCCTCTTATGGATTCAGAGATGGTGGTCTTAATGACCATGAGGCATTTTCTGTTGGATTCATCCCAAGCCTCACGGTCCTTAGCATAATTTTCTTTAAGCTTAATGTACTCCTCTTTTCTTAGTGCAAATTCCTCATCTGTTTCCTCATTATGGGCAAAAGGAACAGGAGGATCAACTGGACGATCCTTTCTAAGGCATAGGTCAAGGTTTGCAATTGCTAAGTTCATTCTGAGTCTTTCATTCCATGTCCCATAGTTATGGCCCGTGAGGGTCTCTATGGAGGCAATGAGACTTACCACATTGGAGGCACCTTAATAAAACAAATGTAGGGGTTAGGAAAACTGCTAAAATAAACATTCTATGCAGCACATGTTTAAAATAACACTCAAAATGATCAGAAATGGCATAAAATGTTTTTCACGTTGGTTACTCAACAAAACCATTCCACTTAAACACCATGAAAATATTTCACGTTGGTTACTTTAAATTCCATGAACATGTCAAAACAAATTACAAATTTTTCTGAATTTGAACTTTAAGCATGGCAAAATTAAATTTTCACGTTGGTTACTTATTTAATTTCCATGCTAAAATATATACAAACTTAAAATTTTAACAAATTTAAATTTTCACGTTGGTTACTTATTTAAATTTGCTAAATAACAGCAGAAGCTCAATTAACTAAATTTCTGAAATTTCTGAAATTAATTGCAAAAATGCTCAATAGCAATTAATTAAATAACTGAGAAAATATGCTTAAAACAATAATTACCAGAAAATTACAGAAATATGCACTCAAAATCTCACACAATCATCACACAAAATTTCTTAAATTTTCCCAGCTATTTAATTGATTTTCTAATCATTTTATTAATTTCTGAAATTAATTTTCCATTTAAACATATTCTGAAAATGGAAAATACCTAAATAGCTAACTGGGCCTTATTCCTTAGCCCACTGATACACACAAAATTTTTCAGATTTTCCAGCTATTTAATTAATTTTCTAATCATCTTCTTAATTTCTGAAATCAATTTTCCATTTAAACATATTCTGAAAATGGAAATTACTTAAACAGCTAATTGGGCCTTATTCTTCAGCCCAGTGACTAAAGTGGCCCAATCCAAAAAGGAAAATAAAACCTGAAAAAGAAAAGGGCAGCCTGTCACACCCGGTTTTTCCGAAGAAACAACCAAGTGAATATCACATGTATGCCGGGATCATTTTCTCATACATGTGATGACAAATAGTGAAGCATCATTTATTACAAGCCAGGTGTCGAATATAAATAAGTCTTACATAGTAAATGTCTCAATGGACACTAATGCTTCATCACAAGTAAATAAACTAGCAGCGGAATATTATTCTTTAGGGCTCCATCACAGGTGTTGCCCGGGGGTCTTCATGAACCTAAAAACCTTCTTCGGGTCCAAAGTCTTGGTCATTATACACCACCTCATTATCTTGACCTGAGCAGCAATATAAACCAACAAATATGCAAGGTTGAGTACCAATGGTACTCAGCAAGTGTGGGAAAATTATATCATGCATGGCTAGAACAAGGATAGGTTGAACTCATGGTTAAAGCACTACGCAATTAATACCTATCACCTTAGCTTATTAAGCACCTACATTACTACACAGGTGAAATGGTTCCAATCTCCCATCCCATCATCATAATCCAATAACCATAACATCATTACCAATGTCAAGCTCCCCGCTTAACATCTAAAACCATAACATCATTTCCAAAGTTAAGCTCCCCGCTCAACTTCTAAAACCATCAATCCTCTAATCATGAATAAGTCCAGGCCGCTCTTAACCGTGAGCACGGCTGTCAAGACAGTTTTGACTCTGCAGAGTTTGTACCACTGTACCCACAAGTAGTGATTTCATCCCCCGTTGCCGGGTGGACTAAAAGAACCTCCATTATGCCAGTGGCTACGATCCACATTCACACTTCCCAGGTGTGTGGCCAAGAGATCACTACGAAGCCTTTACAAAGGGATTCCCGACGAGCGTGGGCCCACTGAGGTTTCACCCCTAACAGCATACAAGAGGCTCCAACCCCGCTGCAGTGGCCCCCTCTTGAGCCTTGCGGTTCATACGGTAGTCCAGCTGACACCTATTCCCCGCACCATCCAACACACCCATACTACGTCGGGGATACACCTAATTAATTGGCCAAGCTGCCCCATCTCAGCATGTGGTTGGCACTGTAAAGCCGGGTTACATGCTCCATGAACCGGTCCTTAGGATCCAGGCAAGTACTAAACACAAACCCAAGTCTCGTGCACCCAGCACACAACCAAAACATCCAACTTGCCTTGATCCCTACCTCTACATAACTCACAATATCTCATTCAAGAGTATGATATAATAAACTGATGATCTCATATCCCAATTATCCCATTCTAAGCATGGCTAAGCATATGCATGTAAATAAATGACATGACAAAATAAATCCCAACCCAAGCTACAAGGAAACAAGGTAATGCAATTCTAGGGAAACTTCCTAGCATGGGTTTCATATTTCATTTGACAATGCAAATAATTCTATCTACACATCCTAGCATAGGATCAAAGTGGTCAAGGACACTTGCCTCCTTCTTGCTGCTCTTGAAATGGATAGTCCTGATCTTGGAAATTGATAGCTTGCTCTTGAACAGGTTCTACTTCATACCATCACACATAGCAAAAGAAAAACAACAATCATAAGACATAGTTTACACTTCTACTTCATACAAACCACACATTCACATTTATGAAGGTTCTTTACCATTATAGGTGTTGTGGATACTCTATGTGTGTTGATTTGTGGCTTGCATACACTTTTATTTATATGTGTATGATTCCTACTTTGGTGTTCATATTTATACTCACATACTGTATATATATATATATATATATATATATATATATGTGTATATGTGGGTTTCAGTTTTAAATAAATTCCTTATATTAAACTACCAAGTATGTATAAAAAAAATATTTTTCTTCTCCATATGTGCCTTCATAATTTCTATCAACCCTAAACTGAATTCTTTGTATTTTAGAAACTCCATTTATCATTTACTAGTTTCTATATTTTCAGATTTATATTCCTATGCATAATTGTGCATTTTATTATTAAATTAGTAATACACATTACCTAAACAGATTAGGTTCTGGTCCTAAATAATTTAATATCATATTTTGACCTTGGCTTATGATGTTTACTATTTCATAATTATTTTCCCTATTTTTCTTTAACTATTCTTTACTTAAAAATGTGTCCCTATACTATTAAATGTGAATAATAGATGAAACAGATTTATTTCAGCCCAAAAATATATTTTTATCTCACTCCAAAGTTTTCTAAGTACTGAGAAAGTTTTTAATAATTTTGACAATTATGTTTGTTCCCCTTTTTAATATTTAAACACTAGTTACATATTCAATTTTCTAAATTAAATACTAAACAGGGCTAAAATAATGAATTCACCCCATTACAGGGTCTATAATATCATTTTCATAATTTCCAGGGGTCTAGCTACACTTTTCAGAGGTGTTTTTCTTAATTTCTATCAAGTCCAGGGGCTAAAACTGATTTTTAAATGAATTTACATGATTTTCTGGAGTTCCAGGGGCTAGATCTGAAGTTTCCGGGGCTAGCTCTCAATTCCAGAGAACCCCAGGGGGTAGCACGTAAGAATTCCAGTCTTTATAACGCGGGGCTGACGTGGACCGTCCGATTTTAAACCGACGGCTGAGATTATAACATCGAACCGGTACGCGGGGTTTTAAAGTCTACCGTGCGATTTAAAATAAACGGCGCACAAGCGGCCACGTCGCTCCGATCGGGCGCGGGCGGCGCTGCCGGCGGCGCACGGCGGCGGGAAGCGGCGATCTCGCCGGAAACTTTCGGATCCTCGAGAATTCTGCCTAGAACTGTGATCTTATGGCCTAGATCGGTAGAGGGGAGGTCAGGGATCTCACCTCGGGGGTTTTCTCGAGCTCGGGGGTCCTGGAAAGTGCTCTGCGGCGAGGTCCGAGGCAAAACCACGGCGAAGCTCGTCGGAGCTCGATTTGCACCGTAAGTCTTCGGATTTTCTGCACCTGCAAAGTTCCCCGGAGGCGGTGGATCAAGACCAGCGAGTTAGATCAGAGTTTCCGAGCTTAGATCGGCCAGAATTCACCGGCGAAGTCTCGGTGCTCACCGGAGTGAAAATCGGCGATCGCGTGCGAAAAACTGATCGGATCGGTTGCTTTTATAGCCGGGGGAGGGCGGTGGTTCTGTTGTGATCGAGTTTGAGTCCGCTGGGTCCAGAATTCGGCTGCGGGGACGGGTTTCCCGATCGGTTGCGATCGCGCGCGCGGGAGAGAGTCCGGGGTCGCGGGGTTAGGGATGACAGGCGGGTCCCACATGTCAGCGAGGGGCAGCGCGGCGCGCGCGGGGGCGGGCTGCGCGGGGTTAGCTGGGCCGGCTGGGGTTTCGGCCCACTGGCCAGTTTTTTCCCGGTTTTCCTTTTTCTTTTTCATTTCTTTTCTGTTTTGAGTATAATTTGAATTCCAGTTTGAATTTGAATTTTTGCAAAACATGCAATACGTCCAAAAATTTCTAAATTCCCCTCTGAACATGGTTTAGGGTTCTAAATCAAAATTTGAGTCTTGACCAAAAATTTGGGGTGTTACAGCTCTACCCCCCTTAAAAGAAATCTCGACCTCGAGATTGGTGTTTCTAAGAAAACAATTCTGGAAATTGTGCCTTAAGCTCATCTTCCCGTTCCCAGGTGGCTTCCTCTTCTGAGTGATGCTTCCACTGCACCTTGCACATCCTGATTCTCTTATTTCTGGTGAGGCGTTCCATTGTCTCCAAAATCTTGTATGGTTGCTCGGCATAAGACAAATCCTCAGCTACATCCACTTCATTCATGGGTAACACCTCTTCGGGCGTCCTCAGACATTTCTTGAGTTGTGACACATGGAATACATCGTGCACGTCCGATAGATGAACCGGTAACTCTAGTTGGTACGCCACTTCGCCTTTCCTTTCCAAAACTTGAAAGGGTCCGATGTATCGAGGTGACAACTTCCCTTTCACCTTGAACCGACGAAGTCCTCTAATAGGGGACACCTTGAGATAAACATAGTCTCCCACGTTGAAAACGAGCTCTCTTCTTCGTACATCAGCATAACTCTTCTGGCGTGTCTGTGCTATCCTCAAGTTGTTGCGAATCTCCCTCACCTTCGCTTCGGCTTCTTGTAGCACTTCGGGACCAAACACTTTACTTTCTCCTGTTTGGTTCCAAAATAGGGGAGTTCTGCATTTCCTTCCATACAAAGCTTCAAACGGTGACATCTTCATACTAGCTTGACAACTGTTGTTATAGGAAAACTCCGCATACGGTAAGTTCTTGTCCCAACTTCTATTATTTTTGAGTGCACATGCCCTTAACATATCTTCAAGGATCTGATTGGTTCTCTCCGTCTGTCCGTCAGTTTGGGGATGATAGGCAGAACTGAAATTCAGATGGGTTCCCATGGTTTCATGCAACTTTTGCCAAAACCTCGAGGTGAACTGTGTCCCTCGGTCCGACACTATCTTCTTTGGCACTCCATGGTAACACACAATCCTTGACATGTACAATTCTGCCAATTTGGATCCGCTGTAGCTTTCCTTCACAGGGATGAAATGAGCTACCTTGGTTAGCCTATCAATAATAACCCATATTGAATCATACCCGGATTGGGTCCTAGGCAATCCCACGACAAAATCCATGCTGATTTCTTCCCACTTCCATTCAGGCACTTTGAGTGGTTGCAGCAATCCCGCGGGTCGTTGATGTTCTGCTTTCACCAACTGACATGTGTCACATAGGGCAACATGTTCCGCGACATCTCGCTTCATGCCATACCACCAATACCTGCTTTTGAGG
Source organism: Neostapfia colusana (assembly GCA_030760725.1). Lineage (NCBI taxonomy): Eukaryota > Viridiplantae > Streptophyta > Magnoliopsida > Poales > Poaceae > Neostapfia > Neostapfia colusana. The sequence goes on along the minus strand of JASWHV010000012.1, from coordinate 63,529,263 downwards.
TCCTGGTACATCTTCGTACTCCCAGGATGAATGGAATAGTCGGAATCGTGAGCCTCCTTCAAAATTAATTTACGAATCTCCTTTACTTCTGGCACACAGATCCTTTTCCCGTGCCACACCGTTCCCTGTTCATCCTCTCTAAAACCAGGAGCTTTATTTTCCTTGATGAGCTGTCTGATTTCTTGTATCTTCTCATCATTCTTTTGTCCCTCGCGTATGTCTCGCTCAAGTGTGGAGTCCACTTCCAGGGCGATGGCTTCACCACTATTTACTAGACATAGATTGAGCCTTATAACCTCGTCCTTCAATTCTGCAGGCATATCCTTCAAGCTCAACTTATTGACCTGCACTTTCCGACTCAAGGCATCGGCCACGACGTTTGCTTTCCCGGGATGATAGTTGATGCCCACATCAAAGTCATTGATTAGCTCTAACCATCTCCTTTGTCTAAGGTTGAGATCTGGCTGTGTGAATATATACTTCAAACTCTTATGATCCGTATATATCTCTGTCCTCTTCCCCATCAAATAGTGCCGCCAAATTTTCAACGCGTGTACCACTGCAGCTAGTTCTAAGTCATGTGTAGGATAGTTCTTCTCGTGCTTCCGAAGCTGCCGGGATGCATATGCCACGACATGTCCTTCTTGCATGAGAACACATCCCAACCCGTTTCCAGAGGCATCGCAGTACACTGTGAAATTCTTTTGCATATCTGGCATAACCAACACTGGGGCTGTTGTCAATCTCTTCTTTAGCTCCTGAAAGCTCGTATCGCACTGTGGCGTCCAGGTGAATGTGATTCCCTTTTCCAATAGTTTGGTGAGAGGTCTCGAGATCTTGGAGAATCCCTCAATAAACCGTCGATAGTATCCAGCCAATCCCAAAAAGCTTCGAACTTCCCCGACATTCTCAGGGGTCTTCCATTTCTGGATATCCTCGATTTTGGCGGGATCTACGGAGATTCCTCCCTCCGAGATGATATGTCCTAAAAAGGGAACTCTCTTTAGCCAAAACTCACACTTGCTCAACTTGGCATATAGTTGGTGTTCTCTCAGCCTCTGTAACACCAACCTTAGATGTTTCTCATGTTCTTCTTCATCTTTGGAGAAGACGAGAATATCATCTATGAAAACCACCACAAATTTGTCCAGATATTCCATGAATACCTTATTCATGAGGTACATGAAATATGCCGGGGCATTGGTTAGCCCGAAAGGCATGACAGTGTATTCATACAGTCCGTACCGAGATACGAAAGCTGTCTTGGGAATATCAGATTGCCTTATCTTGAGTTGGTGGTATCCCGACCTGAGATCAATTTTCGAGAACACACAAGCTCCCCTCAACTGATCAAACAAGTCTTCAATGCGGGGTAATGGGTACTTGTTCTTGATGGTTACCTCATTCAGGGCACGGTAATCCACGCATAACCTTTGGGTTCCATCTTTCTTAGGCACAAATATCACCGGAGCTCCCCATGGTGAGGAACTAGGGCGAACATACCCCTTCTCCGTCAATTCCCTCAAATGATCCTTGAGCTCTTCTAGCTGCTTGGAGTCCATTCGATAAGGTCTCTTGTATATCGGGGCTGTTCCCGGTACTAGCTCAATCGCGAATTCCACGTCACGGTCGGGAGGCATTCCTGGCAACTCCTCCGGAAAAACATCTGGATATTCCTTGATAGTCCTGATTTCCTCAACTTTCACCTCCACTTGATTTAATTTAATGTCCCTCCTAGGCTCGTGTATCGTTATGAACTTTACTCTTGTGCCACTAGGGTGAGTTAGCTCCACCGTTCTGGTAGAACAATGGATAATTCCTTTATGTTTGATCAACCAATCCATACCCAAAATAATATCTATCCCTTGTGAATCGATCACTATGAGGTTAGCGGTAAATACTACCCCATTAATGTCTAGGTTCACTTTGGGGCACACTTGTCTTGTCCTTATTTCTCCTCCTGGAGAATTTACCGCTAGCATATGGTTCATTTGGGTGGTGGCTAGGTCATGCTTCTTAACAAACCCTTGAGCAATGAACGAATGGGTAGCACCAGAATCAAACAGCAGAGTTGCAAGGTGTAAATTGGCAGGAAACTTACCAACTACCACGTCGGGTGCCTCTTGTGCTTCCTCCATAGTGACGTGGTTCACCCGTCCTCTCATTACGTTCTGCTGCTGTGGCTGCGTGGGCTTCTTCTTTGGACACTTATGGGCGTAGTGCCCCACTTCACCACAGCTGAAACATTGCACCCCAATCTTAGATGCTTGGCCCTTGTTGTCTTGGGGTTGGTTTGGAGGTCCTTGCACTGCTGGTCGAGGTGGATATGCAGGGCGAGGCTGCTGCATAAACTGACGTTGTGGCTGTGCTGGTGCTGCGGGAGGCCTGTAGTTTGGGTTGTACCCTCTTGGTGCTGAATAGGGTACCGCAGCACGGCTCGTCTGCCCCGTAGGTTGCTGCATCATACGTGGCCGGGTGTTGCTCCCTGAGGCTTGATGTGACCACCCAGCCTTCCTCTTATTCTCATTTTCAAGGGCCTTTAGCTTCCTTTCCACCACAAATGCTCTGTCCACCATCTTTTGAAAGCTCTCATACTCATTTGAGGACATTGCACACTGCATCTCTGCGGTAAGTCCTTCCACGAAACAATCTTGCTTCTGCTCATCAGTCTCTATGTCTCGTGGAGCATAACGGGATAGTTGAGTAAATTTAGTGAGGTATTCCCTCACCGTCATGTTTCCCTGCTGCAGTCCCAAAAACTCCTTCCTCTTGTTTTTGAGTTCACCTCTTGGGATGTAGTGGTTGCGGAAGCTACGCTTGAACTCTTCCCAAGTGATGCTTTCAGGGTCATGATGGGCGGCCACGTAGGCAGTCCACCAATCAGCAGCAGGTCCATGCAATTGATGAGAGGCAAACAGCACCCTCTCATACCCTTGGCACTGTATGATCCTCATCTTACTTTCAATGGTCTTCAGCCAATCATCTGCCTCCAGAGGTTCAGCAGCACTTGCAAACTTTGGAGGTTGAGTTCCTAGAAACTCACTCAACCTTGGTTGGCGTGGTGCAGCTTGTGGAGGTGGAACTTGATGCAAGTTGGCCACTACTTGAGTCAAGTTCTGGATGAGCTGATTTTGATTCTCCAGCATTTGGTGGAGAGGATCAACTTCTTCACGGCGACCACCCCGGTTCTGGCCTCCAGAAAGATGAGAGTTGCATGCCTCATCATTGTTGTTGGCGGGGTTGGCAGCACGTCCTCTTCCTCTTCCGGCCATCTGGCAGAATCAACAAATGTTAATTTGAACGCATTTAGTATCATCTTACTACTTTCACTTGTTTGTACTCTGAAGTGTTGAAGTTTTGTTAAAATCTTACGAGGGTTTTATATCTCACACCCAATAAATGCACTATTATTTCCTGTGGGTTCACACACCAAAGCAAAACAATCTGAAGACGAGGCTGTGGACACTTGCTCATGGCTTCCACAACTCACGTCACACACCAAGCATTATCACACCATTAACTACGTAGCGACTCGACTACTCGACCTCTTGCTTAGCTAGGGGAAAGACTCTACACTACTCATCCTCTTGAGCTGGCTCCTTGGGATCTTCCTCCTCATTTCGGCTACCTTCTGACTCTGCTTTGGGTGGGGAGGCTGCTGGTGGAGAAGTGCGACGACGCCTGATTGCTCGGCGATCCGGGGAGTCAGGGGTCCATGGATCACTTACAGTGACACACAGTTCATTCCCATCTCCTCTTTCTCTCGCCTTTAAGCAAGCCCGCAGCAATGCCTCCGTCTCCTTCAGGGTATCTCGGACATCCTGAAGCTCTTGTTGACACTCCTGCAGTCGAGTGCTGAGCATAGCAGCATCCTCCAAGCACAAGTCCATGTGCTCATGGGAAGTCCCTTGCTGCACCGGTGGGTACTTGTACTCCGTGGTACCACTCTCACGTTGGAGGACATACATATACTCAGTTTTGTCCAAGTGGCGACGATAGATGTGACTCTGGCAGGTGATGGCCTCCCAGGTGACATCTCTCTCCGCGTCAACTTGTGTTGCTCGACAAGCTGGAGAGTGGTGAATCTTAAGCAGCTGATTCTCGTGTATAATCCTCATCTCCGAACTCCATTCTTCCCTCTTCTCACGGATGGTCCTGGTGGAGTTATAGTGGATGATGAGCTTGCCCGTATTGCCGGCGGCTTCGAGCATACGTCGAAGACGGCGCAACAAATCTCCTACTGCCAATCCGTAGGAAAGGTACGTCACTGGACGACTCTCCTCTCTTTCGGCAAGGGCAACTACGGGAACTCTCCCTCCTGTGGACTTACGAGCGGTGCGAATCATGCGAACCATCTAAAACAAAAGAATTTAAAATTAGGTTAGATAAAATTTCAAACAAAAATCCTATTTTTGAATGAAAGTTGGGGGTAAGATGAAGAAAATGACCCTTTTAATAACACTTTTTTTTCACCCACACCTTGGAAAATAGTTTTTAAGAAAATAGGGCCCTTAAATACGTCCATTTCTACCTAGGTCCACGTTCCTACGGGCAACCTTGGCTCTGATACCACCTCTGTCACACCCGGTTTTTCCGAAGAAACAACCAAGTGAATATCACATGTATGCCGGGATCATTTTCTCATACATGTGATGACAAATAGTGAAGCATCATTTATTACAAGCCAGGTGTCGAATATAAATAAGTCTTACATAGTAAATGTCTTAATGGACACTAATGCTTCATCACAAGTAAATAAACTAGCAGCGGAATATTATTCTTTAGGGCTCCATCACAGGTGTTGCCCGGGGGTCTTCATGAACCTAAAAACCTTCTTCGGGTCCAAAGTCTTGGTCATTATACACCACCTCATTATCTTGACCTGAGCAGCAATATAAACCAACAAATATGCAAGGTTGAGTACCAATGGTACTCAGCAAGTGTGGGAAAATTATATCATGCATGGCTAGAACAAGGATAGGTTGAACTCATGGTTAAAGCACTACGCAATTAATACCTATCACCTTAGCTTATTAAGCACCTACATTACTACAAAGGTGAAATGGTTCCAATCTCCCATCCCATCATCATAATCCAATAACCATAACATCATTACCAATGTCAAGCTCCCCGCTTAACATCTAAAACCATAACATCATTTCCAAAGTTAAGCTCCCCGCTCAACTTCTAAAACCATCAATCCTCTAATCATGAATAAGTCCAGGCCGCTCTTAACCGTGAGCACGGCTGTCAAGACAGTTTTGACTCTGCAGAGTTTGTACCACTGTACCCACAAGTAGTGATTTCATCCCCCGTTGCCGGGTGGACTAAAAGAACCTCCATTATGCCAGTGGCTACGATCCACATTCACACTTCCCAGGTGTGTGGCCAAGAGATCACTACGAAGCCTTTACAAAGGGATTCCCGACGAGCGTGGGCCCACTGAGGTTTCACCCCTAACAGCATACAAGAGGCTCCAACCCCGCTGCAGTGGCCCCCTCTTGAGCCTTGCGGTTCATACGGTAGTCCAGCTGACACCTATTCCCCGCACCATCCAACACACCCATACTACGTCGGGGATACACCTAATTAATTGGCCAAGCTGCCCCATCTCAGCATGTGGTTGGCACTGTAAAGCCGGGTTACATGCTCCATGAACCGGTCCTTAGGATCCAGGCAAGTACTAAACACAAACCCAAGTCTCGTGCACCCAGCACACAACCAAAACATCCAACTTGCCTTGATCCCTACCTCTACATAACTCACAATATCTCATTCAAGAGTATGATATAATAAACTGATGATCTCATATCCCAATTATCCCATTCTAAGCATGGCTAAGCATATGCATGTAAATAAATGACATGACAAAATAAATCCCAACCCAAGCTACAAGGAAACAAGGTAATGCAATTCTAGGGAAACTTCCTAGCATGGGTTTCATATTTCATTTGACAATGCAAATAATTCTATCTACACATCCTAGCATAGGATCAAAGTGGTCAAGGACACTTGCCTCCTTCTTGCTGCTCTTGAAATGGATAGTCCTGATCTTGGAAATTGATAGCTTGCTCTTGAACAGGTTCTACTTCATACCATCACACATAGCAAAAGAAAAACAACAATCATAAGACATAGTTTACACTTCTACTTCATACAAACCACACATTCACATTTATGAAGGTTCTTTACCATTATAGGTGTTGTGGATACTCTATGTGTGTTGATTTGTGGCTTGCATACACTTTTATTTATATGTGTATGATTCCTACTTTGGTGTTCATATTTATACTCACATACTGTATATATATATATATGTGTATATGTGGGTTTCAGTTTTAAATAAATTCCTTATATTAAACTACCAAGTATGTATAAAAAAAAATATTTTTCTTCTCCATATGTGCCTTCATAATTTCTATCAACCCTAAACTGAATTCTTTGTATTTTAGAAACTCCATTTATCATTTACTAGTTTCTATATTTTCAGATTTATATTCCTATGCATAATTGTGCATTTTATTATTAAATTAGTAATACACATTACCTAAACAGATTAGGTTCTGGTCCTAAATAATTTAATATCATATTTTGACCTTGGCTTATGATGTTTAATATTTCATAATTATTTTCCCTATTTTTCTTTAACTATTCTTTACTTAAAAATGTGTCCCTATACTATTAAATGTGAATAATAGATGAAACAGATTTATTTCAGCCCAAAAATATATTTTTATCTCACTCCAAAGTTTTCTAAGTACTGAGAAAGTTTTTAATAATTTTGACAATTATGTTTGTTCCCCTTTTTAATATTTAAACACTAGTTACATATTCAATTTTCTAAATTAAATACTAAACAGGGCTAAAATAATGAATTCACCCCATTACAGGGTCTATAATATCATTTTCATAATTTCCAGGGGTCTAGCTACACTTTTCAGAGGTGTTTTTCTTAATTTCTATCAAGTCCAGGGGCTAAAACTGATTTTTAAATGAATTTACATGATTTTCTGGAGTTCCAGGGGCTAGATCTGAAGTTTCCGGGGCTAGCTCTCAATTCCAGAGAACCCCAGGGGGTAGCACGTAAGAATTCCAGTCTTTATAACGCGGGGCTGACGTGGACCGTCCGATTTTAAACCGACGGCTGAGATTATAACATCGAACTGGTACGCGGGGTTTTAAAGTCTACCGTGCGATTTAAAATAAACGGCGCACAAGCGGCCACGTCGCTCCGATCGGGCGCGGGCGGCGCTGCCGGCGGCGCACGGCGGCGGGAAGCGGCGATCTCGCCGGAAACTTTCGGATCCTCGAGAATTCTGCCTAGAACTGTGATCTTATGGCCTAGATCGGTAGAGGGGAGGTCAGGGATCTCACCTCGGGGGTTTTCTCGAGCTCGGGGGTCCTGGAAAGTGCTCTGCGGCGAGGTCCGAGGCAAAACCACGGCGAAGCTCGTCGGAGCTCGATTTGCACCGTAAGTCTTCGGATTTTCTGCACCTGCAAAGTTCCCCGGAGGCGGTGGATCAAGACCAGCGAGTTAGATCAGAGTTTCCGAGCTTAGATCGGCCAGAATTCACCGGCGAAGTCTCGGTGCTCACCGGAGTGAAAATCGGCGATCGCGTGCGAAAAACTGATCGGATCGGTTGCTTTTATAGCCGGGGGAGGGCGGTGGTTCTGTTGTGATCGAGTTTGAGTCCGCTGGGTCCAGAATTCGGCTGCGGGGACGGGTTTCCCGATCGGTTGCGATCGCGCGCGCGGGAGAGAGTCCGGGGTCGCGGGGTTAGGGATGACAGGCGGGTCCCACATGTCAGCGAGGGGCAGCGCGGCGCGCGCGGGGGCGGGCTGCGCGGGGTTAGCTGGGCCGGCTGGGGTTTCGGCCCACTGGCCAGTTTTTTCCCGGTTTTCCTTTTTCTTTTTCATTTCTTTTCTGTTTTGAGTATAATTTGAATTCCAGTTTGAATTTGAATTTTTGCAAAACATGCAATACGTCCAAAAATTTCTAAATTCCCCTCTGAACATGGTTTAGGGTTCTAAATCAAAATTTGAGTCTTGACCAAAAATTTGGGGTGTTACACAGCCCAGCTGGCCCATAAAGCCCTCCCGCATGGGCTCCGGGCCCATTCAACCTACGCGGCGGGCGGCGCGCTAAGGGCCGTCGGATCCAGATCCAACGGCCAGTGTCGTTCGGCCCTTTATAACGTTAATCAATCTCGACCGTCCATCTGCGATCGGATGGCTCAGCGCCGAGATCGGGGGGTATAAAAACCGGCGAGCTCCGCGCTCTAACCCTAATTCTCATTTTCTCCCCTCTCTTCTCTCTCTTCTCTCCGAGCGGCGGCGAGGCCGAGGGGAGGCGGAGCACTCCGGCGCCCCGCTCCGCTCGCCGGCGACCGAGTCCTTCGGCGGGATGGCTCGTCGCCGGCGGGGTAGTCCTCCGGTCGGCTAGGGTTAAGCCCCTAACCCCGGCGGAACAGTTCCGGCCGCGCGGGACTTCCGGCGCCGCCGCACCCTTGTCGGTGCGGCGGTTTGCCGTTGAAGGAAACCGTCGCTCGCCGGATCTGACCGCCGCGGGGACTTCCGGCGCCGCCGCACTTCCGTCGGTGCGGCGGTTAGCCGTTGAAGGAAACCCGCGGCTAGGGTTAGGGTTTTAACCCTCCTCGGGACTTACTGTCGCGGGGACTTCCGGTGCCGCCGCACCCTCGTCGGTGTGGTTGGTTGGCCGTTGAAAGTAACCCGCGACTAGGTTTAGGGTTTTCCCTAATCCTGCAGTGAGGAGGTCATGGCGGCCGAAGCCACCCTCCCGAGGTTTCCCTCACTCGACTTCCATCGTCGGTGAAAGGGTCCCGAAGGACCAAAACATCACAGTCAAGATAAGATAAGTCCTCTTCCTCAAATCTAATTTTCTCATTATGATTCGACTCTGTTTTCTTATCTGAGTTTCTAGTCTTAGCCGAGATTCGAAATCAAAATTAGAATCCCCTCCTTCTATTTGCTTCAGTGAGATAACTGAGTTTATTCTGATACTGATTAACAGAGTGTAGGCCTTAATGAACATAATTAGAAATTGATCCAATCTTAGTTAAGATTTGATTCTTTAATCAGGAATTGTCTAGATCGGCTCTGATACCATTGTTAGAAATCGGGGTGCTTAGGATCGATGCTAGCAACCCCTGATTAAGCATTCTTAAATCTAATCTAATCTGACAGACATATTTGATCATAATTAACTAATGCGCTAATGACCTAGACTGATGATCAGTGAATCAAACATAGGAAAAATTACCTTCAGTGGATCCATTTGACGCCATTTGGCTCAGAGGTCGATCGATGGAGGGTATCTGACGCAGGGTGATTGTTGGTGCAGGAAGATCGTTGATGCAGTGATGGCTTGATGCAGAGGTACGGTTCTTCCCCTCGTTCCACGCTATCTCAAGATCGGATTAGTGTTACCCGTACCCTTCTTTCCTTATGGGCGTGGTTTTATAGTGTGTACGAGAGGGGGCCGCACGGAAAACAGAATCCGTTGCGCCCCCGATCAGGGCGCCGAGGAGAACACAAAACCCGGTCATGGTTGTTGCCCACGTAGGACCGGGATCACAACAACTAACACTCATGTGTACCATCCCATGTAAGAAAGTTTTTGTAAGTCCCATTTTTCATGAACAGAAACACAATGACGTTCAATCATTCGTTCCTTTGTATTCACGTTTTTGAGACTTTTACACTGAGGTGGGTTTCGGCCCACTAGCCATTTTTCTTTTTCTTTTTCCTTTTTCTTTTCTGTTTTGATTCAAATTTGAATTCCAGTTTGAGTTTGAATTGTTTCACCACATGCATTATGTCCAAAAATTTTAAATTCCCCTCTTTAACAGGTTTTTGGGTGTTACAATAGTCATCAACAATCATAAGAACATACCATTTACCTCCGAAGGATTGAACACGCGAAGGTCCTACGGTGTCAAGGTGTAAAAGTTGACCCGGTTCAGTTGTCATGGTCATTGTGAGAGGAGCATGTGAACCTGCAACCATCTTAGCATGTCTACAAGAAGAGCACACAATTTCTTTGTCTCCTTTAAGCTTAGGCAGCCCACGTATGCGATCAAGAGCACTAACACGCGTGAGATGATCAAAGCCTACGTGACCAAGTCTACGATGCCAAAAATATAAATCTTTGGAATCATTTGCAAATAGACATCTATGCTTAGAGGAAGACATATCAAAATCAGCTTTAAAAACTATTCCAAACCAAGACATGTCAAAAATAAGTTCACTATTTGAACCTACAACTTTGCAGAAGTTTTTATTGAAAATAATTTCTAGATTTTCATCTAGCAATTGTGAAACAGAGAGCAAGTTGTATTTCAAATTTTTGACAAGTGCCACATCCTTCAAAATGTAGTGATCATTTACTCTAACCGAACCCTTAGCAATTATAGGAGTTGAAGAATTATCGGCAAAAGTAACATTCTCTACACGTGACACAAAAGAGAGAGAGGAGAACCATTCTTTGTTACCGGTCATGTGGCATGAGTGACGCGGCCCGACGCCGCCCGTTTAGTCACGGGGACGGGGCGCTATACGGGCGGAAATGCCGCACACCACTGAATTGGTGTGAGTCTGGCGAAAGGGTTACCTTCGGGATTGACCTTGTCAACAACGCGGAAGAAAAGGTTCGACTGATTCAAGCGAACCTAAAAGCCGCCCAATCCCGTCAGAAACAGTATGCGGACCGGAGAAGATGCCCATTACAATTCGAAGTCGGGGATCACGTATATCTACGTGTGTCTCCAATGAAGGGCGTAAGTAGATTTGGGGTGAGAGGAAAGTTGGCACCCCGATTCATCGGTCCATTCCAGATTACCGAAAGATGTGGATCAGTAGCATACCGTCTGAGATTACCAGAAGCACTTTCCGGTGTGCACGACGTCTTTCACATTTCCCAGCTGTGGAAGTGTCTCAAGCTATCAACTACCGTTCAGCTGGAAGACATTGAAGAACTGCAACCGGATCTCACCTATCGGGAGGAACCGGTTCAGATTATTGACGAAAAGGCCCGAACCACACGCAACCGTACGTTGTGGTTCTACAAGGTTCTATGGAGTAATCACTCCGTGGACGAAGCGACATGGGAGAGCGAAGGATTTCTTCGCGCTAACTACCCCGACTTTTTCACGTCGCATATCCGGTAATTTTCCACCGTCCTCTCTATCATTTTCACCTTATAATCTCGGGACGAGATTCTTTTAAGGGGGGAGGAATGTAAGGGTCTCAGTTTTTGACACAAGTTTAAAGTGTTCATCACCACACCACACACCTCATGCGAAGCAAGATGATGAACACAAATGAAGAGCAAGTAACCACCATCAACATGCTCATTAGAGAACAAACTCACATATTGCAAAAGTGGTATTTCCCACATGTTATATAGATGGGCTGGGCATATGAAAACTCCTACACATTGCTAGGGATGTCCGTGCCAAGTTTCACCCAAATTCAAAACCCTTTTGAGGTCATTTTGGGTATAGCTAGAAAGAGGGCAGTTTGACCTCAAATGCAAATTCAAACTGTTTTTATCCCATGAATTCAAAAGTGGGAGACATATTATTACTCAGCACATTTTTGTGAGCTCACCCTCCAATTTTCACTCCATTTGGAGTTGATCTTGACATGAGTTTAGTGGGGCAAATTCAAACTTTATTTGAATTTCAAACTGATCTTTTGCTGAAATTCATTCAAACCAAACCCAATTTGAATTCTAATAAATTCAAATGGCTCAAGGGGCAGATAATTCAAATACTTGGGGTTAGTTTGGTCTCTACTGTTTAGAGCAGTAGAGCAAAGTTAATTTCAGAGGTTAAAACCCCGGGTGGGACCCACATGTCAGTCACTGGTTCAAAGCAAACCGACTGAAATTCAGCTCACCCGGTTCCCGGGTGCAGTGCGCGCGGCCACTGAGGGGCAGCCGGCGCCAGCTCCTGCTGCGTGCCCCAAGCCGGAGACCAGTCGCCGGGCTTCTTATCCCCTCCCCGGCGTGCTTCCATCACTTATTCCCCGAGCTACCGACGCACTGGGCCTGTTCTTCCATCCGAGTTCCACTGCAACCCGCCGCCGCTCGAGCTTGCGCTTGATCAAGTCCGATCACTTGCGAACACAGCCTCCTCCACAGCAAAACGGCACCGGGAGATCGTGAGCAACCTCCTAGACCCCGTGTTGGCCAGTGAGCAAGCGTCCTCGAGCTATACCGAACCGTTTCTCCGGCGAACCAAGCATCGCCACCGGTCGGGCTCTCGTGGAAAGCACAACACAGCCGTTGTCACGTCCACTTCTCTACACAAGAAAGGTGTGTGATTGTATGCAGATGGAGTAGCCCAAAGCCGTTTGGCGATTGATCAACCCTCGGCCGAGAATTTCCAAATTTACTCCCGGTGAGTTCATAGGAACCGAACTCACCTTCGAGTGAAATCCGTGCTCTACACGCGAGGGATGGGCAAGCCCGTTACCTAGTAGCTTCTACGCATGTTAGCGCCCATGCTCGAACTGGAATCAGAGAAAACCATCAAGAATCGGCCATGATATGGCCGTTTTCCCCGCCGCCGTGGCTGAGCACCTCGGCTCACCATCGAGGGCATAGTTGCCGGCATTTCTAGCTTCCACCCAGCCCTGGTTCATGTTCCCTGTGCTCTACTGATGCTCTCCACCCGATTCCCGATCGATTTGGTGCACGGTAGAGCGAAACCGACCTCAGCATAACCCTAGCAGGTGCTGTCACCGGTGCGCACGGGTTTCCGGTCATCGCCGGCGGCCGGCGAGCCCACCATCGCGTCCAGGGGGTCACAAAAGGGGCAGGCGGCGAGTTTCGGGTCGGAGGGTGGCTGGGAACTCAATTCCGGCGAAGGTCACCGGAGACCGCCGCCGCCAAGCAGTTGGCGCGAGGGGGGAGACGATGCACTGTGTGCAGGGCCCACGGGCAGGAGCTTAAACTTTTTCCCCGAATTTCAGTTTTAATCCAAACTTCAAATCCTCATAACTTTGGCTAGGAAGCTCCAAATCGAGTGAACCAAATTTTTTTGGATTCAGCTCTCTGAGTACTTTCCAGCAAATCAAGTTTAACTTCATGAAAATCCTTATTTCCCCATAATTAATTCATCAAAGTTTAAAGTATTTGGAATTTTAACTGGAGTATCCTGTGGGGGAAAATTCTGAAATTTTGCTGGAATGTTCATCAAAATATTCCTGAATAACCATAAAAAATTCAGATCCATTTGAGCTCATTTGATCCACCTAATGGGGTGATTAGTGAAACTGTTCCAGAGAAAATAGAAAAGGTTCAGAAACATTTTCAGAATTTTCTCTGAAATTGTTTAGCTCATATCTTTAGCTAGGAACCTTCAAATTAAGTGAGACCAACTCCACTAGAACCCTCTGAAAATCTTGTTTTCAGAAAGTCATAGTTTGTTCCATGAAAGTCCCTAGAACACCCTAAGAGTTCCAATTAAGGTCAAGTACATAAGTAATTGTGGAGGGCTCAAATGAGCTTTGCTGCAACTAAAACATGACCAAGTTTCTGTTTAGGTTGTGACCAAGCCACAGTAAAAGTTTCACAGGCATTGCGTCTGTCTAGTAAGAGTTATAGACTTCACAAGTTTAAATTCAATCAAATGCATTTAATTTAATACATATAATTGTATATCATGTAGTCGCTAAGGTCGAGGAGGAACCCGAAGTCATAGACTTCGTTAATCTGGAGGAGCAGCTAGCCTACGACCAAGAGCAGCAAGGCAAGCCCCGGTTTTCATTAACTTTTTACAAATTTTTATTGTTTTGAGCACATACTTGAATACTATTATTCCTTGCATTAGAGTATTGCTTGAAAACCCAACGGCATAGCCAAGAAAACCATGAGTTGGGTTTAGGATTGCAAACCCCGTTAGCTAATGCAATGCTAGGATAGTGTAGGATTCGGTACAAGTCGAGTAGTTGGAACTACTCGCGAGCATAGGCTAGAGGCACTCGACTCGGGTAGAGATAGCACATGATACACATGGCAAGAAAGATGAGACCGAGCGGAGGGTAAGGGCAACAGGACTTTGGGGCCTGTATGCTATAGCTCCGCTTGTGTCGATTGAGGACCGAGCCGTGTGCGGGGCTGTTGAACAAGCTAGAACAGTAACGAAGACCTACCAGCTATATGGGAACCGGGAAACTGATGTAACTCGGGTAGCTTGAGGCATTGCCCGTCGTTCAGAGGGTAGATTGAGAGCTTGAGGTGTAAATCGGGTGGCGGCACTGAGATGCGCGTGCAGAGACCTCTTGCTCGGGACGATGGGACCGGTTCAATATATGGCTGAAGGGTGAAAGGTGGTTGCGTACGGCGTCAGTGATGGTTGCTGTAGGCAACATCGAGTACGGGCGTACATGACGGGTTGTTCGGGTAACCCTGCAGGTGTAAATCGATTATAATCGCCGTCCCTCGCGGTCAGTGAGTACGACTTGTTCACTGTACCGTGACGTAGAAAGAACAGGCTAGTTACATGTTAAAATGTTGCTGATTGAAAGACTGACTTGATGGTTAATGATTTGCTGTAGTCTAGCGCTAATTAAAGTTCCTTTCAACTTTGGGCAAAGTAAATGAGACAAATGCGTTTCTTGTTTGATTGCGGCTCTCTCATGTGCCTTAGCGTAAGGTTCTCCACAACCTGCTGCTAAAATTTGAAAGTAAGGTCCCAATAATTAGGCGAGTCCTTTGCAAATGGTTTTACCTCATGTACCATCATCCCCCATGTAGAAGTTCCATGTTTAGGTGAGACGGGTCAGACTTGCTGAGCCTTCGTGCTCACTGCTTGTGTTTGAAGCTTTTGCAGGGTTCTATGAGGAAGGGACTCCCGAAGAGGAGACGGAACCCCAGGAGGGGAACCCCGTCGAGTGGGAGTCGTGCACGCCGCCGTGTTAGTGTGCGTGTGTGCTAGCAAGGACACGTTCACGGGCCGAACGTGAACTTGATGCGTAGTCTACGCCCGTGAGTGTGGACTGGACCTATTTTGATGTAAAAATGTTCATAAACCACTTTATGTAATAAAAGTTTTGCTTCCGCTTTGTACCTTTGACGTGTGTTATCCGGTGCTGTGCAACGCAGCACCCCTGAGCATGATCCTGGCTCGACAGGACCGTGGGGTCGTGTCAGCGTTGGTATCAGAGCTCGCTTGAGGCTTAACGCACTATAAAGGTCATCTTTTTCAAAAAAAATCTAGTGAGGAACGAGTTAGTAGCCCGTATAAGGATGTTATTAGTGTATGGAAAGTGGCATACTAACCTATTTGTCTATGTCGGAAAATCGTGCATCTCGGGACGTTTATGTCTTGGTGGGTGCACGTAAGCGCTGTCCACCAGTGCGCACAAGCTGAAGGGTGGAGCCCCACGGGTGGCAGGTAACCCGACCCGCTTTGGTATCCTCTACGACTCTTCATGTCGTTTGGGGTATTCGAGCAACGTCTGTCCCTGGCATGCGTGGTGCAATTTGGGAGACCCCGTCACGTGGTCTGAAACGTGAACACGTAACTCAAGGCGTGTTTGGCTTGAGAACATCCGGGCGAGTGATGACGGCCGGTTGTACGAACTGTATGGATACCGGACTCGGTGTGCAGCCGAGTCTGACGATTGTTTGAGTTTCTGCAGGTAGTCTAACCACGAAACGGTAGACGTGTAGTATTCGTGTGCGAGTGACGTTTAGTGCCACTGAATTAACGAAGCCGGCTAATTCCGGTATAGGTTTTTCTTTGTGAGGACGTAGTACCGACATGATCTGGTGACGCATCGATGTCACACCCCACTAAATGAACAAATTCATTGTAAAACTTGAAAGTTTTAATGTGGAGCACTAAAACTTTTCTGTAACTTCTTCCCTTAATCAGGATATTTAAAGTTAACAAGTTTTCAACTTAAAGGTTGCTAAGGACAGAGCACTCTGTTTTCAGCTGAATTAGGGCTGAAGTTGATCAGAGGTTAGAGATTGAGTTATTTCGAGGTTGGGGTCATATGATACATTTCTGGAAATATTTGGCAGAGCTTTACAACTCTTCTGTTGAGGTCCAGAGGTGTTTCATCCCTTAACCAATCGAAAAATGCAGTAGAGTTGAAACTGTCCAGAAAACAGGGCAGAGCAAAGACTCTCTGTAAACTCTCTGTAAATTGAGCATAACTTCCTGCATAAAAATGTAAAAATAGAAAATGAGGTACTTTTGGAAAGCTTATGATATGGGTTACAACTTTGTAACAGAAAGTTTTGTCAGATTGGGTGCAGAATCAACTGGAATTCTTGGATCAAACCAGTACCTAAAGCAGGGAGGTGCTGTCCAATTTTCTCCAGAAATTCTGTTAACTTTGACATCTCATAACTTTTGAACCAGGACAGATATTAGGCCAAGTAAATACTTTCTGGAAAGCTATTGAAGTTATCTTTAACTTTGATATTTAGCTCCAGAATTTGTTTTGCCTTTCGCATGGCCTAAATCAGGTTGAAATGGAAACTGGTCAGGGCTGTTATGTTGGACAGCAGATCAGCAGTCAAATTTGTTTAAAATTTGAACTATGTTTCCAAGTTTTATGGGTTCAGTGACATGTCTTATGTTATAAATCAATGGTTTACTGTTTAAATAAATATTTGACATTTCTCAAATATATTTTTACAGATGACAGCAGACAAACAGTTGGAGAACGGGTGGGTAGTGTCCCACTGTTCTCACCGCGGCGGCTATCCGGAAGCATTGTGGCAGATGCTTCAATATTTCGGGTACGACCAAATGCCGCGGTACTTCGCCAAGGAAGAAGGCGAGGAGGGGAACAAGACGTGGACAAGCCATGTTAAAGTCCCTGCAGGACCTACGCCACCCGGTTGGGTGCCGTTCACCGTCACGGTGAGAGGTAGGCAACCAGAAGGGATGTGGCAAGTGGCAGCCCGTGACACCATGTCACGTTTCTGCCAACTACACGTGAGAGCGATGGAGGGAACACCATACGTGCTTGTTCCGGTGGAGGCACAGGCTCATCATGTGTGGGAAGGGAGGTACCGGGAGGCAACAGACCCGAGTTGCCCAAGGTACAACCCAGCGGAGGCAAACCTCAGCCTCCAGATGAGGGCGGGAAATGCCGTGATGGACAGCCAAGCTGTTCATACGGAGCATCTCGCCACAAAGCTCAAGGAGAGCACGAGCCGTGGAGACCATTTTGAGAGTGCTCACAGCGCACTCCGCAATGTGCTCCTTCCGACGATCAAGCGACTGAATGAACAACATAATCAGTTGCATCGTCTGAAGAAGGCGAAGAGGAAAAGCCGTGTCGACATCGCGGCTGCAAGAGCTGGTACAG
Source organism: Neostapfia colusana (assembly GCA_030760725.1). Classification (NCBI taxonomy): domain Eukaryota; kingdom Viridiplantae; phylum Streptophyta; class Magnoliopsida; order Poales; family Poaceae; genus Neostapfia; species Neostapfia colusana. The sequence continues at coordinate 63,511,905 of JASWHV010000012.1, read as the reverse complement.
ACTTTAACCCAGCAGAATGAGGACCTCGCTCAAGAGCGGGACGACGCTATTGAGGAAGGGCAAGGCTGGGAAGAAGACTACAACCAGGCCATGGACGAGGTGCATGCATTGCAGGACCTCGTACCTCCGGTATTGGGCATACCGGTGGTCTTGGGCCTTCCAGCAATGGGAGAACCCGAGATGGGAGAAGAGGTGGTAGATCCAGAGCCACCAGCAGAGGTACCGGAGGAGGACGACCTGCAGGAGGTCGAGTTCTACTCTGAGTAGGGGGTTACAGTTGCCAAGTAGGGCAGCTAGAGTAGTGTAACCCAACTTTTGTAATCAGTGACATGTCGTGTAGACAGGAGCGTATGTATAGGTAGTGACGACATGAGCACGACTTCTCGGAGAACTGAGAACAATGTATCTTGTATAAAGTTTATGCTTTATCAATATATGTGAATGTTGTTCAAATCATTCATGTGTCACTTCAATACCTACGGTTTCATATGGAATTTTAAGTATGACATGTGCTAATCGCTGCTGTTTGAATTTCAGAATGACTCGTACTCGTGCCAACCCGGACGTTGGGGGTACTAGCTAAGAGGGAGAGACCTCCCAACAGCCTCCCGAAGACTCCTCGGACAGCAGCAGCAACAGCAGCAACAGCAACAGCAAACACCGCCACCGCCACTGCCAACGGTTACATTGGCTGACATTGTCGCGGCAATGGCGGGGTCACATCAGCAGCACACGGAGTTGCTGCAGACTCCCATCGCCAATACGTCTCGCCCAGAGAGACGTCAAGATCGTGAGGAGCGTCAACAGAGCTCCTACTCTGACTTCCTGGCGACTCATCCCCCTGTATTCTCAAGGGCGGATGAACCTCTTGATGCGGACAACTGGCTCCGCACGATAGAGATAAAGTTCGGGCTGCTCCAGATAAGCGAGCAGCGCAAGACTCAGTTCGCGGTCCAGCAGCTCCAAGGATCCGCGAGCGCGTGGTGGGCAAACTTCTGTGCTTCACAGCCCACCGATCGAGTTATGACCTGGACGGAGTTCTGGACGGCCTTCAGGGCCTATCACATACCGCCAGGTCTAATGAAGAGGAAGACGCAGGAATTCTTACACCTGCAGCAAGGGAGCCGGAACGCGCTGGAATACTCCAGGGCGTTCAATGATCTCGCGCTCTACGTGTCGTATCACGCAGATACCGATGAGAAGCGGCGGGACCACTTTTACCAGGGGCTTAACCCGCTCCTGAAGGACAAATTGGCGATGTTCAATCGCGGCAGCCTCAACGACATCATTGATGCTGCGATTGTTCAGGAGGACTCCGGCAAGGAGTTGGCGGCAGCGGAGAGAAAGCGAAGCGCGCCGCAAAGCAGCAGAGAAGGAGGTGGTCCTTCTCAGAAGTTTCGGATGGTGAATCGCCCACCATCAGGTCCACGCTGGCAGCCACCACAGAGGTCGATGCCTTTCTGCAGTCGGCCGTACTCTTCACAGGCATTCAGGCCGGCACTGCCAGCACCACTTCCACAACAACAACAGCAGCAGCGGACGATGCCGCGTGCGTATGCACCTCAGCAGCGCATGCCGGGCTTTCGTCCCCCGAGCACTACACCAGCAGCGGCCACGTGTTACAAGTGTGGTCGTCCAGGACACTTCGCCAGCAGTTGTCCAGAGAGGCAAGGCGGCGGAGTTGCACCACCGTTTCTGGGGAGGAATCAACCCCGGAACCCCACTAATGCGCGGCGGGCAAACCCTAGGCCCGGCACTGTCCACCAGCTTGCCATAGAGGATGTGCCGGAGGGTGAGCCAATCCTTGCGGGTATGTTCCAACTCCACCAGCATCCCACCATCGTATTGTTTGATTCAAGCGCCACACATAATTTTTATTAGCCAAGCTTTCATTGCTAAACACAGCTTGCAAATACTACCCACCGATAGTCCATATTTAATTTGTTCACCGGGTGGGAAGATTTCAGCAAGCGTAATGGTTTCCAAAGAACCATTATGCTTAGCGGGTAGAGTGTACCCCACGTCCCTCATTATCTTAGAGGGACAGAAGTTCGATGTCATCCTAAGGATGTCGTGGTTAAACCGCCACGGCGCTGTTTTAGACACCGTCCTTCGAGTCGTGCACTTAAACTCAGAAGTGCACGGGTCTCACTCCTTATTTCTGGACAGTCCAGAAATAAAACTTCCAAGTGTCTATCAAGCCACAACCATCAGATTGGAAGATATCCCAGTGGTCCGAGAGTTCCCTGACGTATTCCCGGACGATTTGCCGGGGATGCCGCCTGATAGAGAGGTGGAGTTCAAGATTGAACTTGCACCGGGAACCATGCCAATATCCCAAAGGCCGTACAAGATGGCACCCAAGGAGTGGCTGAACTGAAAACTCAGCTCACGGACCTCATGGAGAAGGGTTTTATTAGGCCGAGCTCCTCGCCATGGGGCTGTTCGGCATTATTTGTAAAGAAGAAAGATGAGACATTGCGGCTTTGTGTGGACTATCGTCCACTAAACGCCGTAACCATCAAGAACAAGTACCCGTTGCCATGGATCGACATGTTGTTTGATCAGTTGGTCGAAGCAAAGATCTTTTCCAAGATGGACTTAAGATCCGGGTACCATCTGATTAAGATACGGGCTGAGGACATTCCAAAGACGGCTTTCTCGACGAGGTACAGACTCTACGAGTACCTGGTCATGTCCTTCGGCCTCACCAATGCTCCAGCTCACTTCATGTACTTGATGAACTCGGTAGTCATGCCGGAGCTGGACAAGTTTGTCGTGGTCTTCATCGACGACATACTGGTATATTCCAAGTCGGAGGAAGATCACAAGAAACATCTGCCTATAGTCTTGCAACGGCTGCGGGATCACAAGCTATACGCGAAATTCAGCGAGTGCAAATTTTGGATCTCGCAAGTGCCTTTCCTCGGGCATATCATCTCAGCGGAGGGTATCGCTGTAGACCCGAGCAAGATCACTCAAGTGCTGAATTGAAAATCCACGAGAACTGTTCACGAGGTACGGAGTTTCCTCGGACTCGCGGGATATTAGCGGAGGTTCATTCCGAACTTCTCGAAAATTGCCAAGCCTATGACGGAGCTGCTGGAGAAGGCTACCAAATATGTTTGGCGTCCAGCATGTGAAGCAGCATTCAAGGCTTTTAGTCAAGCACCTGACATCAGCACCGGTTTTGGTGCATCCAGACACAACAAAACCGTTTGATGTGTACTGCGATGCATCCGGCATTGGGCTCGGATGTGTGCTGATGCAAGACCGAAGAGTGGTCGTGTATGGATCACGGCAGCTTAGAAACCATGAGCAGAATTATCCAACCCATGACTTGGAGCTCGCTGCCGTGGTACTTGCACTGAAAATGTGGAGGCACTACCTACTCGATAACCTCGTACATTTGTATACCGACCACAAAAGCCTCAAGTACATATTCACTCAGAAAGAGCTGAACATGAGGCAACGAAGATCGTTAGAATTGATAAAGGATTACGAAATAGAGATCCATTATCATCCGGGCAAGGCAAACGTAGTGGCAGATGCGCTGAGCCGCAAGTCACACGTCAACAATCTGACCATCACACCGTTGGAAGAGAGCGAACCACCACTGCATGTGATTCCACATGGAGCTCTCTACAACTTAGCTTTGATCCCCACAATCCGTGAAGAGATAGCGGCAGCTCAGAAACATGAAAAGGGCATGTCGCATTTGCGGAGACGTGTAGACAGTGGGGAGTTGAAATGTTTCCGGAAGGACAGAGACGGCGTCCTATGGTTCAAGGACCGGATCGTCGTACCCCGTAACCCGGAACTACGGAAGAAAATCTTTGATGAGGCTCACTTGTCAAAGTTTTCTATTCACCCCGGCAGCAACAAAATGTATCAAGAACTCAGAAGCAAGTTTTGGTGGACACGGATGAAGCGGGAGATCGCGAAGTACGTGTCCAAATGTGATACATGTCAAAGGGTGAAGGCGGACCATATGTGGAAACCGGGACTGCTACAACCACTGGGCCTTCCTGCCTGGAAGTGGGAGGATGTGAGCATGGACTTCATCGTCGGTTTACCCACCACCTTTCAAAAACATGATTCCGTGTGGGTGATCGTCGATCGGCTCACCAAGGTTGCCCATTTCATCCCGGTCAACACCAACTACAACGCCAAGAAGTACGCTGAACTGTACATCTCACGGATCCTATGCTTGTACGGTGTACCCCGGTACCATCATATCGGATCGGGGCACTTTATTTGTGTCCCATTTTTGGGAGCAGCTGCACGCTGCCTTGGGGACAAAGCTGATCCGTAGTTCAGCGTACCACCTGCAGACGGATGGGCAAACCGAGCGGGTGAATCAGATCTTAGAAGACATGCTACGGGCTTGCGCTATCAACCACGACAGGAATTGGGATGATCACTTGCCATTAGCCTAGTTCTCATACAACAATGGGTACCAAGCCAGCATAAAGATGGCGCCCTACGAGGTGCTATACGGGCGGAAATGCCGCACACCACTGAATTGGTGTGAGTTTGGCAAAAGGGTTACCTTCGGGATTGACCTTGTCAACAATGCGGAAGAAAAGGTTCGACTGATTCAAACGAACCTAAAAGCCGCCCAATCCCGTCAGAAACAGTATGCGGACCGGAGAAGACGCCCATTACAATTTGAAAGTCGGGGATCACGTATATCTACGTGTGTCTCCAATGAAGGGCGTAAATAGATTTTGGGTGAGAGGAAAGTTGGCACTCCGATTCATCGGTCCATTCCAGATTACCGAAAGATGTGGATCAGTAGCATACCGGCTGAGATTACCAGAAGCACTTTCCGGTGTGCACGACGTCTTTCACATTTCCCAGCTGAGGAAATGTCTCAAGCTATCAACTACCGTTCAGCTGGAAGACATTGAAGAACTGCAACCGGATCTCACCTATCGGGAGGAACCGGTTCAGATTATTGACGAAAAGGCCCGAACCACACGCAACCGTACGTTGTGGTTCTACAAGGTTCTATGGAGTAATCACTCCGTGGACGAAGCGACATGGGAGAGCGAAGGATTTATTCGCGTTAACTACCCCGACTTTTTCACGTCGCATATCCGGTAATTTTCCACCGTCCTCTCTATCATTTTCACCTTATAATCTCGGGACGAGATTCTTTTAAGGGGGGAGGAATGTAAGGGCCTCAGTTTTTGACACAAGTTTAAGATGGTCATCGCCACACCACACACCTCATGTGAAGCAAGATGATGAACACAAATGAAGAGCAAGTAACCACCATCAACATGCTCATTAGAGAACAAACTCACATATTGCAAAAGTGGTATTTCCCACATGTGATATAGATGGGCTGGGCATATGAAAACTCCTACACATTGCTAGGGATGTCCATGCCAAGTTTCACCCAAATTCAAAACCCTTTTGAGGTCATTTTGTGTATAGCTAAAAAGAGGGCAGTTTGAACTCAAATGCAAATTCAAACTGTTTTTATCCCATGAATTCAAAAGTGGGAGACATATTCTTACTCAGTACATTTTTGTGAGCTCACCCTCCAATTTTCAGTCCATTTGGAGTTGATCTTGACATCAGCTAAGTGGGGCAAATTCAAACTTTATTTGAATTTCAAACTGATCTTGTGCTGAAATTCATTCAAACCAAACCCAATTTGAATTCTAATCAATTCAAATGGCTCAAGGGGCAGATAATTCAAATACTTGGGGTTAGTTTGGTCTCTACTGTTTAGAGCAGTAGAGCAATGTTAATTTCAGAGGTTAAAACCCTGGGTGGGACCCACATGTCAGTCACTGTTTCAAAGCCCGACTGAAATTCAGCTCACTCGGTTCCCGGGTGCAGTGCGCGCGCGCCACCGAGGGGCAGCCGGCGCCAGCTCCTGCTGCGTGCCCCAAGCCGGAGACCAGTCGCCGGGCTTATTATCCCCTCCCCGGCGTGCTTCCATCACTTATTCCCCGAGCTACCGACGCACTGGGCCTGTTCTTCCATCCGAGTTCCACTGCAACCCGCCACCGCTCAAGCTTGCGCTTGATCAAGTCCGATCACTCGCGAACACAGCCTCCTCCACAGCAAAACGGCACCGGGAGATTGTGAGCAAACTCCTAGACCCGATGTTGGCCAGTGAGAAAGCGTCCTCGAGCTATACCGAACCGTTTCTCCGGCGAACCAAGCATCGCCGCCGATCGGGCTCTCGTGGACAGCATAACACAGCCGTTGTAACGTCCACTTCTCTACACAAGAAAGGTGCGTGATTGTATGCAGATGGAGTAGCCGAAAGCCGTTTGGCGATTGATTAACCCTCGGCCGAGAATTTCCAAAATTTACTCCTGGTCAGTTCATAGGAACCGAGCTCACCTTCGAGTGAAATTCGTGCTCTACACGCGAGGGTTGGGCAAGCCCGTTACCTAGTAGCTTCTACGCATGTTAGCGCCCACGCTCGAACTGGAATCAGAGAAAACCATCAAGAATCGGCCATGATATAGCCGTTTTCCCCGCCGCCGTAGCTGAGCACCTCGGCTCACCGTCGAGAGCATAGTTGCCGGCATTTCTAGCTTCCACCCAGCCCTGGTTCATGTTCCCCGTGCTCTACTGATGCTCTCCGCCCGATTCCCGATCGATTTGGTGCACAGGAGAGCGAAACCGACCTCACCGGAACCCTAGCAGGTGCTGTCACCGGTGAGCACGGGTTTCCGGTCATCGCCGGCGGCTGGGGAGCCCACCATCGCGTCCAGGGGGTCAGAAAAGGGGCAGGCGGCGAGTTTCGGGCAGGGGGTGGCCGGGAACTCAATTCCGGCGAGGGTCACCGGAGACCGCCGCCGCCGAGCAGTTGGCGCGAGGAGGGAGACGATGCACTCTGTGCGGGGCCCACAGGCAGGAGTTTAAACTTTTTTCCCCGAATTTCAGTTTTAGTCCAAGCTTCAAATCCTCATAACTTTGGCTAGGAAGCTCCAAATCGAGTGAACCAAATTTTGTTGGATTTAGCTCTCTGAGTACTTTCCAGCAAATCAAGTTTCACTTCATGAAAATCCTTATTTTCCCATAATTAATTCCTCAAATTTTAAAGTATTTGGAATTTTAACTGGAGAATCCTGTGGGGGGGATTCTGAAATTTTGCTGGAATGTTTATCAAAATATTCCTGAAGTACAATAAAAATTTCAGATCCATTTGAGCTTATTTGATCCACCTAATGGGGTGATTAGTGAAACTGTTCCAGAGAAAATAGAAAAGGTTCAGAAACATTTTCAGAATTTTCTCTGAAATTGTTTAGCTCATATCTTTAGCTAGGAACGTTCAAATTAAGTGAGACCAACTCCATTAGAACCCTCTGAAAATCTAGTTTTCAGAAAGTCATAGTTTGTTCCATGAAAGTCCCTAGAACACCCTAAGAGTTCCAATTAAGGTCAAGTACATAAGTAATTGTGGAGGGCTCAAATGAGCTTTGCTGCAACTAAAACTTGACCAAGTTTCTGTTTAGGTTGTGACCAAGCAACAGTAAAAGTTTCACAGGCATTGAGTCTGTCTAGTAAGAGTTATAGACTTCACAATTTTAAATTAAATCAAATGCATTTAAGTTAATACATATAATTGTATATCATGTAGTCGCTAAGGTCGAGGAGGAACCCAAAGTCCTAGACTTCGTTACTCCGGAGGAGCAGCTAGCCTACGACCAAGAGCAGCAAGGCAAGCCCCGGTTTGCATTAACTTTTTACAACTTTTTATTGTTTTGAGCACATACTTGAATACTATTATTCCTTGCATTAGAGTCTTGCTTGAAAACCCAACGGCATAGCCAAGAAAACCATGGGTTGGGTTTAGGATTGCAAACCCCGTTAGCTACTGCAATGCTAGGATAGTGTAGGATTCGGTACAAGTCGAGTAGTTGGAACTACTCGCGAGCATAGGCTAGAGGCACTCGACTTGGGTAGAGATAGCACATGATACACATGGCAAGAAAGATGAGACCGAGTGGAGGGTATGGGCAGCAGGACTTTGGGGCCAGTGTGCTATATCTCCGCTTGTGTCGATTGAGGACCGAGCCGTGTGCGGGCCTGTTGAACAAGCTAGAACAGTACCGAAGACCTACCAGCTATATGGGAACCGGGAAACTGATGTAACTCGGGTAGCTGGGTATTGAGGCATTGCCCGTCGTTCAGAGGGTAGGTTAAGAGCTTGAGGTGTAAATCGGCTGGCGGCACTGAGATGCGCGTGCAGAGACCTCTTGCTCGGGAGGATGGGACCGGTTCAATATCTGGCTGACGGGTGAAAGGTGGTTGCGTACGACGTCAGTGATGGTTGCTGTAGGCAACATCGAGTACGGGCGTACGTGACGGGTTGTTCGGGTAACCCTGCAGGTGTAAATCGATTATAATCGCCGTCCCTCGCGGTCAGTGAGTATCACTTGTTCACTGTACCGTGACGTAGAAAGAACAGGCTAGTTACATGTTAAAATGTTGCTGATTGAAAGTCTGACTTGATGGTTAATGATTTTCTGTAGTCTAGTGCTAATTAAAGTTCCTTTCAACTTTGGGCAAAGTACATGAGAGAAATGCGTTTCTTGTTTGATTGCGGCTCTCTCATGTGCCTTAGCGTAAGGTTCTCCACAACCTGCTGCTAAAATTTGAAAGTAAGGTCCCAATAATTAGGCGAGTCCTTTGCAAATGGTTTTACCTCATGTACCATCATCCCCCATGTAGAAGTTCCATGTTTAGGTGAGACGGGTCAGACTTGCTGAGCCTTCGTGCTCACTGCTTGTGTTTGAAGCTTTTGCAGGGTTCTATGAGGAAGGGACTCCCGAAGAGGAGACGGAACCCCAGGAGGGAAACCTTGTGGAGTGGGAGTCGTGCACGCTGCCGTGTTAGTGTGCGTGTGTGCTAGCAAGGACACGTTCACGGGCTGAATGTGAACTTGATGCGTAGTCTACGCCCGTGAGTGTGGACTGGACCTATTTTTATGTAAAAATGTTCATAAACCACTTTATGTAATAAAAGTTTTGCTTCCGCTTTGTACCTTTGACGTGTGTTATCCGGTGCTGTGCAACGCAGCACCCCTCAGCGTGATCTTGGCTCGACAAGACCGTGGGGTCGTGTCAATAACTAGCCCTAAGGCCAACCCAATTCAAACTAGGACTCCTACTCCTACTTGGATTCAAACTGTAACTTTACTTTCCAATACTGCTCAAGACTCTTCCACACGCAGATAGAAGCAATCTTAAGACTTCCAAACACCTTAGTAACGTCCCAAACGTTCCTAAAACAACTCAAATTCGTGACCCACACGAAATCCTATCATAACCAACTCAAAACTTTCCATATTTGAGTCAAACATGACTCAGCCGCAGCCTGAGTCCATAACCTAGTCGGTTGGACCTTTCCGACCAATTCTTTACGTCCACATCTCCTCATCACGCCTTGGAACCATGCAGACACGTCCATGCACTCCTTGCACACGTGCAAACATCTTCCAACGATGTCCAAGATACCTTCATATGCATTGTTCTTGATTTAAACATACTGCACAACCTCCCGATCAACTCACCCACAATTCCTCCCGAACTTGGTTGTTAAACCTCATCTTCTCACTAAGACTAGTTCAATGGATCCCGTAACCAGCCATGTCTTGAACTCAAGCAACACCTGCACATGAATAAACAACCAATACTTCCGAGCACAAGTCCTCGACTTGACTCTCGTTAGTTCGTAAACTACAACATCTTACGTGAGCACCTCACATAAGCATGTTGTAAACCATAGCAAAATGATATCAACCATAACCACCAAAACACACCAAAAACTTAGTAAAATAATACTAAGCAAACTTTCCATAAGAGTAAAGCAAGTTCGAAACATTGCAAGTTAAAAGCAGAACCATTGCAATCAAGCCCAGAATCTTACCAAAGCTAACCGGACCTTGAACCGGAGCTTACCAAAGCTAGTCGAACCCAGCGCCGGAGCTTACTAAAGCTTAGTTGGACCTAGCACGGAACTTACCAAAGCTAGTCGGACCTAGCACCGGAGCTAGCAAAAACAAGTCGGACCTAGCCCAAATAAGTCAGATCTAGACAAAGCAAGCCGGACCTTACGTCAGACCTAGTTAAAAAGATGTTTTGGTAGTATTCAAAACTTTTATCGTCAAAGCCAATGTATTCAGCACACATAGGTCTCACAAGATCCTAGGATGATATTGTTGCCTCTGTTGTGCAAAGAAATTAAAGGAACTAAATCTACCTTAGATGTTTCATTACATCCCTAGCTAAGTCCCTAATGACATATAAGTTGCTAGAATGATTTGGGTAGAACTATAGATACTGACGTCCAATGAATTCGAAAATCTAAATTTGGGTAGAACTATAGACACAGTACATTGAAATCTAAATTCTCCCTCACAATTCAACTCCAAAGGAGATTAAATTTTTACAGGAGTACAATAACATCCTAAGGATTATTCTGGCAAAATTTGAGGATTTTTGTATAAACCAAACTCCCTCTAAAATTCTCTTACTGATAAGTTTCAAAGAATTTTCCAGAATTGATTATTGACTTTCATACAAATTGGGTTGCATATTTAGATAGAGTATTTCAATCTGAATGTAGCCCAATTTGAATCACTAAAGTTGGAGGTTCCTACACAAAGATGTGATCTTTACAAGAATTGGGAAAATTTGAAAATGAGCTCTGTTCTATTTTCCAATTTTCAGAGACATAAGGAATTAACACCACATTTGGTCAAGCAAATGAGGCCCAATGCCTCTGAAATTTTTACTGGAGTTCAAGTATTTTTTTTAGAATGTCCTGCCCAAAATTGGGAATTTTCCAATACACAGAACTCCTGGAATAGGGAGGGGAGGTCTACAATGGAGGCGATTTTCTTGCTTCATCACCTTATGGAGAGATATAGGGAGCAAAGAAGGACTTGCATATAGTGTTCATTGACTTGGAGAAGGCGTACGACAAGATACCACGGTCAGTCATGTGGTGGGCACTAGAGAAATATAAAGTGCCAACAAAGTACATTAGCCTTATCAAGGATATGTACAATAATGTTAGGACAAGTGTGCGCGTAAGTGATAGTGAGACTGATGCATTTCCTATCACGGTAGGACTATATCAAGGATCAGCTTTGAGCCCATACATCTTTTCCTTGGTGATGGATGAGGTGTCGAAGTATATACAAGGGGATATCCCTTGTTGCATGCTCTTTGCCGATGATGTAGTGCTGGTAGATGAAACTAGGGATGGTGTTGGTAAGAAATAGAGTTATGGAGACAAACCTTAGAGTCCAAGGGGTTTAGACTTAGTAGGGCCAAGACCAAGTAGATGAGGTGTGACTTTAGGGGTGTTGCTCGTGAAGAGGGAAATGTTAGTCTACAAGGACAAATAGTACCTAGAAGGGACTCTTTCCGATACTTAGGATCAATGTTACAAAGCAATGGCGATATTGATGAGGATCTTTGCCACAGGATCAAGGTAGGGTGGATGAAATGGCGACAAGCCTCTGGAATCTTATGTGATAGGAAGGTCCCACAAAAGCTAAAAGGGAAGTTCTATAGGACGGTGATCAGACCCGCGATGCTTTATGGAGCGGAATGTTGGCCAACTAAACGGCAACATGTCCAACAAATGAGTGTCGCAGAGATGCGCATGCTACGGTGGATGTGCGGTCACACGAGAAGAGACCGAATAAAGAATGAGGTGATTCGTGATAAGGGAGGGGTGGCACCGATAGAAGAGAAGTTATTCCAACATCGACTTAGGTGGTTTGGACATATCCAGCTGAGCCCTCTAGAAGCACCGGTTAACAGTGAGATTTTAAGAGGTAGAGAAAATATTAAGAGGGGTAGAGGACGACCAAGGTTGACCTGGGAGGAGGCGGTAAAACGAGATTTGAGAGATTGGAATGTATCTAGAGACTTAGCTCATGATAGGACCGCATGGAAAGTAGCAATTCATGTGCCAGAACCTTAGTCTTGTTTCTTTTTCTTTTTTTGTTCTTTTTTCTCTCTTTTTTTCTTTTTTTCTTTTTTTTCTTTTTTTCTTGTTCTTATATCTCTTCCTCTCTTTTACTTCATTGATATTGGGTTTCATGTCTAGCCGACCCCAACATGATTGGGATAAAGGCTTGGTTGTTGTTGTTGTTGTATAGGACTCCTGGAATAAATCCTTCAAGATTTTCCTTATATGACTTAATGAGTCAAATCTAGAAATTTTCATACATAGGCTGCACCCATGGATAGTACACTCTGAGAGGAATCCAACAAAATTTATTTGACAATTTTTGGACATTCCTACACAAAGTTGTGGCTCTCCAAAGTTGAAACCAAAAAGTAGAAATTCTGAAAATGTTTAAACGCTGACTCTGGGTCCCACCGTTCAGCGATCTTCTTCAACCTCGCGCCAGAGACCCGAGCGGCAGCGCCCTCCGGCGAGGGTCACCAGAACCCACTTTCCGGCCACCTCCCGACCTCAAACTCGCTGCCCCCCTTAATTTGTGGCGCTGAACTCAGCTAGAGGGTCGCCAGCGGCCGAGGTTCACTGGAAAATAGTGCACACCGGTCACAGCGAGAGTTAAGACTCCGGCGAGGTCGGGTTCCATCATTCTTCACCAAATGATCAGATCTCGGGCTCTAGAGCACCAGGGAAACTTGTAGAAGCTAGACATGGACTCTAACACTGGTGAAACGGCCGGCAACCTAGGGCTCCACGGTGACCCGAGGTGCTTTTCCATGGTGGCCCAAAAAACAGCAAGAACTCGGTCGTTTCTGGATCATTTTGCTCGATTCTTGGTCGAGGAGGAGCGCTAGGATGAGGAAGGTCCTTGCAAGCTTGCTCGGGCAGTAGTTACGGGAAATCTGGAATTTCTCCTCACCCGGTTGATCAATTGCTATACGACTCGAAGCTACATGAGCCAGGGAGGATGGCGCACATTTCTTGTGCAGCGAGTTTGACGCAAGGACGGCCGTGCCGTGCTGCCCACGGTGAACCGAATGGAACTTCCACCGGTGAGCTTCGGTTCTCTGCGCCGGTCATCGTTTTGTGAGCACCACGACCTAGGAACGTTGGTGTGGTGGAGATGGCATGGTAGAGCACAAGCGGGCACTGCTTTTTTGTGTGGACAGCTCGAGTATCTGGTGCTCGTGTGGGCTGTGGTGATCGAAACACGGCGAGCGGCGCCGGCTGCTACTCACGCGGGAGAGAAAACACAAGAGCTGAGATACGAGTGAGGAGAGGAACTTCGGTTGTGCTACCGTGTGGGAGATAAGCGCAGCAGTGAGTCTCGGGAGAGCAGGAGCTGGTGTTGTCGAGCCACTGAGCGAGGTCCGAGCAGCTTCTGTCGAGCGCGCGCGTGCCCCGGAGAAAACAGAGTCGGTTGTTGGATTGTGGGTGTATGACATGTGGGTCCCTCCCTCTCATTTTATTTCCCCCACTGTGCTTCGAGATTCCCATGCAAACGTTGTACGAATCTCACCAAATTTGGAGGATGGGCCAAACATAATGTGAGGAATTTGAATATGAAATCTGATTTCAAAATTGAGCTCATTTGGTTCAGTTTCCAAATTCAAAATTGAATTTGAATGTGCTCACAAATGTTCCTTCGAATAAATGGTAGATGAGCTCCAAAATTCTCCAAATTTGGAACTTAAGATCTTGAATATTTGAGGAATGCATTGGTGAGTTCACTCAAATGCATTTAGAAAGTCTGATCATGAATCCTTTTAAACGATTCAAATTAGTGTTTAAATCTCCCTCATCTTCTACACATAAAGGATGTGCACATGAGTGAGATTTGTGGAGTGAAATCCTTTCCTCATGTTACCATGTGTTAAGCATGGGCTAAAGAAAATTTTTAACTCCCTCACATGAACAATTTTAGGTTCATTATTTCATGTGACACAAAATGCCCCTTTTCTTCTCCTTAACTTTGTTTTGTAAGTTGAAATTAAACTCTCCAAAATACCTTCGAAGTTTGCAAATGATGAAATTCAATTGTGTGGAGTTGAAAACTGAACTGCCTTTGGATAATTGGGCACAATTCATCCAAATTCAAATATGTATTTGAATTCATTGTACATTTAGGTCTATTTGGAAAAATGGGTAGCAAATATCTTCAAAAATTCATGAGACTTTGCCTACCCCCTAATTTGTACATAAAGAATTCAAATATGAAACCCAATTTTTGGTTTGGCTGCTGCAAATGAGGTTTTGATCACAACAGTTTGCATTTCTATTGTTGCCCCCATTTGAAATTTGAGTTTAAAAATCTGCATTTCATTTCCCCTTGCACCTGAGAGCTTACACATGGGTTTTAAAAGAACTTTGTCCCCCAACACTCAATTGATCCTAGGCTAGAGTGGTGGGACACTCATGTGTGTAATCATATGTGGAAAAATTTAAACAAGTCCAAATTTTCATAACTTGAAACCAAATGGTGTTCAAACTTAAGGCCCTTTTTATTTAAAATTTTGGGACCTTTACATTCCTCCCCCTTAAAAGGAATCTCGTCTCAAGATTACAAAATAAAAATCAGGGAGAGGGTGGTGGAAAAATTTTAGGATGTGTGACGTCAAAAGTCGGGATAATTGGTGCGAAGAAGTCCTTCACTCTCCTATGTCGCTTCAACCTTGGAGTAACCACTCAATAAAACTTTATAGAACCACAATGTATCATCGCGTGTGGTTCGGTCCTTTATGTCGATGATCTGAACCAGTCCCCCCTGATGCGTGAGATCTGGTTTCAGTTCCTTGATATTCCCCAGCTGAATGGTGGTTGAACACTGGAGGCACTTCTTCATCTGAGAAATGTGGAAGATGTCGTACACACCGGTGAATGTCACTGATAATTCCAGCCGGTGTGCAACTGACCCACATCTTTCCAAAAACCTGGAATGGACCGATGAATCGGAGTGCCAACTTTCCTCTCATCCCGAATCTGTTCACGCCCTTCATCGGAGATACACGTAGATACATGTGATCCCCAACTTCAAATTGCAAAGGACGTCTTCTCTGTTCCGCATACTGTTTCTGTCAGGATTGAGCCGCTTTTAAGTTCGCTTGAATCAGCCGAACCTTTGCTTCCTTATTATTGACAACATCAATCCCGAAGGTCACCCTTTTGCCAAACTTACACCAATTCAGGGGTGTGCAGCATTTTCTTCCGTAACTCCGGGTTACGGGGTACGACAATCCGGTCCTTGAACCATAGGACGCCGTCTCCGTCTTCCCGGAAACATTTCAGCTACCCACTGTCTATACGTCTCCGCAAATGTGACATGCCTTTGTCATGTTTCTGTGCTGTCACCCTTTCTTCACGGATGGTGTGGATAAAAGATAAATTGTAGAGAGCTCTATGGGGAACCACATGTAATGGTGGCCCGCTCTATTCCAATGGGGTGATGGTTAGATTATGAACGTGTGACTTGTGACTCACACATTCACCACCACGTTAGCCTTGCCAGGTTGATAATGGATCTCTATTTCTTAATCCTTTATCAACTCTTACCATCTTTGCTGCCTCTTGTTCAGCTCTTTCTCAGTGAATATGTATTTGAGGCTTTTGTAGTCGGTATATAAATGCACGAGGTTACCGAGTAGGTAGTGCCTCCACATTTTGAGTGCGAGTACCATGGCAGCGAGTTTTAAGTCATGAGTCGGATAGTGTTGCTCATGATTCCTGAATTGTCTTGATCCATACACGACCACCCTTCGGTCTTGCATCAGCACACATCCGAGCCCAATGCCGGATGCATCGCAGTACATATCGAACGGTTTTGTTGTGTCTGGTGGCACCAAAACCGGTGCTGATGTTAGGTGATTCATTAATGCCTTGAACGCTGCTTCACATGCTGGACTCCAAACATATTTGGTAGCCTTCTTCAGCAGCTCTGTCATAGGCTTGACAATCTTCGAGAAGTTTGGAATGAACCTCTGATAATATATCCCGCGAGTCCGAGGAAACTCCGTACCTCGTGAATAAACCTCGGGGACTTTCAATGCAGCACTTGTGCGATCTTACTCGGGTCTACAGCGATGTACTCCGCTGAGATAATATGCCCAAGAAAAAAAACTTTTGATATCTACGATTCGCACTTGCTGAATTTCGCATATAGCTTATGATCCCGCAGCTTTTGCAAGACTATACACAGGTGCTTCTCGTGTTCTTCCTCCGACTTGGAATAAACCAGTAGGTCGTCGATGAAGACCACGACAAACTTATCCAGCCTCGGCATGAATACCGAGATCATCAAGTACATGAACTGAGCTGGAGCGTTGGTGAGACCAAGGAACATGACAAGGTACTCATAAAGCCCGTACCTCGTCGAAAAGCTTTCTTTGGAATACCCTCAGCCCGTATCTCAATCTGATGGTACCCTGATCTTAAGTCCATTATGGAAAAGATCTTTGCTTTGACCAACTGATCAAACAACATGTCGATCCGTGGTAACGGGTACTTGTTCTTGATTGTCACAGTGTTAATCAGATGAACACCACACAAAGTTGTAGTGTTCCATGCTTCTCCTTTGCAAACAATGCTGAATAACCCCTAGGTGACGACTCAGTCGTATAAAACCTTTGCTCATAAGGTTATTTAGCGGTGTCTTCCACTCTGCCCATTCATTGGGTGCCATTTTGTATGGCCTTCGCAAACTCGGTGGAGTTCCCAACTCAAGTTCCATCTTGAACTCTACGTCCCGTTCAGGCGGTATGCCCGGTAAATAATTGGGAAACACATCCTGATTTTTATGTACCACCGGACTGTCCTCTATCTTAACAGTTTTCGATTGGTTCAATATTGCAATCTGTTGCCAACTGGCGGCCAGAATTAATGTATGAAGACCATGCTGTGGGGTGTTGAGATTAACGGTTCGAACACTGCTGTTGAGAACCGCATTGTGGTAATTCAACCACGACATCCCCAAAATAATGTCGATCTTCATACCCCAAGAATAAGGAGGGTCATGGGTTATAGTCTAACCCTCAAACAAAGAGGTGCTCGGAAAAAAACATCACTTGTTGTAATGCTGCCCCGGCGAAGAGAGGTATTGCCTCTTTGTAAAAGTAATTTGGAGCTGATGTGGAGCCACAAAAGATTAACTAACAAAGCTAGGTGTGGCACCGGAGTCGAAGAGAATTAATACCGGTAGCTATTTTAGAGAAACATCTCTGCTAACGTGGCTTCTCCTTCCGGAACATCATCACTCACTGTGTAGTGAATGTTGCCCCTTGTCTGCCCTCTTTTCTGCAGATATAGGTAGGGGTCTGAACATTGAAAGTATGATGACCCGCAGCCTTGAATTTCTTCCAGACAATACCTAGCATAGTGGCCCGTCCGACCACAAATGGACACAGATGTCTCTCCAGCTCTTCGCTAACTTGTGGTTGGAAGTTAGATACATATAGCTGCAGCGGTGGAGCACAAACCACCGTCTGATGCTGCTGCTGTGGAGGTGGTGCAAGTTGTGATACTTGATCAGCAATCAACCTCTGAGGAGTTAATCATACAGGGGCCTCCATTTCACCGAATGGCGTTCGAAACACCAACCAGTACTTTTGGGGCACATAACTTGTTCTAGCCTGCATGATACCACTCATTTTCCTCTTCTGTACAGAACAGACCTTGATGCACTATGTCCAGATTTTGATCCATTTAGAAGCAGTTTCGTAACTCTAGTTGAATATCAAAGTTAAAGTTAACTTCAATATCTTTCCATCTAGTATTCACATGCCTCTATATCACTTATGTATCAAAAGTTATGATTTTACAAAGTCGACAGAATTCCTGGATAAAATTTGCCAGCATCTCTTTTGTATGTGGCTGATTTTTATCACAGTTGTATATGCAAATACATTAAGAATCTGAACAAACTTTTAACTACAAAAATGTTGCAAATTTCATAAACTTTCCAACGGTATATCATGGGCTACTTAGGGATTTTTCTACAGAAGGTTATATATGTTATACAGAAACATTCAGGAAGGTTTGCAGTTGTCCTGTTTTCTGAACAGTTTGCATTCCACTGGACATTCAACCAATTTGTCGTGTGATTTTGCTCTGGAGGTCTACAAAGAAATTGTAGAGCACTTATAAGCATTTCCAGAACTGTATTATACACCTCCATTGGGTCAATCTTCTCAGAGTTATGCTCTGTCAAAGTCCAGCAAACATTTCTGCCAGACAGAGCACTCTGTTTTTGAGAAACCTAGAAGCCTATCTATTCTCCCCTTTGAAGCTTAGTTCAAATGAAGAGTTCATTAGCTAATATGTGTTTTCCAACTTCCATTTTTAGTTTAAAGTTAGTCAAGAATGATTTCTTCATAGGAAATAAGTTATAAAGTGTAGTACGGTGGCGATGCACCGTAAGACATATGACGGTACTACGTTGCCTCACAAAAGAAAATCCTAACAGGATTATACCGGCAGATCCGTATCCTTCGGTGGCACTAAAACGGTCACTCGCAAACGTGTTCTACTAGTACTACAGTTTCATTGTTAGCACCTGCATAAGTTGCACACAATCATCAGGTTCGACTGCACACCGAACCCGGTACCAATACAGTTCATACACCCGTCCGTCATCACTCGCAAGGGTGTTCTCAAGCCAAACACGCCTTGAGCTATGTGTTCACGTTACTAACCACATGACGGGGTCTCCCAAACTCGCCCATAGCACGCCAGGGAAGGGCGTTGCTCGAGTACCCCAAACGACATGAAGAGTCGTAGAGGATACTAAAGCGGGCCGGGTTACCTGCCACCCGTGGGGCTCCATCCTTCAGCTTGTGCACACTGATGGACAGCGTTTACGTGCACCCCCAAGACATAGAATGTCCCGAGATGCACGATTTTCTGACATAGCAAATAAGTTAGGTTGCCACCTTCATATTAGGCTAATAGTAATCCTTATGTGGGCCTATTACCATATCCTCAACGCATCCAATGTTTTTGTCGTATTACGATCCTTACTCCGTGCGCTATTACCAATGCGTCTCTGATACCACACTGAGAGGGACCACGCCACCCGTTCAATCATGGGGTCGTGCCACTCGCCTGGGAATCGCATTGGGTGGTGCCGTGATACGCGGCACCCAACAGCACACATATAAGAGAACATGTATTACATAAATCAAAAGCGGAAGGTTACAAATGTTTCTTTTTAAATAGTTTATATCAAACAACTACATAGGAAGACTATAATCATCTCACTCGAATAACTACTAAGCACTTGAGAAGATGTCCAGCCCGCGGACTCTTCTCGCTAGCAACACGAAGTGATACGACAGTGGCTGGGTTCTCCATGTGTTAAATGACTCGGAAGTCTCCGAGTCTCACTGGACAACCTTCTCATACGCACCGAGGTTAACCTACAAAACCACTCATATAGCAAGCGTGAGCACATAGGCTCATCAAGACTGACCCGTCTCATCTAAACATGTAACTCTATATGCTAGAATTGCAATGTGAAATAGGAAGGTAAGTTGCAAAAGACACGCCTATTTATTTGAACCTTACTTTCAAGTTTTAGCAGCAAGTTGTGGAGAACATCACGCTAAGGCACATGAGAGAGCCGCAATCAAACAAGAAACGCATTTCTCTCATGTACTTTGCCCAAGGTTCAAAGGAACTTTAATTAGCTGTAAACTACAGAAAATCATTAACAATCAAAGTCCATCTTTCAATCAGCAACATTTTAACATGTATCTAGCCTGTTCTTTCTATGTCACGGTACAGTGAACAAGTGATACTCACTGACCGCGAGGGACAGCGACTATAATCGATTTACACCTGCAGGGTTACCCGAATAACCCGTAACGTACGCCCATACTCGATGTTTCCTACAACAACCATCACAGATGTCGAAGGCGACCGCCTTTCATCCGTCAGCCAAATGTTGAACCGGTCCAATCGTCCCAAGCAAGAGGTCTCTGCGCGCGCATCCAAAGGGCTGCCAGCCGATTTACACCTCAAGCTCTCAACCTACCCTCTGAACGACCAGCTATGCCTCAACACCAAGCTACCCGAGTTACATCGGTTTCCCGGTTCCCATATATCCGGTAGGTCTTCGGTACTGTTCTAGCTTGTTCAACAGGCCCGCACACGGCTCGGTCCTCAATCGACACAAGCGGAGATATGGCACCCAGGCCACAACATCCCGCTGCCCTTACTCTCCGCTTGGTCTCATTTTTCTTGCCATGTGTTTCATTTGCTACCTTTACCCGAGTAGTGTGCCTCGAGCCTATTCTCGCGAGAAGTTCCAACTGCCCGACTTGTATCGAATCCTACACTATCTTAGCATTGCAGTAGCTAAACGAGGTTTAAACACCTAAGCCCAACCCAAGGTTTTCTCGGCTATGCATTTGGGTTTTCAAATAAGACTCTAATGCAAAATTGAAGTGGGTGCTCAAAGTAAGTAATCAAAACAGTAAAATTTGTAAAAATGGTTAATGCAAACCGGAGGTTGCCTGTTTTGCACGGTAGTAGTATATAACAGAAGTTAGTGATCTTCAATCCCTTGATCTTTCTGAATTTCCTCAACTGATCTACACGTCAAAGGATGACTCCGTCGAACTCCTCCGTCGTGAACCCTATCGACATGTATATGCATAATCTTTTATAATGCAATTTAACGACTTGCTGTGTGGAGATCCTAGGATGATATTGTTGCCTCTGTTATGCAAAGAAATTAAAGGAACTAAATCTACCTTAGATGTTTCATTACATCCCAAGCTAAGTCCCTAATGACATATAAGTTGCTAGAATGATTTGGGTAGAACTATAGATACTGACCTCCAATGAATTCGAAATTTTTACAGGAAGTCATACACTACACAGAGACTTACCTTGCCAAGTTGCAGCTAAAGTGAAAGGAAATTGGGTCTCCCATAATTTCTCCATTAATCCCTATGTTTTTCTCATATGCATAAGATTGGAGAACAAGGACAGGGAGATCAACGGCTCAATTTGAGCTGAAAGTTTGCATGTGCATTCCTGGTACAATGAAAGTGTTCTGGACCAAAAATGAACACTTTTCATTGAGTGTCTTATTCAGAACAATTCTGTAAGAAATTAAGCAAAAATAAATTAATTCTGATGTAACTCACATGTTCATGCCCAACTTAATGAACTAAAATTTCAATTATAGTCCATAGAGTCTGCATGAGTTTTACTAGGATTTTTGGAGCTAAGAATTGCCCATGAATGATTTTTCCAACTATGGGACATTTTCTGAAAAGTCTCTGTATTCATTTGAACACAGTATTTTGAAATCTGAATTCTCCCGCACAATTCAACTCCAAAGGAGCTGAAATTTTTACAGGAGTACAATAACATCATAAGGATTATTCTGGCAAAATTTGAGTATTTTTTGATAAACCAAACTCCCTCTAAAATTCTTTTACTGATAAGTTCAAAGAATTTTCAAGAATTTATTATTGACTTTCATAAAAATTGGGTTGCATATTTGGATAGAGTATTTCAATCTAAATCTAACCCAATTTGAATCACTAAATTTGGAGTTTCCTACACAAACATATGATCTTTACAAGAATTGGGGAAAATTTGAAAATGAGCTCTGTTCTATTTTCCAATTTTCGGAGACATAAGGAATTAACAGCAAAATTGGCCAAGGAAATCAGGTCCAATGCCTCTGAATTTTTTACTGGGGTTCAAGTATTTTTGGAAGAATGTCCTGCCCAAAATTGGCAATTTTCCAATACACAGAACTCCTGGAATAAATCCTACAAAATTTTCCTTATATGACTTAATGAGCTAAATACATGATTTTTCATAAATATTGGGCTGCACCCCTGATAGTACTCTCTGAGAGGAATCAAACAAAATTTATTTGACAATTTTTGGATATTCCTACACAAAGTTGTGGCTCTCCAAAGTTTAAACCAAAAACTGGAAATGCTGAAAATGTTTAAATGCTGACTGTGGGTCCCACCCGTCAGCCACCTTCTTCAACCTCGCGCCAGAGACCCATACGGCGGCGCCCTCCGGCGAGGATCACCTGAACCCACTTTCCGGCCACCTCCCGACCCCAAACTCGCCGTCCCCCCTTAGTTTGCGGCGCTGAACTCAGCTAGAGGTTCGCCGGCAGCCAAGGTTCACCGGAAAATAGCGCACCGGTCACAGCGAGAGTTAAGACTCCGGCGAGGTTGGGTTCCATCATTCTCATCAAATGATCGGCTCTAGGGCTCTAGAGCACCAGGGATACTTGTAGAAGCTAGACATGGACTCTAACACCGGTGAAACGGCCGGCAACCTAGGGCTCCACGGTGACCCGAGGTGCTTTTCCATGGCAGCCCAAAAAACAGCAAGAACTCGGTCGTTTCTGGATCATTTTGCTTGATTATTGGTCGAGGACGAGTGCTAGGATGTGAGGAAGGTCCTTGCAAGCTTGCTCGGGCAGTAGTTATCCAAGTAACTTGAATTTTGGGGTAGACCGAGCTCTACCCGAATACACTATGTTTCGGGAAATTTGGAAATTCTCCTCACCCGGTTGATCAATTGCTATACGACTTGCAGCTACACGAGCTAGGGAGAATGGCACACCTTTCCTGTGCAGCGAGTTTTACGCAAGGACGGCCGTGGCGTGCTTCCCACGGTGAACCGAATGGAACTTCCGCCGGTGAGCTTCGGTTCTCGGCGCCGATCCTTGTTTTGTGAGCACCACGAGCTAGGAACGTCGGTGTGGTGGAGATGGCACTGTAGAGCACAAGCGGGCGCTGCTTTTTTGTGTGGACAGCTTGAGTATCCGGTGCTCGTGTGGGCTGTGGTGATCAAAACACGGCGAGCAGCGCCGGCTGCTACTCACGCGGGAGAGAAAACACCGAGAGCTGAGCTACGAGTGAGGAGAGGAACTTCGGTTGTGCCACCGTGTGGGAGATAAGCGCAGCGGTGAGTCTCGGGAGAGCAGGAGCTGGCGTTGTCGAGCCACCGAGCGAGGTTCGAGCAGCTGCTGTCGAGCGCGCGCGTGCCCAGGAGAAACAGAGTCGGTTGTTGGATTGTGGGTGTATGACATATGGGTCCCGCCCTCTCATTTTATTTCCCCAACTGTGCTTCGAGATTCCCATGCAAACGTTGTCTAAATCTCACCAAATTTGGAGGATAGGCCAAACATAATGTGAGGAATTTGAATATGAAATCTGATTTCAAAATTGAGCTCATTTGTTTCAGTTTCCAAATTCAAATTTGAATTTGAATGTTCTCGCAAATGTTCCATCGAATAAATGGTAGATGAGCTCCAAAATTCTCCAAATTTGGAACTTAAGATCTTGAATACTTGAGTAATGCATTGGTGAATTCACTCGAATGCATTTAGAAAGTCTGATCACGAATCCTTTTAAACAATTCAAATTAGTGTTTAAATCTCCCTCATCTTCTACACATAAAGGATGTGCACATGAGTGAGATTTGTGGAGTGAAATCATTTCCTCATGTTACCATGTGTTAAGCATGGGCTAAATAAAATTTTTAACTCCCTCACATGAACATTTTTAGGTTCATTATTTCATGTGACACAAAATACCCCTTTTCTTCTCCTTAACTTTGCTTTGTAAGTTGAAATCAAACTATCCAAAATATCATCGAAGTTTGCAAATGATGAAATTCAATTGTGTGGAGTTGAAAACTGAACTGCCTTTGGATAATTGGGCACAATTCATCCAAATTCAAATATGTATTTGAATTCATTGTACATTTAGGTCTATTTGGAAAAATGGGTACTAAATATCTTCAAAAATTCATGAGACTTTGCCCCCCCCCCGTAATTTGGACCTAAAGAATTCAAATATGAAACCTGATTTTTGGTTTGTGAGGGGCCCCGATCCCAATCCCGGGGTCGTGCCGCCTCGCCCGAGGAATCGCATTGGGTGGTGGCGTGTTATGCGGCACCCAACAGCACACATATAAGGAACACAGTATTACATAAATCAAAAGCGGAAGGTTACAATTATTCTTTGTAAATAATTTACACAAATTAGCTACAGCGGAAGTCTATAACCAGCTCACGTTGGATAACTATGAAGCACCGAGAAGAGGTCCAGCCCGCGGACTCCTCTCGCTAGCAACACGAAGACAAGGCAGCGACTAGGTTCTCCAAGTGTGACATGACTTGGAAGTTTCCGAGTCTCACCGGACAACCTTCTTTATAGTGTTGATGTTTACCTACAAAACCACTTATATAGCAGGAGTGAGCACAAAGGCTCAGCAAGACTTAACCGTCTCTCCTAAAGCATGAAACTCTACATGAACGTAACCTAAGACCTACCCTGTAATTTGCGAAAAGACTCGCCTACGAGTTCATCCTTAACTTTCAGATTTTAGCCATAATAGTAGTGACCTTGCGCCCAGCAACATTGGAACTCCACAATCAAACGAGAAACGCTTCATTCCAATGTTACTTGTCCCAAGGTGAAAAATAACTTTAGTTTGCTCTATCCCTACTTCAACCATGGTTTTCATGCAATTTATAATTAGCATAACAGCATTTAAAACTTTGGCAAACTATTCCCACACAACTTGATTACTACGTCACAGCGCAGTGAGCAAGCGGTACTCATAACCGCGAGGGACGGTGATTCGAATCAAACACTACCCGGATAACTCGGCACATACGCCCGCCTCTGAAGACCCAACTCTGGCGTCCTTCATTACGTCGTATGTGGCAACCTTTCTCAGGCCACTAAACTGTAGAACCGGTCGCGCTGTCTCGGGCTCATAGGTCTAATGAGACGATGTGGTATGCCTCTACAATCCAGTGTACCCGGTACATCGGTTTCCTGGTTCCCATATATCAGTAAGCATCCGGTACACAACTCAATACTTGCTCCCAGGGCCGCATACGCTTCGGTCCTTGACCGACACGGGCAGAGCTACTCGACCAATACCTCGTCTTGTCGCTGTCTAACCCCTCTGCCCGGTCTCATATTTAGAAACGTAAACTTTAGTTTGCTACCTTTTCCAACCCCACTTATGTGGTCCTGGAACAAAGCTCGCGAGTAGATTCCAACTACTCGTCTTCTACCGGCTGTCCTAGCCTATTTAGCACGGCCTTATTCTACAGCGATGACACACTTCTACCCTTGACCTCAGGGTTCATGTTTGGTTATGCAAGTGGAGTATCAAACATCCTGGACCTAATGCACATACAAACCTCGACCAATAGTAGTGAACAAAGGAAAAAATTTAAAAACAACTTAAGTGCAAACCGGGGCTTGCCTTGGTTTTTGCAGGTGACTAAAGTCAGATGATATGGGGTTAGTTGCTGATGCCTTGAAGTTCAACTTCTACCCTTCTTGTTCCTTGATCCAAGTTCACCTTCTCCTTCACTCTTCCACGTTTAAACACTACACGTTAGGAACATGCATATCTTTAATTGTAAAACTTTTTGCTAACAATTGCTACAGACAAGTTTGAAACTGTAACTTTGTTTAAGAATTTAAAATGACACTAGGGTGGTGGTTTGGATGTGTGTCTAAGCATTATCCTCAAGTGAGAAGTGAGGTTCATCACTTGGGTGGGGAGATCAACTAATGGTTGAACAGAACATTAATGATACAGGGCTCCAATGGATCTGGGAATTTTCTTGGGAGTTCCTTGTCACAAGAAAGTTCTCTGGACCAAAATTCAGAACATTTCACTAAGTGGATCACCCAGAACAATTCCCTAAGCATTTAAGCATAAAGGAATTAATTCTGATTAAACTTGCACTTTCATGCAAATCTAAGTGAAATATAATTTCATACATAGCTCAGGGAGTATGAATGAATATTACTAGGATTTTTGGAGCTAAGGAATGACTAGAATTGAATTTCCAAGTTTTGGAAATTTCCTGAAAATGTTTCTGTATTCATTTGAATACAGAAACTTGGAATCAGAATTACTCTAATTAAATCAACTCCAAATGAGCTGAAACTTTTACAGGAGTCTCCTACTATCCTAAATAATATTCTGGCAAAATTTGGGGAATTTTGGATGGACCAAACTCCCTATAGAATTCTTTTGCTGAAAAGCTTTAAAGAATTTTCCAGAATTTTCTATTGGTTTTCATGAAAATTGGGTTGTATATTTGGATAGAGATTTTCATCCTGAATCCAACCCAATTTGAATCACTAATTTTGGAGCTCTCTAGCAAAAGTTATGCAGATCCAAAGTTTGAACCAAATCTGGAATTCAAATTTATTCGGGAAAAGTTCAAACTCTGCCTGTGGGCCACAGGGCCACGTGTCGACTGCTGGAACACGAGCCACACGGGGCCACAGACCTTTTACCGCGCCACCACACCGGATCTGGGGCCGCAGCGGAACGAAGATTTAAAATATCGTCGCTGACAGGTGGGACCGGACGGTCGTCTTCAACCTCGGCCCGTCCTCCTTTTCCCGCGCCGCCCCCTCGCCAGAGACTCGTCGGAGCTCGCCGGAGTCGGCTTCCCGACCGTCTCCCGGCCTGCTACTCGCCACCTGGGGGTTTTCAGCCACGAGGAATTTAACGGTGCGGTGCATTCGGGCTGCCGGCGACCGGAAACCGGTCGGCGACGTGCGCACACCTCGGTGAGGCTTCGGCACCGTGGCCCGAGCACACTAGCCCGCCAAAAGCTCGGGAAATTTGCTCTACACAACCAGTGAAGGTCAGGCAAACTCGGCATGGTCTCAAACTGTCTAGGAAATAGCGGCAACTCGGTTGTCACCGTGCGCCCGCGCGTTCCCGCCATGGCCGCCGATCGAAAAGCTCAAAATTAGCTGTAACCACGGGGTTTCTAGCTAGGGTTGTGGAGGAAAAAGGTTCCCTATCCTCTCTAGCTCTTGTGTGCGCAAAATGAACAACTTTAATCGAGAATTAAGCGTTAATTTCAACAGTTCTTACCCGCGGGTAGGTTTTCCTCGTCCGAGGGAAAAACTTGAAATTCCCAAGCTACGTTGCATGGCTTGGGCTGAAACTCGGGGGAGAGCAGCGTGACGTCCCGGCGCGTCTCAGAGGGTGCTTGCTTGGCCGTGAAAAGCCTCGGTATGAGCTGTCCACGGTGACCCGAGTCGCCCTTTCGCCGGTGAGCATTAGTACCTCACATTGATCGTTGATTTGGGCGCCCCACGAGCCAGGAACGACGGGGCCGAGCTGTGGAGGATCTTGTGCACTCGACTGCGCTCCCTTTTCGTGTGGACGGCTCGAGCAGAAGAGGGCGCGAGCTGTTGGACAACCGAGGGAAACGGAGGCGTCGCCGGCGGTTGTTTTTCGGGCGCGGAAGCAAAAGGAGGCCACGGTACGAGTGAGAGGCTTCGTGTTTGCTTCGGTGGGAGGGATAAGCGCCGGATGAACCGCCTCTGGCGCCCACGCGTGGGGGGAGGAGCTCGAGCAGGAGGTGGCAACCGTGTGGCTCGGTGGCGCCGGGAGCGACCTCAGCAGCTCGGGTGGGAACCAACACACAGAGGCAGACTTAAGCAGTAAGTCATGACCCCCCCTCTCTCTATGACAAGTGGGCCCCACAGCCCCTCTCTGCACCAAAAGATCTCCAAATTCTGACCCATTGCAAATTCAGCTAGGAGGGATCCAATTTCAAAAGCCATTTTGTCGTTTGACAATTTATGCCACAGTTCCAAATTTAAATTCAAATTTGGATGGAATTTACAAGTTCCTTTGATATTCCTACCAAAGCACCTCCAAATTGGCTCCAAATTTGCCCCCTCTATAATTTGAACCTGGGGAGTTTGAATATGCCCTCTGATCCTTGAGTTGGTCATTGCAAATACAATTTTTTTAAACATCAGTTTGCATTTTCCTCTTTGGAGATGGCCCCTCCTCTTTTGGAAGTGACCCTCTTAATTCAAACTGAATTCAAAGTTTTTATCGCTCATGCCAACACTTTCATGAGTAAACAAAAGTTTTTTTTGTAAGTCCCATTTCTTGCATATAAACTCCACTTTATTCATAGCTCAAGTTTTCTATTCACAAGTTTTGGGACTTTTACATTCCTCCCCCCTTAAAAAGAATCTCGTCCCGAGATTCATGATTAAGGACAAGGTGGAGAGGACAGTTACTCAACATACGCCTCTAACAACTCCGGATGATTGCATTGCAAATATTCCTCGCTTTCCCATGTAGCTTCGTCGGACGTGTGATTTTCCCATAGCACTTTGAAAAATCGTAGCGTCCGATTCCTGGTTTCGCGAGTCATTTCGTCAATTATCCGTGTTGGTCGCTCAACATACGTGAGGTCCGGCTTCAAATTTTCTATGTCCCCCGTGAGAATCTCCGTTGGAACTTTTAAACACTTCCGCAACTGAGATATGTGGAAGACGTTTTGCACTCCGGCTAAGGTTGCCGGCAGCTCCAAACGGTATGCTACGGGTCCACATCTTTCAATGATGACGAAGGGACCGATAAAACGCGGAGCTAATTTTCCTTTCACTCCGAATCGGTGAATGCCCTTCATAGGAGATACGCGGAGGTATACGTGGTCCCCAACATGGAAATCTAGAGGATGACGTCTCTTATCCGCATAGCTCTTTTGTCTGGACTGAGCGGCTTTAAGATTTGCTTGAATAAGCTTTACCCGCTCTTCTGCTTCATTTACGAGATCAATCCCTCAAGTTACCCTCTCGCCGGATTCACACCAGTTCAAGGGTGTGCGGCACTTCCGGCCGTAGAGAGCTTCATAAGGCGCCATTTTGATACTTGATTGATACCCGTTGTTATATGAGAACTCCGCCAACGGTAAGTGATCATCCCAGTTCTTACCGTGATGAATGGCACATGCTCTCAGCATATCTTCAAGTATTTGATTCACCCTCTCAGTTTGCCCATCGGTTTGAGGGTGATACGCGGAGCTTCGAATCAATTTAGTTCCCAAGGATGTGTGCAACTGTTCCCAGAAGCGGGATACGAACAGCGATCCTCTGTCGGACACAATGGTACGGGGAACTCCATACAAGCAAAAGATTCGTGCTATGTACAACTCCGCATACTTTTTGGCGCTGTATTTGGTATGCACCGGAATGAAGCGTGCTGATTTGGTTAACCGATCCACGATTACCCAAATCGAATCATGCTTATTAGCCGTGAGAGGTAGTCCAACGATGAAGTCCATACTAATATCCTCCCACTTCCATGCTGGAACGCTTAACGGTTGCAGCAGGCCCGACTTCTTCACATGGTCGGCCTTAACTCGCCGACACGTATCACATTCTGATACGTATTTAGCCACTTCTCTCTTCATCCGGGTCCACCAGAATTTAGTCCTCAATTCTTGGTACATCTTGTTGCTGCCCGGATGAATAGAAAATTTGGATAAGTGAGCCTCATCCAAAATTTTCTTCCGCAGCCTCATATCACGGGGTACGACTATCCGGTCCTTGAACCATAGAGTGTCTTCATCATCTAACCGGAAACATTTCATTTCCCCGTTCTTCAATCTCCTTCTGATATGAGCCATGCCCTTGTCTTTCTTTTGAGCTGCCATAACCTCTTCTTTTATTGTGGGTATGAGGGCTAGGTTATGCAGAGCTCCAAATGGAACCAAGTAGAGACTTGGTTCTTCCTCTTCTATCGGCGTAATGGTTAGGTTATGAATATGAGACTTCCGGCTGAGTGCATCGGCAACCACATTTGCCTTGCCCGGATGATAATGAATTTCAATCTCATAGTCCTTGATCAGCTCCAACCATCGCCGTTGTCGCATATTCAACTCTTTCTGAGTGAATATGTATTTCAAACTTTTGTGGTCGGTGTAGAGATGAACCAGATTTCCCAATAGGTAATGTCTCCACATCTTCAAAGCTAACACCACGGCAGCCAGTTCGAGATCATGAGTTGGATAATGTTGCTCATGATTCCGTAATTGCCGTGATCCATATGCGACCACACGTCCTCCTTGCATGAGTACACAACCAAGCCCGACGCCGGATGCATCACAATAAACATCAAAAGGCTTGGTTGTATCCGGTTGAGCTAGAACCGGGGCTTTTGTGAGGTGTTTCACCAACGCTTGAAAAGCTTCCTCACATGGCTTGCTCCAATCATATTTGATGCCCTTTTTCAGTAGCTCAGTCATAGGTTTGCAGATTTTTGAGAAGCTCGGGATGAACCTCCGGTAATATCCCGCCAAACCCAAGAAGCTACGAACTTCATGGACTGATGTTGGAGACTTCCACTTCAGCACTTGTTCAATCTTGCTTGGATCAACAGCAATGCCTTCTGCTGAAATAATGTGCCCAAGAAATGGCACTTGGTTGATCCAAAATTCACATTTACTAAACTTTGCATAGAGCTTGTGATCTCTCAGTCGTTGGAGCACAATATGCAAATGTTTAGCGTGTTCCTCTTCAGATTTGGAATAGACCAAGATGTCGTCGATGAATACCACGACGAACTGATCTAGCTCCGGCATGAACACCGAGTTCATAAGATACATAAAGTGGGCCGGAGCATTGGTCAACCCAAATGACACGACAAGATACTCATAGAGTCCGTATCTTGTCGAGAATGCTGTTTTCGGGACATCTTCCGCTCGAATCTTGATTTGATGATATCCTGATCTTAAGTCCATCTTAGAAAAGACTTTAGCACCCACTAGCTGATCGAAGAGGATATCAATTCTTGGTAGTGGATACTTGTTCTTTATGGTCACAGCATTCAAAGGACGATAATCGACGCATAGCCTCAGCGTCTCATCCTTCTTCTTCACAAACAAAGCTGAGCAACCCCATGGTGATGAACTTGGACGAATAAACCCCTTGTCCATCAGATCCTTGAGTTGCTTCTTCAATTCTGCTAACTCACTCGGAGCCATTTTGTAGGGTCTCCGAGAGATCGGCGTGGTTCCCGGTATCAACTCTATTTTGAATTCCACCTCACACTCAGGTGGTAAGCCTGGAAGATCTTCGGGAAACACGTCCGGATATTCACGGACCACCGGAATGTCTTCTAACTTGCACACCTCGGCATTACATACTTCCGGGTCTTTGGAAACCGCTTCACCGAGATACAATGTTTGACGTCCGTGAAGTGGGGAGTTCAAGTGAACACTCCTGTTCTCGATGTGCAGAACAGCCTTGTGGAAGGTCAACCATGATATTCCCAATATGGCATTGATTCCTTGGTCTTCGAGAATGATGAGGGTGGTAGGATAAATATTTCCACCCAAACAAAGTGGTGCTCGTGAAACGACTTCATTAGTTGATATGTCTCCACCTGGCGAATGAATAAGGTAAGAACCTTTGGTGATAGTGGTGGAGATCTGATCCCCGATCACCGTTGCCCTGCTAATGAAGTTATGTGTCGCACCAGAGTCGAATAAAATGACAACCGGCTTGTCATTTAAGGTGAACCTGCCGGCAAGAACAGGTCCTCCCTTGGGCAGATCATCGACTGACACATAAGTGACTGTTCCCACTTTTGACATAGCTTTCCTGGGCTGCCCAAGATCACTTTTGGGACTGGACCCACAGACACAATGTTACTGCTCGGTTCAGTTGCTTCATTGACGTTGAGCTCGTTGTCAACATGAAGTGGGACAGCACTTGGTTCAGCTGAGAAATCACCTTGTTCACCTTCAACCTCTTGAGGGTAATAATATTCTAGTGCACCTTGTTGATACTGGGGTGCATAAGAAATAAGTTGCTGCTGCGGTGGAGGTGAATAAGACCTCTGTGGAGTAGAAGAGTCGTCACACTCCCAGAATGATTGCACCTCTTGTGGAATCTCTCGACCGGAAGGTGAACGGATTACCAACCGATACTTCTGAGGTAGACGATTGTCTTCATCTTGTGATGAGTCCCTCTCCCTCTTTTCTTTGAGGTAGAGGTTGGAATAATATTCTTGAGCGATAGCACAGCTCACAAACTCATCAAAACTCTCTTGGCTAACTTGAGCCAATTCACATCGCAGCCTAGCGGTCAGCCCTCGATAAAAATGATAACCCTTCATGGCTGGTGACTTCACATAGTCAGGGACATATTGAGCTAAGCGATTGAATTCCTTCGCATACTCAATAACACTCCTGTCCCCTTGCTTCAGACTCCAGAACTCATCCAGGCTGGTTTGCATTATGCCCGCAGGGATGAAACGAGCACGAAGTGCAGCCTGGAACTCCGCCCATGTGACACGATGCCCTGCTGGTTGAACAGCAAGGTACTCTGCCCACCATGCTCCAGCAACGCCGTGAAGCTGCTGAGCGGCATATAGAGTCTTCGAGAATTCATCACATTGGATCAAACCAAACTTGGACTCAAGGACACGTAACCAGTGATTTGCTTCACAATGGTCAGCCGTCTCGGAGAATACAGGCGGTTGTGTCGCCAAGAAATCCAGATACGTGCTCTGGGTTGGCATGTGACGTTGAGCTTCTCGATCTATGCCTTGCTGAACTAGTGTTTGAAGAGTTTCATTCATCTTCACCATAATTTCAGCCAATCCGGTTGGCGATGGCTCTTGTGATGAAGTCGAGTCATTCCCTCCTCGACTTGAACCTCCAAGCTCCATTTGAGAACGTGTGCGTACCATACTGCACGAAAAAAAAATTTGAGTCAATCAAAATTCTATCTCAGTAGTAAGTAAAGATAAGTAAAACATGAACATGTCATGAACTTTATGAAAGCATAACCACATTCATGTTTAAACAAATCTTATGTACGCTAAGCTAATCAACGGGACTACCCTGACCAGCTCACACAAACTCCAAATTTTACTCAAGTCATCAACAGATTCTAGACTTGAGTTCAATACCAAAGTTTTAGTAAACTTCAGTAGCTTTCCAACAAGTACTTATGTGCTCCTTAAGGATTTTTCTACAGGAAGTTATGGCTTAAAAACAGAAAGGTCCAGAGAGGTTTTTGCTACTGTCCTGGTTCCGAACAGTTTGCCTTCAACTGGACTTTTCACCCATGTAACATGTGATTCTGCTCTGGAGGCCTACAAGGAAGTTGTAGAGCACTTGAAAATATTTCCAGAACTGTATCATACACCTTATTTGGGTCAAGCTACTCAGAGTTATGCTCTGTTAAAGTCCAGCAAGAATTTCTGCCAGAAACAGAGCTCTCTGTTTTTGAAAACTTTGACACCTAGTTATACTCCCATTTGAATCTTAGCTCAAAATAAGAGTTCAATAACTAATATTTGTTTCAAACTTCCATATTTAGTTGAAAGTTAGCTCATGAATCATTTCTTCATAGGGAAGAGGTTCTTATGTGTAGTACGGTGTCGATGCACCGTAAGAATCATGTCGGTACTACGTAGCCTCACCAAATAAAAATCATAACCGGATTACACCGGCATATACGTACTATCAGTGGCACTAAGACGGTCTCTCGCACACGTGTACTACAAGGGATACGTACGTGGTTAGTACCTGCAGAAGATCACTCAATAGTGGTGCACTCAAAGGTTGTTTCATTACAAGCAGTTCCATATTTGAAAGTAAATACAAACGCCCGTATCATTGTCATACGGCCGTCCTTGAGTTAAGCCACGTCTCAAGGTACGTGATCGTGTTTCAACACCACACGACGGGGAACCCGAGTATGTCATGAACGGGTCGTCACGGTTGGGAATGTTATCAACCCAACGGATACCACCTACTGCCCTGCAGGGCACGCCGATGGCAAGCGCTGCGTATGTACTCCTGGGCTACTTCCAGACGAACACACTATCGCGTTACTGACCACACGATGGGGTCTCCACTTACTTGCCTAATGCACGCTAGGGATCAGCGTTTCATATGAACTCAGGAACATGGAGAGTCCAAGAGTTCATATTGACGTCTCACACCAAGCTGTGAGACCTAGCCCTGAACCACATTCCTCGTCAGGGGAGCTAACCGAAATTGAACCGCTTTCGGTGGCGTTCCTTACCATTCCTACCCGAACGTAGGTGCGTCGTTACATAATCAAAATTCAGAATTATAACACATATGTTAGTGTGCCACTTTAAGTAACTATACTACTATAGTCCTTATGTGGGCCTAATATCGTTTCCTCACCGTATTCTAAGTTTTTGTCGTAATACGATCCTTACTCCGTGTGCTATTACCAATGCGGCTCTGATACCACGCTGAGGGGGCCCGATCCCGATCACGGGGTCGTGCCGCCTCGCCCGAGGAATCGCATTGGGTGGTGGCGTGTTATGCGGCACCCAACAGCACACATATAAGGAACACAGCATTACATAAATCAAAAGCGGAAGGTTACAATTATTCTTTGTAAATAATTTACACAAATTAGCTACAGCGGAAGTCTATAACCAGCTCACGTTGGATAACTATGAAGCACCGAGAAGAGGTCCAGCCCGCGGACTCCTCTCGCTAGCAACACGAAGACAAGGCAGCGGCTAGGTTCTCCAAGTGTGACATGACTTGGAAGTTTCCGAGTCTCACCGGACAACCTTCTTTATAGCGTTGATGTTTACCTGCAAAACCACTTATATAGCAGGAGTGAGCACAAAGGCTCAGCAAGACTTAACCGTCTCTCCTAAAGCATGAAACTCTACATGAACGTAACCTAAGACCTATCCTGTAATTTGCGAAAAGACTCGCCTACGAGTTCATCCTTAACTTTCAGATTTTAGCCATTATAGTAGTGACCTTGCACCCAGCAACATTGGAACTCCACAATCAAACGAGAAACGCCTCATTCCAATGTTACTTGTCCCAAGGTGAAAAATAACTTTAGTTTGCTCTATCCCTACTTCAACCATGGTTTTCATGCAATTTATAATTAGCATAACAGCATTTAAAACTTTGGCAAACTATTCCCACACAACTTGATTACTACGTCACAGCGCAGTGAGCAAGCGGTACTCATAACCGCGAGGGACGGTGATTCGAATCAAACACTACCCGGATAACTCGACACATACGCCCGCCTCTGAAGACCCAACTCTGGCGTCCTTCATTACGTCGTATGTGGCAACCTTTCTCAGGCCACTAAACTGTAGAACCGGTCGCGCCGTCTCGGGCTCATAGGTCTAACGAGACGATGTGGTATGCCTATACAATCCAGTGTACCCGGTACATCGGTTTCCTGGTTCCATATATCAGTAAGCATCCGGTACACAACTCAATACTTGCTCCCAGGGCCGCATACGCTTCGGTCCTTGACCGACACGGGCAGAGCTACTCGACCAAGACCTCGTCTTGTCGCTGTCTAACCCCTCTGCCCGGTCTCATCTTTAGAAACGTAAACTTTAGTTTGCTACCTTTTCCAACCCCACTTATGTGGTTCTGGAACAAAGCTCGCGAGTAGATTCCAACTACTCGTCTTCTACCGGCTGTCCTAGCCTATTTAGCACGGCCTTATTCTACAGCGATGACACACTTCTACCCTTGACCTCAGGGTTCATGTTTGGTTATGCAAGTGGAGTATCAAACATCCTGGACCTAATGCACATACAAACCTCGACCAATAGTAATGAACAAAGGAAAAATTTTAAAAACAACTTAAGTGCAAACCGGGGCTTGCCTTGGTTTTTGCAGGTGACTAAAGTCAGATGATATGGGGTTAGTTGCTGATGCCTTGAAGTTCAACTTCTACCCTTCTTGTTCCTTGATCCAAGTTCACCTTCTCCTTCACTCTTCCACGTTTAAACACTACACGTTAGGAACATGCATATCTTTAATTGTAAAACTTTTTGCTAACAATTGCTACAGACAAGTTTGAAACTGGAACTTTGTTTAAGAATTTAAAATGACACTGGGGTGGTGGTTTGGATGTGTGTCTAAGCATTATCCTCAAGTGAGAAGTGAGGTTCATCACTTGGGTGGGGAGATCAACTAATGGTTGAACAGAACACTAATGATCCAGGGCTCCAATAGAGCTGGGAATTTTCTTGGGAGTTCCTTGTCACAAGAAAGTTCTCTGGACCAAAATTCAGAACATTTCACTAAGTGGATCACCCAGAACAATTCCCTAAGCATTTAAGCATAAAGGAATTAATTCTGATTAAACTTGCACTTTCATGCAAATCTAAGTGAAATATAATTTCATACATAGCTCAGGGAGTATGCATGAATATTCCTAGGATTTTTGGAGCTAAGGAATGACTAGAATTGAATTTCCAAGTTTTGGAAATTTCCTGAAAATGTTTCTGTATTCATTTGAATACAGAAACTTGGAATCAGAATTACTCTAATTAAATCAACTCCAAATGAGCTGAAACTTTTACAGGAGTCTCCTACTATCCTAAATAATATTCTGGCATAATTTGGGGAATTTTGGATGGACCAAACTCCCTCTAGAATTCTTTTGCTGAAAAGTTTTAAAGAATTTTCCAGAATTTTCTATTGGTTTTCATGAAAATTGGGTTGTATATTTGGATAGAGATTTTCATACTGAATCCAACCCAATTTGAATCACTAATTTTGGAGCTCTCTAGCAAAAGTTATGCAGATCCAAAGTTTGAACCAAATCTGGAATTCAAATTTATTCGGGAAAAGTTCAAACTCTGCCTGTGGGCCACAGGGCCACGTGTCGACGCTGGAACACGAGCCACACGGGGCCACAGACCTTTTCCCGTGCCACCACACCGGATCCAGGGCCGCAGCGCATCGATGATTTAAAATATCGCCGCTGACAGGTGGGACTGGCCGGTCGTCTTCAACCTCGGCCGTCCTCCTTTTCCCGCGCCGCCCCCTCGCCGGAGACTCGTCGGAGCTCGCCGGAGTCGGCTTCCCGACCGTCTCCCGGCCTGCTACTCGCCACCTGGGGGTTTTCAGCCACGAGTAATTCAACGGTGCGGTGCATTCGGGCTGCCGGCGACCGGAAACCGGTCGGCGACGTGCGCACACCTCGGTGAGGCTTCGGCACCGTGGCCCGAGCACACTAGCCCGCCAAAAGCTTGGGAAATTTGCTCTACAGAACCAGTGAAGGCAGGGCAAACTCGGCATGGTCTCAAACTGGCTAGGAAATAGCGGCAACTCGGTTGTCACCGTGCGCCCGCGCGTTCCCGCCATGGCCGCCGATCGAAAAGCTCAAAATTAGCTGTAACCACGGGGTTTCTAGCTAGGGTTGTGGAGGAAAAAGGTTCCCTATCCTCTCTAGCTCTTGTGTGCGCAAAATGAACAACTTTAATCAAGAATTAAGCGTTAATTTCAACAGTTCTTACCCGCGGGTAGGTTTTTCTCGTCCGAGGGAAAAACTTGAAATTCCCAAGCTACGTTGCATGGCTTGGGCTGAAACTCGGGGGAGAGCAGCGTGATGTCCCTGCGCGTCTCGGTTGGTGCTTGCTCGGCTGTGAAAAGCCTCGGTATGAGCTGTTCACGGTGACCCGAGTCGCCCTTTCGCCGGTGAGCGTTAGTACCTCACGTTGATCGTTGATTTGGGCGCCCCACGAGCCAGGAACGACGGGGCCGAGCTGTGGAGGATCTTGTGCACTCGACTGCGCTCCCTTTTCGTGTGGACGGCTCGAGCAGAAGAGGGCGCGAGCTGGTGGACAACCGAGGGAAACGGAGGCGTCGCCGGCGGTTGTTTTTCGGGCGCGGAAGCAAAAGGAGGCCACGGTACGAGTGAGAGGCTTCGTGTTTGCTTCGGTGGGAGGGATAAGCGCCGGATGAACCGCCTCTGGCGCCCGCGCGTGGGGGGAGGAGCTCGAGCAGGAGGTGGCAACCGCGTGGCTCGGTGGCGCCGGGAGCGACCTCAGCAGCTCGGGTGGGAACCAACACACAGAGGCAGACTTAAGCAGAAAGTCATGACCCCCCCCTCTCTATGACAAGTGGGCCCCACAGCCCCTCTCTGCACCAAAAGATCTCCAAATTCTGACCCATTGCAAATTCAGCTAGGAGGGATCCAATTTCAAAAGCCATTTTGTCGTTTGACAATTTATGCCACAGTTCCAAATTTAAATTCAAATTTGGATGGAATTTACAAGTTCCTTTGATATTCCTACCAAAGCACCTCCAAATTGGCTCCAAATTCGCCCCCTCTATAATTTGAACCTGGGGAGTTTGAATATGCCCTCTGATCCTTGAGTTGGTCATTGCAAATACAATTTTTTTAAACATCAGTTTGCATTTTCCTCTTTGGAGATGGCCCCTCCTCTTTTGGAAGTGACCCTCTTAATTCAAACTGAATTCAAAGTTTTTATCGCTCATGCCAACACTTTCATGAGTAAACAAAAGTTTTTTTTTGTAAGTCCCATTTCTTGCATATAAACTCCACTTTATTCATAGCTCAAGTTTTCTATTCACAAGTTTTGGGACTTTTACAGTTTGGCTGCTGCAAATGAGGTTTTGATCACAACAGTTTGCATTCCTATTGTTGCCCCCATTTGAAATTTGAGTTTAAAAATCTGAATTTCATTTCCCCTTGCACCTGAGAGCTTAGACATGGGTTTTAAAAGAACTTTGTTGCCCAATACTCAATTTATCCTAGGCTAGAGTGGTGGGACACTCATGTGTGTCATCACATGTGGAAAAATTTAAACAAGTCCAAATTTTCATAACTCAAAACCAAATGGTGTTCAAACTTCAGGCACTTTTTATTCAAAATTTTGGGACCTTTACAGGATGGTAGACAAAACAAAATGTAAGGAATTTGAATCTGAAATCGGATTTCAAAACTGAGCATGTTTGGTTCAGAATTCAAATTCAAAATTGAATTTGAAGGTGCTCTCAAATATCCCTTTTAGTAAATGGTAGACAAGCTCCAAAAATATCCAAATTTGAGTTATGAGCTCATTGATACATGGCGAATGCACCGGTGAATTCATTTGGATGCATTTATACAATCTGAATAGGAATCCTTTTAAAATATTCAAAACGGTGTTTAAATTTCCCTCCATTCTACTCATAGAGGATGTGCACATGAGTTAAATTTTTGGGAGTGAAATTCTTTCCCCTAGGTTAACATGTGTTGAGCATGAGCTAGAGAAATTTTTTAACTCCCTCACATGTTCATTTTTGTGTCCATCATTTCATGTGACACAACTCAAGCTTTCCTTTGCCTTAACTTTGTTTCACAATGTGAAATAAAACATTACAAAAGTTAGGGTTGTTACACACGGTCCAGTGAACGGGTGGCCGGGCTCTCTCATTATCATACTGAAACTCCCAAGTTGGATGACATCCCTGTAGTTCGAGAATACCTCGATGTGTTCCCAGATGACCTCCTGGGTATGCATGTTACCTGAACGGGATGTGGAGTTCAGGATTGAACTTGCCCCCGGGACAATACCAATATCGCGGAGACCATATAAGATGGCTCCGAATGAGCTGACTGAATTGAAGGAACAGCTCAATGACTTGTTAAGTAAAGGTTTCACTCGACCGAGTTCCTCGCCATGGGGATGCTCGGCGCTGTTCGTAAGGAAGAAAGATGAAACCTTGAGGTTGTGTGTTGATTACCGACTGCTTAACGCCGTCACCATCAAGAACAAATATCCACTGCCCCGCATTGATATCCTGTTCGATCAACTTGTGGGTGAAGTGTGTTTTCAAAGATGGATCTCCACTCCAGGTATCATCAAATAAAAATCTGGGCGGAGGATATCCCGAAAACGGCATTCTCAACGAGATATGGACTATATGAATATCTCGTCATGTCGTTATGTCTCACTAATTCCCCAGCACATTTCATGTACCTCATGAACTCCGTGTTCATGCCGGAGTCAGACAAGTTCGTGGTGGTGTTCATTGATGACATCTTGGTTTACTCCAAGTCTGAAGAAGAACACGCCAAACACTTGCATATCGTCCTTCAATGATTGTGAGACCATAAACTATATGCCAAGTTCAGCAAATGCGAGTTTTGGATCAGGCTAGTGCCATTTTTGGAACATATCATCTCAGCAGAAGACATTGCGGTTGATCCAAGCAAGATTGAGCAGGTGTTGAAAAGGAAAGCCCCAATTTCTGTCCATGAAGTCAGAAGCTTCCTCGGTTTAGCGAGATACTATTGGTGGTTCATCCCGAGCTTCTCCAAGCTTGCTAAAATGATGACGGAATTATTGAAAAAAAGGGACGAAATATGTTTGGAGCTCAGCATGTGAAGGAGAGTTCCAAGCATTGGAGAAGCATCTCACAACAGCTCCGGTCTTAGCTCAACCGGATACTACCAAGCCCTTCGACGTATATTATGATGCGTCCGGTATCGGGCTTGGCTGCATGTTGATGTAAGAGGGACGGGTGGTTGCCTATGGTTCACGTCAACATCGAAACCATGAGCAGCACTATCTGACTCGTGATCTTGAGCTTGCTGCTGTGGTATTGGCGCTGAAAATGTGGAGACACTATCTTCTTGGAAACTTGGTGCATCTCTACACTGACCACAACAGCTTGAAGTATATATTCACCCAGAAGGAGCTGAATATGAGGCAAAGGAGGTGGTTATTATTAATCAAAGACTATTAAATTGAGATTCATTACCACCCCGGCAAGGAAAATGTGGTTGCCGATGCACTGAGTCGAAAATCACATATCAATAACCTCACTATACACCGATAGAACAGGAAAAACCGAGTTTATACTTGGTTCCATATGTATCCCTATACAACCTTGCTCTCATCCCACTATTAGGGAGGATATTGTTGCGGCTCAAAAGCTAGATAAAGGTATGGAACATCTCCAAAAACGAGTGGATAGTGGAGATATTAAATGTTTTTGGAAAGATGAAGCGGGGACACTATGGTTCAATGCCTTTATAGTCGTACCCCAGGATATGGAGCTAAGAAAAAAGATTTTGGATGAAGCTCAATTGTCTAAGTTCTCCATTCATCTGGGCAGCAACAAAATGTAAAAGATTTGAAGAGTAAATTTTGATGGACACAGATGAAACGGGAAATTGCAAAGTACGTATCCAAATGTGATACATGTAGACGAGTGAAGGCTGACCATATGAGGAAATCAGGGCTGCTCCAACCACAGAAAATCCCAGCATGGAAATGTGGAGATGTGAGCATGGATTTCATTATGGGATTGCCCATGACTTTTCACAAGCATGATTCTATTTGGGTAATCGTTGACCGGTTAACCAAGTCGGCTCACTTCATTCCCATGCATGCAAATTCCCATGCTAGAAAGTATGCGGAGTTGTAAATTGCAAAAATCTTGTGCTTGCACGGAGCACCCAGGACAATAATCTCAGATCGAGGTGCATTGTTCGTGGCTCGTTTCTGGGAACAGTTGCACGCTTCTTTGGGTATCAAACTGATTAGAAGCTCCGCATATCGCCCTTAGATAGATGAACAAACTAAAAGGGTGAATCAAGTCTTAGAAGACATGCTGAGAGCATGTGCCATCCACCACGGTAACAATTGGGATGATCATCTACGGTTGGTGGAATTCTCATATAACAATGGCTATCAAGCGAG
This sequence comes from Neostapfia colusana, assembly GCA_030760725.1. Classification (NCBI taxonomy): domain Eukaryota; kingdom Viridiplantae; phylum Streptophyta; class Magnoliopsida; order Poales; family Poaceae; genus Neostapfia; species Neostapfia colusana. The sequence goes on along the minus strand of JASWHV010000012.1, from coordinate 63,470,613 downwards.
TATCAAGATGGCACCTTATGAGGCTCTCTATGGACGCAAATGTTGCACCCCATGAATTGGTGCAGATCCGGTGAAACGGTCACGTTCGGGATTGATCTAGTGAACGACGCCGAAGAGCGAGTTCGGGTGATTCAAGCAAACTTAAAAACCACCCAGTCCCGACAGAAAAGTTACGCTGATAAGAGGCGTAGGCTGCTGCATTTTAATGTCGGAGAACATGTTTATCTCCGTGTGTCTCCGATGAGGTGCGTGCATCGATTCGCGTGAAGGGGAAACTCGCTCCCCAATTTATTGGACCCTATGCCGTCACCAAGAAATGTGGACCAGTGCCATATAGACTGGAACTACCGGCATCTCTCGCTGGTGTTCATGACACTTTCCATGTCTCACAACTCCTAAAATTTCTGGAGTATATGGCTGCTATTCCCACTGAAGACATTCGCGAGTTTCAACCGGATTTAACCTACGCTGAATATCCGGTTGAAATTATTGATGAGAAGACTAGGACCATGTGTAACTGAACGCTGTGGTTCTACAAGGGGTCTTGTGGAGCAACCACACCGCTGAGGAAGTGACGTGGGAGAGTGAAGATTTCCTTCGCTCAAATTATCCAGATTTTTTGGCATCTCATATCGGGTAATTCCTCTCACATCTTTGTCTCTTCCTTTTGTAATCTCGGGATGAGATTCTTTTTAGGGGGGAATGTAGAGACCCAATATTGTGGTAATCCCGTGAACACATTTGAAGAGCAAGTATAGATGATTAGAATATGAACTCACAAAAATCCAAAAGATGGATTTCCAACATGTAAGCACGAGAGGATGAGCTCACAATTCTCTTCTAGACTTTCATAGGAATGCTCATGCCAATTTTCATACAAATCTGAACTTTTTTGAGGTACTTTTGGATACAATTATTAAAAGGGCTAGTTTGAATTTAAATTCTAATTCAAACTACTTCGATCATATAAATTCAAAATAGGGATTCATGTTCACACTCAGTACATTTTTATGAGCTCATCCATCAAATTTCGTCCCATTTGGGATTGATCTTGACATGAGTCATTTGGAGCAAATTCAAACTTAATATGAAATTTAGATTCATGTTTGATGCAAATTCATTCAAAGCAATTTCACATTTTGATTCATTCAAAACCTAAAAACCAATTTTGTGGTTTGAGAAAATTTAAAGGGCAGTAGTTGTAAGGGCCCATGTTTTTAATTTGCTCAAAGTGTTGATCACACCACACACACCTCATTTGAGGAAAGCTTATGAACACATTTGAAGAGCAAGTAAACACCATCAACATAGTCATTAGATGATAAACTCACAAAATGCAAAAGTGGTATTTCCCACATGCATCATATAGGGGCTGAGCATATGAAAAACTCCTACACATTGCTAGTAATGCTCATGCCAAATTTCACCCAAATCCAAAACCTTTTGAGGTGTTTTTGGGTACAACCAGAAAGAGGCTAGTTTGAAGTTAAATTTAAATTCAAACTCCTTTCATCCCATGAATTCAAAAGTGGGATTCATATTCACACTCAGCAAATTTTTGTGAGCTCACACACCAATTTTCACTCCATTTGGAGTTGATCTTGACATGAGCTAATTTAAGCAAATTCAAATCCAATTTGAATTTCAAACTGCATGTGTTGTAAATATATTTCAAACACTCCACAATTTGAATCCTTCAAATCCAAATGGACATTTGGTGAATTATTCAAATGTACAATGGCATGAAGGTCACCAAGATTAAGAGCAGTGGAAAATTGAAGTTTAGAGGTTAAAACTAGGGGTGGAGCCCTCTTGTCAGCCTCACAATTGAGCAAACCGACTGAAACACTGGTGCTCGGGTTCTCGGGCTGAGGCAGCGTGCGCCACCGAGCCAAAGTCGACGCCAGCTCCTGCTTCACGCACGCGCTGGGGATTTGCTCAGTTACTTGAACCCACGCGACGATCTTTTGCCTCACGAGCAGCAGCAACTCGGTTTTGCTTTCTTCTCGCGCGCACGAACAGAGCCGCCCCTGCCATTTCCCGTTGAGCGGTCGACCGCCGGCAAACACTCCGTGCATCCAGCGTCTCCGAGCTGCAAAACGGTACTATAGTGTAAGGGCCTAAGTTTTTGTACACATTGAAAGTGTTCATCACACCACACACACCTCATTTGAGGAAAACTTATGAACACATTTGAAGAGCAAGTAAACACAATCAACATGGTCATTAGAGGATAAACTCACAAAATGCAAAAGTGGTTCTTCCCACATGCATCATATAGGGAATGAGCATATGAAAAAATTCTACACTTTGCTAGGAAGGCTCATGCCAAATTTCACCCAAATCCAAGACCTTTTTGAGGTATTTTTGGGTATAATTAGAAAGAGGCTAGTTTGAACTCAAATTCAAATTCAAACTCCTTTCACCTCATGAATTCAAAAGTGGGATTCATATTCACACTCAGCACATTTTTGTGAGCTCACACACCAATTTTCACTCCATTTGGAGTTAATCTTGACCTGAGCTATTGTGGCTAAACTCAAATCAAATTTGTATTTCAGATTCACAATTGCTGCAAATTTGATCAAATCAAATCACACTTTGAATTATTCAAAATCCAGTGGTCATTTTGAAATTTGATCAAACTCACAAAGGGTGTTAGGGTCTCTATTGTTTTTAGAAGTGGGGAAATTAAATTTCAGAGGTTAAAATTGAAAGTGGGGCCCTCATGTCCGCCTCACAAGGCAGAGAACTGACTGAGGACTCGGGTGCTCGGGTTCTCGGGCTGAGGCAGCGCGTGCCACCGAGCTGAAGTCGGCGCCAGCTCCTGCTTTCCGCACGGCTGGGGATTTGCTTGGTTACATCCACCCACTCAATGATCTTTTTGCCTCGCGAGCAGCACAACTCGGTTTTTCCTTCTTCTCGCGTGCAGGAACAGAGCCGCCCTGCCGTTTTCCGTCGAGCAGTCGACCGCCGGCAAACACTCTGTGCAATCCGAGCTTAGCTGAAAAACGGTACTAGAGCCTCTCCTCCTACCTTCCCATCACAGGAACCAGCCGAGTCCAGTTTTTCTCGATCAAGACCGAAACTTTTCCGGTGACCTAAGGTTCTTCTGCACTTCGGGCTCGCATGGACAGCCCTAACAGGAACGTGTCATGCCCAAGCTAAGGCATCCCGAGACGTGTTAGGACTTCGTGTTGCTCACTTCCAAACCATAGCCCAAGTGGTCGATCACCGGCGACGAATTTCATATTTTCCTTCCATTCAGTGTAGACCGACCTTAGGGTGCGGATTCTCCGAATTCTCGTTCCATAATCGTGTAGAGATCCTCAAACTGCACCTACACGAGCTAGACTTGGTAGTGAACAACCTTCCTTCGCAACCTAGCGTGAAAACCTTGGTAGACAGCCTATTTTGAGTTTTGCTACCGGCGCCAATGGCAGAAGCCGTCGGGCGCATGGTGAGAGCTCACTTAGGACCTCTTCTGAGCTAAACCGAGTGCAAGTCGAGCGTCTACATATCACACCGGTGCTGTAAAGCTTGAAAACCCAGGGTTTGGCAGGCTAGAGATGGCAGGCGACGTCGCCAGAGTCGGTGTGAGCCGCTGTGTCGTCGCAAGCTAGGTAGGGGCCATGGCCGGCACGGAGAAACTTCACCGCAGTGTTCCTCATGTTGGGTTAGAGCCTAGAGGCGAGCTAGAGTGCAGGAGGTGGCCGGAGGAGCAAGTTCCAGCGAGCTCGGGCGCGGGCGCGCGCGGGAGTAAGGGGAGGAAGAAGATGGGTGCCGGTCCCACACGTCAGCCACTGTGTTGAGCCGGACTAGATCTTCTGTGAAAACAGATCGGTTGTGGCTGCATGTGAAAAACTCCATAGCCCCGTGTATCAGCCGCTGAGAAGCCGACACGTAGCCCCGGTCCCACGCGCAGCAATTTAAACTTTTCCTGATTTTCAGTTTCTAGTTCAAGCTTCAAACCCCCATAATTTTTGCTAGGAAACTCCAAATCAAGTGAACCAAATTTTGTTGGATTCAGCTCTCTGAGTACTTTCCAACAAATCAAATTTCACTTCATGAAAATCCTTATTTTTCCAGTATTAATTCTTCAAATTTAAATGGTTTAGAATTTTAACTGGAGAACCATTTGGAGGAAAATTCTGAAATTTTGCCATGATATTCACCATAATATCCTTGAGCTAACATAAAAATTTCAGATCCATTTAAGCTCAATTGATCCACCTAATGGTGTTATTAATGAAACTGTTCCAAAGAAAATGAAAAATGTCCAGAAACCGACTGAGGACTCGGGTGCTCGGGTTCTCAGGCTGAGGCAGCATGTGCCACCGAGCCATAGTCGGCGCCAGCTCCTGCTTCACGCCTGCACTGGGGATTTGCTCGGTTACTTCAACCCATGCGATGATCTTTTGCCTCATGAGCAGCAGCAACTCGGTTTTGCTTTCTCCTCACGCGCACGAACAGAGCCGCCCCTGCCGTTTCCTGTCGAGCGGTCAACCGCCAGCAAACACTCTGTGCAACCAGCGTCTCTGAGCTGCAAAATGGTACTGTAGCCTCTCCTCCTACCTCCCCGTCACAAGAACCAGCCGAGTCCGGCTTTTCCCGACCAAGACCGAAAGCTTTTCTGGTGACCTAAGGTTCTTCCGCACTTCGGGCTCTCGTGGACAGCCCTAACGAGATCATGTCACGCCCAAGATAAGGCATCCCGAGATGTGTTAGCACTTCGTGTTGCTCACCTCCAAACCGTAGCCCGAGTGGTTGATCACCGGCGACGAATTTCAGATTTTCCTTCTACTTGGTGTAGGCCGACCTTCGGGTGCGGATTTTCCTAATTCTCGCACCATAATCGTTTAGAGATCACCAAACTGCACCTACACGAGATAGACTCAGTAGTGAACAACTTTCCTTCGCAACCTTAGCGTGAAAACCTTGGCAGACAGCCTATTTGGAGTTTTGCTACCGGCGCCAATGGTGGGAGCTGTCGGGGTGCACGGTGCAAGCTCACTTAGAGCCTCTCCCGAGCTAGCTTGAGCTTATGTCAATCATATACACATCACACCAGTGCTGTAGAGCTCGAGAACTCAGTGGGTGACGGGCTAGAAGGGGAGGACGACGCTGCCGGATTGAAGCCGAGCCGTTGCACCGTCGCGGACTAGGATGGGGACCTTGCCGGCTCGGGGAAACATCACCAGAGAGTTCAGCATGTCGGGTTAGGCCCTAGCGGCCAACCGGAGCTCAGGAGATCACCGGAACGTCGGGTTCCGGCGAGCTCGGGTGCGGGGGCGCGCAGGAGTGAGGGGAAGAAGAAGATGGGTGCGGGTCCCAACATGTCAGCCACTGTTTTGAGCTTGACTGGATCTTCTGTGAACCCGGATCGATGTGTGGTGGTGCGTTGTAACTTTGTGAACCCATGTGTCTTTCTCCCAAATAGCGCCACGTAGCCCCGGTCCCACCGGAAGGGATTTAAACATTTCCCGAATTTTAGTTTCTTGTTCAAACTTCAAACCCACATAACTTTGGCTAGGAAACTCCAAATGGAGTGAACCAAATTTTGTTGGATTCATCTCTCTGAGTACTTTCCAACAAATCAAGTATAACCTCATGAAAATTTCAGTTCTCCAGATTTAATTCTTCAAATTTAAACTGTTTAGAATTTTAACTGGAGAACCTTTTAGTGGAAAATTCTGAAATTTGACCAGGCAGTTCATCATAATATCCCTGAGCCACCATAAAAATTTCAGATCCATTTGAGCTTATTTCATCCACCTAATGGTATGATTAATAAAACTGTTCCAGGGAAAATGAAAAATGTACAGAAACATTTTTCAGATTTTCTCTGAACTTGTCTAGCTCATATCGTGGTCTAGGAATCTTCAAATTAGGTGAAACCAATTCCATTATAACCCTTTGAAAATCTAGTTTCCAGAAATTCATGGCTTGCTCCATGAAAATCCCTAGAACACCCTAAGAGCTCCAATTTAGGCCAAATGCATATTTATTTGTGGAGGGATCAAATGAGCTTTGCTGCAAATGAAATTTGGCCAAGTATCTGTTTAGGTTATATACAAACCACAGTAAAAATTTCAGAGTCATTGGGCCTGCCTAGCAGTACTTATAGTCTTAATAATATTGACTCCAAACTCATATGCATTTAAAGTGGCATATACATATATGTATCTCATGTAGTCGCTAAGGTTGAGGAGGAGCCAGAAGTTTTAGACTTCAGAACTCTGGAGGAACAGCTAGCCTATGACCAACAGCAGCAAGGCAAGCTCCGGTTTGCATTAGCCTTTTATAAACTTTATTGTTTTGAGAACTTACATTGAGTATCCACTTTACTTATGCATTAGAGTCTTGTTTGAAAACCCAAATGCATAGCCAAGAAAACCCTAGTTTTGGGCTTAGGTTTTTAAACCTCGAGTAGCCACTGCAATGCTAAGATAGTCTAGGTTTCGGTACAAGTCGAGTAGTTGGAACTGCTCGCGAGAATAGGCTAGAGGCACACAACTCGGTTAGATATAGCAAATGGAACACATGGCAAGAAAAATGAGACCGAGCGGAGAGTAAGGGAAGCAGGACGTTGGGACCTGGGTGCCATAGCTCCACTTGTGTCGATTGAGGACCGAGCCGTGTGCGGGCCTGTTGAACAAGCCAGAACAGTACTGAATACCTACCGGATGTATGGGAACCGGGAAACCGATGTAATTCGGGTAGCTTTGTGTTGAGGCATAGCTCGTCGTTCAGAGGGTAGGATGAGAGCTTGAGGTGTAAATCGGCTGGCGGCACTGCAGATGCGCGCACAGAGACCTCTTGCTCGGGACCACCGGACCGGTTCAGCATTTGGCTGACGGATGAAAGGTAGTCGCGTACGACGTCCGTGATGGTTGCTGTAGGCAACATCGAGTACGGGCGTACGTGACGGGTTATTCGGGTAACCCTGCAGGTGCAAATCGATTATAATCGCCGTCCCTCACGGTCACTGAGTACGACTTGTTCACAGTACCGTGACGTAGAAAGAACAAGCTAGAGTCAAGTTAAAAGTTGCTGATTGAAAGCTATACCTTGGTTGTTAATGATCTGTTGTAGTTTAGAGCGAATTAAAGTTAATTTTAACCTTGGGCAGAGCACATGAGAGGAATGTGTTTCTTGTTTGATTGCGGCTCTCTTATGTTCCTTAGCACGAGGTTCTTCCACAACTTGGGATAAAATTTGAAAGTAAGGTTCAACTATGTAGGCGTGTCTTTTGCAACTTACATTCCCATTTACACTGTAATCCAGCATGTAGATGTTTCATGTATAGGAAATATGGGTGAGTCTTGCTGAACCATCGTGCTCACTGCTTGTGTTTGAAGATTTTGCAGGGTATTATGAGGAGGAGACTCCCGAGGAGGAGACGGACCCCAAAGAGGGCAACCCCGTCGAATGGGAGTCGTACACACCGCCGTGTTAGTTTGTGTGCGTGCTACTGGGAACATGTTCACGGGCTGAACGTGAACTCTTTTGTTTAGTCTACGCCCGTGAGTGTAGACTCAACATATTTTGTTGTAAACATGTTCAAAAACAGTTCATTGTAATAAACTTTTGCTTCCGTTTGTACCTTTTATGTGTGTTATTCGGTGCTGTACAACGCAGCACCCCTCAGCGTGATCCGGGCTAGTCGAGGACGGTTGGGTCCTCACAGCGTGGTATTAGAGCTCGCTTGAGGTTTAACACACTTAAAAAGGGTCATCTTTTCAAAAACTCGGTGAGGAACGAGTTAGTAGGCCATATAAGGATGTTATTAGTATATAGCAAGTGGCAATTCTAACCTATTTGTTTATGTCAAAAAATCATGCATCTCGGGACGTCATATGTCTTGGGGGGTGCATGTAAGTGCTGTCCACCAGTGCGCACAAGCTGATGGATGGAGCCTCACGGGTGGCAGGTAACCCGGCCAGCTTTAGTATTCTCTACGACTCTTCATGTCGTTTGGGGTATTCGAGCAACGCCCTTCCCTGGCGTTCTACAGGCAAGTATGGGAGACCCCGTCACGTGGTTAGCAACGTGAACACGTAGCTCAAGGTGTAATTGCCTTGAGAACAACCATGCGAGTGATGACGGACGGTTGTATGAACTGTATTGGGGCCGAGTTCAGTGTGCAGCCGAACCTGACGATTGAGTGGTTTGTTTGCAGGTAGTATAACCAAGAATTGGCATATGAGTAGCACACATGTGCGAGAGACGTTTAGTGCCACTGAATTAACGAAGCTGGCTAAGCCCGGTATAGGATTTTCTTTGTGAGGAACGTAGTACCCGCATGAACTGGTGACGCTTCGACGTCACACCCTACTAAATGATCAGCATCATTGTAAAACTGGAAGGTTTTGATCTAGAGCACTAAAACTGTGACTTCTTCCATCAAAACTCACCATAAATTTGGATTAAGGACAGAGTTCCCTGTTTTCAGCTGAAATAATGCTGAAGTTAAAAAGAGGTTGGAGGTTGATTTCTTTCGAGGTTGGTGTCACATGATACATTTATGGAAGGCTTTGGAAGAGCTTTACAACTTTTCTATTGATGTCCAGAGGTGTTTCATTCCTTAACAAGTCAAGAAAGGCAGTAGAGTTGAAACTGTCCAGAAAACAGGGCAGAGCAAATACTCTCTGTAACTATCTGTAAATTGAGCATAACATCTTGCATAAAAATAAAAAATAGAAAAATTAGGTAGTTCTGAAAAGTTCATGAGATAAGTTACAACTTTTTAACAGAAAGTTTTGTCAAAATCGATTAATAATTAACTGGAATTCTTGGATCAACTCAGTACCTCAAGCAGGGAGGTGCTGTCCAATTTCCTCCAGAAACTCTGTCAACTTTGACATCTCATAACTTTTGAAACAGGGTAGATCTGAGGCCAAGCAAATACATTCTGGAAAGCTATTGAAGTTATCTTTAACTTTGATGTTAATCTCGAGAATTGGTTTTGCCTTTAGCATGGTCTAAATCAGGTTGAAAAGGAAACTGGTCAGGGCTGTAAGTTTGGGCAGCAGAACCGCAATAAAATTCATTTAAGTTTGAATTGTATTTCCATGTTTTATGAGTTCAATGACATGTTTATGTTATAACTCAATGATTTACTGTTGAAATGAATATTTGACCTTTTTCAAATATATTTCTACAGATGACAGCGGATAAACAACTGGAGAACGGGTGGGTGGTATCCCACTGTTCTCAACGCAGCGGTTATCCGGAACTGTGGAAGCTAATGCTTCGATATTTCGGATATGTGGAGTGTGAGACCTATGTGTGCTGAATACATTGGCAATTAGGATAAAAGTTAGCATTAACATTCAAAGTTTTGAATATTGCCAAAACATTCTTCTGTGGCAAGGTCCGACAAGTTCTTTGTTAGGTCCGCCAAGTGTTGGCAAGGTCCGACGCAAGGTCCGGAGAGCTCCTGCATGGTCCGGAGAGCTTCTGTGAGGTCCGGATCTTGTTTTTAGGGAGCTCCCGTGAAGTTCAACTCGTAGAACTGCAGCGTCTTGTTTTTGCTTTTAACTCGCAATGTTTCAAACTTGCTTTATGGGAAGGTTTGCTTAGTATTATTTTGCTAAGTTTTTGGTGTGTTTTGGTGGTTATGGCTGTTATCATTTGATATGGCTTGCAACATTCTTATGTGACGTGCTCATGTAAGGTGTTGTGGTTTTCGAACTAACGTGAGTCAAGTCGAGGACTTGTGCTCGGAAGAATTGGTTGTTTATTCATGTGCAGGTGTTGCTTGAGTTCAAGACATGGCTGGTGACGGGATCCTTGGACTAGTCTCAGGGAGGAGATGAGGTTCCAACAACCAAGTTCGGGAGGAGCTGTGGTTCAGTTGATCGGGAGGTCGCGCAGCATGTTTGGATCAAGGGCAGTGCATATGAAGGTTGCGTGTACGTCGTTGGAAGGTGTTTGCACGTGTGCAAGGAGTGCATGGACGTGGCAACATTGTTCCAAGGCGTGATGAAGAGAAGTGGACGTAAAGAATTGGTCGGAAAGGTCCAACCGACTAGGTTATGGACTCAGGCTGCGGCTGAGTCGTGTTTGACTCAAATATGGACAGTTTTGAGTTGGTTATGATAGGATTTCATGTGGGTCACGACTTTGATTTGTTTTAGGAATGTTTGGGACGTTCCTAAGGCGTTTGGAAGTCTTAAGATTGCTTCTATCTGCGTATAGAAGAGTCTTGAGCAGTATTGAAAAGTTACAGTTTGAATCCAAGTAGGAGTAGGAGTCCTAGTTTGAATTGGATTGGCCATAGAGCTGGTTATATAAGCAAGGGAGGCCAGAGCTCGTGTTGCACGACTTTGGGCTGTTTCTCTTGTGTTTCTATTGAATAAAGTTCATAGTTTCGAGGAGCTTTTGTGCCTTGTTCGTCCGACTTGTTTTGCGTCAAGTCTTTCTCGCCGAGTTTCTGGACAGACCGACGTTGCTTGGGTGTTTCGTTCATAACTCGAGTTTTACAGATCCGATTGACGTGATTCTTTTTGGGTTGTCTTCACAACTCAATTGTCTATCATATGTGAAATTTTCACGAGCTTCGGATCTGTAGTTTTTGAGATACACGAGTTTCTTTGCAGCATTGCAGATCTGTTTTATATCGGGTAGAACAGATTGATCTTCGTTTAATGTTTTGATCGTATCTCAAGTTTTACTTCGTGTTTTCAAGTGATTCTTGTTGCATTAGATCCGTGACTTGATTCTCTACCTATCTACTTGATTTGTCACGGTTTAACACGTTTGAAAACACTTGCACAAATGGTTTCTTTAACCGATTGATTTTTTGCTGAAGGGTTTTTGTTGTTTCCGCTGCGAAAAGTTTTAATCTACCATTCACCCCCCCTCTGGTAGCTTTTCACGTGCTCTTCGATCCTACAATTGGTATCAGAGCCAAGGTGCTCTAATCTTTGTGATTTGCACGTGTTTTGACTAACCATCATGGAGAAGTACTCCGCAAAACCTTGTGTGTTCAATGGCATCGATTTTCAGGTTTGGAAGGCGCGGATGGAGGCCTACATACAGGCGCAAGGCTTCGCCATATGGGAAAAGGTCTATCGGAACTTCGATGTACCAACCAACGATCAAGTTATGGCTGCGAACATGAGAGATGTTGACAACAACAACAAGGCTCGCAACTTGATCATCCAAGGATTGACTCAAAGCGACTTCGACCGTGTTGCACACCTCCGATCTGCATATGATGTTTGGAAAGCTCTTTGTGACTACCATGAAGGATCCAATACGATCAAGGAGGTAAGGCAAGATATGTTCAAGAAAGAATACATGCATTTTGAGATGCAACCCGGTGAGTCAATTGACGACCTTTTTGCTCGCTTTAATAAAATTCTCAGCAACTTGCGTAGTGTCAATGTTAACTTTTCAGATGCTGAAAATGCTAGACAATTGTTAGGAGCGTTAGATATGTCAATTTGGGAGATGAAAGTTACATCTATTCGTGAATCTACAGTCATGAGTTCTCTTACTTTAGACGTGCTTTATTCTAAATTGAAAACTCATGAAATTGACATCATCTCACGTAAAAACCCCAACAAGTATATTGCATTTGTTTCGTAACGTGACATGTCTAGTTCTAGTCAATCATCATCTAGTGGTGAACTCTCTTTGCTGTCCTCTCTAACCCTTGAACAGATTGAAGAGTTTCCAGAGGAGGAGCTTGCACTCATCTCTACTCGGTTCTCAAAAGCATTGTAAAATGTGAGAACTAGAAGGAGAGGAAGCTCCGGACCTCAACGATGTTTTGAATGTGGTAAGACAGGACATTTTCGTATGGAGTGCCCTAACCTTTCAGGTCCGACTTCACGTGAAGAAAAGCAAACAAGGCCGAAGAAATCGTTTGCAAAGAATAAGAAGAAGAAGGATTTATCAATGCGCAACATAGTGCACAGTATGATCTCTGCACTTCAAGATTTTGGCTCAAGTGATGTGGACACCGGTAGTGATGAAGATGAAGAAGCTATGGCAAATATGTGCTGCATAGCGAGCAAGTCAAGTTTAAGCTCCGAGGAGGCAGAACACAACAGCGACGATGAAGAGGTATGTCCCACTTGCGAAGAAATGTGTGATGCTATTTCTCGTGCCACTGTTATATTAAAGAAAAAGGATAAAAAACTTAGGAACAATGCTGTTAAAATTGAATCACTAGATTCTGAAATTAATCGTTTAAAAACTTTGATTCCTATTGATGATTCTTGTTCCTCATGTGATTTGATTTATGAACAATTATCCTCTTTAAGAAGTGCACACGCATCTACACTTGATAAACTTGAACTTGAAATTGAAAAGAACAAAGAGCTTGCTGCACTTAATGATAAAAATTTGAAAGATGCTTGTTGTTCTACAATTGATTTGCGTTGTTCTTCATGTGATGATCTGAATAAGAAACTAAATAATGCTATGAATGAGATTTCTATTTTGAACAATGCTTTACGTGTGCATGAAGTTAAATATTGTTCAAATTGCAAACTAAAAGGAAAAACTTCATGTGAAAACTGCTTTGATCTGTCCAATAAACTTGATGACATGCATAGGACACTAGATCGGTTTTCTAATGCAAATAAGAACCTAAACTTGCTGCTGAATTCTTCCAAGTCTTGTAATGATAAAACTGGTTTAGGTTTTAATTCTCATGCTCATGCTAAGGCACACCCACCTAAAGTTGTAAAGTCATTAGGAAGCGGTTTGATTCAAACAGCTCCTAGACAAAAAGAGGTGATTTTCAAATCTGCAGGAGTACTGTCCCATTCGGGTTCTAATAAACGTGTTGCTTGCTCATCTAGACATGATAACAAGGTTATTTTTCATTGTACCTACTGTGGTAGAGATGGTCATGTCATGGATTTTTGTTATAGACTAGCTAAACACGATAAGAAACAAAGAATACCTGCTAGAACACATAATAACCAAGCAAAATCTGCTAGGCTGAATGTTCGGAGCTTGCAACCTGCTGTAATGAGTCAAAAACTTGCTCCCGGACCTACTGTTTTTTGTGCTACATATAACACATCTTCTAAGTCAGTAGTTGGGAACAAAGTTTTTCGATGTTTGGCTCATAAACCAGCTGTACCTTCTCAGCTTTCGCGTGTTATTCCTGCTGGACGTCGTGTGACTCAGTACTGGATTCCTAAAAGTCTTTTAACTAACCCCAGGATTGAGTCATCGACGTATTGTGCTGCTGTGTAGGTTTCACGTTTGAGGAAGGAGAACATTTGGATTGTGGATTCAGGTTGCTCATGCCACATGACCGGTAACAAAGAATGGTTCTCCTCTCTCTCTTTTGTGTCACGTGTAGAAAACGTTACTTTCGCCGATAACTTTTCTACTCCCATAATTGCTAAAGGTTCGGTTAGAGTAAACAATCTCAACACTTTGAAAGATGTGGCACTTGTTAAAAATTTGAAATACAACTTGCTTTCGGTTTCACAATTGCTAGATGAAAATCTAGAGGTTAGCTTTGCTAAAAATTGCTGCAAGGTTGTAGATTCAAAAGGTGAGATTTTGTTTAACATGTCTAGGTTTGGAAGAGTTTCTAAAGCTGATTTTGATTTGTCAACTTCTAAGCATCGGTGTCTAGTTGCTATTGATCACCCAGGATCATTAAAAGCAATTAGAAGTGATAACGGAACTGAATTTAAAAACCAATCCTTTGATCACTTTTGTGCTGAAAATGGAATAGATCATCAATACTCTTCACCCTATGTACCACAACAAAATGGTGTCGTAGAAAGAAAGAACAGGACCTTAGTTGAGATGGCTAGGACTATGCTTGATGAATATCAAACTCCTAGGAAATTTTGGGCTGACGCAATTGCAACCGCTTGTTATGTCTCAAATCGTGTTTTCTTGCATGCTAAGCTTTGAAAAACCCCATATGAGCTCCGGTTTGGACATAGGCCTAGTGTTACACACTTTCAGGTTTTTGGTTGCAAATGCTTTGTTAAGAAACATGGTAATCTTGATAAATTTGAAGCCAGATCTGTTGATGGCATGTTTCTTGGTTATCCATCTCATACTAGAGGCTACCGTGTGCTTTTACTTGACACTAACAAAATTGTGGAGACTTGAGAGGTTTCTTTTGATGAAGCTAGCCCAAGTACTAGCTCTGATATTGCAGGTCCGGATCCATATCCGCAGGGGGGAGTATTTTTGTTGAAGAAGATGAAGAAGTGGTGCTGCTGCCCGAAAACTCGGAAGTAAATAACGATCAAGCTGCTGATTTTGCACCACAACCAGCACCAACATTCACTACTGCTGGTTCGGACCTTCCTCAAACAACAAGCTCTCCTAATCAAAGGTATGAACATGAAGAAGAAGGTGCTTGTGAAGTGTCTACTCCCCTCCGAGTACTCAAAAGTCATCCTCCACAACAAATCATTGGAAGCTTGCATGAACGAGTCACTCGGTCCAGGTTTTGCGATCCAAACTCTCATGCTCATTCTGCTTTTGTTGCTTCTTTTGAACCCAAGGATATATCACACGCACTCACTAATGAATCTTGGATTAATGCCATGCAAGAAGAGTTAGAAAATTTTGAAAGAAATAATGTTTGGAAACTTGTACCTCCACCTCAAGGTCACACATTTGGAACTAAATGGGTATTTAAAAATAAGCAAAGTGAGGATGGGGTTGTGGTTAGGAATAAAGCTAGGTTGGTTGCTCAAGGTTTCACTCAAATTGAAGGTCTAGATTTTGATGAAACATTTGCTCCTGTTGCTAGATTAGAAATATAAGAATTTTGTTAGCATTTGCTGCATCTAAAGGTTTCAAGTTATATCAAGTGGATGTTAAAAGTGCTTTTCTTGATGGCTACATAGAGGAGGAGGTTTATGTTAAGCAGCCACCGGGTTTTGAAAATCCAAATTTTCCTAATCAAGTTTACAAACTGTCCAAAGCCTTGTACGGTCTAAAACAAGCCCCTAGAGCATGGTATGATAGGTTAAAAACATTCTTACTTGAAAAGGGGTTTACCATGGGCAAGGTTGATAAAACTCTTTTTGTACTTAAGCATGGCAATGACTTATTATTCGTTCAAGTGTATGTGGATGATATTATCTTTGGTTGTGCTTCTCATGATCTCGTGTCCAAGTTTTCAGCTATGATGAGTTCAGAATTTGAGATGAGTATGATGGGAGAACTCACATACTTTTTGGGGCTGCAAATCAAGCAAACAAAAGAAGGAACTTTTGTGCATCAAACTAAGTATACAAAGGACCTTCTTAAGCGCTTCAACATGGACAAATGCAAGCCTCTTCGGACACCAATGGGAACAGCAACAACACTTGAACTTGACGAAGATGGTGACCCGGTCGATAAAAAGGAATACAGAAGTATGATTGGATCACTTTTGTATCTCACGGCGTCAAGACCGGACATACAATTCAGCGTATGTCTTTGTGCACATTTTCAAGCTTCTCCACGTGCTTCACATCGCCAAGCCATCAAAGGATTCTCAGGTACCTTCATGGAACTCAAGAATTTGGCAGTTTTCTTCCTTCTTCCTCAACCGTTTCTTTGAAAGCTTTTTCGGATGCTGATTTTGGGGGTTGTAGGATTGATAGGAAAAGTACTTCGGGTGCTTGTCATTTTCTTGGTAATTCACTTGTTGCTTGGTCCTCTAGAAAACAAAGTTCAGTTGCACAATGCACGGCCGAATCTGAATATGTAGCTGCGGCTAGCGCTTGCTCACAAATTCTTTGGATTGTTCAAACACTTAAGGACTATGGGGTTGATTTAGATAGCGTTCCACTGTTTTGTGATAACACTAGTGCAATTTGTATTGCTAAAAACCCCGTGAAACACTCTAGAACTAAGAACATTGACATTAGGTATCACTTTCTTCGTGATAATGTTGAAAAAGGAAACATTGTGCTTCACCATGTCGATACCGAACAACAATTGGCTGATATTTTTACAAAACCTTTGGATTTCACTCGTTTTTGTTTCATTCGTAGTGAAATAGGGGTTATGCATCCTCATGGCTTAAATTGAGGGGGAGTTTTTGAAACTTTGAAAGTCTATGTGTGAATCTGAAACTAAAATAATATGAGCATAGTATTTCATACATATATGACTTTGTGATTCCTTTTACAGGCTGAAAGTTCTTACTACATTACTCATGTTATACAATTTGTAGTTTTTGCCATGACTAGTAATTGGAATAATTACTAAATCTGGTCATGATCAAACTTTCTTGCTGTTTTGAACTTGTTGCGTGCTCACAAGTGCTTTTAATCATAAAAAAATTAATCAAGTGATCAGCTCACATGTTGAGTTTTCAAAAAAAAAAATTGAGAAAAGATCAAGAGAATATGCATGCATCACACTTCTTCTTTTGAGATTGCTTATCATTGCACTAAAATATGAACTTGGAAGGAATTGTGTAGGACTAAAACCATGTCCTTAAGCTTCTGATTGTCAAATGACATAGGCTTGGCTTGGTTGGTTAGAATAAGGCTGATGCGGCATATAATCTCTTGCAAATATCATATGATCAACTTTGTGCCTTAAATGATTATGAATAATAAAAATGCAGCAACAAGTGTCATGTTTTCAGTTTTTGAAATAGTTGAGTAAGGGAGATCATGACTTGCTTAAACTGAAAATACATTTGATCTCTAGCATGGCTTACACTACTTTATGTATCACATTGATGTGATAGTGTAAGTAACCTGATAGTATGACTTGGATGAGCTTTGTTTTGTATGTATATGTTATAATATGCTCATAACATTTAAAAATTTCTCCTTTGAACCTTGCTGAATACATTGTCAAAGGGGGAGAAATATGTATAAGGAGAGATTTTTTTTTACACTTTGCATATGTTATACACGTTCTTCCTTCTCTGATTTTAAAAAATGGGGAGAAATTAATAAAGGGGGAGAAATGAGTTTTCAAAGCTTTTCAAAACTTTTCATAAGCCAATGTTCGGATTTTAGTTCGTGTTGCCAATGCATTCATCAAGGGGAGATTGTGAGACCTATGTGTGCTGAATACATTGGCAATTAGGATAAAAGTTAGCATTAACATTCAAAGTTTTGAATATTGCCAAAACATTCTTCTGTGGCAAGGTCCGACAAGTTCTTTGTTAGGTCCGCCAAGTGTTGGCAAGGTCCGACGCAAGGTCCGGAGAGCTCCTGCAAGGTCCGGAGAGCTTCTGTGAGGTCCGGAGCTTGTTTTTAGGGAGCTCCCGTGAAGTTCAACTTGTAGAACTGCAGCGTCTTGTTTTTGCTTTTAACTCGCAATGTTTCAGACTTGCTTTATGGGAAGGTTTGCTTAGTATTAATTTGCTATGTTTTTGGTGTGTTTTGGTGGTTATGGCTGTTATCATTTGATATGGCTTGCAACATGCTTATGTGACGTGCTCATGTAAGGTGTTGTGGTTTTCGAACTAACGTGAGTCAAGTCGAGGACTTGTGCTCGGAAGAATTGGTTGTTTATTCATGTGCAGGTGTTGCTTGAGTTCAATACATGGCTGGTGACGGGATCCTTGGACTAGTCTCAGGGAGGAGATGAGGTTCCAACAACCAAGTTCGGGAGGAGCTGTGGTTGAGTTGATCGGGAGGTCGCGCAGCATGTTTGGATCAAGGGCAGTGCATATGAAGGTTGCGTGTACGTCATTGGTAGGTGTTTGCATGTGTGCAAGGAGTGCATGGACGTGGCAACATTGTTCCAAGGCGTGATGAAGAGAAGTGGACGTAAAGAATTGGTCGGAAAGGTCCAACCGACTAGGTTATGGACTCAGGCTGCGGCTGAGTCGTGTTTGACTCAAATATGGACAGTTTTGAGTTGGTTATGATAGGATTTCGTGTGGGTCACGAATTTGAGTTGTTTCAGAAATGTTTGGGACGTTACTAAGGTGTTTGGAAGTCTTAAGATTGCTTCTATCTGCGTATAGAAGAGTCTTGAGCAGTATTGGAAACTTACAGTTTGAATCCAAGTAGGAGTAGGAGTCCTAGTTTGAATTGGATTGGCCATAGAGCTGGTTATATAAGCAAGGGAGGCCAGAGCTCGTGGTGCACGACTTTGGACTGTTCCTCTTGTGTTTATATTGAATAAAGTTCATAGTTTCGAGGAGCTTTTGTGCCTTGTTCGTCCGACTTGTTTTGCGTCAAGTCTTTCTCGCCGAGTTTCTGGACAGACCGACGTATCTTCGGTGTTTCGTTCATAACTCGAGTTTTACAGATCCAATTGACGTGGTTCTTTTTGGGTTGTCTTCACAACTCAATTATCTATCATATGTCAAATTTTCACGAGCTTCGGATCTGTAGTTTTTGAGATACACGAGTTTCTTTGCAGCGTTGCAGATCTGTTTTATATCGGGTAGAACAGATTGATCTTCGTTTAATGTTTTGATCGTATCTCAAGTTTTACTACGTATTTTCAAGTGATTATTGTTGCATTATATCCGTGACTTGATTCTCTACCTATCTACTTGTTTTGTCAAGGTTGAACACGTTTGAAAATACTTGCACAAACGGTTTCTTTAACCAATTGATTTTTTGCTGAGGGGTTTTTGTTGTTTCCGCTGTGAAAAGTTTTAATCTACCATTCACCCCCCCCTCTGGTAGCTTTTCACGTGCTCTTCGATCCTACAATTGGTATCAGAGCCAAGGTGCTCTAATCTTTGTGATTTGCACGTGTTTTGACTAACCATCATGGAGAAGTACTCCGCAAAACCTTGTGTGTTCAATGGCATCGATTTTCAGGTTTGGAAGGCGCGGATGGAGGCCTACATACAGGCGCAAGGCTTCGCCATATGGGAAATGGTCTATCGGAACTTCGATGTACCACCCAACGATCAAGTTACGGCTGCGAACATGAGAGATGTTGACAACAACAACGAGGCTCGCAACTTGATCATCCAAGGATTGACTCAAAGCGACTTCGACCGTGTTGCACACCTCCGATCTGCATATGATGTTTGGAAAGCTCTTTGTGACTACCATGAAGGATCCAATACGATCAAGGCGGTAAGGCAAGATATGTTCAAGAAAGAATACATGCGTTTTGAGATGCAACCCGGTGAGTCAATTGACGACCTTTTTGCTCGCTTTAATAAAATTCTCAGCAACTTGCGTAGTGTCAATGTTAACTTTTCAGATGCTGAAAATGCTAGACAATTGTTAGGAGCATTAGATATGTCAATTTGGGAGATGAAAGTTACATCTATTCGTGAATCTACAGTCATGAGTTCTCTTACTTTGGACGTGCTTTATTCTAATTAAAAACTCATGAAATTGACATCATCTCACGTAAAAACCCCAACAAGTCTATTGCATTTGTTTCGCAACGTGACATGTCTAGTTCTAGTCAATCATCATCTAATGGTGCACTCTCTTTGCCGTCCTCTCTAACCGTTGAACAGATTGAAGAGTTTCCAGAGGAGGAGCTTGCACTCATCTCTACTCGGTTCTCAAAAGCATTGCAAAATGTGAGAACTAGAAGGAGAGGAAGCTCCGGACCTCAACGATGTTTTGAATGTGGTAAGACAGGACATTTTTGTACGGAGTGCCCTAACCTTTCAGGTCCGACTTCACTTGAAGAAAAGCAAACAAGGCCGAAGAAATCGTTTGCAAAGAATAAGAAGAAGAAAGATTTATCAATGCACAACATAGTGCATAGTATGATCTCTGCACTTCAAGATTTCGGCTCAAGTGATGTGGACACCGGGAGTGATGAAGATGAAGAAGCTATGGCAAATTTGTGCTGCATGGCGAGCAAGTCAAGTTCAAGCTCCGAGGAGGAAGAACACAACAGCGACGATAAAGAGGTATGTCCCACTTGCGAAGAAATGTGTGATGCTATTTCTCGTGCCACTGTTATATTAAAGAAAAAGGATAAAAAACTTAGGAACAATGCTGTTAAAATTGAATCACTAGAATCTGAAATTAATCGTTTAAAAACTTTGATTCCTAGTGATGATTCTTGTTCCTCATGTGATTTGATTTATGAACAATTATCCTCTTTAAGAAGTGCACACGCATCTACACTTGATAAACTTGAATTTGAAATTTAAAAGAACAAAGAGCTTGCTGCACTTAATGATAAAAATTTGAATGATGCTTGTTGTTCTACAATTGATTTGCATTGTTCTTCATGTGATGATCTGAATAAGAAACTAAATAATGCTATGAATGAGATTTCTATTTTGAACAATGCTTTACGTGTGCATGAAGTTAAATATTGTTCAAATTGCAAACTAAAAGGAAAAACTTCATGTGAAAACTGCTTTGATCTGTCCAATAAACTTGATGACATGCATAGGACACTAGATTGGTTTTCTAATGCAAATAAGAACCTAAACTTGCTGCTGAATTCTTCCAAGTCTTGTAATGATAAAACTGGTTTAGGTTTTAATTCTCATGCTCATGCTAAGGCACACCCACCTAAAGTTGTAAAGTCATTAGGAAGCGGTTTGATTCAAACAGCTCCTAGACAAAAAGAGGTGATTTTCAAATCTGCAGGAGTACTGTCCCATTCGGGTTCTAATAAACGTGTTGCTTGCTCATCTAGACATGATAATAAGGTTATTTTTCATTGTACCTACTGTGGTAGAGATGGTCATGTCATGGATTTTTGTTATAGACTAGCTAAACACGATAAGAAACAAAGAATACTTGCTAGATCACATAACAACCAAGCAAAATCTGCTAGACCGAATGTTCGGAGCTTGCAACCTGCTGTAATGAGTCAAAAACTTGCTCCCGGACCTACTGTTTTTTGTGCTACATATAACACATCTTCTAAGTCAGTAGTTGGGAACAAAAATTTTCGATGTTTGGCTCATAAACCAGCTGTACCTTCTCAGCTTTCGCGTGTTATTCCTGCTGGACGTCGTGTGACTCAGTACTGGATTCCTAAAAGTCTTTTAACTAACCCCAGTATTGAGTCATCGACGTATTGTGCTGCTGTAGGTTTCACGTTTGAGGAAGGAGAACATTTGGATTGTGGATTCAGGTTGCTCACGCCACATGACCGGTAACAAAGAATGGTTCTCCTCTCTCTCTTTTGTGTCACGTGTAGAAAATGTTACTTTCGCCGATAACTTTTCTACTCCCATAATTGCTAAAGGTTCGGTTAGAGTAAACAATCTCTACACTTTGAAAGATGTGGCACTTGTTAAAAATTTTAAATACAACTTGCTTTCGGTTTCACAATTGTTAGATGAAAATCTAGAGGTTAGCTTTGCTAAAAATTGCTGCAAGGTTGTAGATTCAAAAGGTGAGCTTTTGTTTAACATGTCTAGGTTTGGAAGAGTTTTTAAAGCTGATTTTGATTTGTCAACTTCTAAGCATCGGTGTCTAGTTGCTACTGATCACCCAGGATCATTAAAAGCAATTAGAAGTGATAACGGAACTGAATTTAAAAATGAATCCTTTGATCACTTTTGTGCTGAAAATGGAATAGATCATCAATACTCTTCACCCTATGTACCACAACAAAATGGTGTCGTAGAAAGAAAGAACAAGACCTTAGTTGAGATGGCTAGGACTATGCTTGATGAATATCAAACTCCTAGGAAATTTTAGGCTGATGCAATTGCAACCGCTTGTTATGTCTCAAATCGTGTTTTCTTGCGTGCTAAGCTTTGAAAAACCCCATATGAGCTCCGGTTTGGACATAGGCCTAGTGTTACACACTTTATGGTTTTTGGTTGCAAATGCTTTGTTAAGAAACATGGTAATCTTGATAAATTTGAAGCTAGATCTGTTGATGGCATGTTTCTTGGTTATCCATCTCATACTAGAGGCTACCGTGTGCTTTTACTTGACACTAGCAAAATTGTGGAGACTTGCGAGGTTTCTTTTGATGAAGCTAGCCCAAGTACTAGCTCCGATATTGCAGGTCCGGATCCATATCCGCAGGGGGAGAGTATTTTTATTGAAGAAGATGAAGAAGTGGTGCTGCTGCCCGAAAACTCGGAAGTAAATAACGATCAAGCTGCTGATTTTGCACCACAACCAGCACCAACAGTCACTACTGCTGGTTCGGACCTTCCTCAATCAACAAGCTCTCCTAATCAAAGGTCCGAACATGAAGAAGAAGGTGCTTGTGAAGTGTCGACTCCCCTCCGAGTACTCAAAAGTCATCCTCCACAACAAATCATTGGAAGCTTGCATGAACGAGTCACTCGGTCCAGGTTTTGCCATCCAAACTCTCATGCTCATTCTGCTTTTGTTGCTTCTTTGAACCCAAGGATATATCACACGCACTCACTAATGAATCTTAGATTAATGCCATGCAAGAAGAGTTAGAAAATTTTGAAAGAAATAATGTTTGGAAACTTGTACCTCCACCTCAAGGTCACACATTAATTGGAACTAAATGGGTATTTAAAAATAAGCAAAGTGAGGATGGGGTTGTGGTTAGGAATAAAGCTAGGTTGGTTGCTCAAGGTTTCACTCAAATTGAAGGTCTAGATTTTGATGAAACATTTGCTCCTGTTGCTAGATTAGAAGCTATAAGAATTTTATTAGCATTTGCTGCATCTAAAGGTTTCAAGTTATATCAAGTGGATGTTAAAAGTGCTTTTCTTGATGGCTACATAGAGGAGGAGGTTTATGTTAAGCAGCCACCGGGTTTTGAAAATCCAAATTTTCCTAATCATGTTTACAAACTGTCCAAAGCTTTGTACGGTCTAAAACAAGCCCCTAGAGCATAATATGATAGGTTAAAAACATTCTTACTTGAAAAGGGGTTTACCATGGGCAAGGTTGATAAAACTCTTTTTGTACTTAAGCATGGCAATGACTCATTATTCGTTCAAGTGTATGTGGATGATATTATCTTTGGTTGTGCTTCTCATGATCTCGTGTCCAAGTTTTCAGCTATGATGAGTTCAGAATTTGAGATGAGTATGATGGGAGAACTCACATACTTTTTGGAGCTGCAAATCAAGCAAACAAAAGAAGGAACTTTTGTGCATCAAACTAAGTATACAAAGGACCTTCTTGAGCGCTTCAACATGGACAAATGCAAGCCTCTTCGGACACCAATGGGAACAGCAACAACACTTGAACTTGACGAAGATGGTGACCTGGTCGATAAAAAGGAATACAGAAGTATGATTGGATCACTTTTGTATCTCACGGCGTCAAGACCGGACATACAATTCAGCGTATGTCTTTGTGCACATTTTCAAGCTTCTCCACGTGCTTCACATCGCCAAGCCATCAAAAGGATTCTCAGGTACCTACATGGAACTCAAGAATTTGGCATTTTTCTTCCTTCTTCCTCAACCGTTTCTTTGAAAGCTTTTTCGGATGCTGATTTTGGGGGTTGTAGGATTGATAGGAAAAGTACTTCGGGTGCTTGTCATTTTCTTGGTAATTCACTTGTTGCTTGGTCCTATAGAAAACAAAGTTCAGTTGCACAATCCACGGCCGAATCTGAATATGTAGCTGCGGCTTGCGCTTGCTCACAAATTCTTTGGATTGTTCTAACACTTAAGTTCTATGGGGTTGATTTAGATAGTGTTCCACTGTTTTGTGATAACACTAGTGCAATTTGTATTGCTAAAAACCCCATGAAACACTCTAGAACTAAGCACATTGACATTAGGTATCACTTTCTTCGTGATAATGTTGAAAAAGGAAACATTGTGCTTCACCATGTCGATACCGAACAACAATTGGCTGATATTTTCAAAAAACCTTTGGATTTCACTCGTTTTTGTTTCATTCGTAGTGAAATAGGGGTTATGCATCCTCATGGCTTAAATTGAGGGGGAGTTTTTGAAACTTTGAAAGTCTATGTGTGAATCTGAAACTAAAATAATATGAGCATAGTATTTCATACATATATGACTTTGTGATTCCTTTTACAGGCTGAAAGTTCTTACTACATTACTCATGTTATACAATTTGTAGTTTTTGCCATGACTAGTAATTGGAATAATTACTTACACTAAATCTGGTCATGATCGAACTTCTTGTTGTTTTGAACTTGTTGCGCGCTCACAAGTGCTTTTAATCATAAAAAAATAATCAAGTGATCAGCTCACATGTTGAGTTTTCAAATAAAAATTTGAGAAAAGATCAAGAGAATATGCATGCATCGCACTTCTTCTTTTGAGATTGCTTATCATTGCACTAAGATATGAACTTGGAAGGAATTGTGTATGACTAAAACCATGTCCTTAATCTTCTGATTGTCAAATGACATAGGCTTGGCTTGGTTGGTTAGAATAAGGCTGATGCGGCATATAATCTCTTGCAAATATCATATGATCAACTTCGTGCCTTAAATGATTATGAATAATAAAAATGCAGCAACAAGTGTCATGTTTTCAGGTTTTGAAATAGTTGAGTAAGGGAGATCATGACATGCTTAAACTGAAAAATACATGATCTCTAGCATGGCTTACACTTGTTTATGTATCTCATTGATATGATAGTGTAAGTAACCTGATAGTATGACTTGGATGAGCTTTGTTTTGTATGTATATGTTATAATATGCTCATAACATTTAAAAATTTCTCCTTTGAACCTTGCTGAATACATTGTCAAAGGGGGAGAAATATGTATAAGGAGAGATTTTTTTTACACTTTGCATATGTTATACACTTTCTTCCTTCTCTGATTTTAAAAAATGGGGAGAAATTAATAAAGGGGGAGAAATGAGTTTTCAAAGCTTTTCAAAACTTTTCATAAGCCAATGTTCGGATTTTAATTGGTGTTGCCAATGCATTCATCAAGGGGGAGATTGTGAGACCTATGTGTGCTGAATACATTGGCAATTAGGATAAAAGTTAGCATTAACATTCAAAGTTTTGAATATTTCCAAAACATTCTTCTGTGGCAAGGTCCGACAAGTTCTTTGTTAGGTCCGCCAAGTGTTGGCAAGGTCCGACGCAAGGTCCGGAGAGCTCCTGCAAGGTCTAGAGAGCTTCTGTGAGGTCCGGGGCTTGTTTTTAGGGAGCTCCCGTGAAGTTCAACTCATAGAACTGCAGCGTCTTGTTTTTGCTTTTAACTCGCAATGTTTCAAACTTGCTTTATGGGAAGGTTTGCTTAGTATTAATTTTCTAAGTTTTTGGTGTGTTTTGGTGGTTATGGCTGTTATCATTTGATATGGCTTGCAACATGCTTATGTGACGTGCTCATGTAAGGTGTTGTGGTTTTCGAACTAACGTGAGTCAAGTCGAGGACTTGTGCTCGGAAGAATTGGTTGTTTATTCATGTGCAAGTGTTGCTTGAGTTCAAGACATGGCTGGTGACGGGATCCTTGGACTAGTCTCAGGGAGGAGATGAGGTTCCAACAACCAAGTTCGGGAGGAGCTGTGGTTGAGTTGATCGGGAGGTCGCGCAGCATGTTTGGATCAAGGGCAGTGCATATGAAGGTTGCGTGTACGTCGTTGGAAGGTGTTTGCACGTTTGCAAGGAGTGCATGGACGTGGCAACATTGTTCCAAGGCGTGATGAAGAGAAGTGGACGTAAAGAATTGGTCGGAAAGGTCCAACCGACTAGGTTATGGACTCAGGCTGCGGCTGAGTCGTGTTTGACTCAAATATGGACAGTTTTGAGTTGGTTATGATAGGATTTCATGTGGGTCACGAATTTGAGTTGTTTTAGGAATGTTTGGGACGTTCCTAAGGTGTTTGGAAGTCTTAAGATTGCTTCTATCTGCGTATAGAAGAGTCTTGAGCAGTATTGGAAACTTACAGTTTGAATCCAAGTAGGAGTAGGAGTCCTAGTTTGAATTGGATTGGCCATAGAGCTGGTTATATAAGCAAGGGAGGCCAGAGCTCGTGGTGCACGACTTTGGGCTGTTCCTCTTGTGTTTCTATTGAATAAAGTTCATAGTTTCGAGGAGCTTTTGTGCCTTGTTCGTCCGACTTGTTTTGCGTCAAGTCTTTCTCGCCGAGTTTCTGGACAGACCGACGTTGCTTCGGTGTTTCGTTCATAACTCGAGTTTTACAGATTCGATTGACGTGATTCTTTTTGGGTTGTCTTCAAAACTCAATTATCTATAATCTGTGAAATTTTCACGAGCTTCGGATCTGTAGTTTTAGAGATACACGAGTTTCTTTGCAGCGTTGCAGATCTGTTTTATATCGGGTAGAACAGATTGATCTTCGTTTAATATTTTGATCGTATCTCAAGTTTTACTTCGTGTTTTCAAGTGATTCTTGTTGCATTAGATCCGTGACTTGATTCTCTACCTATCTACTTGATTTGTCACGGTTGAACACGTTTGAAAACACTTGCACAAACGGTTTCTTTAACCGATTGATTTTTTGCTGAGGGATTTTTGTTGTTTCCGCTGCGAAAAGTTTTAATCTACCATTCACCCCCCCTCTGGTAGATTTTCACGTGCTCTTCGATCCTACATGGAGACGCCACTGTACCTCGCCAAGGAAGATGGCAAGGGGGAACAAGACATGGACCATCCATGTCGAAGTTCCTGCAGGACCTACGCCACCCGGTTGGGCACCATTTACCATCACGGTGAGAGGTCGACAACCGGAAGAGATGTGGCAATTGGCAGCCCGCGACACCATGTCGCGTTTCTGTCAGCTACACGTGAGAGCTATGGAGGGAACTATATACACGCTTGTCCCGGTGGAGGGGTGAGCTAATCACATGTGGAGGGAGATATACTTGGAGGATCAGATCCTGGTTGCCCAAGGTACAACCCCGCGGAGGCGAACCTCAGCCTCCAGTTGATGGCAGCAAAGACCGTGATGGACAGCCAAGCTGTCCATACGGATCGTCTTGCTGTGGAGCTCAAGGAGAGCACCAACCGCCGAGATCATTTCAAGAGTGCTCACAGTGCACTTTGCTATGTGCTCCTTCCGATGATCAAACAACTGAATGAGCAACACAATCAGTTGCATCATCTGAAGAAGGCGAAGAAGAAAAGATGTGTCGACATCACGGCTTTGGAGCAGCAAGCACAGGCCTTGACCCAGCAGAATGAGGTCCTGACTCAAGAACATGATGACGCTATTGAGGAGGTCCAGGGATTGGAAGAAGACTACGACCAGGTCATGGACGAGGTGCATGCTTTGCAAGACCTCGTACCTTCGGTAGTGGCCCTACCGATGGTAGGTGCCGTACCCGTGGTTTTGGGTATCCCGGCGATGTGGGAACCTGAACCCAAAGAGGAGGTTATGGATCCTGAACCACCAGCAGAGGTAGCGGAGGAGGACAACCCACAGGAGGTCGAGTTCTACTCCGAGTAGTGAGTTACCGTTGCCAAGTAGGGCAGCGAGGGTGGTGTGTAGAAACTTTTGTAACCGGTGACGTAACGTGTAGACAGTGGTATGTGTATAAGTAGTGACGATATGATTATGACTTCTCGGGGATCCGAGAATAATGTATCTTGTATAAAGTTATGCTTTATCAATATATGTGAAAGTTGTGCAATTTTGTTCATGTGTCACTGCTATATCTACTGTTTTCCATGGAATTTTAAGAATGACATGTGATGATCGTTGCTGTTTTGAATTACAGAATGACTCTCACTCGTGCCAACCCGGAGGCTGGGGGTTCTAGTCAGGGGGGAGAGGCCTCCCAACAGCCTCCCGAGGCTTCCTCGAGACAACAACAGCAGCAACAGCAACAACTGCCACTGCCACCGCCAACAGTTACATTGACAGACATCATTGTGGACATGGCGAGCTCACATCAGCAACATATAGAGCTGCTGCAAACTCTTATTGCAAATACATCTCGACCAGAGAGGCGTCAAGAACGAGAGGAGCGTCAACAAAGCTCCTACTCAGATTTTCTGGCTACTCATCCCCCGGTATTCTTAAGGGCGGATGAACCCCTCGATGCGGACAACTGGCTCCGCATGATGGAGATGAAGTTCGGGCTGCTCCAAGTTAGTGAGCAGCACAAGACTCAGTTCGCGGCCCAGCAGCTTCAAGGGTCCGCGAGCGCTTGTTGGGCAAATATCTGTGCCTCGCAACCCACCGAGCGAGTGCTGACCTGAGCGGAGTTCCAGACGGCCTTCAGGACCTATCACATACCGCCAGGTCTGATGAAGAGAAAGACACAAGAATTCCTCCATTTGCAGCAAGGCAGCAAGAAAGCACTGGAGTACTCCAGAGCGTTCAACGATCTCGTGCTCTATGCTTCATATCACGCCGATACTGACGAGAAGCGGCGGGTTCACTTTTACCAGGGGCTTAACCCGCTCCTGAAGGACAAGCTGGCTATGTTCAATCACGGCAGCCTCAATGACATTATTGATGCTGCGATTGTTCAAGAGCACTCCAGTAAGGAGTTAGCGGCGGCAGAGAAGAAGGGAAGTGTGCTGCAGAGCAGCAGAGAGGGAGATAGTCCTTCCCAAAAATACCGGATGGTGTATCGTTCACCAACGGATCCACGCTGGCAGTCACCGCAGCGACCGATGCAATTCCGCAGTCGGCCGTATTCTCCACCGGCGTTCCGACCGGTATTACTAGCACCACCTCCGCAGCAACAACAGCAGAAGCGGGCGATGCCGCGTGTGTTTGCACCTCAGCAGTGCATGCCGGGCTTTCGTCCTACAACCTCGGGCCAGCCCTCAACCACATGCTACAAATGCGGTTGCCAAGGGCACTTCCCCAATAACTGCCCCGAGAGGCAAAGCGGCAGAGTGGCACTACAATTTCCGGGGAGGAATCAGCCCCAGAACCCCATTAATGCACGGCGGGCAAATTCTAAGCCCGGTACTGTCCACCAACTCGCCATAGAGGATGTGCCGGAGGGAGAGCCAATCCTTGCGGGTATGTTCCAACTCCACTAGCATCCCGCCATAGTGTTATTTGATTCAGGCGCCATGCATAGTATCATTAGCCAAGCTTTTATTGATAAATACAGCTTGCAAATACTACCCACCGAAAGTTCTTACTTGATTTGTTCACCGGGTGGGAAAATTTCAGCAACCGTGATTGATCCAAAAGCGCCATTATACCCTACGTCTCTCATAGTTTTAGAGGGACAAAAGGTCGATGTCGTCCTAGGGATGTCGTGGTTAACCCGCCACCGCGCTATTTTAGACACTGTCCTCCGAGTCATGCATTTGCACTCAGAAGTGCACGAGTCTCACTCATTATTTCTGGACAGTCTAGAAATAAAGCTTCCAAGTGTATACCAATCCACCACCATCATATTGGAAGACATTCCAGTGGTCTGTAAGTTCCCAGACGTATTCCCGGATGATTTACCGGGGATGCCGCCTGACCGAGAGGTGTAGTTCAAGATTGAACTTGCACCGGGAACTATGCCAATATCCAGTAGGCCATACAAGATGGCGCCAAAGTAGTTGGTGGAATCAAAAACTCAGTTGATGGACCTTCTGGAAAAGGGTTTTATTGGGCCGAGCTCCTCGCCATGGGGCTGTTCAGCATTATTTGTGAAGAAGAAGGATGAGACATTGCGGCTTTGTGTGGACTATCGTCCACTAAACACCGTGACTATCAAGAACAAATACTTGTTACCACGGATCGACATGTTGTTTGATCGGTATTGGCAACATTAACTGTGGTCTAAGGAGTTTGTTATACATTCCGATCATGAATCTTTGAAGTATCTTAAGTGTCAAACCAATCTGAATGAACGACATGCTAAATGGATTGAGTTCATAGAATCATTTCCATACTTCATTAAGCATAAGAAAGGGAAGGAGAATGTTATTGCAGATGCATTATCTAGACGTTACACCATGCTCTCCCAACTTGATCATAAAATATTTGGTTTGGAAACAATAAAAGGATTATATCCTACTGATTTGTACTTCAAAGATGCCTTTGAAATTGTAGAGAAGGAAGAACTTGGAATAAATATGTACTACGGGAGGGCCTCCTCTATCGTGCTAACAAGCTATGTGTTCCTGCTAGTTCCGTTCGCCTATTACTTTTGCAGGTTGCTCATGGAGGAATTTTGATGGGACATTTTGGAGTGAAGAAAACTGAGGACGTGCTGGCCACACACTTATTTTGGCAAAAGATGAGACGTGATGTCAAGCGCTACGTGTCACGATGCACTACTTGCAATAAAGCTAAGTCTCGACTTAACCCACATGGTCTTTATATGCCTCTTTCTGTTCGTAGTGTACCTTTGCAGGATATTTCCATGGATTTTGTTTTGGGATTGCCTAGGACTAAGAGGGGGAGGGATAGTATTTTTGTGGTTGTTGATCGTTTCTCCAAAATGGCACCTTTTATACCTTGTCATAAGAATGATAATGCCTCGCACATTGCTGATTTGTTTATGACGGAAATTATTCATTTACATGGTGTACCAAATACCATTGTTTCTGATCGTGATGCAAAATTTTTAAGTCATTTTTGGATAACTTTGTGGTATAAATTGGGAACCAAGCTGCTGTTTTCAACCACTTGTCACCCAAAAACTGATGGACAAACTGAGGTAGTAAATCGTACTCTATCCACTATGTTGCGGGCTGTTTTAAAAACAAATTTAAAGGGTTGGGAGGATTGTTTACCACATATATAATTTGCTTACAACAGGTCAGTTCACTCTACTACAAAGGTAAGCCCATTCTAGGTAGTGTATGGTTTCAATCCCCGTGCTCCTATTGATTTATTACCTTTGCCTCCTTCTGAAACTATAAACTTGGATGCTACACAACGATCTGAATTCATTCTTAAGATGCATGAAACTACAAAGAAAAATATTGAAAGGATGAATGAGAAGTATAGAATTTCTGGTAGTAAAGGTAGAAAAGAAGTAAAACTTGAACCAGGGGACTTGGTATGGTTACATTTGAGAAAAGAACTATTCCCTCACTTGAGAAAATCTAAACTTATGCCACGAGCTGCTGGTCCTTTTAAGATTGTTGAAAAGATTAATGACAATGCATATAAGGTTGAGTTGCCTCCCGATTTTGGGGTTAGTCCCACATTTAACATTTCAGATTTACAACCATACTTGGGGGAAGAAGATGATCTTGAGTCGAGGACGACTCCGATTCAAGAGGGGGAGGATGATGAGGACATCACAACAGTGGATACTCACATTAATATACAAGGACCAATCACAAGAGCACGGGCACGGTTACTAAATCAGCAGGTGAACTCGTTCCTAACTTCCTACCCATGTGATTTTTAGAATGGATTTCTATTGAATGATTTAATTGTTATTAGGAACCATGGACATGATCAACAAGTAAAGGGAGGAGGATTTGGGGACGTGGAGAACCAGATGGAACGTCCACAAGTTGATGGAAACAGTCACCAACCCGGACTCGAGTTCAACTCAGAGTCCAGGAGCAGTCCATCTTAAAATGGACGCCTAGGATGCATACGGATCCCGTTTTCGATGTTCTACATATGTATGAAAATATGAGAAGATAAAATTTCCAATGGTTCTGGTCCCACATTAAAATTCGCCAGGAGTGAGTGGGAGTTGTCGAAAGAAGTCGAATTCAGAGTTCTGTCCGGTGCTGCACCACCGTATTGGGCATTTGAGCCTTGTATCCCGTATGAGATCATTAGGGACGCGTCCAAGGGTCTTATGGCCGAACCCTAGCCTTTAAATACTGTAAACTCCGGCCAAATTCGTGGGTTTTGCTTAGATAAACAGCCGCTGTTCTATGGTTTTTGTGAAACCCCAACTTCGTGATTTTTAGATCACGTCTTCTATGTTCTTGCTCGTGTTCTCGGTTGCACCTGCATGGATTAGCCTTCTTGGCGAGATCAAGCGTGTGCTGCATGGTTGATAGCCAACGGAGCAGTGGTGTAGTGATTGCAGAGGTGTTCGAACTGCTCGAGTGCCGCGGATCATCAAAGTCAAGTTCTCCACCTCAATCGACCTACCTTCGGAAGATCGGGCCTAAACCACTCATCATTTGTAACCCTCAATTAGCTGCTGCAATGCTAAGATCGTGTAAGATTCGATACAAGTCGAGTAGTTGGAACTGCTCACGAGAATAGGCTAGAGGCACACTACTCGGGTAAAGATAGCAAATGGAACACATGGCCAGAAAAATGAGACCGAGCGGAGAGTAAGGCCAGCAGGACATTGGGGCCAGGGTGCCATAGCTCCACTCGTGTCAATTGAGGACCTAGCCATGTGCGGGCCTGTTGAACCATCTAGAACAGTACCGAAGACCTACCGGATATATGGGAACCGGGAAACCGTTGTAATTCGGGTAGCTGGGTGTTGAGGCATTGCATGTCATCCAGAGGGTAGGTTGAGAGCTTGAGGTGTAAATCGGCTGGCGGCAATGCGGATGCGCGTTCAGAGACCTCTTGCTCGGGAGGATAGGACCGGTTCAACATTTGGCAAATGGGTCAAAGGTGGTTGCGTACGACGTCCGTGATGGTTGCTGTAGGCAACATCGAGTACGGGCGTACATGACGGGTTATTCGGGTAACCCTGCAGGTGTAAATCGATTATAATTGCCGTCCCTCGCGGTCAGTGAGTACCACTTGTTCACTGTACCGTGACGTAGAAAGAACAGGCTAGATACATGTTAAAAGTTTGCTGATTTGAAAGCTATAAATTGATTGTTAATGACTTGTTGTAGTTTAGAGCTAATTAAAGTTCTTTTCGACCTTGGGCAAAGTACATGCGAGAAATGTGTTTCTTGTTTGATTGCGGCTCTCTCATGTGCCTTAGCGTAAGGTTCTCCACAACTTTCTGCTAAAACTTGAAAGTAAGGTTCTAATAATTAGGCGAGTCCTTTGCAACTTATTTACCTCATGTACCCTGAATCCCTCATGTAGAAGTTTCATGTATAGGAGAGACGGGTCAGACTTGCTGAGCCATCATGCTCACTGCTTTTGTTTGAAGCTGTTGCAGGGTGTTATGAGGAAGGGACTCCCGAGGAGGAGACGGAACCCCAAGAGGGAAACCCCGTCGAGTGGGAGTCGTGCATGCCGCTGTGTTAGTGTGCGTGTGTGCTAGCGGGGACACGTTCACGGGCTGAACGTGAACTCGATGCGTAGTCTACGCCCGTGACTGTAGACTGAACATATTTTGTTGTAAAGATGTTCATAAACTCGTTTCTGTAATAAAACTTTGCTTCCGCTTTGTATCTTTGATGTGCATTATCCGGTGCTGGGCAACGCAGCACCCCTCAGCGTGATCCTAGCTCGATGAGGCCATGGGGCCCTTGCAGTGTGGTATTAGAGCTCGCTTTAGGTTTAACGCACTAAAAAGGTCATCTCTTTCAAAAAATTCGGTGAGGTTTGAGTTAGTATCCCATATAACGATGTTATTAGTGTATAGAAAGTGGATACTAACCTATTTGCTTATGCCGGAAAATCGTGCATCTCAGGACGCTTTATGTCTTGGGGGTGCACGTAAGCGCTGTCCACCAGTGCGCACAAGCTGAAGGGTGGAGCCTCACGGGTGGCAGGTAACCCGGCCATCTTTAATATCCGCTACGATTCTTCATGTCGTTTGGAATATTAGAGCAACGCCATTCCCTGGCGTGCTTCGGGCAAGTTTGGGAGACCCTGTCACGTGGTCATTAACATCAACACGTAGCTCAAGGCGTGTTTGGCTTGAGAACACCCGTGCGAGTGATGACGGACGGGTGTATGAACTGTATGGATACCGGGCTTGGTGTGCAGCCGAATCTGACGATTGTATGAGTTAGTTGCAGGTAGTCTAACCACGAATCGGTAGATGAGTAGCATGTGTGCCAGAGACGTTTAGTGCCACTGAACTAACGAAGCCAGCTATGTCCAAAGTAGGTTTTTCTTTGTGAGGAACTTAATACCGACATGAACTGGTGACGCTTCAACGTCACACACCACTAAATCAGCAACATCACTGTAAAACTTGAAAGTTTTAATCCAGAGCACTAAAACTTTGATGTGACTCCTTCCCTTAATCAGGATATTCAAGGTTAACAAGTTTTCAACTTATAGGATACTAAGGACAGAGTCCCCTGTTTTCAGCTGAAATAAGTCTGAAGCTAATCAGAGGTTATAGGTTGAGTTATTTCGAGGTTAGGGGCATATGATACATTTATGGAAAGCTTTGGAAGAGCTTTACAACTTTTCTGTTGACGTCCAGAGGTGTTTCATCCCTTAACCAGTCGAAAAATGCAGTAGAGTTGAAACTGTCCAGAAAACAGGGCAGAGCAAATACTCTTTGTAACTCTTTGTAAATTGAGCATAACTTCCTGCACAAACTTATAAAAATAGAAAATAAGGTAGTTCTGAAAAATTAATAAGATGTGTTACAACTTTGTAACATAAAGTTTTGTCAATTTGGTGTATAATTAACTGGAATTCTTGGATCAAATCAGTACCTCAAGCAGGAAGGTGCTGTCCAACTTTCTCCAGAAATTCTGTCAACTTTTATATCTCATAACTTTTGAACCAGGACAGATCTTAGGCCAAGTAAAAACTTTCTGAAAATCTATTGAAGTTAGATTTAACTTTGATGTTGAGCTCCAGAATTGGTTTTGCCTTTAGCATGGTCTGAAATTGAAACTGGTCAGGGCTGTTAGATTAGGCAGCAGACCAGCAATCAAATTGTTCTAAATTTGAGATGTGTTTCCAAGTTTTATGAGTTCAATGACATATTTTATGTTATAACTCAATGATTTACTGTTTAAATAAATATTTGTCCTTTTTCAAAAATATTTCTATAGATGGCAGAGGACAACCTACTGGAGAACGGATGGGTGGTATCTGTAACACCCCAAAACCTGTTAAGAGGGGAATTTAAAAATTTTTTGACGTATTGCATGTGGTGTAGAAATTCAAATTCAAACTGGAATTTAAATTCGACTCAAAACTGAAAAGAAAAAGAAAAAGAAAAAAACAAAACCCCCGGCCAGTGGGCCGAAACCCACCAGCCGGCCCACCAGCCCCCGTGCCAGCCCGCAGCCGCGCGCCCCCCTCTCCCTCTCGCTGACACGCGGGGCCCGCGTGTCATCCCTCACCTCCCGCTCACGCCAACAGCCGGACTCTTCCACGCGCGCCCGATTGCAACCGACTCCGGAATTCCGCGTCCCAAGCCCGACTCCCCGTCCCTGACGACTCTGGCTCGATCTAAACAAACACGCCGCCCTCCCCCGTCTATAAAAACGCCGGCATCGCCCCGTTTTTCCCCCACGATCGGCTGTTTTTCCTCCCGGTGAGAACCGAAGCTCCGATCACCGATTTCTCTCGATCTCTGCTCGAATTTTCCGTTCTAACGCGCCGATCGTGTTCCACCGCCCCTGGGGAATCACGCAGGTGCAGAAAACTCGGTGGTTTGCGCTCTAGGCACAGCTCCGACGAGCACCGTAGCGGTTCCACCTCGGACCTCGACGCTGACCGCCTTCCAGGACCTCCGAGCTCAAGAAAAACCCCGAGGTGAGATCCCCGACCTCCCCTCTACCGATCTATGCCATGAAATCCCTGTTTTAGGAAGAATAGACAAAGATCCAAAGTTTTCCAGCGAGATCGCCGCCTCCCGCCGCCGGGCAGCGCCGCCCGCCCACGGTCAGAGCGACGTGGCCGCTTATGCGCCGTCTATTTTAAATCGCACGGTAGAATTAAAACCCGCGCGTACCGGTTCAATGATCTAATCTGAGCCGTCCACTTTAAATCGGACGGTCCACATCGGCCCCGCATTATAAAGGCCGGGATTCTTACGCGCTACCCCCTGGGGATCTCGGAAAATACGAGCTAGCCCCGGAAACTTCTGATCTAGCCCCTGGAACTTCAGAAATTCATGTAAATTCAATTAAAAATCAGTTTTAGCCCCTGGACTTAATAAAAATTAGGAAAACCCCTCTGTTATGTGTAGTTAGACCCCTGTAAATTTATGAAATAGCAAATTAGACCCTGCAGTAGGGAGGATTTACCTTTTTGACCCTATATGATATTAAATTTAGAAATTTGAATATGTGACTAGGATTTAAATTTAAAAGGTAAGGCAAACACATGTGCAAATTCAAATTTCAACTCTCCTAGCACTTGCAAATCTTTAGAATGAGTTAAAAATAGATTTTTGGCTGAAATGAAATCTGTCTAAATGTTGTTCATATTTATTAGTTCTAGAAACACATTTTTAGGCTAGGAAATAATTCTGAAAAACTAGTAAAATAAATTTAAATGGTTCCACATCATAGAGCAAGTTCAAATATAAATTATTGAACATTTTAGATCAGAACCTATTCTGTTTAGATGAGGTGTCTTACTATCTTCATAATAAAACTCACCTTTAGGCATAGACAATAAATCTGGAAAATAATGGAAAATAGGTATGCATAACTAGAAAATGATAAATAAAGTCTCCAAATCGAAAGACTTTAGTTTAGGATTTAGTAGATCTGAAAGCCTATTTGAAGTACGAAATTACCTTCCATGCAAACTTGGTAGCTAAAGAGTGTGTTAAAGAATTTGTTTAAATTGGAAATTCATATATATTGTGCAAACAGAAATCTGAATACAAAAGTTAGAAATAATATACATATGTTTAAAAGTGCATGTAGGCTAAAAATCAACACATCTATAGTAACCACAACACTTAGAAATGTGAATAACTACCATATGTATGTATGTGCGGAGTGAAAGTGTGAACTATGTCTTATGGATTGTTGTTTTCTTTTGCTATGTGTGTTGGCATGAGTAGAACCTGCCCCAGAGCAAGTTCTTCCCTTCCAAGACCAAGACTTTTCATTCCCAGAGCAGCAGGAAGATGGCAAGTGTCCTTGACCACTTTGTTCCTATACTAGGATGTGTAGATAGAATTATTTGCATTGTCAATTGAAATATGAAATCCATGCTAGGAAGTTTCCTTAGAATTGCATTACCTTGTTTTCCTTGTAACTTGGGTTGGGATTTGCTTTATCATGTCATACATTATATTACTTGTGCTTAGCCATGCTTAGAATGGGATAACTGGGATATGAGATCATCAGTTTATTTACCATACTCTTGAATGAGATGTTATGAGTTATGTAGAGGTAGGGATCAAGGCAAGTTGGATGATTTGGTTGGTGCTGGGTGCACGAGACTCGGGTTTGTGTTTAGTACTTGCCTGGATCCTAAGGACCGGTTCATGGAGCATGTAACCTGTCTTTACCGTGCCAACCACATGCTGAGATGGGGCAGCTTGGCCAATTAATTAGGTGTATCCCCGGCGTAGTATGGGTGTGTTGGATGGTGCGGGGAGTGGGTGTCAGCTGGACTACCATATGAACCGCAAGGCTCAAGAGGGGGCCACTGCAGCGGGGTTGGAGCCTCTTGTATGCTGTTAGGGGTGAAACCTCAGTGGGCCCATGCTCGTCGGAAATCCCTTTGTAAAGGCTTCATAATGATCTCCTGGCTACACACCTGGGAAGTGTGAATGTGGTTCGCGGCCACTGGCATAATGGAGGTTCTTTTAGTCCACCTGGCAACGGGGGATGAAATCACTACATGTGGGTACAGTGGTGCAAACTCTGCAGAGTCAAAACTGTCATGACAGCTGTGCTCACGGTCAAGAGCGGCTTGGACTTACTCATGATTAGAGGATGATGACTTTGGAAGTTGTGGATGTTAAGCGGGGAGCTTAACATTGGAAATGATGTAATGGTTATTTGATTATGATGATGGGATGGGAGATTGGGACCATTTCACCTGTGTAGTAATGTAGGTGCTTAATAAGCTAAGGTGGTAGGCAATAGTTGCGTAGTGCTTTAACCATGGGTTCAACCTCTCCTTGTTCTAGCCATGCTTGACATAACTTTCCCACACTTGCTGAGTACCAACGGTACTCAACCTTGCATATTTGTTGGTTTAAATTGCTGCTCAGGTCAAGGGGATGATGTGATGTTCAATGACCAAGACTTCGGACCCGAAGAAGGATTCTAGGTTCATGGAGTCCCCCGGGCAACGCCTGTGACAGAGCCCACAAGAATAAAATTCCGCTGCTAGTTTATTTGCATGTTATGAATTTATTATCGTCCATCGAGACACATGCTTTGTAAGACATATTTATATTCGACACCTGGCTTGTAATAAATGATGCTTCACTATTTGTCATCACATGTATGAGAAAATGATCCTGGCATACATGTGATATTCACTCGGTTGTTCTTCGGAGAAACCGGGTGTGACAGTATCCCACTGTTCTCACCGCAGCGGTTACCCGGATGTGTTAAGGCAAATGCTTCAATATTTCGGGTACGTCGTGATGTCGCAGTACTTCACCAAGGAAGAAGGCGAGGAGGGAAACAAGACATGGACAATACACGTCGAAGTTCCTGCAGGACCCACGCCACCCGGTTGGACGCCGTTCACCGTCACGGTTAGAGGTAGACAGCCGGAGGGAGGGTGGCAAGTGGCAGCTCGCGACACCATGTCACGTTTCTGCCAACTACACGTGAGAGCTTTGAAGGGCACTCCATACGCGCTTGTTCCGGTGGAGGGACGAGGAGGCAACAGATCTGGGTTGCTCAAGGTACAACCCCGCGGAGGCAAACCTCAGCCTCCATTTAAGGGCAGGAAAAGCCGTGATGGACAGCCAAGCTGTTCATATGGATTGTCTGGCTACAAAGCTCAAGGAGAGCACCAGCCATGGAGATCATTTTGAGAGTGCTCATAGTGCAATTCGCAATGTTATCCTTCCAACGATAAAGCGACTGAACGAACAACATAATCAGTTGCATCATCTGAAGAAGGCGAAAATAAAAAGCCGTGTCAACATCACGACTTTGCAACAACAGGTGCAGGCTCTGACCCAGCAGAATGAGGTTCTCACTCAAGAGCGTGATGACGCGATTGAGGAGGGGCAAAGCTGGGAAGAGGACTACAACCAGGCCATGGACGAGGTGCACATGTTGCAGCACCTCGTACCTCCGGTAATGGGCCTATCGATGGTAGGTGCCGTACCCGTGGTTTTGGGTATCCCGGCGATGGGGAAACCGGAACGGGAAGAGGAGGTCATGGACCCAGAGCCACCAGCAGAGGTAGCGGAGGAGGACGACCCACAGGATATCGAGTTCTACTGCGAGTAGTGGGTTACCGTTGCCAAGTAGGGCAGCGAGGGTGGTATAAGAAAAACTTTTGTAATCGGTGACATGTCGTGCAGACAGTAGTATATATATACGTAGGGACGACATGAGCACGATTTCTTGGAGAACCGAGAATAATGTATCTTGTATAAAGTTTATGCTTTATCAATATATGTGAATATTGTGCAAGTCATTCATGTGTCACTTCAATACCTACTGTTTCATATGGAATTTTAAGTATGACATGTGTTGATCGCTGCTGTTTTGAATTTATGAATGACACGCACTCGTGCCAACCCAGATGTTGGGGGTTCCAGTCAGGGGGGAGAGACCTCCCAACAGCCTCCCGAGGATTCCTCAGGACAGCAACAGCAGCAACAGCAACAGCAACAACCGCCACCGCCACCACCAAAGGTTACATTGGCCGACATCATTGCGGCGATGGCGGGTTCTCATCAGCAGCACACTGAGTTGCTGCAGACTCTCATTACGAATACGTCTCGACAAGAGAGGCGTCAAGATCGCGAGGAGCACCAACAAAGCTCCTACTCCGACTTTCTTGCTACTCATCCCCTGGTATTCTCAAGGGCAGATGAACCCATCGATGCAGACAACTGGCTCCGCACGATGGAGATGAAGTTCGGGCTGCTCCAGGTGAGTGAGCAGCGCAAGACTCAGTTCGCGGTCCAACAGCTTCAGGGATCTGCGAGCGCTTGGTGGGCGAACTATTGTGCCTCCCAACCCACCGAGCGAGTTATGACCTGGGAGTAATTCCAGGCGGCCTTCAGGGCCTATCACATAACGCTGGGTATTATGAAGAGGAAGACGCAGGAGTTCCTTTACCTGCAGCAAGGAAGCAGGAACGCGCTGGAATACTCCAGGGCGTTCAATGATCTTGCACTCTATGCATCTTATCATACCGATACCGATGAAAAGTGACAGGATCATTTTTACCAGGGGCTTAACCTGCTCCTAAAGGACAAGCTGGCGATGTTCAATCGCAGCAGCCTCAATGATATTATTGATGCTGCGATTGTTCAGGAGGACTCCGGCAAGGAGTTAGCGGCGGCGGAGAGGAAGCGAAGCGCACCGCAAAGCAGCGGAGAAGGAAGTGGTCCTTCTCAAAAATACTGGATGGTGAATCGCTCACCATCGGGTCCACGCTGGCAGCCACCAAAGAGACCGATGCCATTCCGCAGTCGGCCATATTCTCCACTGGCATTCAGGCCGGCACTACCAGCACCACCTCCATAACAACAACAGTAGCAGCGGGCGATGCCGCGTGCGTATGCACCTCAGCAGCGCATGCTCGGCTTTCATCCCCCAAGCACCGGCCAATCAGCAGCCACATTCTACAAATGTGGTCGCCCAGGACACTTCGCCAACAACTGTCCTGAGAGGCAAGGCAGCGGAGTTGCACCGCAGTTTCCGGGGAGGAATCAGCCCCGGAATTCCACTAATGTGCGGCGGGCCAATCCTAGGCCTGGCACTGTCCACCAACTCGCCATAGAGGACGTGTCGGAAGGAGAGCCAATCCTTGCGGGTATATTCCTACTCCACCAGCATCCCGCCATAGTGTTATTTGATTCAGGCGCCACGCATAATTTTATTAGCCAAGCATTTATTGCTAAACACAGCTTGCAAATACTACCCACCGAAAGTCCATATTTGATTTGTTCACCGGGTGGGAAGATTTCAGCAAGCATGATGGTTTCTAAAGTACCATTATGCTTAGCGGGTAGAGTATACACCACGTCTCTCATAGTTTTAGAGGGACAAAAGATTGATGTCATTCTAGGGATGTCATGGTTAACCCGCCACGGCGCTGTTTTAGACACTGTCCTTCGAGTCATGCATCTCCACCCAGAAATGCACGAGTCACATTCGTTATTTCTTGATAGTCCAGAAATAAAACATCCAAGTGTAGATCAATCCACAACCATCTCCACCCAGAAATGCACGAGTTCCCTGACGTGTTCCCGGATGATTTACCGGCGATGCCGCCCAACCGAGAGGTGGAGTTCAAGATTGAACTTGCACTGGGGACTATGCCAATATCCCGGAGGCCGTACAAGATGGCGCCCAAGGAATTGACTGAGACGCAGAACGGACCTGCTGGAAAAGGGTTTTATTAGGCCGAGCTCCTCGCCATGGGGCTGTATGGCATTATTCGTGAAGAAGAAGGACGAGACGTTGCGGCTTTGCATGGACTATCATCCACTAAACGCCGTGACCATCAAGAACAGGTACCTGTTGCCACGGATCAACATGTTGTTTGATCAGTTGGTCGAAGCAAAGATCTTTTCCAAGATGGACTTAAGATCCGGGTACCATCAGATTAAGATACGGGCTGAATATATTCCGAAGACGGCTTTCTCGACGAGGTACAGACTTTATGAGTACCTGGTCATGTCCTTCGGCCTCACCAACGCTCCAGCTGACTTCATGTATTTGATGAACTCGGTATTCATGCCGGAGATGGACAAGTTTGTTGTGGTCTTCATCAACGACATATTGGTATATTCCAAGTCGGAGGAAGAACACATGAAGAATCTGCATATAGTCTTACAACGGCTGCAGGATCACAAACTATACGCAAAGTTCAGCAAGTGCGAATTCTGGATATCGCAAGTGCCTTTTCTCGGGCATATTATCTCAGTGGAGGGCATCGCTGTAGACCCGAGTAAGATCAGACAAGTGCTGAATTGGAAGTCGCCGAGGACTGTTCATGAGGTACGGAGTTTCCTCGGACTCGTGGGATATTATCGGAGGTTCATTCCAAACTTCTCGAAGATTGCCAAGACTATGACAGAGCTGCTGAAGAAGGCTACCAAATATGTTTGGAGTCCAGCATGTGAAGCAGCGTTCAAGGCATTAGTGAAGCACCTAACATAAGCACCGGTTTTGGCGCAGCCAGACACAACAAAACCGTTCGATGTGTACTGCGATGCATCTGGCATTGGGATCGGATGTGTGCTGATGCAAGACCGAAGGGTGGTCGCGTATGGATCATGGAAGCTCAGAAACCATGAGCAGAATTATCCAACTCATGACTTGGAGCTCGCTGCCGTGGTGCTTGCACTTAAAATGTGGAGGCACTACCTACTCGGTAACCTTGTGCATTTATATACCGACCACAAAAGCCTCAAGTACATATTCACTCAGAAGGAGCTGAACATGAGGCAGCGAAGATGGTTAGAATTGATAAAGGATTACAAAATAGAGATCCATTATCACCCCAGCAAAGCAAACGTACTGGCGGATGCGCTAAGTCGCAAGTCACACGTCAACAATCTGACCATCACACCGTTGGAAGAGAGCGAGCCACCACTGCATGTGATTCCACGTGGAGCTCTCTACAACTTAGCTTTGATCCCCACCATCCGTGAAGAGATAGGGGCGGCTCAGAAACATGACAAAGGCATGTCGCATTTGCGGAGACGTATAGACAGTGGGGAGCTGAAATGTTTCAGGAATGATGGAGACGGTGTCCTATGGTTCAAGGACCGGATCATTGTACCCCGTAACCCGGAGTTACGGAAGAAAATCTTTGATGCGGCTCACATGTCAAAGTTTTCTATTCACCCCGGCAGCAACAAAATGTATGAAGACCTCAGAAACAAGTTTTGGTGGACATGAATGAAGCGGGAGATCGCAAAATACGTGTCCGAGTGTGATACCTGTCGAAGGGTGAAGGTAGACCACATGAGAAAACTGGGACTGCTACAACCACTGAGCGTTTCTGCCTGGAAGTAGGAAGATGTGATCATG
The DNA here is from genome assembly GCA_030760725.1 of Neostapfia colusana. Classification (NCBI taxonomy): domain Eukaryota; kingdom Viridiplantae; phylum Streptophyta; class Magnoliopsida; order Poales; family Poaceae; genus Neostapfia; species Neostapfia colusana. Next base: position 63,427,898 of record JASWHV010000012.1, on the reverse strand, counting down.
GACTTCATCGTCGGTTTACCCACCACTTTTCAGAAACATGATTCTGTGTGGGTGATCATCGACCGGCTCACCAAAGTTGCCCATTTTATCCCGGTCAACAACAAACTACAACGCCAAGAAGTATGCTGAATTGTACATCTCACGGATCCTATGCTTGTACGGCGTACCCCGCACCATCATATTGGATCGGGGCACTTTATTTGTGTCCCGTTTTTGAGAGCAGCTACATGCTGCATTGGGGACGAAGCTGATCCGTAGTTCAGCGTACCACCCGCAGACGGATGGGCAAACTGAGCGGGTAAACTAAATTTTAGAAGATATGCTACGAGCTTGCGCTATCAACCACAGTAAGAATTGGGATGATCACTTACCGTTGGCCGAGTTCTCATACAACAATGGGTACCAAACAAGCATCAAGATGGCGCCTTACGAGGCGCTATACGGGAGAAAGTGCCACACACCACTGAATCGGTGTGAGTCTGGCGAAAGGGTCACCTTCAGGATTGATCTTGTCAACAACGCGGAGGAAAAGGTTCGACTAATTCAAGCAAACCTAAAAGCCTCCCAATCCCGACAAAAACAGTATGCGACCGGAGAAGACGCCCATTATGATTCGAAGTCGGGGATCACGTATATCTACATGTGTCTCCAATGAAGGGCGTGAACAGATTCGGGGTAAGAGGAAAGTTGGCACCCCGATTCATCGGTCCATTCCATATTACGGTAAGATGTGGATCGGTAGCATACCGTCTGGAATTCCCAGAAGCACTCTCCGGTGTGCATGACGTCTTTCACATTTCCCAGCTGAGGAAGTGTCTTAAGCTATCAACTACCATTCAGCTAGGGGATATTGAAGAACTGAAACCGGATCTCACGTATCGGGAGGAACCGATTCAGATCATTGATAAAAAGGCCCGAACCACACGCAACCGTACGTTGTGGTTCTATAAAGTTCTATGGAGTAATCACTCTGTAGACGAAGCAACATGGTAGAGCGAAGGTTCTCTTCGTGCTAATTACCCCGACTTTTTCGCGTCGCATATACGGTAATTTTCCACCCTCCTCTCTCTCGTTTCCACCTTATAATCTCAGGATGAGATTCTTTTAAGGGGTGTGGAATGTAAGGGCCTGAGTTTTTGCACACATCCAAAGTGTTCATCACCCCACCTACACACCTGATTTGAGCAAAACTTATGGACACCTTTGAAGAGCAAGTAAACACCATCAACATGGTCATTAGAGGATAAACTCACAAAATGCAAAAGTGGCATTTCCTACATGCATCACATAAGGTATGAACATTTGGAAAACTCCAACACCTTGATAGGAATGCTCATGCCAAAATTCACCCAAATCCCAAACCTTTTTGAGATATTTTTGGGTATAACTAGAAAGAGGCTAGTTTGAACTCAAATTCAAACTACTTGTATCCCATGAATTCAAAAGTGGGAGGCATATTCATACTCAGCACATTTTTGTGAGCTCACACACCAATCTTCACTCCATTTGGAGTTGATCTTGACATGAGCTAATTTAAGAAAATTCAAATTCAATTTGAATTTCAAACTGCATATGTGCTGAAATTATATTCAAACACTTCACAATTTGAATTCTATCAAGTTTGAATAGGCATTTGGTAGATAATTCAAATTTCAGTGGGTAGTATGGGGACTACTGTTTAGAGCAGTGAGAGAAAGTTAATTTCAGAGGTTAAAATTGAGGTGGGTCCCACCTGTCAGCCTCACTAGCTGTTTAGCCGACTGAAGAACAGGGCACTCGGGTTCTTGGGCCAGGGCTGCGGTCGCCACCAAGTTGATCGCTGGTACAAGCTCCTGCTCGGCCTGAGCCGTGTTCAACCGACGTTGCTCCCACTTATCCCCGCAGCCGAGCCGGCCAGAGGCAGAGCCGATCAGTTCTTTGCTCCCTCGCGAAAGAAACCGACCGTAGCGACCTCTACTCTTCCGATCCCCTTGCCACCCACCAAACTTGCGTGTGAGCTTCGGCTGAGCAGCAAAATGGTACCACAGGACTCCCCACGACCTCCTCAAACCATCACCGAGTGAGATCGTGCTCCCTACACCAAGAAACAATCTCTCCCATGGCGGCCGACACAAAACCGAGAGGAGGTGCTCTCGTGGACAGCCTCACCCCGGGCTTGTCATGGCCAAGCAAAGCCTCCTCTAGATGCGCACGACGTCCACACAGCTCACCTCCAAAGCTCAGGTCCGACCGCGAATCGTCGACGGCGAATTTCAAGATTCTCTTCCGATCAGTGCAAACCGACCTTCAGGTATGAATTCATGAAATTCCTGATTGATTCTTGTTTAGAGGCCACAAAACATCACACACGAGAGCTAGACTTGAGGGTGCACCAGTTTGCTTTGCGAACCTAGCATGGAACTACGTGTAGCCAGTGTAGTTTGAGCTTTTTCCGACAGCGGCAATATCGGGCAGCTTCAGGCGCACTGTGAGAGTATAGTTAGAGCTATTCCCGGTCTCTTTTGCCACCATGCCGAGCTTCTCCAGCCCTCACTGGTGCTGTAGGGTCCTTTCAGAGAGCTTTTGGCGGGCTAACACCGCGAGGCGACGTCACCGGAGTCGGATGAGTGCCGCCGCAAGTCGCGAGCTACGTTGGAGGCTCTGCCGGCTCGGGTAGACCACACCAGCATATTCCTCGCATGTTTCATGGGCCTAGCAGCGACTGGAATATCGAGAGAGGGCCGGGAAGTCGGAAACCGGCAAGCTCCAGCGAGCTCCGGCGGTGCTATCGTGCGGGGGCGAGAGGTAGACGAAGGAGTCGCCGGGTCTGCGTGTCAGGGGCTCTGGAGGGGGAGGCCGGATCGTCTGTGGACTCGGATCAGCTGTGACGGCATGGGAATTAAATCTGTGGCCCCGTGTTGTGCTGTCCCGACACTAGACACGTGTCCCCTAGACCCACCGTCAGTTTTTGAATTTTCCACCATTAATTCAAATTCCAGGTTTTCCCCAAACTTTAGAAGAGCATAACTTTTGCTAGAAAACTCCAAACCGAGTGAAGCAAATTTTGTTGGATTCATCTCTCTGAGTACTTTCCAACAAATCAAGTTTCACCTCATGAAAATCCTTATTTCTCCAGTGTCAATTCTTCAAATTTAAACTGTTAATAATTTTAACTGGAGAACCTTTGGAAGAAAATTCTGAAATTTTGCTAGGATGTTCACCAAATATCCCTGAGCCACCATAAAAATTTCAAATCCATTTGATGACACGACCCCACAGTCTTGTCGAGCCAGTATCATACTGAGGGGTGCTGCGTTGCACAGCACCGGATAACACACATCAAAGGTACAAAGCGGAAGCAAAATTTTATTACATAAACGAGTTTATGAACATGTTTACATCAGAATAGGTGCAGTCTACACTCACGGCATAGACTACGCATCAAGTCCACGTTCAGCCCTTGAACGTGTCCTTGCTAGCACACACGCACACTAACTCTGCGGCGTGCACGACTCCCACTCGACGGGGTTCCCCTCCTGGGGTTCCGTCTCCTCTTCTGGAGTCCCTTCCTCATAAAACCCTGCAAAAGCTTCAAACACAAGCAGTGAGCACGAAGGCTCAGCAAGACTGACCCGTCTCACCTAAACATGAACTTATACATGAGGGGTGATGGGTTACATGAGGTAAAAATCATTTGCAAGGACTCGCCTAATTAGTAGAATCTTACTTTCAAGTTTTAGCAGCAGGTGGTGGAGAACCTTACGCTAAGGCACATGAGAGAGCCACAATCAAACAAGAAACGCATTTTTCTCATGTACTTTGCCCAAAGTTGAAAAGAACTTTAGTTAGCTCTAGACTACAGCAAATCATTAACAATCATGTCCATCTTTCAATCAGCAACATTTTAACATGCAACTAGCCTGTTCTTTCTACGTCACGGTACAGTGAACAAGTGGTACTCACTCACCGTGAGGGACGGCGATTATAATCGATTTACACCTGCAGGGTTACCCGAATAACCCGTCACGTACGCCCGTACTCGATGTTGCCTACAACAACCATCACGGACGCCGTACGCAACCACCTTCCACCCGTTAGCCAAACATTGAACCGGTCCCATCGTCCCGAGCAAGAGGTATCTGCACGCGCATCTCCGTGCCGCCAGCCGATTTACACGTCAAGCTCTCAACCTACCCTCTGAACGACGGGCAATGCCTCAATACCCAGCTACCCGAGTTACATCGGTTTCACGGTTCCCATATAGCCGGTAGGTCTTCGGTACTGTTCTAGCTTGTTCAACAGGCCCGCACACGGCTCGGTCCTCAATCGACACAAGCGGAGCTACAGCACACAGGCCCCAAAGTCCTGCTGCCCTTATTCTCCGCTCGGTCTCATCTTTCTTGCCATGTGTATCATGTGCTATCTCTACCCGAGCGATGTGCCTCTAGCCTATTCTCGCGAGTAGTTCCAACTACTCGACTTGTACCGAATCCTACTCTATCTTAGCATTGCAGTAGCTAACGGGGTTGGTAAATCCTAAACCCAATCCATGGTTTTCTTGGCTATGCAGTTGGGTTTCCATACAAGACTCTAATGCAAAGAATCGTAATACTCAAGTAAGTGCTCCAAACAATAAAAATATGTAAAAATGGTTAATGCAAACCGGAGCTTGCCTTGCTGCTCTTGGTTGTAGGCTAGCTGCTCCTCCGGAGTAACGAAGTCTAGGACTTCGGGTTCCTCTTCGACCTTAGCGACTACATGATATAAGAGGTACATGTATCAATTTAAATGCATTTGTATTAAGTTTGAAGTTGTGAAGTCTATAACTCTTACTAGACAGACCCAATGACTCTGAAACCTTTGCTGTGGCTTGGTTACAACCTAAACTGAGACTTTGTCAAGTTTTAGTTGCAGCAAAGCTCATTTGAGCCCTCCACAATTAATTATGTACTTGACCTTAATTGAAGGCTTTTAGGGTGTTCTAAGGATTTTCATGAAACAAACTATGACTTTCTGAAAACTAGATTTTCAGAGGGTTCTAATGGAGTTGGTCTCACTTAATTTTAAGGTTCCTAGCTAAAGATATGAGCTAAACAATTTCAGAGAAAATTCTGAAAATGTTTCTGAACATTTTCTATTTTCTCTGGAACAGTTTCACTAATCACACCATTAGGTGGATCAAATGAGCTTAAATGGATCTGAAATTTATATGGTAGTTCAAGGATATTATGGTGAACATTCAAGCAAAATTTCAGGATTTTCCTCCAAAGGATTCTCCAGTTAAAATTCCAAACAGTTTAAACTTTGAGGAATTAATTCTGGAGAAATAAGGGTTTTCATAAAGTGAAACTTGATTTGCTGGAAAGTGCTCAGAGAGATGAATCCAACAAAATTTGGTTCACTCGATTTGGAGCTTTCTAGCCAAAGTTATGAGGATTTGAAGTTTGAAGGAAATCTGAAATTTGGGGAAAAGTTTAAATTCCTGCTCGTGGGCCCCGCACACAGTGAGTTGTCTCCCTCCTCGCGCCAACTACTCGACGGCGGCGGTCTCCGGCGACCTTCACCGGAATTGAGTTCCCGGCCAACACCCGGCCCGAAACTTGCCGCCTGCCCCTTTACTGACCCCCTGGACTCGATGGTGGGATCGCCGGCCGCCGGCGATGACCGGAAACCCGTGCACACCGGTGACAGCACCTGCTAGGGTTCCGGTGAGGTCGGTTCCGCTCTCCCGTGCACCAAATCAATCGGAAATCAGGCGGAGAGCATCAGTAGAGCATGGGGAATATGAACCAGGGCTGGGTGGAAGCTAGAACTGCCAGCAACTATGCTCTCGACGGTGAGCCGAGGTGCTTAGCCACGGCGGCGGGGAAAACGGCCATATCATGGCCGATTCTTGATGGTTTTCTCTGATTCCAGTTCGAGCGTGGGTGCTAATGTGCGTAGAAGCTACTAGGTAACGGGCTTGCCCAACCCTCGCGTATAGAGCACGAATTTCACCCAAAGGTGAGCTCGGTCCTTATGAACTGATCGAGAGTAAATATGGAAATTCTCGGCCGAGGGTTGATCAATCACCAGACGGCTTTCGGCTACTCCATCTACATACAATCACGCACTTTTCTTGTGTAGAGAAGAGGACGTGACAACGGCTGTGTTGTGATGTCCACGAGAGCCCGATCTGCGGCGACGCTGGGTTCGCCGGAGAAACGGTTCGGTATAACTCGAGGACGCTTGCTCACCAGCCAACACGGGGTCTAGGAGGTTTCTCACGATCTCCCGGTGCCGTTTTGCAGTGGAGGAGGCTGTGCTCGCGAGTGATCGGACTTGATCAAGCGCGAGATCGAGCGGCGGCAGGTTGCAGTGGAACTCCGATGGAAGAACAGGCCGAGGGCGTCGGTAGCTCGGGAAATAAGTGATGGGAGCACGCCGGGGAGGGGATAAGAAGCCCGGCGACTGGTCTCCGGCTTGGGGCACGCAGCAGGAGCTGGCACCGGCTGCCCCCCGGTGGCGCGCGCGCACTGCACCCGGGAACTGAGTGAGCTGAATTTCAGTCGGTTTGTTTAGAACCAGTGACTGACATGTGGGTCCCACTTCTAATCACTGTTGTAAACAGTGAGCCCCAAAATACCCATGGTGATTCAAATTATTCACCCATGAGCCATTTGAATTGATCAGAATTCAAATGGGGTTTGTTTTGAATGAATTTCAGCACAAGTTCAGTTTTGAATTCAAATAAAGTTTGAATTTGTCCCACTTAGCTCATGTCAAGATCAACTCCAAATGGAGTGAAAATTGGTGTGCGAGCTCACAAAAATGTGCTGAATAAGAATATGCCTCCCACTTTTAAATTCATGGGATAAAAACAGTTTGAATCTGAATATGGTTTCAAACTGCCCTCTGCCTAACTATACCCAAAATGACCTCAAAAAGGTTTTCAATTTGGGTGAAACTTGGCATGGACATCCTTATTAATGTGTAGGAGTTTTCATATGTCCAGCCCCTCGATATCACATGTGGGAAATACCACTTTTGTAATATGTAAGTTTGTTCTCTAATGAGCATGTTGATGGTGGTTACTTGCTCTTCATTTGTGTTCATCATCTTTCCTCAAATGAGGTGTGTGTGTATGGTGATGAACACTTCAAATATGTGTCAAAAACTGAGGCCCTTACATTCCTCCCACCTTAAAAGAATCTCGTCCCAAGATTACAAGGTAAAAATGAGAGAGATGACGGTGGAAAATTACCGGATATGCGACGTGAAAAAGTTGGGGTAGTTAGCGCGAAGAAATTCTTCACTCTCCCATGTCGCTTCGTCCACGGAGTGATTACTCCATAGAACCTTGTAGAACCACAACGTACGGTTGCGTGTGGTTCAGGCCTTTTCATCAATAATCTGCACGTGGTTCCTCTCGATAGGTGAGATCCGGTTGCAGTTCTTCAATATCTTCCAGCTGAACGGTAGTTGATAGCTTAAGACACTTCCTCAGCTGGGCAATGTGAAAGACGTCGTGCACACCGGAAAGTTCTTCTGGTAATTGTAGCCGGTATGCCACTGATCCACATCTTTCGGTAATCTGAAATGGACCGATGAATCGGGGTGCCAACTTTCCTCTCACCCCAAATATGCTTACACCCTTCATTGGAGACACACGTAGGTATACGTGATCCCCGATTTCAAATTGTAGTGGGCGTCTTCTCCAGTCCGCATACTGTTTCTGACGGGATTGAGCGGCTTTTAGGTTCGCTTGAATCAGTCGAACCTTTTCTTCCGCGTTGTTGACAAGGTCAATCCCGAAGGTAACCCTTTCGCCGGACTCACACCAATTCAGTGGTGTGCGGCATTTTCTTCCGTATAGCGCCTCGTAGGGCGCCATCTTATATCTGGCTTGTTACCCATTGTTGTACGAGAACTCGGCTAACGGCAAGTGATCATCCCAATTCTTGCCGTAGTTGATAGCGCAAGCTCGTAGCATGTCTTCTAGGATCTGATTTACCCGCTCGGTTTGCCCATCCGTCTGCGGGTGGTATGCTGAACTACGGATCAGCTTCGTCCCCAAGGCAGCGTGTAGCTGCTCCCAAAAACGGGACACAAATAAAGTGCCCCGATCCGATATGATGGTACGGGGTACGCCGTACAAGCATAGGATCCGTGAGATGTACAGTTCAGCGTACTTCTTGGCGTTGTAATTGGTGTTGACCGGGATGAAATGGGCAACTTTGGTGAGCCGGTCGACGATCACCCACACCGAATCATGTTTTTGAAAGGTGGTGGGTAAACCGACGATGAAGTCCATGCCCACATCCTCCCATTTCCAGGCAGGAATGCCCAGTGGTTGCAGCAGTCCCGATTTCCGCATATGGTCTGCCTTCACCCTTCGACATGTATCACACTCGGACACGTATTTTGCAGTCTCCCGCTTCATCCGTGTCCACCAAAACTTGCTTCTGAGTTCTTGATACATTTTGTTGCTGCCGGGGTGAATACAAAACTTTGACAAGTGAGCCTCATCAAAGATCTTCTTCCGTAATTCCAGGTTACGGGGTACGACGATCCGGTCCTTGAACCATAGGACGCCGTCTCCGTCCTTCCGGAAACATTTCAGCTCCCCACTGTCTACACGTCTCCGCAAATGCGACATGCCCTTGTCATTCTTCTGGGCTGCCGCTATATCTTCACGGATTGTGGGGATCAAAGCTAAGTTGAAGAGAGCTCCATGTGGAATCACATGCAGTGGTGGTTCGCTCTCCTTCAATGGTGTGATGGTCAGATTGTTGACGTGTGACTTGCGGCTCAGCGCATCCGCCACTACGTTTGCCTTGCCCGGATGATAATGGATCTCTATTTCGTAATCCTTTATCAATTCTAACCATCTTCGTTGCCTCATGTTCAGCTCCTTCTGAGTGAATATGTACTTGAGGCTTTTGTGGTCGGTATACAAATGTACGAGGTTACCGAGTAGGTAGTGCCTCTACATTTTCAGTGCAAGTACCACGGCAGCGAGCTCCAAGTCGTGGGTTGGATAATTCTGCTCATGGTTTCTAAGCTGCCGTGATCCATACGCGACCACTCTTCAGTCTTGCATCAGCACACATCCGAGCCCAATGCCGGATGCATCGCAGTACACATCGAACGGTTTTGTGGTGTCTGGCTGCGCCAAAACCGGTGCTGATGTCAGGTGCTTGACTAAAGCCTTGAATGCTGCTTCACATGCTGGATTCCAAACATATTTGGTAGCCTTCTTCAGCAGCTCTGTCATTGGCTTGGCAATCTTCGAGAAGTTCAGAATGAACCTCCGATAATATCCCGCGAGTCCGAGAAAACTCCGTACCTCGTGAACAGTTCTCGGGGATTTCCAATTCAGCACTTGAGTGATCTTGCTCGGGTCTACAGCGATACCCTCCACTGAGATGATATGCCCGAGAAAAGGCACTTGCGATATCCAGAACTCGCATTTGCTGAATTTCGCGTATAGCTTGTGATCCCGCAGCCGTTGCAAGACTATACGCAGATGCTTCTTGTGATCTTCCTCAGACTTGGAATATACCAGGATGTCGTCGATGAAGACCACGACAAACTTGTCCAGCTCTGGCATGAATACCGAGTTCATCAAGTTCATGAAGTGAGCTGGAGCATTGATGAGGCCGAAGGACATGACCAGGTACTCATAAAGTCCGTACCTTGTCGAGAAAGCTGTCTTTGGAATGTCCTCAGCCCTTATCTTAATCTGATGGTATCCGGATCTTAAATCCATCTTGGAAAAGATCTTTGCTTCAACCAACTGATCAAACAACATGTCGATCCGTGGCAACGGGTACTTGTTCTTGATGGTTACGGCATTTAATGGACGGTAGTCCACGCAAAGCCGTAACGTCTCATCCTTCTTCTTGACAAATAATGCCGAACAGCCCCATGGCGAGGAGCTCGGCCTAATGAAACCCTTTTCCAGGAGGTCCGTGAGCTCAGTCTTCAGTTCAGCCAACTCCTTGGGCGCCATCTTATACGGCCTTCGGGATATTGGCATGGTTCCCGGTGCAAGTTCAATCTTGAACTCCACCTCTCTATCGGGCGGCATCCCTGGTAAATCTTCTGGGAACACGTCAGGGAACTCTCGGACTACTGGAATATCTTCCAATCTGATGGTTGTAGCTTGATAGACACTTCGAAGTTTTATTTCTGGACTGTCCAGAAATAATGAGTGAGACCCGTGCACTTCTGAGTTTAAGTGCACGACTCGAAGGACGGTGTCTAAAACAGCGCCGTGGTGGGTTAACCACGACATCCCTAGGATGACATCGACCTTCTGTCCCTCTAAGATAATTAGAGACGTGGGGTACACTCTACCCGCTAAGCATAATGGTGCTTTGGAAACCATTGCGCTTGCTAAAATCTTCCCACCCGGTGAACAAATTAAATATCGATTATCGGTGGGTAGTATTGGCAAGCTGTGTTTAGCAATGAAAGCTTGGCTAATAAAATTATGCGTGGCGCCTGAATCAAACAGTACTATAGCGGGATGCTGGTGGAGTTGGAACATACCCGCAAGGATTGGCTCGCCCTCCGGCACGTCCTCTATGGCAAGCTGGTGGACGGTGCCGGGCCTAGGGTTTGCCCGCCGCGCATTAGTAGGGTTCCGGGGTTGATTCCTCCCGGGAAACTGTGGTGCCACTCCGCCGCCTTGCCTCTCCGGGCAACTGCTCGCGAAGTGCCCTGGACGACCACACTTGTAACATGTAGCCGCTGTTGGTGTAGTGCTCGGGGGACGAAAGCCCGGCATGCGCTGCTGAGGTGCATACGCACGCGGCATCGCCCGCTGCTGCTGTTGTTGCGGAGGTGGTACTGACAGTGCCGGCCTGAATGCCGGTGAAGAGTACGGCCGACTGAAGAACGGCATCGACCTCTGTGGTGGCTGCCAGCGTTGACCTGATGGTGGGCGATTCACCATCCGAAACTTCTGAGAAGGACCGCCTCCTTCTCCGCTGCTCTGTGGCGCGCTTCGCTTTCACTCCGCCACCGCCAACTCCTTGCCCGAGTCCTCCTGAACAATCGCAGCATCAATGATGTCGTTGAGGCTGCCGCGATTGAACATCGCCAACTTGTCCTTCAGGAGCGGGTTAAGCCCCTGGTAAAAATGGTCCCACCGCTTCTTGTCCGTATCTGCGTGATACGACGCGTAGAGCGCGAGATCATTGAACGCATTGGAGTATTGCGGCGCGTTCCGGCTCCCTTGATGCAGGTGTAGGAATTCCTGCGTCTTCCTCTTCATTAAGCCTGGCGGTATGTGATATGCCCTGAAAGCCGTCCGAAACTCCGTCCAGGTCATCACTCGGTCGGTGGGCTGTGAAGCACAGAAGTTGGCCCACCACGCGCTCGCGGATCCTTGGAGCTGCTGGACTGCGAACTGAGTCTTGCGCTGCTCGCTTATCTGGAGCAGCCCGAACTTCATCTCTATGGCGTGGAGCCAGTTGTCCGCGTCAAGAGGTTCATCCGCCCTTGAGAATACCGGGGGATGAGTTGCCAGGAAGTCGGTGTAGGAGCTCTGTTGATGCTCCTCACGGTCTTGACGTCTCTCTGGGCGAAACGTATTAGCGATAAGCGTTTGCAGCAACTCCGTGTGCTGCTGATGTGAACCCGCCATTGCCGCGACGATGTCGGCCAATGTAACCGTTGGCAGTGGCGGTGGCGGTGTCTGCTGTTGCTGTTGCTGCTGTTGGTGTTGCTGTCCCGAGGAGTCCTCGGGAGGTGGTTGGGAGGTCTCTCCCCCTTGTCTGGTACCCCCAACATCAGGGTTGGCACGAGTTCGCGTCATTCTGAAATTCAAAACAGCAGCGATTAGCACATGTCTTACTTAAAATTCCATACGTAACAGTAGGTATTGAAGTGACACATGATTATTTTGCACAACATTCACATATATTGATAAAGCATAAACTTTATACAAGATACATTATTCTCGGGTCTCTGAGAAGTTGTGCTCATGTCGTCACTACCTATACATACGCTACTGTCTACACGACATGTAACTGATTACAAAATTTGGGATACACTACCCTAGCTGCCCTACATGGCAACTGTAACCCCCTACTCGGAGTAGAACTCGACCTCCTGTGGGTCGTCCTCCTCCGGTACCTCTGCTGGTGGCTCTGGGTCTACCACCTCTTCTCCCATCTCGGGTTCTCCCATTGCTGGAAGACCCAAGACCACCGGTATTCCCAATACCGGAGGTACGAGGTCCTGCAAAGCATGCACCTCGTCCATGGCTTGGTTGTAATCTTCTTCCCAGCCTTGCCCTTCCTCAATAGCGTCGTCCCGCTCTTGAGTAAGTTCCTCGTTCTGCTGGGTCAGATTCTGTACCATTTCTTGCAACGCCGTGATGTCGACACGGCTCTTCTTCTTTGCCTTCTTCAGACGATGCAACTGATTGTGTTGTTCATTCAGTCGCTTGATCGTCGGAAGGAGCACATTGCAGAGTGCGCTGTGAGCACTCTCGAAATGGTCTCCAC